>CM056998.1:126428733-127062662 GCA_029891345.1 Dryococelus australis
AAATATCGCGACTGTCACAGTCATGTATAGAGGGCGCCTCATAACCTTAAGAAAGCAGGTAGATCAATCGGAAGTTCAAATCTTCGTCCGTGCGTAACGAATACGTTGCAACTGTTCAACACGATTTTTTCTATTAGTTTGAAAGCCTACATTTACAAAATCAGGCATATCAAATTGTAAATTATTAAACTGATATCTTATATCAAAATTTAAAGAAGTTGTTCCAGCAGGATTTTTTTTCTAAAAATTGCCAATAATTAAAGCTAATAGGTATTTTTGGATGTTTAAATATTTTTCTTTAATTGCAATGGCCATGATAGATTCGTATTCTACAATTGGCTACATAATTTCTAATTTTTGAATAACAATTTGACCTGAATCAGCATAACTTTTCTGAACTGCACCATCTGCATTCTTAGTTACATAAACATATAAACAATTGTTATCAGACGAATTTAGAATAAAAGAAATTTTATAACCATATTTCCAATCAATTTCATTGTTATCACGAATAAAGCAAAGCAGATATCTCAGTAGATATGTTATTTCATTTGTTTTATCACTATGAACAGATTTTACTCTATATTTATCATCAACACCAATAAATTCTAAATAATTTTGCACACTGGGAGATCTTAAAAAATGATTCATCATTACTGAAGTTAAACCTGGGTTATCAACAGCCTCAATAATATGTCCATGTTTTGAGATTTATATTCTAGAAAACTAAAAAGGAAAATTGTTAGCGCAAACATAAATATTATCTAATTTTGCATATTTTGCCTCATCTCCTTCTTTATCTCTCTTTAGTAACCTAAATAGCTCAAAAACATAAGCATCAATTGGGAAAGAAAATCCATCCCCTATAGGTATATCAAATTCAATTCTATTATTGTAAACAATTTAAACTCCCCCTAGTTTGTTCAGTTGGAGGAAAAGTTTGTCTTTCAAAACTCTCGATACTTTTATAACTTATTTATAAGTAAAAAAAAAAAAAAAATGAATATATGAATGAAAGATTAATCAAAGGCGTTTTCTCGAGTTAAATTACTCATTGAGAAATACAAAAACTACAAAAAGAATCATTGAGCAGATTATGAAAAAAAAAAAAAAAAAGAACGATCTGCCATTAATTCACGAATTACGAAATATTGGTAAAAAAAATAAAGTAGAATAAGTGAGTGAAGAAAGTAAAAATTTAATAACAACACTAGTTCCAGTTGCAGCAAAAAATTTAGATTATCCACCTACTCCAGAAGAAACAACATTTGAAAGAGAATTATTTTCAGAACATAAAACTCCTAACTTGGAAGAACTAATGCGAATTGTACCCATAAAATATTTGAGGTATGACGCATCTGATTCTACTATAAATCTCGAAAAAGATATTGAAAATAGAATAAATATTATTGATACTCAATACAGATTACGTGCAGGACAAAAATATTGCATAGGTAATACACAAGTAAAGATAGATGTTAATAAAATATCTGTTAAAAATAAAGAATACGAATAAATGGAAGGACTTTCTACTTTGTTAACGAAAGAAAAAGAAGAAAGTCTTGAGGATAATTTCACTGATAATGACTATGAAAACTACACGAAAATTGTTTTAGGTACCAATGCTGCATTCCAAGAATATAATCTTAAAAAGAGAATAAACTCGAATAGAAGTTCGAAATACAACAATATAATTAAACCAATGTATGATAACTATATAAAGAAACACATTTATGAAAAGCACCAAATATACCAGAACAAATTATGTCTCCAAGAACTCCAGATCTGGAGAAGGTATAAAAAATACAAAAATCTACGAAAAGAATATGTTTGGATGGATGATGTTAGATAATTGGTTGATAGATTATTAGTTATTCATGGTGAATAAAATGCTGGAAATAAAAATTATTACAATGAAAAAGTAAACATAATGAATATGCTAAACAATAAATTATATGATTCTGTTGTTAATAATCCAAAAGGAATTCCTTATCTTATGAGATTTTTAAATGTAATTCCACATTCTTTTTGGAATTCTGAAGATCATGGAAAAGGTATAATAAATTATGCATTAAATAATTTAAATTTACCTGAAATGCAATTGTCATAATTCAATTATTGTGGTCCATTTACAAAATTGAATGAAAGGCTGGAAAGTGGTGAGACAGGAATAAATAAATCAGATGAAGTCTGCAAACAACATGTCATTACTTACAGAGACCATAAAGATTTAGACTCTAGACATTCGGCTGAAAATTTTTCACAAAAAGAAGCCAAGGAGATTATGTTAGATAAAGATACTCCAATCGGTGCAAAAATTGCTTCTGTGGCTGTTACTGCAACTGTGTATACAAAAAGAAAATTAGGATAGGGTATTAAAACTTATTAATTTTTTTTTTCATATAAATGAAGATAACAAATATAACTTTTGATATACCCATTGATCAACTTAGAGATTTGGGTATAGATAAATTTTTAACAATATCAACTTGAGAGAAAAAATAAAAAATTAAAAGAATGAAAATGTTTTTAATTAAATTTGCCGCTCCTAATAATCAAAAAAATATTAAAAGAAAAATCTGGAAGTGGTTTACATCATGGGGGTTTTATGCCATTTTTAATTCCAGTTTTAGCTGCACTTGGTACTTTAGCTGGTGAAGCTAGTTCAATTTACAATTCTGTTGAACAAACTAGAAAAAATAAAAAAGAATTAGAAGAACAACAGAGACATAACTTAGCAATAGAAAATAAATCAGGAAGTGGTTTAGTTGCAAAAAAAAGGTAGACCAAAAAAACTGAATGTCACCGTTATCTAATTTTGATATTCAAAAAATGTAAAAATACAAAGTATTAAGAATTTCAGAAATGTTTATATGATTGATGAATTACCAAAAAGTATGCACAAATATGAATGTGCTGTGGCCAATTTCGGCATTTCATCAAATCCTGGAACTCATTGGGTTTGTTATTTTAAATAAAATAATTATGTTTACTGTTTTGATTCATTTTGAAGTAATAATCCTACTAATTTAACTAATTAATCCAAAAAGAGAAATTTTTATTACAACGATAATAGAATTCAGAATTTTAATTCCGTTATATGGGGACATTTATGTTACACCTTTTTTTTCGAGAGGTTTTAAGTTTCATGATGTAATTTCTTTGTTACTAAATGACGGATATATTTGGGAAACCATTAATCAAATTTTGAAATAAAAACCCTGACACTAATGCTAATAAATTAAAAACATGTGTAGATTCAAAATACAATATTATTGTTTCTGATTTACGAGCTTAACTAAGTACAGTTTTTGTTTATACAACATATTATGTTTCTCTTCAAAATCGTAGAATTAATAATTTAGCTCATCCTATAGATGGAAAAGATGCATTCAACAAGAGATTTTTGATAAAGAAATAACTGATAAATTACGAAATTTAAACCAATCTGTTTCAAATTATTGTGATTCACTTGTTAACTCAAAAGTTGAAAAATTTAAGGAAGAAAGGGCTCATATGTTTTATTTACCTGCAAAGTGGGATAATTATTTTTTTCACCTAGATAATAATTGGATTTTCTTTGCTTTTTTGGTGGATTCTACTGTTTATAGAATAATTATTGTTAATCTCGCTTTACCTAGTGATGCTGTAACTGTTAATTATGATTCTAAAAAAATGGATTATAGTAAACCTTTTGATATTAACATAGGCGATATTTTATCTTTTAAAATCAGAAGAAATAAAATAGTTAGTTATAATGATGGAATGATGACCACAATAAGTATATTCGTGAAATATAAAGATTAAATATTTTTTCACTATTAAATGGAGAATACTTTATGCTTGAAGTGTAAGAAAGTTACTCAAAATAATAATACAAAAATGAAAATACAAAAAATGGATGATTAGTTCAGAAAAGTAAATGTTCATTAGGTAATTCTAATAAATTAACATTCTAAAATAACCATGTTGTCAAATGTAAAAGAAGGAATAATGAATTAATTATATAAACCAGCACGAAAAAATTTTCTGAGAACAAAGGTAATTTTGTATGGTATTAATGATTTATGGCAAATCGATCTTGTTGAGATAAATACTGGTAATAAGAGAGGAATATCGCATATAAATAATGGACACAAATATATTATGACAATTATAATTTTTTTAAAAATATGCTTTTGCTATACCAATTAAAGATAAAACAGCTAAAAATGTAGCAAATGCTTTAGAATGTATACTGATTAAAAGAAAACCACACAATTTACAAAGTGACAATGGGTCTAAAGTTGATAATAAAATTATTAAAGAACTCGTGCAAAAATATAACATCAATCACTATTCTACATTCCGTGAACTTAAAGCCAGTGTTGTAGAAAGATATAATTGTACAATGAAGAATAAATTTTGGAAAAAATTTGCTTTAAAATGGCAATTACAAATGGATAAATATATTAGAAGATTTAATTAAAGAATACAACAATACAAAACATAGTACTATTGGTATGAAACCAATTGAAGTCAATAAAAAAAATGAAAAAAATCTAAGACAATAAGATTTTGCGGATGTGTTTATTAAACCGAAATATAAAGTTGGATATATTGTCCATGTGAGTAAACTTAAACGATTTTTTTGAAAACGGTTATACAGCTAATTGGACAACAGAATTGTTTACTATTTTTGAGGTTCTTAATTATGATGCACCCACTTACAAACTGAAAGATAACAATGGAGATAAAATAAAAGGTAGTTTTTATGAATATGGAATTATGAAAACTAACTATCCTGATGAATATTTGGTTGAAAAACTTTTAAAAACCAAAGGCGACAAAATTTATGTAAAAAGCTTAGGATTTGATAATTCACACAACTCTTGTATTAATAAAACAGATGTAGTGTAAACTTGCATATTAATTCTAGAAAATATAATATTATTAATATAAAAATTAGCTTCTTACTCAATTCGACAAAGATTATTAATATAATTAATCAATTGTTGTTGAATATAGTTATTTCTGGAATTTCTAAAATAGTTACGAAAAAACGCAATGTGACCATTCAATGTTTCTTTCATTCTTTGATATAAATTGATAGAATTCGGAATATAATGAAATCTCAACAATTGTTCACAATTTGAATACCTATCTTCAATTTTATCCAATTGTCATTGAACATTTTTTCTTTGAGTTCTAATGACATAATAATCATATTCACAATCGTCATTAAATAATTTTAAAAGAGAGGAAGTTCGATTTAAATTTTGATTTTGTGTTTGTTATACAACATGAGGAACCATTTCTCTGATTTCCTCATTTCTGTGATCTATTACATCGAAAGCCATATCAACTGTCTCTCTTAAATTTTCAATATTTCTATTTTTAATTTCGTTTATATCTCTTAAATTATTAACTTAAATTTCGTTCTTTTTTATATGCCCTATTTGGACAATGTATAAATGCATGATTTATTTTTGCATCTTATATTCACCATGTTTTCTAATTGATGGAATAATTTCTTCGGTTACCCAATCTTGGAATTGTTTTACCTGTTTCAATTATTATTTTAAAATTAACTAATATAATCCAGGTTCATTGATAAATATCGTATGTGGTTGCACATTCAAGGGATGTGACGAATCACCCACCCCTATATTTCTATATAATAGCCTATGTTTTTCTTTAATACGATCTTTAATTGCTTTTTGAGTATTTTTTTATTCCAATATTTCAGTAACATCTTTTGTTTTAAACCAAGGATAATTATCATCATAAATAATCATAAAAACTTGTTTGCCATTGTAAATAAGTTTATTATTTACATCTAGAATTGACTCCATTTTTTTTTATGTGAAATTATGCGCAAGTGAAATTGGCGAGTAGTAATAAGTGTTTATATATATTTTTTAAATAAGAAAATGAAAAATTAAAGAAAAATTAAATGAAGAATATAGACCAGCTGTATTAAGAAATATAGCAGATTTCTCGGTACCTCTGAAGGGGACTGCCGGTTCTACTTTAAATTCTCTAATGTATTAGTACTGTCCACATCTATATTTTTACTAATTGTTTTTTTTAGTATCTTTATACTCCAAAATTTCAGCAATGTCTTTTCCTCTAAACCAAGGCTCATTATTAACACCTAATATGACAGTTATCTTTTTATCATTGAAATATAAATTATTTAAATCAAATAATGTAGTCAAATCATTATCATTTCCTAGTTTTAAAATTTCCGATTGATGGTAAAACATCTTCATATAGCCAGTCTTGAAATTTTTCAGCTATTTTCATTTTATATGTTGCTATAAATTGAAAAATACGAGGTTCATTTACAAAATGGTTAAATTTTTGGATAGCACCAAGCATCAGTGTTTTACTGATACCAAGTGTCGGTGTTTTACAGACACCTAATTCGTCATATAATTTTTAATATTTTTATTTTATCTGATATAGCTTGCCTAGCTCATTTATAACCCAATATTTCTGCTATTTGATTATCACATAAACAAGGCTTATCATCTAATACAATATTGATCATTTTAAAATTTAAAATTAAACTATTTAAATCAAACAATCAAGTCAACTTATTATTATCCTCTAGGTTTCATTTATCTAGTTGTTTGTCTAGTGATTCAGCCATCTTGTAAGTGGGAAAATATTTTTATATAGCTTATTTTTAATAAGGAAATGTAAAAATTGAAATAAAAGTTATTTATAATTATTGGTTTAAATTTTCTAAACCATTAACAATGTATTTCATTTGTAAGAAGGCTAATCATTTCAAAACTAACATTGTTTAACATACATAAAATGCATTCAATGTACGTTCATCATTCGTTCAAAGCACATTTCACCTATGGTGAGCTTTTATTTTTAAAAATTACAAAAGGTTTAAAGGCTGTTACACCCTACCAGTGACCTGTTATATATTTTTCTGGCCTTGATATTGACACCAGCAAAACTCCATTGTAGAACTTCCCACCTCACCACTTGGCTGGCCTATGATGTTATTTTTATTTTTTTAAGTCATGAGGTGGAAGTTTTTTATTTTTCTGTTTTTTTTATTATAGTATCCCTCTCATATGGTGTTGGTGCCTTATATCATACGAGATACTCCAGCTATACATCTGTTATATTACATTCGTAGCATAGAGAGCATTAATTACTGGAGTTTTAAGTGTACATTTATTTGCATCTACACTCGTACTACTCATGTTTTTTTGCTTAAATTTTTTACGACTTGGTGATAAATCATATTGTGTAATTTGGGCACCTTCACACCATACACTATAAATTATCTGCATAGACCAGGATCCTAACCCACGACCTTTGCATTTTAAAATCGCACATCTTGCCACTGAGCCAAGGAGGCAAGATGCTCGCAGCATTGAATTTAAGGCAAGTGTGTCACAACTGTGCTGTCCTGAGCGCAGCCAAGATCGAAATGTTATTATCGAGAGAGAACTCACCAAGTGTGTCGCAACTGTGCAGTCCCGAGCTCAGCCAAGGTCGACAAGTAATACCATATATTTTTTCTTCTCCCTGCAAGCAGTCACCTTTATCCTGTTGAGTGTAAATACCAGCACAGTAAGGAAAGCTTTCTGCTGTCGCAAATAGATGCCAGTGCAGTAAGGAAAGATTTCTTCTCTTGCAACTGGATCGCAGCATGTTTACCGAAGCAGATAAAAGAATTCTCACAGAATAAGTGCAACTTTCAGTTACAATTCTTATTGAGATGAAGTTGTTTTATAAAAGTCTTTCATTTTATTATGATACTTCCCTTCTTTCCTTTTTCTACTCATACCTAAAGTGATTAAACTGTAGTCTTCATTCCAACACCGTGCACAAATCTCTTTAAATTATTCATAAGTCATGTCCCCACCAACAAAATCTTTATAAACATGTTTCAAATTTGTTTCATAATCTCCAAATATACACAAAAAAATTTGAATTATCCTTTAATAATTGTTTGGGCACTCTCGAATATGTTTGTGCCAAATAAAATACACCAATATTTTAATGTCTTCCCATAGTAAGGTACTCGTGTATAACATCTTGATTCTCTAAAATGACATCGTCAACTATAACTAGACAATTATTTTCACAGTGTGCTAAAAGAATCATTTCATCATTGCTATTTTTAAATAAGCCATTTTTTTGTTAAACTTGTTGGAAATGACATCTAGTGAGTGAAGAGATTTTGGCGGCTCTTAATGGCGAGATTTTTAGAGCTAATGAGGATGATTGGAGTGAATATGGAGTGGCGCTGGAATTAAGTGGCAGGGAATATGGGAGATCCCCGAGAAAACCCGCCAACCAACGGCATTGCCCGGCATGATTCCCACTTGCGAAAATCTGGTGACCTGGCCGGGGATTGAACCTGGTTTGCTTGGTGGTAAACCGAATATATTTTGGTTGATTTAAATGTTTTGAGCAAACACAGTTTATTGAAATTTAACCAACCATTCTTATAAAGGAAATTCATAATCAAATTAGTTTTCCCATGGACCCAACGATAATGGCTCTCATATTGTCAGGCAAAAGTTCGCTATTCTTTTGATTTTCAGCATTTTCTTCGGAAAATAAAACACCAATGCCCCAATCGACTTTTTTCATTTATAACAGTATTTTTTTTTTATTAAATGGATAATAAAGTATATAAGTTAACAAATATTAGTTCCATTCTAAATATAAAAAACTCTCTTATGATATCATCCACAAATATAAATCTTAAATCTATTCCATTAATTAGTTTTCATATGAAATTTGTAGCTCCTAATATTAACAACACCACCATTACATTGCTTGATAACAATGAAGTTATAAATATTCCTAGGATTCATTAAAAGAAACTATAAACTTAATCGAACCATTTTCAATTTATTACATTGAACTAACATCGCATGATGTGAAAAATAGAATATATATTAATTAGAAGTTTGATATTAAAACTGATGGCCGATAATCCGATATTCTTAGTTTTGAGGGAAATGTGACTACTGAAAAAGACAAAATTGCTGTAGGTACTCAACTACCCAATTTAATACATTTAAAACAATAAATGTTCACTGTAATTTGGCATATGGTATGTTCATAAAATATGATGAATTTAATCATTTAGAAACAGATATAATTGCTATTTTTCCACCAAAAACCACGCCGACCACTGAATTAGTTGTCATTCCATAAATGTGTGTATTCCATAAATATATATATATATATATATATATATATATATATATATATATATATATATATATATATATATATATGATATAAAATGGTAATTGTTCCATATTGCATATCACAATGGGAAAACCATACAAACATTCAGTGTGTACTATAAAGTATCCATCGCAATTGTGTATTTTGCAGTCTAGTGTCGTTTTGCATATCCAGCAAAGTTCCGTTTAGCGTATCCAAATTCGGCAACTATTGTTCCATATTGCGTATCCAAGTTATTTTTTCGCAAATTTTCTCTCGAGAATTGTAAATGGTGTGCGCGGGATGGAAAATCACAATGTTGGATGCCAGGCAAGTTAAGCATTCCTCACCAGACATAAACACATTTCTCATCGAGTACGGCATTCTCAAATCGACTATGTGGTGCGAAAAATGCGGGGAAGGCGAAGCGAAATTGGTAGGAAACAGGGGCTTGTTTTACTGGTGCTGACGGCAAATGGAGGACGGTACTAAATGCAACTTTAAAGTGTCGGCCAGACAGGGCAGTTTCGTGAGAGATTCAAATTTGTCTCGGAGGGCCGGGCAAAGTGGTCGAGATCGACGAGTCGAAGTTTGGCAAACGCAAGAACCGCAAAGGACATAAAGTTTACAGCCAGTGGGTTTTCGGTGGAGTGCAGTGGGACGATCCGACGAAATTTTCCCTGGTGCCGGTGGGAAAGAGGAACACGGCCACTCTGACCAAAATCATTTGCGAGTGGATCGCTCCGGGCACAACGATAATTTCAGACTGCTGGCGCGGTTACAGCAACTTGGACATTCATGGCTACTATCACATGCAGGTGAATCACAGGCGGGAATTCATGTGCAGTGAAAATAGCATAATGGTAAACACTCGAAACATGTTAAAGATGAAGAGGGGATGAAACGTTGAGGGTGCACACTCAAAATATCGAGTGAAGTTGTTCTTTGCAATAGCGCATTCCCTGCTTTGGCCGATGGAAAAAATCTTGGGTTGGCTACCTGGCCAAGTACGTCTGGAATAAGAATCATTGGTACGGAGAACGACTGCACGTTTTGCTGATTCATGCCACCGACATGCACCATCGTAATCCACGCAGAGGAGATGGCAGCGAAGGCTATCCCAATTTCGACAGGTATCTGTTACGGTTGTTTTTAATTTGCAGGAACGAGGGAGATTGAGTTGCTGTCGCAGTTGCAGTTTTAAGAAAGTTAATTGGGTTGCTGTTGCCATTGCAGTATATGATTAAAGTGTGATTGACTTGCTGTTTGTTTCAGGTTAAAGTGTGATTGACTTGCTGTTTGATTTAGTTTAAAGTGTAATTAACTTGCTGTTTGTTTCAAGTTTAAATTAATGTTTAATTGAGTTTCTGTTCGATTCAAGTAAAAATTATTGTTTAATTGAGTTGCTGTTTGATTCAAATTGAAATTAATGTTTAATTGAATTGCTGTTTGATTCAAGTTTAAATTAATGTTAGTTTCTGTTTGATTCAAATTAAAATTAATGTTTAATTGAGTTGCTGTTTAATTTAATTCGCAGGTGCGAATGAGACAGTGTAGCTGTTTGTTTCAGTTAAAAAATAAGTTTGAATAACTTGCTGTTTATTTCAATATTAAAAAATAATGTTTGATTAACGTGTTTGTGTAAACATTTATTCGCCATCTGGATAACAGCCTAAATAATCGAGTAGGCCGTGATGGATCCGCCCGGCGACTACGGGTGTATTTGCATCTGTTTTCATCCGCAAAACTTGGATATGCAAGTTTCAATTATTGAGGAAAATTGATTTTTTTTTTTAATTACATTCATTCGCGATCCCGAAAAGGCATAGCGCGGTCGTGTCTGTCATGACCAGTTCGGCCGGCAGTAGATGCGATTGCATACGCTGTTGCTTTCGCGGACTTTCACCCTGTCAGTTCCTAGTGTTCAGGTAATTTATTTTAAAAGTGATGGAATATATATAAAACTTTAAAATCTATATGATTAAATTTATAAAAAGTTTAATTTTTAACTTTAGTGATTGCATTCATGTGAGAAATTATGTATTAAATTGTTACATTTATATAAAAAAAATTAATTTTTAACTGTACAGTATTTTACCGCACCCTTTTAGTAATTGCATACATGTGAATCTTTATGTAATAAATGGTTAAATTTATTTTAAAATGTTAATAATTATTAAATATTCTAATAAAAATAAATAAAAAAAATTATGCATAGCAAATTGTGGATGGAAAAAGGTGAAAAAAATTATTTTTTTTGCATACGCAGTAGGAAACTTTTAGCAAGTTACTTTTGGCACCTGGGTACGCCATGGGAAACAAATGTGGTCTTTTACCCTATATTCCGTTTTAGGTTTGGACATGCTATAGGAAATAATTGGGTGTAGGTCGAAATTTCTCCCCCGACTCAGCTGGATACGTAATTCGAAACAAGTGGGGCATGGCACCAATTTCCCCCCTTCCTTCTGGGATACACAATGTCGTCCTTTTCGGTCCTGCACGTTTTGTCACCTGGATTCGCAAAAGGTAACTTTTGGTAAAAACCAGCTTTTTCAAGGTGCGCTGGATACGCAGGGGGAAACAATGTATTTTATTTGGGCTTTTTCCCGCTCGTGGTTGGATACGTAATTGGCGGTTTTTGTCTTGACTTTTCTGCCATTGGATACGTAATGGTTTTTGAGCGATTAAATACACAATACAGAACAATCACCTATGAAATATACAAATTATTTCTTTAATAACCCCATGGTAATGTATCTATAAGATCACCTTTTTCATTCAATATCATGCATTTGCCATAGTTAAAATAAAATTATTTTGCCATAAATTGATTCACTAGATTTTTTGTTTTCATCTATCTTGTAATCATATTGTTTTTTATAATCACATTTTCTTAGTTTATTGTACTAATTCGTCCATCGACTTCATGTTCAATTCTGAAGCATTTTCGTGATTTAGAGTGAATCCTTTAATTTTTGTAACTTGTTTTCCTAAAAAAGTTTCATAACCATAGCTATTTGGCCCAGTACGTATCCAATTTATACCATAATCATTTTTTCCAAATTCGTCTGTCGATTCACCAAGCATACAACCTGTTTTAACAGTATTTTTTACCATCATCAGTGTAAACCACGCAATCTGTGTCGTAATGTACTATTTTATCACCTAATGTATCAAGCATTTCGTATAATCTTAAACGAGTATTGGAAGTAGTAAAAGCTGCTATAAATACATATGTTGCGATGCTATCTTCTACATAAATATTGTTGTATTTATAGGACACTTCAATTACTTTGTCATTGATATAAACAACATTATTTATGGCTATTCTATCGTCTATAAAGATTTCGTACCAACGAGTTTGATCAGTAGCTAGATTTGATCTCTGTCCAATTTTTCCCCAAAGTGAATTTAAACAAATTTTGGCAACAGCACTTTTTCCAGGATTTTGTTCGATTTTTTTCAATGTTTTGATCAATTTTTTGTTCTTTTTTTTTAATAACACGTATATATTCTTCTTTTGATTAATAATAGTCTTCCCAAGGACTAGTTTTCAGTTTATTTTTCATAAATTTTTCAATGTAGACTCTAAAATTTTATTACTTTTTTGTTCGAAATACCAAACTTCATAAATTTTAAGTAATTTGTATCCTTTTTCGATAGCTTTATTTAGTTCTAATGTAGTCCAAGTTCCATTTATTGCTCTTTCTTCATTAGTATGTTTACATTCTCCTGTTTTTCTACAACACATTTTGAACATAAAGTAAACAATTTTTTTTTGTTTAATGGGTAGTACCGGATGACATAAATTTCGTGGAGGCAAAACTTTACATTTGACCAATCCAAATCTAGTTTCATCGTAATTTTTGGGGTTAAATATTTTAATATAATGTCCAACAGGATAATAATCATAAATCATCATTGTTGGATATAAACTACATATATCTATATATCTTAACTTTTTTCCTGAAACTTGTAACATTGAAGAATTTGTTCAGCCACCAAAAAAAAATGCATATCTTGGTTGTAAAGGTTCCATTACATTTTTAGTTTTTTCTAAATTACATTTATAAAATATTGATTTCTTTCCATTTGCATGCCCACATTTCCCTAACTTTGTAACTATTTTGTCTTAAAATCGTTGTTTTAATGTTTTTTTTTAGTAAATAAGTCATCCATACTTTCATTGTTACAATTATTCACTGTATCTGGTGAAAAACAATCAGGACATCTATTCCGAAAACATTCGTGATATTGATAAATTGTTTCAGCATTTTCGTCGTAACCATCAACTTTTTTTTCTCCACTAATAGTTACTTCTCCACCATTTAATGCATGTCGAACATTAGGAAATGTATTCAACCTCAAAATTTATTCTTTACTAAAAATTTCTTTAAAATCATTTTTAACTACGCGAATACAATTGTCAATAATAAATTTCTATTTGTAAACAGCCATACAATCACCAGCTATTGTTATATAACAAAATCGATCTATATTTGCTATTTCTACGAAAGATTCTCTAAATTTAAGACACCCATGTCTTAAAACATCAACATCAGAGTCACAATATTCAACAAGTTATTTTTTGAAATCGAAAATATAATTTTCTTTCACTTTTTCAGCATGCCACTTTACAAAATCTTTTCGTCATTCTTCCTTCATTGTATTGGATCCATAAAATTTTGTAAGTAGTACTTTTCCAATACAATTTTGATTTTCTGGTATTTTAAAGTGTGGAAAATACCATTTCTAAGTTCTTTTAATCCAAATGTTTTGGGAAATGTTACAAGGCTTCTTTAAATAAAGTTTATACTATTAATTATTTTGATATTTAGACTCGATATTGTAGGCTGCATAATTTTTGAACCTTGATATGTTGTATTATATGTTGTACTTTTTCTAACACAATATTGTAAAATAAAATACGAATCATAGTCTTTTGAATTATGTGCAATAAATGTATAGCCTCTATTTTCGTTAGATATTGTCCATCCCCAAAACTCAACATTTGCTTAAAAATGTATTTTGTTACCATTAAAATCATGTACAGATATAAAGTTTGGTGTATGAAAACCAGTATCATGTGTGGCTCCATGGTTAAAAAAGTAGTATTTTTCTGTGTAAGAACAATCCATATATATTGTTTGTTGTTTTGTCCATTGCAAGTACAAGCTGTTGTTCAAAAGCTAAGTTTTCTGCTGTCTCTTTTGCGTATAACATTCATGTTCATCAGTTTTCACAAATTCCTTACAATTCCAATATTTGACATAACCACATTCGTGTTTTTTATTTCTCAAGCGTATTTTGTTTCAAGTTTTAAACTTATAAACCATCTTACATACAGCATCGTGATAAGTAAAACATTCCTGTCCAAAACAATATCTATTAAATTTCTGGCAAAATATTCTAATACGATCTTCACCTTCCATAACTTTATCGTGCTGTCGTTTTTTACACAAATTGCATATACTTTTATTATTTTTCTCATACTCTTGTTGATCTTTATTATTGTACGGTTTGTCATTTTTTTATTATTAAAAAACACTACCTAAAAATGCCCTCGTACTATTATTTACATCGTAATGTTTATAGTGTAAACACAGATAAACAGTTGAATTTTTAGTTCTAGAGTGTATATTTGATATGTGCAGCAGAAACAACTTTAATTTAAATATTCAGAAAATTTTCTACATCCATAATATCTTCCAAACTAAAACCAATCTGACAATGTTTTTCCCATTTGTACGCAAAGTTCACAATTCTCCTTGTAAATTTCTTCTTTTTCTAATATAAATAAGCTTATTATTCTATAATTCTCTATCCAAAATGATACTAGTTTCGTATGTTAAAACTGTAATTATTGCTCTGGATCTCCACAAATAAATAACATCATTGTGCATTTTATTAATACATTGTTTTGCCTTTATATCTTCAGTTAAATTGGCAATTTTTATACATCTTGCACCATTACCAGTGGGTACTTTGTAGACATCAATATTGAAAGTAGTTTCATTTATGCCTGCATTTTCATTCAATGTAATCATTCTTTCAATTTGATTATGTAAATTTTCGGCGTTTAAATTATTTCTTCTTGCAGCCGAAATTGTATGCTGAAAATTCTGATTATTTGCTTATATTCTGATTTGATCACCTTGTTTATAATCAGTCAATTGTCTCATGAACAGCATTTCGAACAGTGTCCATTTTTCTATTGCATTGCCTTGTAAATTATTTATTCGAATACCGTTTTTTTGTTTGCCAAATGTTGAAATTGTCAATAAAATTATTGCTGATCTTATGAATTTCAAACGGTTGTCTTTTTCCCATAAGTTCATTAAAAAAAATTTGTTTAAAAGGAAATATTTGACCTAAACTTTTATTTTCTTCTTTAATTTCGGGTTTCTATTACTTTTATTTTTTGGACTTACTCCCTTTTTCTAATAAGATATTTGTATTTCTTTTCATTCATTTCTATCTTTTGAATATAGTTCTCTGACATTGGCATGGGAATGTGGTAAATTTTCAAAGTTTCTTTTCCTTTCTTCATTTCTAATAAATGGTATAATAGCTGTAATTAAATCAGCTTTCCTTAATTTGTATCAATCATTAATTTAGCTAAAATTTTTAGCTCTCACACTCTCCTTTCGCACAACTCAACTGTTAGATCGCTCATTGCCATTATTATTTATATAGAAATAATTATTAAAGATTTCAAAAAATATAAAGATGATGTAGAAATATAAAAATTATATAAATAAAGGAGTGAAATTGTAAAAGGGTTTAAATTATTGATAATAATTTTTAAATATTTAACTTCTTCTATGATAATACTTCTCATTGAAACATTTTTGTATTTTGTTGTATGCTTGTCCTTAGTTTTATGATGAGAAAATAATTTTATAGATTTTCCCTCATTATATACTGTACAAGTCTTTGCTGGATAATTATCATGTTGAATTTCATTAGAATATCTACTAATGCATTGTGTGATGTAGTATTTTTATACTCTTTGAGATATGCACTACAAACATATTTTCCACATTCGCACAGTATTTTCCCATTAAAACATTTTTACATTTGGTATGTGTTTGTCTATAGTCGCTTTATGAGGATAAAATGAATCGATAGGTTTATTTATTTTACATAATATACACATCTTGGTTGAATAATCACTATGTCAATTTTCATGTGCAATGTGTAATTTAGTATTTTTATGCTTTTTGAGATATAGGTTAGAGACATATTTTCCACATTCACATAATACTTTTTCTTTATTTAATTCATATTAATTTCCAGCATATTTTATATAACAGTTTTATATGTGTTAATATGATAATCTTTTGTGAGTTATGTAATGGAAAACATTCAATAATTAATAATTCACCACATTTCTTACATTGCTTACATATGGTATAATTTTCCATTTCGAGTTTTGATTCCATTTTACTTTATGAGAAAATAAATTTATTTACAGAAAAAATAATAACAAATAATTTTTAGTAATAACATTAATAAAAATAATTATATATTTTATTTTGATTATTTTCTTTATAAATAAAACAAAATGGAATCACTTATCAAGAATTTAAACAATTCATATGAACTGACTAAACAACATGATCTCGAAATTAACAAATGGCATGCTGCTACAGAAATTACAATTTATAAATATAAGTTTGGTAAAAAAAAATTAATTCTATTCTAGATTGTAAGTATAAAATTACATTACCAGATCACTTTGAAAATATGTTTGATAAAAATGCATTAAAATTAATAAATGAGAAGCAATTTTTTTATAATGTATAAAGGTTTAAAAGAACTGAAAACTGGATAATCGAGACATGATATATAATTCTCTTAACATTCATAATTGTTAGATTAAAATTAATAGAATTTTTTTTTTTTTTTTCATATTTCATTTTGATTTATGACTTAAATTCGCTTGATTTAAATTGCATTTTTTGGTCTAAATTTGTTTGATTTGCTGCATAAACAACTGATTATGCTTAATTTTTGTTCGAAATAAAATGGTCAGTATTTGTTCAGGAATTTTGTGTAATTTTTATTTTGGAGGTAAAAAGCATGAATTTCGAGGAAAAGTAGGATATTTTAGGGCAAAATGGACTGTATTAGACCTACCTATTCTTATTTACCTTAAATTTGCTTTACTTTGTATAAATTAAGGTTAATTAATTAAAAAAAATAGCACAAATTGTTGTTTCTAGAAAACATGACAAAATTGCTTAAAATCAATGAATTTTGGGATAAAATTCGATGGTCCTGGCCCTGCCCATATACTGTTTTCGAACACGCTTTTCAATGCCGTTTTGAGGGAACGTTCACATCAATACAAGCACAGAGCAAACTCAGTCTTCAGAAGCAACAGCCTGGAGTAAAGTTAAACACCTTTATCAATCGGAAAGCCCACCTCATTCGCAGTTTCCGACCAGAACTTCCAGATCGAGAAGTATTGGAGGTGATACCAGAAACCGCCAGTGCAGAGTATCGTGCCACAGTAGTGCAGCTACTGATTAGTGGGCTAGATGAAATTATGAGAGTTGCCATAATCCTCAAGCATATCCCTTGCCAACCGTTACGCGAGACTGCAAGTACATGATGGTGCCACGGGCACAGAGAACAGGAGCAGGACGAGCTGGTGAACGGGTATCAAGGTAAAGACTTCGGACAAAAACCAAACAAATTCAATGTCGTCCAGCAGCAATATTACAGTGCACGTGGATATGTCAACACCAGAAATGCAAGACAAGGAAATGCGAACTTCGTGAAGTGGGACAAATCGCAGCCACCTAGGATGAAATGCAGATACTGCAGAGAGGAGATGTATCACTGTCATTCTAAGTACCTCAACAAGCCCCACCTTCACGCACAGAACAACTCCCGATGGACATCAGCAGGGAAATGGGCAGTAGGGGTGAAGGGTCCTGAAGCCTCTCACAAGCCTATTCAGCCCAGCAGCAGCATGGAGTTGACACCACAGCAGTCACTGATAAACCAGGTTAGTTTCAGTTGCACAAAATTCATCCAGATACTTGTGTTTATAAATAATTCACTATGTCACGCCTTAATCGATACCGTGGCCTCACATAGCTTTTGTCAACCAAAGTTTGTGAATGCAACGAACATAACACCCATGGGACATGTGATCAGGCTAGCAACCGGTCAACAAAGTGATTCTGCAATAGGCCAAGTGACAATGGCAATTAGGGCCTAAGACTTGGAAACCATAACCTCTGCAATTGTATCCGCAGAAATCACAGAGGATGCGATATTAGGAGTGCCCTGGCTAACCGAGCAAAACATTATTGTAGAGCCTGCAGAGCACAGGATATATTTTGATGCCAAGGAGAGGAGAACAGTATATAATATTGATAGCATGGCTAGAGAAAACGTGCCGCGAGTAATGCTAATGGAGTTTGTGCACAGTATTCCGGTCGAACACCAAGCCATGTTCCAGCACGTGCTTGACGAGAGGAGAACGATCTTGGCAAAACACTATGTGCTACAGCATACTACCGTTGCAGAACACGAGATTCCGCTCACGAAAAAAGGACCAATTTATTCTAGTCCCCGCAGTTACCTTCCACACCAGCAAGTATTAAGTCTTGCCTATTTTATAGGATTTTTTCATCCTTTTGAGCCATGTGCGACTCCCAGGATGTATGACTAATGTGTTTCTTATGCCACTTCTATTCATATATGTATTTGTTATTTCTCAGTCCCTCTATTATGCTTCTGTAGCCACTTTCATGCAATGTTATGTGTTGATTCTATTTCTGAGAGCTGAGTTTTTTCTTTTGAAGTGGCCCTAATAATTATCCCCCCTCCCTACTATCATACATCGGCACAGTTTGGACTGAAGCCGAACACGCTGTAACAGTCTACGAGGTTGAACCATAGTGATGCGAGTGTAGCGCCATGCAGGAAACTGCAGGGTGGCCATGTGCGCCCGTGCGCACGAATACATAGAAGTATAACTTGTAAACAATCAGGGTAAGATACGCATATTAAGCAATGAAAATGCCATGTGAGGTAACACGAGAATAACAAACACTGAGAGAAATCCTCCTTTAAGCCCTGGAGGCATTAATAGTCGTGTATCTGTGTTTCTTGTTATTCTCATTCACATGTATCCAATCCTGATGTCATTCACCAGAGTCAATATTTATATATTAAAGGTGTTTTGTGTACACATTTTATTTTATGCAAGTATTGTTCATGCAAGGTGAGTGAAATGGTCTTATTGCATTGTTAACCAGTTTTAGAAAGTAATGCACACTGCTCGCCTGCCCACCAACCTCGGCCAGTGCACCACGCTGAGAGATTAGTCATAGTCCCATGTCTCGAGAGTGTGGATACACGGTACATAATCTCCACAATTTCCCACATGCCCGGGCGATATTCAACTTGTTACCTAATTACCTCACTACAGTAGTATTGATGTGTTCCTGGCGCCCACGTATCCCTTGTGCCCATTCGTTCTATCGCAGATGCATTAACCACTCGGCAACACTCGACCAATCGACATTAGGTCGCAGTCTCGATCAGTGCAGGTCGACAAGAATGGCGTTTACACTTTTCTTGCCATCCTGTAACTCGTGGCCACGGGTCAAAATATTTAACATTCATCACAAGAGGTAACTCTTGTGATGTATGGATATGTGGCCTAAACAAATGTGTCACATGAACTCACGACCTTAGATTCAACAGCCATTGGAGGGAACACTGGGATAAGCAGCGCAGCTTATTCCCATAGCTTTCCGATGTACGTGATGTCGACGGGTCCTGTGGCCGAATCCGGAGCGCGACGTGGATCCAAGTAGTGTCAAAATACAGGGAATCACATTCCTGCAGAAAGTGTAAAGTGGCGAGTGACTCCCTAGCTGCATTAATTAATAGGAGCATTATTAGGCATTTTAGCAGTGGTTGCACCACAGTTAGCTAGGGAAATCGCCTGCTCCAGTATACAGAGTAGATAACATACCATAGAAGCTCCATCCCTAGTGAAGAAATCCGTGTGTCGTCACAGTCATACACATTCCTGTAATTATAACCATTACGATACGCACCGATTTTATATGTTAATTATAAGAGTTTACATGTAATCATGTGTCGATAATCAACCACCTGAGGCATCATTTAATTTAATATCACCCTTCAAGTGCTTTGACATACTCGTGACAACACATTCTTAGCCATATCTGGGGCTCCGATGTTCATGTGTATGTCACCAATGTGTTTTAGTTTAGTAATCATAATTGTGTACAATGTCAGTTTCATCAATCATGTTAATTATTAAGTTTTGGTTTTTAATGTTTTCATTTTTGGCACCGGATTCACCGGATTCGCCGGACGTGCGGCGAAACCGACGCCATTTCGTTAGTCAGACTTCAGCACTCGAGACAATCGGCAGGGCAGATGGTAAGCTCCAAATACCCCTCTCGGCAATTCAATATAGGTTGCATTTTCATTCATCGCAATAGTTAACGTAACACAAGAACATTTGAGTACTTTTATTTAGCCGAGAAGAGGTCTCCCTACATCCTGAAGTAGCATACCAGGACTTAGGTTCAGAGTGCTGGGTCCGCTTAACCAAGGGAACACATTTTCATGTGCAGCAACATTTCATTGTACCTTTGGGTAATAAAACAGTAGTACCATAATTAGACGTGCTTTATTGTATTAACAATTCAGAATTAACCGGGTACTACTGCCTCATAGAAGCATCAAATTTAAAGTGTCTTTCAGTGTATGTTTTGTATTTACAGGCCTGCCTCCCTCAAGCAGAGTAAATTCAGATTTAATATAGGCATGCGAAGTGGCCGACAGCTTCCCCCCAAAGGAAATATTTTACAATCAACATAATTTAACTGACAATTAAATTAGCTCTCCTTCATATTGACGGCATATCCAGAGTCGATGTAGGCCGTCGGCCGTGCGACCCCAATCAACATTGTTCCCTTTATCGAACGTGGCACTGGACACATATCCCAGTTCCTGTTCTCCATCTGCTCCCAAGCGGGACATGAAACCATCTCAGCACCTCTGGAGGCGCAACTCATCAATATATTAATTAATCGGGACCTTTTACATTAGCCGCCTGGGACTCTCCACCTCTCACCTATCCCATGTTAGTACCGCCAGGGAAAGCATAACTTACCTGTAAGACTTTTACTAGTTCCCTCATTTTTGTACAGTGCTACCTTCTCAATGCGTTAAGCCCGACAGATGTACATAAGCTGTTTCCACAGAGAAAAATAATAAACCCATTCAATTTATGTGTGAGTATGCACCTTTCATTCGGGTCGCCTTTGGGCATTTTGGGGCACGGGCCCCCACCTACCTACCCGCTAACATGTACTTTTGCCAATAAATGTGATCAAGTGTTTTATGTGTGCATCGAGTGTTTTTATGTCGTTTACTTAATTAATGGTGTGAGGATCGCCTAATAATTCACTGTGCAACATGTACTTTCTAATTGGAATAATCACTAAGTAATTGCAATGCCAGAAGGATTTCCACCTTTGGTAGTCAGCATATGACCCAGAGAAACAGCCAGCTCTACCACAACACGACATTGTCACTGGACAATGTTTGGCGCCCCGGGTATTGTAAAAATTGCTAACAAAAATTTTCCCGGCAATTTATTTTCCACTCCTAAAAACCTCAGTAAAACCTTATGGGCAGCCTGTCTGCCATCATGGTCATCGCCGTAACACTGCTAATATAACTTACACCATACGAACGACATACGGAAACTTAAGCTTCCCCGGACAATGCAAACCACAGGGAAGTGAGGGTGGTGTACCAGGAGGCTGAAAACAAGACGATTATTAGATCATTAAGCTATGGAAGTTAAGTTATAAGTCCAAGAGAATGCACACCATCCAGTGTGCTGGAAAAATATGGAGTACGTGAACATATCCACCACCCTCGTTGATACCAGATGCTTACTAACCTCCCACCCTGGCACGTGAGCAGGTGAAGGCTGACTTGCACATTAAGGTGGGGACTACTTCCTGCACTACATGCTAACTCCTGCTTTACCTGCTGAAATGTAAGGCTACATGCTACATTACATCACATATTTCCCTGCATGATACATGTATATATAACACTAGTGAGATGGGCATGAATACAGCTTAACAATGAAAATGGAAAATACACATTTGCAGAAGAACACAACAAAACACTGGCGGTACAAAAGTAGAACAGAATAAAACTCTTTATTAACATAACAATCAACAACTATAACAGCGTGTGCCACAAGCCCTTTGATTCAGTATACTATATGGTTATTTTTCATGTATCACTCCGTCACACGGAGTCCTGGCTACCCGGCTTTGCCCTAAATTGCTCTTGAACATGTGACACACAGCGAATTCGCTGTGCACCATGCACGTCTACAGGCTGCGCATCCCACTTGTAAGTTTGGGTGTTTTTAAATAATGCATTTCTAAACCATCACTATGATTATTGATATGCACGAGTCCTGAAAAAAATCACACTTTCAACACTTTTGTCGTGTGTAAATATTATTTGTTTATTTGCCTATGTCATGAATTTAATGTGTGTATTTTTAACATACGCCAAAGTATGTGTGTGTATTACTGCATCTGTTTGAATACAAACAGTGACGTATATATAGTGTTTTGTTTCTTCATTGAAGTTAACATTTTCGAAGTTACAATAATTTGAATGCTATTTCTATACAAGCAAAGTTTTCCACTGCTCCATTAAAACAATATGCAACTCAAAATGTCACACGCTCATAAGAACTGCAGAACAATATTGTCTCACAAAAGACGTTAAACTTAAGGGCTCGTGCAATTCCCCCCAACCCCTTATCCAAAGCATAATCCTCATGAAATATAAAATAATCTTAGCCTCAATAACAAAAATAATACATGTTGGAATGTCAACCTAGCTTTAGTACGTTCATTGATTGCTGGATGGAGGTTACAGTATGTTTACCATATTTGCATTATCATTCAACCTGATGGCTGTCGCCGTGTCAGATATGGGTTATAAATGTTTTCATTAAAGGGAGGGGGGGGGTGAAAATGAGATCTAGGATGTGGTTTACCCGACAAGGCGTCAGGCATCGTCAGGGCGATTCCTAGATGGAAGATGACTGCTGTAGCACAATGACTCTTGATGATCCTGGATTGCAGGCAGTATGCCTGGACCCAACCTGCTCGCCGATGATGCTGGCGACCTCTGGCATGATGATGATATTTCCAAATAGATTGCACAATTGTTGTTTAATGAACGGTAGCCGGTGGGTCGACTACGGACCATGCTGACCAGTCTTTGATGGGAAACTTACAAAATGTTAACACTTGCGTATATTCATTGTTATGGCCAACCACACAGCCATAAAATACAAAACAACTTGCTAATACATACGCACTTGACAAAACCGGAGAGAATGAAGAAACACTGACATGATATTAGCGAGTATTGTTAGGGCCTGTCTCCTTAAATGCACAAGGCAGTCGAAATAACTTACATACTGTTCAGTTCACAGCAGCATTTATTTGACGTCACTACACATCCCTCTCGGGGGAACACTTTACACGCAAAGAGATGTGGCTACACAATGCCGGCCACTGCAGTTAAGCTGAAAACAGTCTTGCGGCAATGATGACCTTACGGTATTAAATGCTTCCCGGAGTGATGCTATTCCCACAGGAAGTAAAGGTGGTGTACCGGGTGGCTAATACGAGGAGAGTTCCAGAAGATGAAGTTTATGCTGTTAAATATCCATACTCAAAATGATGAGGGCAGCCCGGAGTGCGACACACGCCCCACCCTCATACGATGCTACTTGCGGACAGACGCTCCTACCTGACATGCAGGCGGGCCTCGGCTGACCCATGTGCCAGAACGGAACTACTTTCTGCTACAACCACATATCTCCTACGTGAAGTCATGCTACTAAAATACATATAAGACTCTGCAACACAAAAACCCAGGTGAATTATAATAGACATAGCACTAGATGAGTGACGAAAGAAATACATATGTAACAAACTCAACAATACACTGGGACAAAAAATTATGAACAAGCAATTAATCCTTTACTAACACACAACAAATCATAAATGGCATGAACCCAGGGCCCTCAGGTCCAGTAATTATTAGGGTCTACTTTCATATTACTCTGCTTCGCGGATCTCTATTGTAGGTGTATTTGCAACCACCAGCTGCGCTGCACTTCCGTGCCCCCATGCTGCACTTCTCTGCACTGCACTTGGTCATGCACCCACGACTTGGCACATGCTCCACGCATCAGTAGAGCCCTCATCCGTGCTGTGGTGATGTTGCAAGTAGCGGCCATTCAAATGGCCGCTACTTGCAACCCTCCCCCCACCTATTTCAAGACTGTTTGTAGGCCGAAAGATGTCACTGGCAACAGTGGCGGGTGCGGGCTGGCCTATGTGACTGCAGGTGGAATCACCACTCCTCTGGCCCTGTCACTCGATTCAGTAACGGCGATTGCCCCTTCCTGGTAGGCAACTACATCTGCCTACTGAAGAGATGAGGGTAGCGGGTGTGCCCGCCAGCATGAGCGCCGAAGGCGGGACAAGTACTTCTACCTGCTGCACTCGCTGTTTCCCTCCTCACTCCTGCTGACTCCTTGCTTGCTTCGCTGCTTCCAGGTGCGACCTGGCTGAAAAACCCGTGCGAACGCCTGTCCTTCACCAGCATCATTTTAGACTTGTTCCACATTCATTTCCCCTTCTTAGCTGGTTCGCCGCATCGCTACTTCGAGTGCAGTGCAGTGTTCATGTAATATTGTGTATTTTCATTCATGGCCTTTTTAAATATAGCGTGTTGCAATCATATGTCACATGTGCCCCGCAACAACCACGTCGGTGTGTTCGTTTCCTTTTGGGTTCATGTTGTGTTTTCAGTGTAATGTATATTTTCTTTTGAGGGCACTGATATTAAATATGATTGAAGTGTTTTTGTATTATTATACTGTCAGGTAAGTGTTGTGTACAAACAGTACAAATGATATTAGTAAATATGAGGGTAAATACTTTATGTTTTGACAGTCGTGCTTGCTATATAATCATGTCAAAGTTATAGTTATTTATGTATTGGTTTGTGTTCCATTTAATGCACCAGAATGCACCATTGCACAAGGCATTTGCCATCATAGTAAATAAGAGTGTTATGTGTATTTTTATAGTGATTCATGATGACAACAAAAGACACCATGTGCAATTTTACCTGCAGCACCTACATCAGTTGCAGTGCCCCACGGAATGTCATGTTTGAATCATATAAGAGGGTATTTGTGTACATAATGCATTTCTTATTTTTAAAAATATTTATACTGAGAACAGATGTAACCTCAATGACCAAACAGGCCAAGATGCAGTGGCCAACATGATGGCACGTCAAAATACATGTCAGTTCAATACATAAACATATGTTAAGATTGTGTCAGATTACATTTTTAAGTGTTTCATAAAGAAGTGACATAGTGTAAATAACGACACATGGACACATTATACACACAAGTAAATGTGGGACATACAGTGCAACATGAGAGCCACACGCGCTCAACCAACTCAAGTCTATTTCAGGTAATGGGTTGAGGCTTCATGACATTCAGGACAACATGGTCACATGGTCAGCAAAGTGTATGTTTTTAATGTAAGCTATTTTATTCTTTTGCAAGTGTCTATGTAATTCTGTGTTTAGTAGCATAATTATAATGGTATCATTCATATCATGTATTATTTAATCACATTATCCTTTTTTTTTTATCGGATCATTCAGGAACGGCTGCACTTTACACCGGCCCTTCCATGTAGCCATCTTTAGTAGTCTACTGGTACTCATGTTGAGGAAACACCTGTCGTGGCTCCCCGGGCCTTCATCATTTTGTTCATTAACAATGTAGCTGAAATAGTGTAATCATTAACTTGGACTCATGCATATTTTTGCATTAACCTGTGGAGAGCTCTGCACCACAGTCCGAACCGTTTTGCGCACAACTGGACCATAAATCTCCATGTAATTTGTAATGTAGGCTTCGCAACTTTTTACACAGTGTTCACGCTCTCCCGCGTCATGGAGAACTTGGAATTTATGTGCCTCCTATGAGGGTTTACGGAATAAATGTATGGTTGAATGTTATTCTCCATCCTTTATTTTTTGGGGACGTCTATCGTCCCACAACATAAGCATATTTATCATGATGTAACAAAGGCGTGTGTTAGCCAGAACAATCCCTCGGGAGTGAGTGATGTCTTAGGGAAGGCCAGCCCCTACTAGTCCAGTCGTAATGGGAATTTATTGATATCAACTGTACGACAGTTCGTGGAGTCATCCTTTACAATCGGCAGAACATTGGAGGGTAAGCGATGTCAGTCGTCGGTCACATAACTCCGCCTACAGACTCTTGCTCGCCAAATCAAGAGCTGGTGCATATCCAAGTAAATCTTCACTTCAGCATCCACATAACCCTACAATCCCCCCAATGGCCCAGACATACACCACTCCATCACGTTCCTGCAGTTACTCTTGCTCCTCCTTATGTACCTGCATTTCCTCTTGTTCCTCCTTTTGTGCTTTGGTGAATGCACCAATGCTGTTGTGCACTTCCCCTCTCCATGCTACCAGATTGAGATGCTGCGGGTTTACTGTGAGGTGTAACAATGCTGGGTGCCTCCTGCAAGACCTCCTCTCTTTCCCTGCACTTTCTTGAGGTGCTGATGCAAATTCCTCTTCGCTCCCTTGCAACTGGAGCTCGTCGACGGCATCCCCATCCTGCATCACCTCTGGCGAACTCCAGGTGTTGACATGCAATGCATGGGAGGGTCCTCTGTGGGCTCTCCCCCCCCTGAGGTACCGCCACACCTTGCATCTCTCCAGACTCCTGCACCTCATTGTCGCAGCCTTCGCCATCGTGGGGCCGAGATACACTGGGACCGACCTCGTCATCGACGGCACCCGGGGTCAGCCATATGTCATCCTGGTGCACCCATACCCTGTGTTTCCCCCATGGGGATGGTGTAGGTAGTGGTTCCATGCTTCTGTAGAATGTGATGTGGCCCACTCCGTCTTGCTAATACTGCGTAGAAATCCATCTTTGTGGTTGAGTACGGGTTTGTCCATACATAGACTTCCTGGCCCTCGTGCAGTGTGGGTGGCTGTCATGTGGTGACCAGCAGCTGCCTTGCTGTGTATACTGGGACCGACCTCGTCATCGACGGCACCCGGGGTCAGCCATATGTCATCCTGGTGCACCCATACCCTGTGTTTCCCCCATGGGGATGGTGTAGGTAGTGGTTCCATGCTTCTGTAGAATGTGATGTGGCCCACTCCGTCTTGCTAATACTGCGTAGAAATCCATCTTTGTGGTTGAGTACGGGTTTGTCCATACATAGACTTCCTGGCCCTCGTGCAGTGTGGGTGGCTGTCATGTGGTGACCAGCAGCTGCCTTGCTGTGTATACTGGGACCGACCTCGTCATCGACGGCACCCGGGGTCAGCCATATGTCATCCTGGTGCACCCATACCCTGTGTTTCCCTCATGGGGATGGTGTAGGTAGTGGTTCCATGCTTCTGTAGAATGTGATGTGGCCCACTCCGTCTTGCTAATACTGCGTAGAAATCCATCTTTGTGGTTGAGTACGGGTTTGTCCATACATAGACTTCCTGGCCCTCGTGCAGTGTGGGTGGCTGTCATGTGGTGACCAGCAGCTGCATTGCTGTGTATTTGTCTTGCTGTTCCTTTACCTCACATAAGCATCTACTGTGCTGCCTCCTCTGCGTGTCTGTGCTTGTGAATTCGCTGCTATCCTCCCTCTGCGAACATGTCACCTTTCCAGGCAAGTGCAAGTTTCGGCATAGCAACATTTCTATGGGCGATCATCCCGTTGCTGCATTCACCCTTCTCCTGAGTGTATACATAATTGCAGCTATGTGGTCTGCCCCTGTGGCATGCGGTTTTTCCACACAGAGCCATAATTGCACTTTGATTTCGGCATTCCGTGGGGTTCACTATTGGATGGTAAACGGCGATTTTGACATAGTTATCTCCCCAATTCATGCACATTTCCCTCCATTTCTGGCTAGTGAACTGTGTGCCATTTTTCAACTGTAAATTCCAGGGAAATCCCCAGCACAGAAAGAATTGCTCTTCTAGCACTTTCGCCACGTTACCTGCTAGAGCTCCACTTGTAGGGTACACTTCTGTCCACCTTGAAAAATTATCAGTCATGACTACAAAGAAGTGTTTCCTTCCCCTTTTCCTTGGTTAAGGACCCCATAAAGTCGATGCATACAGTCTCAAACGGTTTGCTTGGCACGCACTGCCTCTGTTGCTGCCTCTCATCTGGTCAATGCGTCTTGTAGATGTTGAACTTATGACACTTTTGCACGAACCATCTTGATTGTCGGTTAAGGCCTGGCCAGAAAAAATGGTCAGGTACATTGTGAACTGTCTGTTGAATGCCTGGGTGTCCAGCCATGCTGCCACTGTGCGAATAGGCAAGCACCTAATCCCTCACGCATGTGGGGACATACATCCTCCACTTCAAAGGCTGTTGAGCAGAACAGGTCTCAATTCTGCTATTCAGAATACGCCATCCTTCCACTTCCTACTGAGCGTATTGCCTAACCTTTCCCTGCATGAAGGTGCAATTGTCCTACACTTAACTGATCTCCTGGTACAAATCACTAATAAGCCCTTCATTGTTAGCGACGGACATGTGCTGGATGCGCACTTCGGATACAGGATCACGCAAATCAGACTGCAAAATATCCTCCCATTCTACCTCGTCTCTAACAATGTCATTGTTGGGGTTGCGTGATAATGCATCCGCCAGTTCATTTTCCATGCTGGACACGTGCTCTACTAAAAAAATCGTAGTCCTGCAAATGTAATGCCCATCTTCTCAGCTTGCTTCTCGCCTCCTTCATGTTGTGCAACCATACCAAGCACCAGTTGTCGGTACGTTGTGTGAACCTTTCGTATTCAAGATATACACAGTATTTCTTGACTGTCCAGATGACTGCTAAAGGTTCTCTCGTGTTTATGTGATAGCGTCTTTCTGTTTGCCCCAACTTTGCACTTGCAAACCAATGACAAGTTTCGCCCCACTATTGTAAATGTGGTGCAATACAGCATCAATTCCTACTTGGCTTGCGTCAGTTTGAAGGTACAACTGCTTGTGTGTGTCGTGATGTGCGAGTGTTATGCATGCACAGAATTCGCTCTTAATTTCCATGAAAGCCTTCTCTGCTTCGTCTGTCCATTGGAATCGCTTTTGCGGCGACAATATGCCTGTCAATGGAGCTGTAATTATTGCTAATTTCGGAATGTGTTCCCGCAGACTATTAATGAGCCCAAAAATTCTGTGCATTTATTTATGCATGCATGGCTGTGGGTAGCTGTCAATGAGTTTAAATTGTTCAGGGTTCTGTATGTTTCCTTCCTGGTTGATCATGTGACCCAAGAAATCGATACTGCTTTTTCCAATGTGACAATTCTCTACTGAGCACGTTAGGCCATTAATTGCTAGCCTTTCCAGGACAACTGCTAGATGATGTATATGTTCCTCTCAACTGTCTGTACAAATAATAATGTCATTGAGATACACGAGCATATACTTTTCAATAATGCCATCAAGCACATGTGCCCTCATCACCTGGAATGTTGCAGGTGTGCATTTCAGTCCAAACAGCTTTGCACAATACTGAAATCGCTGGCCATCCAGGGCTGTGAATGCTATCTTTTATATGTTCCCTAACTTCACCGGTACCTGCCAGTAACCACTTTTAAGGACCAAGACTATCCACACTTTTGCCTGCCCTAGCACACAGCATCCTTCATGCTAATATATGGTGGGAGCACGCTGCAGATCACCTGGTTCAACGGGCGAAAATCGATGCAGAATCGCAGGTTTTCTTCCTTTTTTGGTGCCAAGGTAATGGCCGAATTGAACTGATTGTTTGTTGGTTCTATTACCCTACTGGTTAAAGTAATCTATTAATGTAATAGTGCTTGTCTTTTTAAAAATTACGATACAAACAAGCAGGTTCATCACTGTTGACAATGTGACTTTTACAGTTGTGTAGGATTGGGGTAGGTGAATGTTTGGGTACATCCACAGAACACAAACAAGTGGTTTGCCTCATCTTTAGTCTATGCCTGGGATAGGGAGTGTTCAGGCATCCCCTTTAAAGGTCCTTACACAATTGAAAACTTTATCATGTGACTTTACAATTTGATTTTATGTTTGTTTACCAACATGTTGTTTCTTAAGGAGTTTAACACAATGGAACTATTAAAGATAAAGTCAAGCACACTTGACTTTACGATTTCGATACAAAAAGTTGAAATTTTAAGTCAATCAAGCAGCCATTTTGCCGAGAATCTAACAGAGGTTATGTGGAAAGTGTGTTATTTAATTTGACGGCTAAGAATTGCCTGATAGTGTTGGGTGTGGTTTTGAGCAATGAAGATGCGGTATAGGATGTGGTTTACCCGACTAGGTGCTAGGCATCATTAAGGCGATGCCAAGGTGATTGTTGTCGCACAATGATAGTGCTGCTCCCAGGTTTGCAGGCCATACGCCCAGGCTAAATCTCCTTGCCGATGATGCTGGTGACCTCTGCCCATTGATTATTACTCCAGATGAAATTGCATTGTAGCTGTTTTCTAAATGGTAGCTGGTGGGTCGACTACATACCATGTTAACAGTCTTGGCGGGAAACTTACAAACATTGACACTCGCAAATGTGGATTGTTAGAGCCAACCACATGCCCATAAGACATGGAACACTTCCTAAAATATATGCACTTGCAATGGTTGAATGAAAGTAACAGCTATTATAATGATGTGCGGGTATTATTAGGACCCATCCCCTGAAATGCACAAAGCAGTCGAAGTAAATTATGAACCGTTCATTCCACAACAGCAATTGTTCTGCAACATTAACATCCCTCCCTGGGGAACACTTTACATGTGAATAAGGTGGCTAATCACTACCGGCCATGACAATTACGGTGCTAAATGCTTCCCTGGGCGATGCTATTCCCACGGGAAGAGAGAGTGGTGAACTGAGCGGCTGAAAATTAGGAAAGTTTTCTGGAGTTAATTAAAGTCTATTGCAGTTAAATGTCCATAACACAAATTATGAATACTGCCCAGCGCACCCGAAAACCCGGAGCTTACAAAACAGGCACCACCCTCATCCGATGATACTTGCTGACTCTCCCGCCTGATGCGCGGGTGGCCCTCGGCTGACCCACTGGCCAGAACGGAACTACTTCCTTTAAAAATATCTAACCTCTGCTTTATGTCATGCTGCTTATTAAAACTTACATGAAAGATTACTAAAAGACTCTGCAATACAAAAACACTGGTGAATGATAATGACCATATCACTAGATGAGTGATGAAAGAAATATATATGTAAACATGCTCAACAAAACACTAGGTAACAAAGAAAAACAACAAATCATTAACAATTTAATAACACATACCAATAATAGGATACATCGAACATGAATTCTCTAGTACAGATATTGTTCGAGTCTACTTTTGTTGCACACAGCCTCGAGAAGTCTCCACTGCATTCGCTCTTAGCAACAACCAGCTGTGCTGCTCCGGTGAGCCCTTACACTGCCTTGCACTGCCCTGCCCGTGATCCTGAACGTGCGCCCACAACTTAGTGCGCGCTCTGCTCGCCAGTAGAGCGCACAGACCTGCTTATGGTGGTGTTGCAGAACTCGGCTGGACAAACTGGCTTAGGGTTGAAGAAACGAGGCACACGTCATATTGTAGGGCGATTTTAATCCTTGGAATATTAAACAAAGGAAGTCTTAAATTAAATAAATGGCAAATAATATAAAGTGACGTGATAATATATTAATTGACTCATTTTAATAAAGTAAATAAATTAGATTTTTGTTTTGAAATAAACTTTTAATGTAAACCTATTTTTAAAAAAACATAAGTAAAATGCACTCTTGAATAATATTATAATAATTATCATAACAAGATCCACGTATTAACGAAACTCACAGAACCGATGTTCAATTGTCTGAACCCTGACTTTACAAGAAACCACTAATACACAATACAGTTATTGTATTGTGTATTCGTGGTTTCTTCAGAAGCTACTTACACAATAGAAAACTTTAGCATTTGACTTTGTTTCCTTTCCTTAAAATCGTAAAGCGATATTCACTATAGAGTGTTTCGTCACGACGCATCGCATCGAGGATCAGCCAATCAGATCCTTGATGCTAGCGTAGAGCATTGAGAACATTGCACAAGCGACACAAATACTGTATAATGATAATACGTGAAACTCCGAGCCCAAGAAATGCTGTCTATCGGCGAATGCGACACGCGCATTATATAGCGGCGTTGGACTGATGAACACTCCCAGCTGTGTTCAGTAAAAAAATATAATAACACGAAAACCGACTGCATAATAAGCACTTTTCTTTGTTTATGGGAATGTATTTCCGTGTGTACTTTTCTGCTGCACTTCTATGGCAGCGACAATATGCATAGTTTATGGTTGCAGTTATTACAATGTTAAAATGGAACTAAATCGGTTTTTCGTTTTCCCAAAGCCAAGATGTGTAAAGTATACAACTATGATAGATAAACAAAAAAAACTTTGGTAACTATAGTTTTTATTGTTCTAATGCATGTTCAAAATGTATACATTACCTCCTAATTTTTTTTTAACCATACAAAATCCATTAAATACTACTAAAAGCGATGTTGTGGTTTATTTCAGTTGTGGCCTGTGGGTGTCGGGATGCAGAAGGGAGGATTTTAATAAAGTTTTTAAGAAGTATGGAAGTGAGAAACTGTACAAAGTTTATCGAGTTTGTTCTGATCACTTTTCTGAGCATGGTATCAATGATCCCGACCTGAAAAGTCGAGGTTTAGAAGTACGTTAAAATAACTATTAGTTATCTGTGTAATTTTTACCGTGCTAATTTTGCTGTGGGTGAATGTTGTTATAGATAAAGAAGTTTTTTTTTCTGTTTGCAGACTCAAAAATGGGGTAGTCCATCGGTAGGACTTCACACAAATGACAATCACAAACAATATAGACCAAGACCTAAAAAAAATAGGTATCTCTAAGGATGAATCCAGTCGTAATTATGTAGCAGCAGATGAAAATTTACGTACTGTGTTGGATGAAATATGTATTCAATTTTATATATAATTCAATTTTAAAGATAGTTAAATAATCAATACAGTTTTTATTTTTGTTTTAGGCCCTTCAATAGCAGACCGACTGACAGAGCCTGAAGCAGATATCTGAACAAAGAATCTTCATGAGACGAAACAAAATCTGAACAATGCACACAAATTGATTAGTAAGTACAGGAAAATTATTTCAAAATTGCAAGATAATAAGAAGATACTACAGGCCAAGATTATCACCAACAACAGCTCGCATATTTTGGGTTTGGGTAAACAGTTTTCCCATAAGATTTCTGGGCTGGGCTGCTTGATCCACATAATGTCCACATTGACTCAAAACAATATGATGGAACAAATTTGTTGTACCAAACCAGGTAGCAGTGGATTTGTGCGATGGTGCTGTTAAATACTATTATATATATATATATATATATATATATATATATATATATATATATATATATATATATATATATATATATATATATATATATATATATATATATATATATTCAAGAAAGTAGGCAAGGTGTTAAACATAAATTAATGCAGAAGATATGTCGGCAACCGGCAGTAATATGCGATGACTGCAAGTAGTTGTTTTATGACAGATATACAAATATTTTGTTAAAATGTTATATCAATGAGAAAAATTAAGAATTAAAATCAAAAGTGCCTAACAAGGAAAATCATAAAGCTACAAAAGTAATTCACATTTAAGTGTTAATAAAACACAATGTTAAGAAAATTATAAGCTATAAAAGTGATTGTATTTGTATTTCTTTACAGCGATAATTTACTAAACGTAATGTAAATATGCTGTTGTGGATAATTTTAATAATCTCATATATTGGAACTACTTATCGAACATAAATCGTCATTTTAATTATTTAAGTTTTCCGTATATCTTCTGTATTGGTTCGTTATAGCATCATTCCAGCCCCGCCAGATCGTGCGTGCATCCCGATCGCCAGTTATTTCGGCGAGTTTCGCGTATTCCCGTCATACAGCATTTGGAGCGACCGACATTAGAATTGACGCTCGTCGTCTGCAAAGGAGGATTAAAAGAATAACATTTGTTTATTTTATATTCAATTACCTGGAAGTAAGCTGCGGAAAACAGAATGATAATGTTTCCTGTTGTCTTTGAAATGTCGTTCATGTTCTAAAACATAATTTAGAATTTTAGTATATTTTATTAAAGAAAGAAGTATATTACAAAAAAAAAGAACAATTCTATTAACTAAATGGCAAACAAAATCCGCTGTATTTCTATAATTTTTAGCAATTCATTGCAAGTTTACTTACAGGATAGCAGATTGCAGCACAGTCTGTGTCTACATTGGCTGGCGTCAGAACATCGCTCTATTGTGAAGACGCAAATAAAATAATACTAGTCGCTTGATGCGAGAGTCCGATACGATGCCCCGCATCGCGATGCTTTATAGTGGATACAGCATAAAGTCAAGAGTGCTTGACTTTACCTTTGACAGTTCCATTGTGTCAAGCTCCATAAGCAGCATCATATCGGAAATCAAACGTAAAGTCAATTGTTAAAGTTTTCAATTGTCTAAGGGTCTTAAGACTGCGGTCAAATACACTCTAGCTGAGTGTAATTTTTTTTTCTGGTGAGCCCCCAAATCCCACTACACCAGCATGAGCACCTTCACAGTTGTATGTGCCCTCCAGTATGCAAGTTAGTAGCTAAGAAGGTTAGAGAATGGGATGTGTCTCAAGGCAAGCCCTGTACATCTTAGATCGGGTTTAATTAACAAAATGGGTGCATGCATCGCTGCTGAGCAGGGTTGTCTGATGCCATGGTTGTAGCCATGGGCACACCCGGGAAGAAGAAGGGTCTAGTAAGTGGCATAGAAAGCCAGGCAAAGCGGAGAGGGCCTGAAAAAAAAACTATTGCGACAGTTACGGAGGATAAAAATAATTCCTTTTATTGGATTAGGGCTAGAGAAAGTAGGGTTATTGTTAGTTCGTGAGGTTAATGAGGATGATATGAAATGTGTCGATCCGCTGCTGGAATATATCCAGGGTCGTACCACAGTAGCATGGCCCTGGAGGCGGGGGACAGAACTGCGCCACCCACCCGCATATGCCAGTCATCTCTCTGGAAGCAGAAAAAAGTGTTAGTTTCCAGGCATAAAAATAGGAGTAATTAGGAAGGAAAGGGGGTGGTGGTGCGATGTAATGAAATGGGATTACCTACAGTGAAAATTCGCTTGCGGCTAGTGTGGTGTTGTGTGTAGTGTTAGCAGTGTTGTATGTGACCAGTGTAGTGTCGAAGAATTAGGTAATTAGTAATGAGCAATGAAGGGTATAAATAAAATTATCGCCAGCCTGTACGACGCCATATTGGGTATCAGGTAGGTCTATAGGGCCAACTCACAGCCCTACACCAGACCGAAACTCCAGGTTGAATCCCGCGATGCTGACACTCGGGTGCGCTTGTAGTGTAGCATAGAAAACAAATTGCAATGTAAAGCACAGGGCCATCTCCAAGCCAGAAGTTGTACAGAACCTGCTTTGCCTTGTTCTGTGTTCACATAGTGCTCCGCATAATTGTTTGTGTTTGTGGGAATTATCACGCAACTTACTGGTGTAATTTAGGAAGGTTATGGCGGCCTGTGAGCGAGAATGCTTTTCGGTGGCTTAAATTCTTGAGTTTCCTTGGGGTCATAATCCCCGAGGCTGGATATTTCCTCATGTCCACTGTTTGCACAATCAGTGTAAAATTTTAGTGCTAATTTCATGAAGTGCTCATCCAGTTTTTCAATTTTTAGTTCGCGATGCAGATCTGTTATAGGGCAGTATCGGGGCGCATCTGCTGCTATTCGCAAACATTATTTTGAATTATTTGGAGGGGTCTTGTGTGCATTTTAGCTGCATGTGGCCAGGTGGGCGCAGCATAAGTTATAATTGGGCGTATTAGCATCGTATACAGTAATACAGCCTTGTTTTGGGTCAGGGCGCTTCGTGGGTTTAAGATAGGATATAGTGTGGATAGCTGGGCCTGGGCGCTGACACATTTTGCATCTATGTGTGCCTTCCAAGTAAGCTTTCGGTCCATATGGACGCCTAAGTATTTCACCACACCTTTATGGGAAATTTGTTCGTCAAATAGAGTTAATTCGGGGCGATTATTCTCCTGGGGTAACTGTCTGCAAGTAACAACAATAGCTTCACTTTTGAAAACATTAATTTTTATCCGCCACTTTGTATAAAAATTCTGAAAAGCATTTAGGACATTTTGTAACCTTCGGGTTGCTAGTTCGTGATTGTGGGAGCGACTCAAAATAACTGTGTCGTCCGTATAGCACCCAAATTTCACCAGTGGGTGATCACGTTTCGGTAGGTCATTTATGTATATATTAAATATTACAGGGCCTAAAATGTTGCCTTGTGGCACTCCGGCACAAATAGTTTTTGCGCCAGATTTAGCACCCTCACATGAAACAGTGAAATCTCTGTGCGCCAAAAAGCTGCTTTTCAAATTGACATAGCAGTCAGGGAGTTTTATATCATACAATTTATATATTAGGTCTGCGTGATATACACAGTCAAAGGCTTTTTCGATATCAAGGAATGCTGCAACAACATAATATTTAAAGTTAAAGGCATTAGTAATGTATTCCGTAACTCGTAAAAGCTTATGTGTTGTCGAGTATTTCGATCAAATTGTTGCACTTGGTTAGTTCCCACAAATTATTCGTATTTGTATTTAATTTTGCGATTTTCGCATCCCAAACACTTGCCCTCCAAAGGGCTACTTCGTTCGAGATCACTGCCTGCAGCTCATTTATGCGGGCCTTAATTCTGCGATCTCTGCGGCGTGTATATTGCTGGCTTAAGTGATTTTTCTGCGTGATAATATCCCGAATGTACTGTGGGAAAGTTTCTAATTTTGTTGTGATTATTTTCTCATGAATGTGCTCTGACATACCTTTATGAATAGTTTCAGTAAGGAATGAGACTGCTTCGTCAATTAGAGCAGTTGAAGTTACAGATTCTGCATCTAATTGCGGTAAATTTTCGTCAATATAATTTTTAATGCGGGCCAGTTCGCATGGGAATAGTCTTTAATTTTTCTAGGGGCAGTAGTTTTATCATTAAGTGAGTGAAAATCTATATGTACTGATAAGTGGTCAGAGGAAAGATCCTGCTCGACCCTGATGTCGAAGCCAGTACTAAACTGTTTATTTACTACGATATCGAGCGCATCAGGGTGTTGATTTCGTTATGTCGGGTTATATTTCGGCTTATAAGGTGCCATAACCTGATAATTTCGATTAGTTTGGTGCCTTTGAAATAGCACACCATTTGCAGTTTTATTTCGCGAATGCCAATATGGATGTTTTGCTTTAACGTCCCCGATGGTTAGTATTACAGGGTCTACTATATTAATTAATGTATCAAGATCTGTTACTGTGAGAGAGCACCCTGGTGAGGCATAAATTGATAGCAGTTTGGTTTTTTGTTGACCTAATTTTAGTTAAATTCCCACTGCTTCCGGTGTAAGGAAATCTGGAAGTAATATTTCGTGATGTACTATTCAGTGGTGAATAAAAATTGCAACCCCACCACCTCTGCCTACATTCTGTGCCCTGCCCCGTTTGCGTATGGCATAGCCTGGCACAAAGAATCGATTATTTGGAGTAAAATATGTCTCGTTTATTGCCGCGATTTTTACCTTATTCAGAGACATATAATCAATAAATTCGTCTTTTTTTTTCGACGGCCATGCGCATTCCAGTAGAAAATTGTGAATATGTGTGGATCGGAATTATTTACTGTAGCTGCATTACAGTTGTTTGTTTGCATCCTCAGTGCTCTTGGCCATATTTAAGTGGAGCGTGATTGTCTGGGCAATTTTGTCTTCCTGCGAAAGACCAGATGTTGTCCAAACAACGATTAGTGTTCATTACTTGAGGTGTTTTGCTTAGTTCAGCATCGCTGGTGAACACAGTTTTAATCGCGTCCATGATGAAAGGAGCTTGTAGGGGTGCAGGTGCTGCCTCCATGGGCTCTGAGGTAGTTCTGGTTGCTGGGCCATTTTCGGGCTTCTTTTGTAAGGGAACTGTGTGGACCTGCTCGCCCAATGGGTGAGGGGCTGACCCCTGATTGGCCACACAGGTAGGAGAGGCCACTGGCACGATGGTGGCAGCTGGAGCTTCGCTCGTGTGGGAGAGGGGGGATTTTTCGGGCAATTTTTCCTTTGGTTTTTACGTGGTTTTTTTTTTACGCTAGCACCTGTTAGGGTGGCGGGGGATGAAATCATTTGCAATGGGTGGAAATCCAGCCTCGTTCATGTAATATCCGAACCTATTACAGGTATGGTTGGCTGGGGTCGTGCTTGTTGTACCCAGTGGGGCATGAATGTGTTTTTCGGAGGCTAAGGTGACTCCTGATGTTGCCCTGAGGGGGCCTAGGATTGAAGTGATTGCTATCATGCATTTGTTCGTGCATTTTCGCGAATAGCCAGCTAAGACTGCAGCTGGTGCGACTGTCTTTCATCTTATGGCAGTCTACTCCACTTTGCTGCCTTATAGCTTCTACAACCGATCTAGTTAGCACAGTGGCTGTTCCCGCACTGTGTGGACTTGACCTGTACTCTGTCGTTGACAATAGTGCAGGCTGTAGTGAGGTGGTTTCCACTGCAGTATCTGCATTTGGGTGTGGCATTGCAGCCTCCGGCCACGTGGCCATGTCGCTGGCATCGCGAGCACTGAGCTGGCCCTGTTGGGTGGTGGAAGTCTTCTACTTTCACCGATAGGCCAGCAAAGCTTGTAAGTGCCAAGTAGGGCGCTGTGTCGGTGCCACAGGGCAGTTTAAGTACAAGTTTGTTGATTGCTCTGCGGTTTCTGTCATGTATGAAATAAAAATGCATGACACGCATTCTGGCAGTTTGAAATTCTTCCACCAGGAAGTCATATGGAGTATCAGCTTGTACCCTGCAGAATACAATTTTCACCGGGACTTCGGTCTATTGGCGTAGAAGGCTGTGCTGATATCCCAGCTGTTTCACAAGGCGAACTGCGTTGACATAGTCGGTGATAGATGAGGTAAAAACACGAATGCTGTCTGTTCCTGTGCAGACAACATTCCATGATAAGGCCATGTTCGCATCCATAGCCTTTTTCAGGGCTGGATATGTGTGTTCCCTAGTCGTGTAGACTGTAAAGGGCTTAATTTGCACTTTTTTCGGTTGTGGGTCAACTGTGCTGAAGTTTTGGTGGCTTTGCGAGGGCGCATTTGTGTCCTGAGGGGGCCCCGATGTGGCCAGAGGGGCCTGAAGGGCTGGCACGTCCTGTAGCTGTTTCATAAAGTATATTCTTTTGTCATTCGCGTCTCTGAGCGCCGCTTCGGGGGCTGGGCGTTTCAGAGATTGTGGTTATGCATCCATGGCAGCCCCGAGGTCTGCCATGGCTTCGCTTATGTCCGGAACTTACAGTGGAATAAAATGGAGGGGGGATTGACCCTAAAACACAAGGGAACCTACGTGAAAGTGTTCCTACCAAGTACATAAACCTTTGTTGTTGTGGTGTGCGCCTTCGTCCAAGCCGGTACCTCCTGACCTCTCCCCTCTACCGGAAACAAGGCTAGGGAGGCCCGGGTGACTAGCTCTTTAAGTACCTCAAGTAGAAAATATTTATTTCTGTATTTAGTGGGGGAACTAATTTTTTTACTTTCAGAAAACAAGCAGCCTTAAAAAAATGCACTTAACTTGTACAGCCACGATGTATTGGCACTAAACAGTGCTAAGAAACATCTGTTGCACTCGGAGCTCTCTGCACCAGGTCTTCTCCCGACGACATCTCAGCTGTAATCTCTCCCATTTGAGTGTATTTGCCATGGTCACTAATAAGGAAAAATAGAAATGATTAATCGACATAGTTATTAATTAAAAATTGTATGAATCGATTTCTAATAATCTGTTAATCCAACATGTAAACGATTATTTTAATAATCGATTTGTAATCGAGCATCTCTACATTGATCGCAGTTTGTTTTGATTGAGATGTGAAGTATGTTGATATTTTGAAATGAAATATTTTCTGCATTTCATTTTATGCTGGACAGTTATAAGTTTGTGTGTGTTATGGGATTAGGACGTCAGTTTTTGCTTAACTTCGTTTTTGCTGTTTTAAGTTAGTGGAAGTGTAGTCCATTGCAGGTACGTGGCTGTTGTTAAACTAAATAACTGCCATTAATTTAGTTATCTGTAGTTGTTCCGGAACATGTTGTGGTACTCACATATCTAAGTAGCCACGTGGATTGACACACTTCATCCTGTTTCAGTAGTATTCAAATAATTTGAATTCCTACGCTATCATTCTTGAAATGCGCGTTCCCGCCTCTTCTTTACAAGCTGCTTTATTATTCACGTGTTTTTTTTATTTCTGCCCTGATGCAGCATTTACAATACCACAACGAGGCCTTCCCGACAGTCAGACACAACGTTACAGCCCGACCATTTCCGCCACCAAAATTAGTTCAATGTTTACAATCAGCCCTACCACTCACAGATTTCTAAAAACCCCAGATTGCCTACTGGAAAAATCGCATACCAATCTTAAAAAGAAACCCATATTACAAATTAACGGAAAAATTTCAATAAAAATGTTATTTTACATAAGTTTCCGAAACACGTTTAAATTTTACAAAACTGACTCGACTTAAAAACAAATGTTTGGTCCTTCTATCAGTAAAGACATAAAAACAGAAAACATATAATCACAATACAAAATTTTGATGATACAATTTCTTTTCAGCTGGTGGTGAACTGAATACACTCATAATTAATGTCACAAAAATATTTACACCAACTTCATAACAACTTCTGCCACAAAAATTTACAACTTGCAAGCAAGATGCACACTCACAAAAGGTGGCAAAACAATAACCATAACAAAATAAAAAATAATTGTACCAAAGGCTACATAACACTTTACGGAGACGATAAATAAACAAAAACAATTTACATTCAATACTTACAGATACTGATTTTGCCAACTTGCTAATATTATAAATGTTGCAAAGAACTAATCAAAACATCGAACTCAAGCCACAGTATAATCGTCTGTACTTCTATTTCTCAAATACTATTTATTATTACTGCGTGTAAAGTTGTTAAAATAAATGTTCATGGTGTATGTGAACAGGGTAATTCTTAAGAATAGGCACATTTTCGAAAATTGGAAAAATAATACCTGGGTATGTTAGATATGATGATTAGTAATATACATATACATACACTCGCAATTAGGCTACCGCCCGGTGGCGAGCTCTCTCAACTCTCCTTCACCCAACCAACTCCTTTTCCACTCACTTCCTGAATTTACCAGCCCCTCTCACAGATACCAATTCCTCCCTCAACATATTCCACTCCCTCACAGACCTCACAAGCATGGACTGCCTACCCCGTTCCGTTCTCCTCCACACACTCTGAAGCTTCTCACTGTTGTTTCCTCTTCCTCTAAACACCTCCTCATAATTATTAGGAATTTTGAAGGGGTTTCAAGAAGTTTTCTGTACATAAAAATGTGATAAGGAGAAGGGTGATCAAGATTGCTGTATTTATGCTATAAAAGACATATAATTTATGTAGAATATAGAGTCGCTGAGATGTTTTACATGTAAGAATACGGTTTGTAACAAATATTTAATGCGTAAAACATAATGTACGTGGTATATTTATAGCACGGCGCCGAGGTTTATACAGGTAAACAACACAGGCATGGAGCAGTGTCGGAACATTATATAATTCTGTTGAATTACTCAAGGCTTACTTGGTGTTTATTGACGAGAGGATAAAACGTATTACTAGTAGAATAAATATACATATCGTGGATGATACATAGCCTCGTTTATAGATGGTGTTTATCTTTGAAGGTGATGAGGTGTTGATGCAAGCTGTAATTTAAGTACCCCAACTAACTTTACAACCGGAAAACACATACAATTTGAAAATTTATTAATGGTGGTATGAAATGTTTTGATTGCCCAAAGAAAATAAGTGACTATAACAAAAGAAACTAAATCAACTTCTTGCAAACCCTAGAACCTTGGTGCCAGGCGCCTAATACTAAGAATTGCCTTAGGGGTAAGCCGGTGCAAAGTCTCACACTTTCCTGAACTCAGTAGATAAATTAATTGCCATGTTAGTAAAATCAATTAAATTCAAATAATATTTTATCAAGAATATTAACCAATTAAACAGAGCAGTCATCAGACTCTCTTAAAATTCACAACATTTCAACTTGCATTTCTTAGCTGCATTGATATTAATGAAATTGGTTATGCCTGTGAATCCAATCCAGCAAAATCTTTCAGAAAATATTCCGAGTTAGTATTCCAATAGGATTTTTTTTTCATGCAACACATGTTGTACACTTAGGCCAACCTGCTATAAGAAACTAAATCAGAGTAAAATATGTGGAAAACCCCTTTTTACTCAAATCAACACATTTTAAACACTGGCGTAGCATTTTTCAGACAGTTGACAAGGAGTTCAAACACTTAAGGGGGGGGGGGGGGGGCAAATAATTTATATATATATATATATATATATATATCACTTCATAGCACTTTAGCACAAGACATTATAAGAAGACACAATATAGTACTCTCATTTTAAAAAAACATAGACAACACATGACATCAGAACATATTCAATTAACTCGTAGCAACAAGACAACTCATGAAACGCAGCAAACAAAACCCTTACAAGGATGCATTAAATATAAAAAAAACACTTTCAGAGAAAACTACACTACACATACATAGGCTGTTAAACCTTCAAAGGATAACTTGGCAGGCAAAATAAGAAAACTCTACTATAGGAAAACTGATCTGAGTAGGGATAATTCTTAAATCTCTTTCAGTGTGTGAATTTTGATGTTGGGCTCGCAGTAAATCACTGCTAAAATAATAATTCATCTCTCAAGTTGAAAAAGAAAACTATCTCATCCAAAAGCAATCAATAAAATGAATATTCTGTAATTTAATGAGATCAAGCTTCTTCTCTTGAAACAAAAAAATTTCTTTGCGGTTAGTTCATTGAAAACTTGGGCTTCTGGGCAAGTTAATGCTGACACTCAAAACTTAGTTCATTTGCAATCACCTTAAGAGGGCATGCAATCAAATACATCTTCCATTTTATAAGTGAAAATATGTCACTTGTAGAACCCATCCCAGATTCAGCTTGGTAAGATTTATTTCAAAACTCACTCGTTAATATCCGCAACATTGCGGATGCAAATAGATGAACCCATCTGCCTTACTGAAGTCATACTGCAGTACGTCGTCAAACCTCCGAGTCTACCTGTCGCAGATGATGCCGTCGGCTCTGGTCCCCCTATATATATCGCACCAGAAAATTCTTGAATTACCTGGCCTGGAGCTGCAGAAGCAGGAAATCCAGATGCGTAACATAAACTCAGTGTTTAGAAACATAATTGAAAAGGAACCAGGTGGGATGCCATGGCACATGCTCGACGAAATTCTGAGGCCTCTAAAATACGACGTCCTCGCGGTTTAATTGCTATTGGCAGAATAAGGGCGAATTCAGGGCTTACACACCCACGCCAAGCATGAATGCAGAAGTCCCAAACTTCATTGTTATCAGCTCAACCAAGATTGGCTGATAATAATGTTTGAATTTGCCTCCCTTCATACCAAAACAATGTGAAGGGGACATTCCCATATCTCATATTGATAATAATCACAGGTCAAAATCATTCATTAAAATTACAGACAATGCTGCCCAGCTCATGAAATAAGAATGTCATTACATGTAAGCATTATGTCTTAAAAATTACGCGAATACAATGAAAATGATGTTAAATACGTTCATTCAAATCAGTTATGCACACAAATGGACAAATTAACCTTTAAATATGCCTTTCAATGTCAAAACAATAACAAGTTCGTGTTGGTAAGCATATGTTGTCACCAAAATAAATTTTTTTTCAGTTCCGGTGTCAATATAAACCTAATATTACATTTGGTGTATTTTGCAAACAAAATTTTAAAGTAAATAAATCTGACTGTAAATAAACTTACATGAGGTTTCTGCAGTGCCAAGCACTACAATGTATACTGCCATGTTATTATCACTACACTGCGCATGCTCGTATACCACTATGTTATTTTCAATACATTACACGTATACCATCATGTTGGTTGACATGAGATGGATTGTGAGAAATTGTAGGATGTTGGTTTGGGCTGGTCCTGTCTGAGGCTTCAGATTAACGAGTGATTTAACACATTTTTAAATTCTCAATTCATGTTGTTTGAAGTGTTAAATCTAATAATTGTCTGTAATTACTAGTATTTCTATGCTATTATGACAAGGGAACAGGTAAATTATAATATATGTGCAGTGATTAGTGTGTCTGTGTAGTGTGGTCAAATGGACCGAAGTTGTGGAGTGCGTATTCGTATACGCCGTATGAATGGCGAATGATTTGATGAGTATTGACTAAATTAAATTAATTTTTTGGGAAGTGGTATAATTCCACTGTACTAATTACACAGAACACAAATTTACTACGGGCATCAACATGTGACGAATAGGAACCCCGAAAACGATAGTGGGGAGGTCTATGAAGATCAGAGAATTTTGGGGTAAAATGAGTAAAACATATGTACATAATTTAATATTTATTAACGGAAATATGTTAAATTGCAAAAATACAAAATACTATACAAGCATAGCCATACCTTATGCACTGAGCCAGAGTCCCAGCACCAGCAGGGGAGTAAATCCCCAAAACAGTGATTCAAGGCACGCCAGCAATTTTGTTTTGTGTGGTGACACGAAACGTCGGGTATCAGTGAAGCTTGGAGTTTCCCCATAAATTATTTTCAAGTGTAGTTTATTTACACTGAGTTTTGCAATTAAAAATTTTTTTTTTTTACTATTTGTAACATTACTCTAATATTGTCCTGAAAACATGTTTAATTGCAAAAAATTGAACTGAACATGACCTAAATTTACAATATTACAAATACAAGCTACAAATATGATAGTGGGGAGGGTTATGAAGATCAGGGAAATTGAGGGGTTAAAGTTTATAATGAAAATGTACTTATTTTGTATTTTTTTTTATCTAATGTATTTTCATGAATAAATATTTTTTTTTTACATATTTCTTAACCATTTTACCCCACAATTTCCCTGATCTTCGTAGTCCTCCCCACGATCGTTTTTCGGGTTTCTATTGGTCAAATGTTGATGCCCCTAGTAAATTTGTATTCTATGTTATTAGTAGAGTGGAATTATACCACTTTCCGAGATTTTTTTTTTTTTTTTTTTTTTTTTCAAAAAAAAAAAAACCATATTCCTAAGAATTATTATTCACAATACCCCAACAGTTTCCTTCTGACAAGTGTTGCATGGCTTTCTGCAAAATCATAGCATGGCCAGTAGCTTGCTATAGAATGTGATGGAATCACAGATCATTGTACACTGTTTTGTTTTGATAACTTTGTGAACCAAATATTTGTGGATTTTAGAGCAGTTGTTTTTCCTCTAATATTTCTTTTCATCAATTCATTAGCTTTCTGTTACAAGAAAACCATGATTTACACGTAAAAAAAAACATATGTTTCATGTGATATTTACCACAGTATCCAGATGACATTTTGTTTGGGAAGGTTATTTTTCTGTTTTTTTCCTACTGCCAAGCGAGGCTGACTGGTCCGACGCCTGATGAAAGTAGAAATTGAATTTACTTTTGTTGGGGTGACCTTGCTCCTGATTGGCTGGTGAAAAATTTTTGTTTGTTGGGGCTGTTTTGTTGCACTGTCAGTTTATTGTAAATCCAGTTATTGAAATTGTAGATATTGACCAATCTAAGAATGGCAGATAATTATGTATCTAAAAATCTTTTTAAAAAAATTAATGAAATTTGTGAATTTTTCTAATATCTAAGTTCAGAATAAAAAACAGCAAACACTAGCCATGTATTCGAAAATTCACTGGTGCATCCACGGATGTACATTGGATGTTCAAAAATTAATTGTTTGATGAGTCTGATTGAACCGGTTTATCCATCTGTTCCACCGGCTTGAAAATCTGGTCAATATGCGCCAAAACATCAACCAATGAATTTTCAAAAGCATTCTCTGAAAAATAAAAGTTAAAAACACCCAAAACTCGTAATTTTTAAGCATTCCAAATAAACCAAAATATTTCAAACATTGAGTTTTACAAATGGGCGATTTAAGCTTTATAATTTGAGTGAAATGGTATTAACATGTGTCTGAAAGTAGATGAAAACGCAGCTAAAATCAACCTGATGTTCGAAAAATACCTTAACACCGATGGGTGAGACAAGAGACGAACAAATACGCTGTTTACTTACTGGAGATGGGCGCCAGCGATGCTCCCTATGCACCATGCTTTTGAGACCCAGAGTGATCTCAGGGGTTTCCATGGGTATTTTGTGCTTGTCTCACCCATGCGTTTACATAACACTTTTACACTTTACTAAACAACATTGTAATCTGGACCATGGTTGAGACACCATTGAAATACTCAACTTCTGCACTGAAGATGTTTATTTTACTGAATGTTACAAACTGTGCCAAGTTTATTAGAACTTAGGATTTACTGCATGATTCGCAAGTCCGTATTGGTTGACCCTCTGCGCACTTAACAAAACGTCTACAATGCGGGATGATGCTATGCAGTGCCTGAAGAGACAGTCCCCACAAGGTAAGAGATCTACGGCCGCTGGGTTGGACTGCAGGTTTACCTGGGGACAGGACACGGAGATGAAATGAACACTACAGCACAATGCAATTTCCACCTACCCGTCAGGATACGTCCCCCTAACAACGGAAGGTGTGGCGGCAATCAAGGACCATGGAAGGCTGGTTTACACAGACACGTGGTCGGTGGTTAGACCTCATGGCGGGAACACTAACATGTCACAATGAAAATTATGTGGAACGACATGATGCAGATAACAGGATACGGCATGAAAGAATAAATACCAGCACATTCAGTGCGAAAGAACTTTAGGGTGGCGTGTATGGCTCCGGATATGCACGGCAGCAGCCACGTGGTCAGGTATAAAATACACGGTAAATTCTGTACGACGGCCAATACTGTGCCAAGAATTACAGCGCAGTGATTTTAATATTACTTTTCCACAAGTGATACATTTAAACCCTTAATGCCGCGTGGATGGAGGTAAAACATAAATGTCCTGAATGACTGCATGGTCAAAGAACAAACGCTACAACATTACATAGCCCTAATAAAGCATACATGAACCCTGATAAGATGAAAGCGTACAAAACGCAATACAACAAACCCTTAAAATGCAGTGATGGCATTGATACAGAATTTACTGTGGATGACTGCATGGTCAGAAACTAAGTGGAAATTGTACATTATGGCCTCATAAAATCTGCAAAATGCACACATAGAAATATTGCCCCATAATTATTTACATAAGAATAGCACAAGTAAAGTGCTCAAAGCCTCATCTCATGGGTGGATGAAATCCGATACCAGCTTCGCACAGAGAAGGGGTCCCGCTTAGACAACACAACTCCTCTCGTCATTTACATGATAAAAAGTCAACAAGGGCTGCAATTAAATTATTTAAGGGGATAGCATTATGCTGGGGACAATTCTGGCAACGTACGCAAGCAAAGGTTAACTGGTATACTAAAATCAGCTATTGAAATTTAAGTCAGTGCAAAATGTTTTAGGTGCGTACTGGCAGCATCTTACATGGCCAGCATCTCGGGAACAACTGCCCAGAGGCAGGGGCGCCGCGGACCTACCATGGTGGCCTACGGGGTCTACACAAACAGAAGTTTCGAGCACGCTTTATGAAAGTTAGCAATGGCAAATTCAAATGGCACATAATAAAATTAATGCATATTTTAAATACAGGATTTAAATTATAATTGACTGGTAATATTTTAAAATGTTTTTGTACTGCCTTTTGCTTGAGATATATTTATCATTTTTAGTGCCGGCGCATTTCAAAGTGTCCAGCTGAAAAGAACACAATAACACTTAAATACACATAACAATTTTAAAAATAAACATGGTATCCTACCAACATATTACACCTGATGTCAAAGAAATTAAGTAGCAACTGTTAAATGGGAAGTGTGTGGCTTGTGGTGGTAATTAGCCACGTTTTGGTGTAGCATGTGCACTCAGCCGTTAGTGCCATCATGGGCTGAGTGCTGCTGGCCATTGGCCAGCATCAACCTCACCGGTGTAACAACAACTGGTGGATACAATGATGAATTTTTGAATATGCATTAGGGCATAGAACATTACAGTCAACCTGAATTATTTGCAAAATTGATTAACAGCTGAATACTTATGTATTATAAGCCAATTAAATGGTGTGATGAGTCTTGATGTCAGTTGTCAGAATTACTAAATAAGATTTTGATGTTATGCAGGGAAATTGTGGGGTAAAATGGATGAAAAATATGTAAATAATGTCATATTTATTAATGAAAATACATTAAATTGCAAAAAGACTGAACCAAACATTAACCAAACACATAAATGGGGGGGGGGGGGGGGGCTACGAAGATCAAGGAAATAGTGGGGTAAATAAAAATACAAAATATGTACATTTTCATTATATAATTTCCATCCAATTCATAGCCCTCCCCACTATCGTATTTCTAAATTCTATTGGAAACATTGTCAATTTAGGTAACGTTCAGTTCTATTTTTTTTTTTTTCTTCAATTAAACATGTTTTCATGAGACAATATTACACTAATATTACAAATAGTACAAAACTGTGTTAAATTGCAAAAAACACACACATTATTTCTCAGTGCAAATAGGCTACACATGACTATCATTATTGGGTAAACTCCAAGCTTCACCAATGCGTGACACTTTGTGTCACCACGTATATCCCCTGCTGGCACTGGGACTCTGGCTCGGTGCATAATGTTTGGCCATGCTTGTACAGTAATTTTCCTTGCGAGGGTACTACGCTTGAAAATCATTTGTGGGGAAACTCCAAGCTTTGCTGATGCGTGACGCTTCGCATCACCACCTAAAAATAAATTGCCGGTACACCTTGAATCACTGTTTTCATGGTTTACTATCCTGCTGGCTCTGGGACTCTGGCTCTGTGCATAATGTTTGACTATGCTTGTACAGTAATTTTCCTTGCAAGGGCGCTACATGTGACAATCATTTATGGGGGAACTCCAAGCTTCGCTAATGTGTGACACTTTGTGTCATCACCTAAATCCCCTGTTGGCGCTGGGACTCTGGCTTGGTGCATAATGTTTGGCTATGCTTGTACAGTATTTTGGCTATTTACCATATTTTTCCCGACAATTTCCCTGATCTTCATAACCACCCCCACTATCGTTTTTCAGGTTTCTATTGGTCAAATGTGGGTGTACCTAGTAAATTCATGTTCTGTGTAATTAGTGGAGTGGAATTATACCACTTTCCAAGATTATATTTTCCGAAAAATTAATTTGATTTAATTAATACTCGCCTAATCACTCACTATTCATACGGCGAATATGAATACACACACAACAACGTTGGTCCATTTAACCACACTACACAGCCACACTAACCACTGCACATATATTATAATTTAACTTTTCCCTTGCTATATTAGCATAGAAAAACTCGTAATTTCACACAATTATTAGCTTTAACACTTCAAACAAGATGAATTGCAATAGAAAACATGTTTAAGCACTTGTAAATCCAAAACCTCCGACACGACACACATCAAACAGCAACTATTGTCCCGACCGGCAATTTCCCACAATCCATCTGACATCAACCAACATGGACGCACAGTGTAAGGAAAAAATAACATTTCGTTATGCATTGCCTTATGAACACCATCTCTGAACAGGGCTCTGTATCATCTATAATATCTATATTTATTCTACTAGTAATACGTTTTATCCTCTTGTCAATATAGACCAGGTAAGCCTTGATTAATTCACCAGAATTACATAATGTCCCGACACTTCTCCATACCTGTGTGGTTTACCTGTATAACCTTAGTGCTGTGTTTTTAATATAACCATTGCAATGTGACCAATAAACACAGTGTATATATTTCACTACCTGCAAAATGTAATGCCTGAGGCTGCATAAGATATATTTATTAGAGGTTAATGGATGTTTTCTTGTGAAATGTACATTTTTTTAAAATGTACATTTACATACACTCTCAATTAGGCTACCGCCCGGTGGCGAGCTCTCTCAACTCTCCTTCACCCAACAAACTCCATTTCCACTCCCTTCCTGAATTTACCAGCCCCTCTCACAGATACCAATTCCTCCCTCAACACATTCCACTCCCTCACAGACCTCACAAGCATGGACTGCCTACCCCGCTTCGTTCTCCTCCACACCCTCTGAAGCTTCTCACTGTTGTTTCCTCTTCCTCTAAACACCCCCTTACTTAGCTTGCAGTGTAGCCTTCCCCATCCTCCCTCTTCATTCACCATCCTGTACATCCTGACTAACCGTTCAACTTTCCTCCTCTCCTTCAATGAGCTCCACCCCATTTTTTTCATCATCACTGATGGCCTATAGTTCCCTTCTTCCTCACCATCTTGCCCCTGCCTTCTCCACCTACCCTTCACCCATCTTGCTGCCTTTCTCTGGATCTTTTCCAGTTCTCGCACCTCCACCTCCGGGTCCCATACTGCTGCAGCATATTCTAACATTGGCCGTACCATTGTGCCATACGCCTTCTCCGTCACCTCACAGCTGACTCCATTCAGCACCCTTCCCAGCATACCCAGAGCCCTTCTTCCCTTTGCAACCACCCTCTCTACCTGTTTTTTCCACCTGAGGTCTCCCTGCAGTACAATCTCTAGATACTTATATTCTGGTGCTTCTTCTATCTCTTGTTCCTCCCATCGGTACATGTCCCTGCTTATCATCTTCTTCCTTGTGAACCTCACTACCTTAGTTTTTCTTACATTTATCTTCATTTTATTTTTACTGGTCCACAACCATATCTTATCAATGTCTGCCTGCAAATTTCCGCCCCCCTCTCCCACCTCAGCATATACAACACAATCGTCTGCAAACAATCTAATTTTTCCCCTAATCCCCAAACCCATGTCATTTACCATTATGGTAAATAACAAAGGATCCAGCACACTTCCTGTGGTACCCCTGACGTAACCTTCTCTTCCTCCGATATTGCCTCCCCCACTTTCACCCTCTGCCTTCGCCCCCTGAGAAAGTCCCCTATCCATTCCACTACCCTCCTGTCTGGTATCAGCGCCTCCACTTTCCTCATTGATGTCCCATGGGGCACCTTACTGAATGCCTTCTCAAAATCTATGAAGCAGTCATCTACCTGCAGCGAGCTGAGTCTCACATGAGTAACCCCTCCTGAAACCATGCTGGGACTCCTCCAACCAATTCCTATTGTTCATAACCCTCACCACATACTGCACCACCAGCCTCTCCATTACTTTTCCTGTACTTGATGTGAGACTCACCGGTCTGTAGCTGCCAGGCCTCTCCCTATCCTCTCCCTGCTTGTGTATAGGTACCACCATAGCATCCTTCCAATCTTGTGGTAACTTACCCTCTCCTAAGGACTTTTTAAACAGCTCTTCTAAATATTTTGCCAACTCCTTGCCACCAAACTTAAGTGCTGCAGTTCCTATCCCATCTGGTCCCCCTGCCTTACTGCTCTCCAAACCCCTAATTACCTTTTCTATCTCCCACTCCCTCATCTCAAACTCACTAAACACCCCCCCGAACCCTGTTTGTCCCCCCTATTCCAACCCTCCTTTGCCTCAAACACTGACAAGTATTGTCCTTGCAGCATTTCCGATTTTTCTTGGTAATTTGCAGCATGCCTACCATCCCTTCCTGTTAGCAGAGGGATCCCTTCGTCTCCTCCCCTTAACCTCCTAACATACCTAAACAATTTCCCCCATTCCTTGCCTGTGCTTATAAATATACCCTGTAAATGACGTTTTACACATTGGATATTAGTTGCAAACAGTATTCTTACGTGTAAAACAATTCAGTGACCTGATATAAATATACTCTATATAAATTATACGTATTTTATAGCATAAATACAACAATCTTGATAACCCTCCTCCCTATCACATTTTTTTTCTGAAAATAATAATCAGAGAACATAAATATTTTATTTAGTGTGTCGGGCATTACGAGAGATGAAATACAACCTTTCCTAACATGACACACATTTCCTCTATGTGCTTGGCGGGGGGGCAAAGAAACTAGAGCTAATGGCTCTTGTGAAGAATCGTTTGCATTTTCCCTTGCAAGTTTTCATTAGGCTTGATGTAACTGCCTCTCACTGGAATTAAATTAAATTATTTCTGTGAGATGAGGAGGTTGAATCACTTCCTGGGATAAGCGATTCAAGGTTCCCCTTGTGAAGGAAAAATATGAGTAATAGATGTGCCTGGCTGGGTCGCAGTTCCTCTCACGTTGAAAGGCTATGCAAAAGGGATGAGCTGAAGTTGTTTGATCACCATTGTTGTGAAAACCGTTATGCGTCACAATATTTATTTTCTGTGTGATAAGTGTCTGTTTTCTATGCCAAGATGCAACAGATTGTTATATGTAAGCAGTCATACACTTTAAAAAGCCTGGTAGCAAAACTTCTTGGACTTCAACTTCAATAGTAGGCCTACCGAACAAAAATAACCGAGTTACAATTTCTCAAATTTGAAACTACGTAAAAATATTAAAAACCAAAACTGTGTGGAACTGCACTGTAAGTGTTTAAGGTAGTAAACAATCAACATGAAATATATGCATAACAAATGTAAATAATAAAAAAACTCTGTGATTGTTCTATCACCTCTTTCAGCACACAAGAACCAGGCTTACAAGCTGGCCATTAGCATTTAATTGCAGCGCGTAACAAGTGAGTGATCTGTACTGCAGTTGTCTGCACGGCACTGCACTGCAGATGACCTGCTCATTGTAACAAGGCCTTCAATGTGATATTGTGTTGAAAATTTAAAAATGGGAGTGAATTTAAAATAAGAGTTTGCATTTTAAAATCTTTACTTTTTCAATATTTGTATAAGTTAGATGTTGATAACCTTTAAGAATGTATGCTGTAGTCTGTTCGTTGTATCTCCACGCTCTTTGAATCAAACCTGTGGTAATTACCAAGAATCACATATTTTTTTGAAGGGAACATTTGAGAGTTATTAAGATTGTATAGGCTATTTGACTATTTCAAGGCGTAATCGTGTTGACGTTTAGGTGGGCTTTGTAATAACTTTTGTAGAAATAGTACAAGAACACACACACAGAGAGAGAGAGAGAGATATATATATATATATATATATATATATATATATATAAAATGAGGCATTTAGAGCCTTTGTTTACATGGACCTCTAATAGTATGTTCGTTGATGCAGTGACAGTGATGTTGAGAAAAGCCAATCGAAAGTTGTTAAACTATGAATAGAAATTGTTGAATGGTTCAGCCATTTCAATGTCTTGTACCCTTTTTTATTTTAGAATGTGGGTTTGTGGTTTGTGCTGATGACATTCATGGTACTTTGAAATTTTTATCATGTGAAGTGTTAAATATAGTTATTGTGTGAAAATAAGATTGTTTGTGGAGTTACAATACAAGGTAAATGTGTTGTATACGTGAGTTGTTAGCAAACCGAGGAGATGTAATCTCCACTTACATGTGTTAGTAATGTCACTGATGTTCAGTTGAACAGTTTAATAGGCTGTATTTAGTCAAATGTTTCCATGGAAATTTTATTTAGGTTAGTGAATTGTACTGTGTCGTTTTGCATGTTCGTGTGAGAAGTGAAGGACTTGCATACTGCCGTCACTTAACTGTGTTAAATACAGGCAATCTAATCCAGCTAAACCTAACTTCACGATAGGTTGGAGTTACTATTTTTCTTTATGTTTAATCACTGTGAACTTGTGTAAATGATGTTCATGTGTAGTCCAGCAGCAGAGTGGCAAGTGGGCAGTTTTTTGCAAATAGCCAGCATGAAGCACTCAAACGTCCGAGAAGCTTGTAGATTCATATAAAAATAATTGTGGGGTGTGTGCGCGTGTGTGTGTGCACGTGTGTGTGTGTGCGCGCACGCCGATTCATGATAGCATGTTAGCATACACATTTACCAAATGTGAAGTTGTATTAAGTTAGGTTTTCCTGCATTTAGCATGGTAAAGCAATCAGATTAATATTCTGTTACAAGATGCCAGAAGGGTGTATCCTATTTCGTGAGTGAGGAATGGAGGTCTTAATAAAAATAAAATAACTAAATTTGATTATAATTTATTCATACAGCTATTATTTACTGCATTAGTCTATCCATCTCCACTATTACTCTTTTTATTTCTCAATGAGTGCAGTATTTAAAGTCTATCTCAACTCTAATAAAAGTCCTCAATGTGTCTAGTTGGTTATAACTAGTCAATTAGCTCAGGCTCATCATTAACACATGTTCAGTTCAATAGTGCAGCCTGCCAGTTACACTTTCCCTACACTAATGTTCACCGTCATATATTTTCCTCCCACTGGTCACTTCTCTTGCCACTCGTTCTTCTGGCTAGTCTTCTATTGCTCAAGGTTGTGCATCTCCCAAAACTCCTGTCTCATAAAAGCTCTTGGCTTGGAGGCCTGATGTGCTTTTATAGTACCAGCAGTCAAGATCTGGAATATTCCCCATACCCCAAGGGTAAGCTGAGAGAAAGAATCAAGGGTGATCAGAACCAGAACATTCTTCAGATAAATGCAGAAATTCAATCTGCTGTTGGTCAGGAGCAGGTGAGCCCCAAAAAACTTTTCACTGCGATATGCAGGAGAAAGTGCGGCTGCACGCCTTTCGAAACATGATATGTGTTTGTTGGATTATTGTTCGCCTGACCTTCATTTCTCCATTATCGCTATCAGGGCGGGGCAAGGGGAGCGATAAAGGCCTGTGACATATATAGCACTGCCCCCTCCTTAAGTCTGTTCCTCCTGAACAGACTCTGCAACTTATGGACCATCTTTGAGTGCCAGTTGGTCAATGTGGGCAACCTTTGGCTTTGCCAGAGAGCCTTGACGACAAATACCGAAGACCACATTGATCTTCGTCAGAATCCTGTAGGGGCTTTCCCAACATTTCTGTAGCTTCAGGCAATACCTGTTTCGCCTCTGTGGGTTGTACAGTCTCACCAGTTGTCCTTCTTGAAATACCTCGCCTGACATTCTCCTATCATATCGCATCTCCATCCCTGCTATATTCTGAGGTGCTATGGAGCAAAATCATGAATGCCAACTAGTCTGTTACGTAATTCGCTAGCATAATAGAGGCGCTGCAGCATCCTCATCTGTCGGTAGGCCAAACAGTTGGTCACCCGGAAATGCTTATAGCTCTTCCAATTAACATCCTTGAACAGAGTTACACTTGTGGCTACGTGAACTTCTTAGCGATAAGCAAGGAGAAACAATGGCACCTTTGAATCCCAATCCTTTTGGTTGTCTGCCACAAAGATCAACAGGTATTGCTAAAGAGTGCTGTTAAGTCTCTCAACCATTCCATCCTACTGAGGGTGTAAGACTTTTGCCATAGTCTTTTTCAAAGCCAGAATCTGTGTTACCTCTTGGAACACCATATTTTCAAAGATTCTTCCCTGATCTGAATGTAATTATAGTGGCACCCCAAACTTCGAGATGACATGCTGTATGAGTGCATCTGCCACAGTACATGCTCCTTGATTTGGGAGTGGATCAACATCAGGCCACTTGGTAAAGTAATCTTGGGATACCAGGAGATACAGATTACCTCTCTCTGAGACAGGCAAGAGGGCTATAATATCTATTTCCATCTTCTCGAGTGGGGCTCCAAAATTGTATTTCTGGAGGTGATCTTGTCCCATAGTCCTTGTCCTTTCTTTGCAGTGCAGGTGTCTTGACATTCGGCACCATTTTTCAACATCCTCCCGATGGTGAATTGAGTAGAATCTCAGTTTAACTGTGTCAAGGGTCTTTTTAACCCAAAGGGCATTATACAGTTCCTTTAAGTTTTAGCATTCTGGTAGGATCAACTGAAAGCGTGTGTGTGTTTATCATTACTTTCCCAGTTTTTGTAAAGTACTCCATTCTTCAGTTTGAAGGAATTCCATTGTGCCCAGTATGCTTTCACTGCTGCGCTCAGACTAGATATCTATTCCCATTTTAGCTGACAGCCAACTTCTTTCCATTCTATTAATGTCTGTGAAGTGGCATCCTTAAGCTGATCTTTCCTAATACCGTCGTCATTCCAAGTAGGTGACCCATCACAAGCTAGAGAACCTTGAATTTTTTCCTGCGTACCATCATTGATGTAACGTGTAAAATGTAATAATGTATAATGTGTGATGAAACGTAACAATGAGACAACTCGTATGTACTCTGCACCCAACAGTATACAGCATTGGGATACACAAAATGTAATGAAAATCAATAATAATAATCTGAGGGAGAAAGGTGTTCTATATGCCTCTGTGTATATGAGGATGATGTAACAGCTGTAGTATGTGAAACAAATTTTCTGGGTAGAGTGCAAACCCTAGCTGCACAGTCACCATTGTCCAAATTGATTACTGAATTGGTGTACTTATTAAAAATCAGAATTATTTTCCCTTTGACTCCTTAATAACACAAAATAGTGTGAGAACTGGCAGTAAGATTCACCTTAGTGATGATTGAAGGCAGTCTGATGAGTTACTTTTGCCCGGACCCGTCCAGACTGTAAGTAGGAATACACACACATTTGATCTTACCAATCTGGAGTAACGTGTACCATTTGTACACACAGCATCCTGTAGTAAAAATACTTGGGGACAGAATAAACACATACACAAACAGAAACACTAGGAGAAAACTTGCTGCTACTACGAAATGACAATAATGGGTAACTGTATTTGAAAAATATCTGGAATTTTAATGGAGCTCTGAATAATTTGACTTCCCATAAAAACGAAATAATTCATCCAGATGGCAATACAAATTAACAGATTATCTGTGGCACTGAAAATACAAACCGTCCTATTGAAATACGTATTTTTGCTTGGGGTAGTGAGTGGCCTTTGAAGCACAATGCGCTCATGATGGTTAAGAATTAAAATACTTGAAAATATTCAGAAATCATATCAATTCTTTATAGTTCCTTCAAAAGTAATTAATTAAAAATAAATTGTTTGCAATCATCTAGTGGCAGAGCAAGGTCTCAGTTCAGGTTTGCCGTAGTAGAATGTCGGAAAAATTGTGTACGTACGAAACAACATTGTGGAGTAAGAAAATGTTCTAGAAAGTATTATGAATGGTGTTAAGTGAAAAACTTTATATGAAATTTGTTAGCGGGAATTAGTGTTCAAGCGTAGAATTTTGATGATCTTGTAATTCCCAGTGATCAGATACGCCAACGGGTAGCTCTCCGGATATGCAGCAGCCCTAGGTGACGTCTTCCCTATATGTAAGCACGTGGCTTACTGTGCTAGCATACAGTTCAATGGCACCTTAAAAGGACGTCTCCAGAGTTCGGGCTAACCTCTCTGAATGCTACATGGAGGGGGGCTAATACAGGCCTACTTATTGTTTGAAACACACATGTATTTGTCTGTAGTAGATGGCTTGCTACTTCAGGGGTGCGAACTTGGACTTCCATAATAAAAATCTAAATTTAACACCTTGTGCACAGCCCACCCGGGCTGGTTGCCTGATTTTGTATAACAAGATATCCGTCCTCTAGTTGAAAACTTAGCTTAAGAATGTTCTTTAAACACTGGCCAATCATGAGGGTTACAATTTAATCCATTTGAACTGCCACTTAAAACTGCCCCAATGTTCAAAAATGTGTTGAATCATATGGCCTGGTAAGTACACATACACGTCAAATGGAAAGACATAAATATGTAGCCAAAGTATAAAATACTTTTAAAAAATAATAATTATAGGCTCTGTTTTAAAACAAATGAATTAATCTTGACACACAATAAAATAAATTATGTAAAATAGTAATATTGAGCCTGTTAAACATGAAAATTACATGTTAAAAATGATTCATTGTCATATCTCAAAAATCATGTGTTACAAACAGCACCGCTGAAATTCTGATGCTGTGTTACTGTTACAACGTAGCTGAATTTCCAACAAACACTATGACACATGCACTTAACTTTCCAGGAAAACATCTGTTGAAATACTCCCTTTTTAAAGGTTTAACTCTCCAACAATCTGAGTCCTTGCAGATCAATCTAGTGTAGGCTATTCACGTTAAAGTGAGCACTTCTGAAAGTTCTCTCATTTGGAATAATGGCTTATAAATATATTTTATTTTAGCCTTATACATTAACTTCTGAGTGCTGCGGAATATACACACTCTGTTTATTACATACCTGGCAATATTTATTTTTTAAATATAGTTAATGATAAAAAAAGGCTGATTTGAAAAAGTGACTAAGGCCTTTTAGGTGCTCACTTTACCATGAACAGCCTATACATACAAATATTAACATAGTCTGGAACATAGCAATTTACAAATGACACAAAATATAGTTTAATTATAATTTACTAATGAAGCATATATTATATCAGGCAACAATGCCTTTCGGAACTGTTCTTGTAAGGTCACGCTGGCCCCCACATGCAGTGCAATTGTTACGATGCTCCTCTTTGTCTTCCTTCAGGGTAGCTCAGCTGGTCTCGGGTCCTTGCTCGACCCTCACCTGCGGCAGTACGCAGATTTCCCTCCAGTTCGAGAGCATGCCTTGAGGGCACCGGACCCGACTCGTTGCTCGTGCATTTTCTGCTGCTTCGACGACTTAGGAACTATGCAGTAAGTAAAACTGCGTACGCTTAACTCAGTCCTACAGCGTCTGCACTCAGACATGCAGCACCGCCGGTTCTCTGGACCTGAAATTGTTCTTGTTCGCAGCTATTGAGACCCGTTAGCCTCTAGCGTCTTCGTCGAGTTCCTGTGTGTGGGTAGCATCTATATATGTGTAAAGGGTATCGTTCACTGGATCACAACCTATTTCCAGTTCATACGGGGAAAAGCATCTAGTGGCTTACTGTGACATCCTCAAACACACACAGATGCACTTAATATCAATAATCTGGCTGTGTCTTACCAGTTCAGCATTTAAACCATCTAATAGGTTTCACTTTAAATAGGTTTAACTTACTAGTGTTACATGCCTTAAAATATTACCAAGTGATATACAATGTGATACACAAAATGTAATGCAAAATAATAATAATAATCTGAGGGAGAAAGGGGTTCTGTATACCTCTGTGTATATGAGGATGACGTGACAGCTTTAGTACATGTAACAAATTTTCTGGGTAGAGTGCAAACCCTAGCTGCGTAGTCTCAATCGTCCAAATTGAGTACTGAATTGGTGTGCTTACTGAAAATCAGAATTATTTTCCTTTTTACTCCTTGATAACACAAAATAATGTGAGAACTGGAAATAATATTCACCTTAATTGATGGAATTTTAATTGAGCTCTGAATAATTGGAGTTTTCGTAGAAAAACAAAATAATTCAACCAGTTAGCAATACAAGTTAGCAAATTATTTGTGGCTCCGAAAATATTAACCATATAATTTAAATATTTGTGCTTGAGCTAGTGGTCTTTGAAACACTAGTGCCTACGTGATGATTAAGAATTAAAATACTTGGAAATGTTCAGAAATCATGCCAATTCTTCATAATTCCTTCAAAAGTAGTTATTTTAAATAAAAAGTTTGATGATCGTGTAGTTCCCGTTCATCAGGTATGCCGACGGGCATCTTTCCGGATATGCAGCAGCCCTAGGTGAAGTTTTCCCTATATGTAAGCATGTGTTTTACTGTGCTAGCATACTGTTCAATGGCACCTTAAAGAACATATCAAGAGTTCTAGCTAACCTCTCTGAAAGTTACATGGAGGGGGCTCATACAGGCCTACTTATTGTTTTAAACACCTCGCGTCTTCATCTGGAGTAGACGGCTTGCTATTTCAGGGGTGCAAACTTGGACTTCCGTATTAAAAATCTAAATTTTAACACTTCGAGCACAGCCCACCCGGGTTGGTTGCCTGATGTTGCATAATAAGATCTTTGTCCTCTTAATATAAAATTTAACTTAAGAGTTTTCTTTAAACACATGGACAATCACGAAGGTTACAATTGAAATTCATTTGAACTGCCACTTAAAACTGCCCCAATGTTCAAAAATCCGTAGTTATATATATGGCCTTGTAAGTAAAAGTGCACAACGTAAAATAGAAAGACATATAAATATGCTGCCAAAATATAAAGTTCGGTTAAAAAAAATATTATAGACTCTGGTTTAAAACAAATAACTAAATCTTGCCACAGAATAAAATTAATTATGTAAAGAAATATTATTGAGCCTGTTAAACATAAAAATTATGTGTTAAAAAATTTTTTAATTAATATAGCTCAAAATACGTGTGTTACAGTGATTCACCACTCGTCTTCCGGAATTCACAATGACAACAGAATGCCTCACATGACCTCCTACATCTGCATTGCTGTGAAGTTTGTGTTGTATTTCAAAGTCATATTCGTGAAGAAGCTTTATCCACTGGGCTACTTGACCTTCAGGGTTCTTAAAATTTAGTAGCCAGCATAAGGAAGTATGGTCGGTTCTTAGAATAAAATGTCTGCCATAAAGATTGGGGTGGAAGTGCGAAATCGCTTTCACCATTGCAAGACGCTCCCTGCGTGTAACATAGTAATTTCTCTCAGGCTTATGCAATAACTTATTGAAGTATTCTAGTGGTTTTCTAGCCCGTCCTGAACCTGAGATAACACAGCTCCAATGCCTATGTCACTAGCACCAGTGTCAAAAATGAACATGCCCTCACTTTTCAGGAAACCCAGGACTGGTGGAGATATCAGAATTTCATTTAGCTTACAAAAATCTTCACACTTGGTGGTCCAATAAAATTTCCATTTTGCCTCAATAAGTTTAAGTAGTGGCTTGGTGATCATGGTGAACCGAGGTACAAATAGACAGTAATAGGCGCATAGTCCCAGAAATCTCTTCACTTAAATTTTTTCAGTTGTGTCAGATCATTTCTTACTGCTTTTGTCTTCTCAGGGTCTGTTCCTATTTAATGGGTCGACATTACATGTCCCAAGAATTTTATTTTCTTTTTAAAACACATGCCATTTCTTGGTAACTAGTTTAAAGTTTTCTGCGGCCACTTTCTGGAATACAGGATCTAAGTGTGATAGGTGCTCTTAAAACGTCCGTCCTGCCACAACAATGTCATCTAGGTTAACTTGACAGATAAAACCAGATTTTTTTTCCAGTAGGCGTTCAAAGGTGGCATGGGCATTACACAGCTCAAAAGGCGTAACTTTGAAATGCCAGTTCCTTTCCTTTGGACACATATTGCATTCTTCTCTTGATCCTCTGAGGCCACCTTGCACTGCCAGTATCCACTCTTGATGTCCAAAGTAGAAAACCATTGTGAAACTACTAGGCTGTTCAATGTGTCGCCTATCCTTGGGAGCGGATAAAAGTATTTCTTTGTCACATTATTAACTTCCGAGAACCATCTTTCTTCTTAACAAGAATAATGGGGGATGATCACAGACTAACTGATGTTTTTGTCACATTTAGACCCTTCATTTCCTTCAGAATTCGCTTAACTGCCTCATGCAAAACTAGTGGCAGTTGTCTTGGTGTCTGCTTTTATGGTCCTGATATCTCCTGTATCTATGTGGTGGCAGGTCACATCAGTCCTTCCAAGGTCATTTGGTCCACACGCAAAGCATCCCTATTTCTTTGCGGTAATTCAATGAGTCTTCTCCTATTGGCAGTTAAGATCATCTCTTTTTTGTACTAGCAGTTCATCCAGTACTTGTGGTAGAGGACATTGTATTTGTTCTACTCTATAATCTTCTGGAACCTTTGGAAATAGCTGTGTGAGCTGCTTGCAAACACCTTTCACGGTCCCCTTCTCAAGAATAATGGCACTATCAGACAAATTTATTGTTCTAACTGGAAAATTTTTAGAATTAGAAGAGAGACCAAAGTCCTTGCTATAGCGACTTTACCTGGCAGGATGCCAACCATCTCTGCTGACTCAATTAGACCCAAACGTCTGACAAATTTCCTTTTGACATATGTCTGTAATGACTTTCACCAGAAGCGGGCAGTACAGTGGGTTGACCACAGACTACTGGGCAGCTAATTGTGGAGGACAAATCATGCCATGTTAACACCACCAACTCTGTACTGCCTACCTGTAGCACACCAAGTTGAGTATCGATACAGCACCCCAGCCCATGTCGTACATCGAGCCTCAAAAGACATTCTTCCTCCATTTCTGCTATGTATAAAATAGTGGGATGTGTTGATTAAATTTTATTTTATTCACAATAAATGGTTTGACTCACTATAAACTGGAAATAAGTGAGTCACTGGTACTGAGCAGCAATCAGAAGAGGATTCCTCCTAGTATATTGCTAAAGGGGATTCCCCAGCTAAAGAATCAGACTGACTGACTAGTAGTATATGCTAAGGAGTTCCCCCTTCCAGTTACACAAATGAAGCTGATTGGTTAGGCAATAGATATGCCGGTAATTCCCCTCTTTAGTCACAAGTTATCTGGTTAGATACAAGTAATGTGGTAGCTATCTACAAACTGTTTTTTAATGAAGTGTCAAAAGATTTGATACAGCTATTGAAAGTTTTTGGGTTGCTATGTAATGGATAATTCAGGAATTATCATTGCTTGAATGGGAAGTGTAGTGGCGTTGTAACTGGAAAAGTTTACAGTCCTTTAAGAAAATTAAAACTCATTGTGTTTGCAATCAACATATCAAGTGTGGTGTGCATGTGAATAGAAACATTTTGAATCAGTTAGAAAGGTACATGAGACTGAAAATGAAGAAAATCTGGATCAGCTGCTAGTAGCAGCACAGCCTTCCTTTATCGAATCAAGTAGATTCTTTCCCACAAACATTTGTGCATCAGCCTGTCCAAGTCCAGTACCTAATACTTCCTCATCTGGTAACTGAAAGCAACATTTAATCAGTGATTATGTGCTTTAGACAACTGAAGAGCAGAATAAGAAACCTTGACAAGGCAGTGTAGACATTTTTCTATGCAGCAAATGTACCTTTAAATGTTGCTGATCTTAACTTCAAGGAGATGATCCTGATATTAAGACCTGGAAACCAAGCACCATCAGCAAAAGATATTGGTGGGAGGCTTTTGGATGATGATGCTCAACAAATAGAGCTACATCTGGTAGAAAAAGTACAAAATTGCAGTTGTGACAGTAATTGGATGGATGGTCAAGCATTAAGAATTGCCCAATTGAAGCCATTACAATCCATACATGGACAGAAATTTACCATAGTAAAGTCTTTGATACAGTATCACAGAAAAAAAATCTGAGCAGTGTGCAGCAATTATAGAGATAACTTTGAAAAAATGTCAAGAAAACTTAACACAGCAGCATCTTTTCAGTAGTTACTGAAAATGAGAATAAAATGGGCAAAATGTGGGAAATGTTGAGAAAAAAAAACATTTAGATGTTATAACCTATGACTGTTCAGAATATCTTGTAAATTTAGTTGAAAGATGTATCTCCTAAAACAGTTACGGGTCATATTGTGGAAGTGAAAAAGTATTTTGAGATGTTACTCATGCACATGCATGACTTCTGGAGAAATATTGTATTATGCCACAGTTGCTAAATGAAACACGTTGGAACTCTTACCCTGACTGTGTAAAATCATTTGTGACAAATTATCTTAGTTACAGGGAAATCACCCTTAAGCATGCGTAAGACTTTCAACCAAATGTTGCAATGATCTTAACCTGGGAATTTACCACGGAGCAGTATATCTTGAGAAATGGTTATATGTAGTAGTTGCAAATGCACTGGATAAGCTTCAGAAAGAAACAACATGTATTTCAGAGGCAGTTGAAATATGGCTTGACCTACTATCTTCTGATGGTCTGGATAAATAAATACAAAAATAATAAATTGGTATTTAAATCTTACTGCCTATGAAGTGTACCTACTGCTATGTGATATAAAATGTCTTGCTACATTACTTGTACTCGCTTCCCGATGAACGATGCTCATTCCCTTTGCACTTGTTGTTATATGTATACAGGTTATCACAGCAGGTAAATACAGCATGCTGTGGTGAACATGCAATGGCAACTTTTGTGTTGATGTGTATGATGTCTTTTACTAAAAATATTTCCACACATATATACCGTAATGCGTGCTTGCAGCAATTCTTCAGGGACTCCTTGCCAAAGCTGATGGGGTGTTACAGATGGTAAAACTTTGGACATCTTCCTAGTGTAGCAGAGTATGTGATCACAGTAGTAACATTGATACAGTAGCTATTCTTCAGAGACTGTTGCCAATGCTGGCAGTGTTACAGAGTCTTCAAATCATTTATTCTATCTGTAGCGGAGTACGCAATCGCATTGGTAACATTAATACTGTAGCGTCTCTTTGGAGAGCCTTTTTGTTGCTGGTGTTTACAGATGGTACGTCTTCCATCATTGATTCCATCTGTAGCTGTGTACATGGTCATAGTAGTCTTAACTGTCTGTGTTCCACCACCATCACGCTCGCCGACTAGGATGCTCACTTGTTCACACACTGCATATTAGTTTGCGTTACCTGTCTTGCGTTGGCTCTCTCTGTGTGTGTGTGTGTGTGTGTGTGTGTGTGTGTGTGTGTGTGTGTGTATGTGGACGTAAATGTCAGCATGGTTGGTTACCTTATTACGTCGATTGCTGTCTGGCCTGCTAAGTTTACCACTTTACACTCATTATCTTACACGTTCAACTTTGTATTCATTCAATCTGTGATCTTGCAAGGTACGCTGATACGCCGCACCGCATGGGTAAGTCTTGCAGGTACTATCTTTGTGTCATTTGGCACTGGTGCAGTTAGTGAATGTCTCGCTTCCCGATGAACAACAGACATTTCCTTTGCACCTCTTGTTATACAGCTTATCCATGCGGGTAATCACAGAGTCGCAGTTATCACAATGGAACACGTTGTATGCTGGGCTGAATAGGCAATGGTAACTTTCATGTTGACATGCATTACTAAAAGTATTTCCACAATAGTAACATTGATACCTTAATGCTTGCAGCGATTCTTCAGGGCCCCTTGCTGTTGACAATGCCAATCATAGTGGTCGTAACTGTCTGCATTCAGCCATGCTTGCAGGCGAAATAACATGATGCTCGCTTGATCACATTACATGCAAATTTGTGTTGTATGTCCCGGGCTGCTGGATGGAAACTCCCTGAAGTACACGCATTGAAAGTTCGAGCCCAGGTCATAGACGGAGGTTGATTGCCTGTATTTATGGACACTGCATGATAGTTTGTGTTGACCGCCTCTGGCTACCTTGACTGCTAGACGGAAACTGCCTGTAAGTACATGCATTGAAGGTTTGAGCGCAGGTCGGAGATGGTGTGTGTTTACCTGTAGGTGCTAAAGCTCACCCACCTCCACAAGTGCAGATGGGAGACAAAGAGTATGTCTGTCTCTAATTAAGGACACTGCATGATACTCTATGTTGACTGTCTCGGGCTGCCTTGACAGCTGGCTGTGAAGTTTGACCTCTCAACTTCTTTACACTCGTTCATCTTACACGCTCAACTAAAGTCTTCATTCGAACACTTCCTGCTGTGTGCATGCAAGGCACACACTTATTTCGCCCTCACTCTATGGGTAGGTCTTGTAGACAATGGCAGTGGGGCAAATGTCACTTGCTTCCCTGACAAGTGGTTGACTATTCTCTGCAGGTGAACATGCAGTGACTACTTTCATGTCAGTGTGCATTACCTGTAAAATGATGGAACACTCTCTCTCTACTGGAATTTAACCTACGATACCTTGTTTTCGAGATGTCGCACTGTCTCCATTGCCATTAGGGTACATGTGTTAGTTCCTTTCAATAGCATGTGTAACAAGTAAGTACATTTTTCAAGGGTTGGTGATGTACTTGCAGGTGTCGAGTTACTGTCTGATGAGAGGCTGGTCATTCATTTCCAAACACGCTACTACTACGGTCTTGGACTATGGAGGACCGAAGTGGGGTGCAATTGAAGGCTCTGTCCACAAGTGCACGTTAGGAGATAGACCGCGCCTGTAAGTACAGGCTTGGTAAACGAGTGCAGGTTGGAGATGGAATATGACTACCTGTAATTGCGAGCATTGAGGGTTTGGTAGATGAGTGCAGGCTAGGCCGTGCATGAATGTGCTACTACTATGTGTGGGGTGCAATTGCGACTTGATGTACAGACTATCTGTAATTACGAGCACTGAAGGCTTGGTACATGAGTGTAGGTCGGAGACAGAGTATGACTATCTGTAATGGCAAAGGTTTGGTATATGAGTGCAGGCTCGGCTGTGCATGAATGTGATACCACTACTTCTACTACAGTCTTAGGCACGACAACGGTCGGGTCACCCGCTGCTAGTATTGTGAGTGATGGTTGAATGTGATGATTTCGTTTCGTAAGGAGGTTGTTCTGGCCAGGGCGGCCTGGTCTTGTCTAGCAACGTTTAGCACCCTGCACATGTGTGTGATTGTTGTGGTTGGTAAGTACTTATAACTATTTTATTCAGTGTTTACCTTATCGTTCCCAGCACTTAACAGTGGTACTTTTTCTTAATCTAACATAACTCGATGCTCTCACATTGGTTGGTAAATGCTTAATAACAATTTTCTGTGCTTTGTCTCTGTGCATATTGGCAAGTACTGGAGTCCTCTTGTAATGTAAAAGTACATGTGTGACTCGGCTTGTCTACCACCCTGGAGCCCTGATGCATCTCTCTCTAGGCTAGTGTTCTGTGACATCCCCTTCGACTTGCCGAGACCTGCGCTGTTGGTCAACCGGTTCGGCAGCCAACTATGCTTAGGGCATACTTGACATGTATGTAGTGTGACTCTAACCTAGTGTGCATTGGCATACTTCGCTCCGTGTCGTGCCAGTGGAGTGCTTGAGACTCGTCCCCGCCGAGACGCAAGGTTGTTAGGTGAAAGGATCTTGGAATGGGGCAACTAAGGTGGAATAACAGAGAATGAGACTCGACACCTCGCCAGGTGAAAGGAAACCTGTGAATATGCTAGCCCCTTCCACGGTTAGGTGGTGGTGTGAGCATCTTCTTTGTCGGTGTCATTAGCATAGGTGAATCCAGAAGGAAAACCTCACATGTTCGCGATGTCTGGTGGGGACCGACGCAAGTTTTTCCTCCCTGCATTCGCTGTCTGTCAAGGACGTCATTGGGTTAGGCGCGTCCAGAAGGGAAAACCTTGCTGATTCGCGATGACGTATCTAGTGAGTGCGTAGGCCAATACCAGTATTTACTTTATTTATTATCCTAACTGGGGATCGAGGACATCATTGGCTGGTCCAGAAGGAAAAGACCTCTCCAGCTCACGACAACAAGTCTGGTGTGTGTGCTTAGGCCAATGCTAGTATTTATGCTTCTCAATGTCTGTCGCGTTGTTATAAGTTGACCGTAACATCATCTTATAAGCTTTAGAAAAGAGGAAGATAGGAAGGATTACTGTAAATAAGAAGAATAGTGAAGGTAAATTGTACTAAGTTATTTTACTGTATAAAATATAGAATTACAACATCATTGTAATTAATTGACTGGCCAATTAGAGATAGAAGGAGAAGGGTATTGGGTAAGTTTAGGAAAGGATAGAAGCATAGAAGGAATAGCACTCACCATTGCCTCGCCCGTGACTCGCCGCCCCAACCTTCTGGTTGGAACCCCAGCTGGCTGCTCCGGTGACCTGTCGCCGACTGCACCCTTGGCTGGCTCCATGGCTCCCTTCACACTTCTCGCCCCACCCCACGTGCTCTTTTTCGAAATATCTTCCTATTGGTTCCCGCTGTGCACCGAGGGCGGAGTTTCCAAGTCGTTTGTTACTGTATAGAAGGAATTTCATGAGGTTTGCTGGACCCAAATTTTCTGATTAACCTCACACATTTCTTAATTAGTTTACTGATTGCCGAAGTGGCTTGTTGTTTTGACTCTTCTGTTTTATAAACCTCCTGGTGACCTGCTTTTCCAACTTTGTTGTCTAAACAGTAGCGTGCATAGCGTGATGCTATCGTAACAGCCTCCCAAAGCCACAAGATGAGGTGTCCTCACCTCAGGGGGATGCTGGAGAAGAGTATCTTGAAGAAATAAGAAGAGGTACTTGTAAGAATTGATTCTGTTTGGTAGGAATAATGGATGAAAAGATTGAAGCATTTGTCTGTGTTGTAGTGTGGGTCCAAGTTTAGGGGAGTTTGGGGCTGCAGAATCAGCAATTGTAAGGTTGGCCATACTGCCAAGTCAATGAACTGAGCATGCGGGCGGGCTGGCTTGAACGTTGTTGGTCAGCATGAGTCGTCCCACTTTCCAGAAATCTTTGCCGACTGCTCGTTTGCGAGACAATAGCGCGTATGGGAGAGGGTGGAGTGGGGTTTGAGAGGTTATTGGCTGTTTCAAGCTATCTATTTTATATCTTGCAATTCTACTGTTATCTGTTTCCATGTAGATTCCAGTAAACTGATTACTGTGGTTTTACATTAATTATATTGGCAGTCTTCAATCTCTGACGTTTGATTCATATTTACATATTTAGGGCATTCCCATATCAACAATTTTTAAAATAACACTATGCATTTTATGGTTGTGAAGAACTTCCCATATTAATAAATGGTATACATATAAAACTGTTCACTGTATGATTATGAAACTAATTAATAAAACAATTTAAAGACTTACTAGTACTAATATATTATCTGTCTTATATGACAATAACATACATTTTTTCACAGTATTTGTACCTTAAATTGACATTGTGTATACACTTGTCATGTTTATTGTGCATTATTGATATCTTGTAACTTGTTTTTAAAGACTAGTTAGTTAACACTGTATTTGAGGTACCCTTGAAAGGCATAATAATTGTCTCTAGTGTTCAAATCATTTTCACTTTTATGGTGTCCACTATTCATCTTATAACAGTTAATTATAGTGTACATGCACTGTAATATTGAAGTATTCGTAGAGTCATGCACTACTGGTTGTAAGAATGTTTATCCCATAATTTGTATGAAGCTGATTATGTTTTATATCTTTCACTAATATAGTAGACATATATAACACAAATGACATTATTTACAGATACTATACATTACATATTTAAACTTTTGTACATTGATATTGACGCCGTCGGGTGAGACATGAGACGAACGGTGACACGGTAGGTGGGCACCAACGGTGTTTCCCAGTCACCACACTGTTGAGACTCAGGGTTCTCAGGGATGTTGTGGGTTCTGTGTGTCCGTCTCACCCGAGTGTACTTACAAAACACTTTTCATTACTAAACTTTTTGTCACTGAAAAATGGCGAGCGGTTGCTGTCCCTACAAAGAAATACTTTAAGCACTGTGAGACTTGCTTTTATTTTGTCACTTATATAAATCATGCCAAGGTTAACTTTATGCATGAACTCAGACGTGTCTAGCTAACTCCATTTGGGTGCTCCCCAGCCCGCAATTAATCTAGCGCACTCCTAGATGGATGACTTCTCTGTGGTGTAAGAAAACACAATCTTCATTCACAAGGAAAGGAGTCGACAGCCGCAAGGCTGGACTGCCGATTTTTCCTGAAGACAGGGTGCAGAGAGTTATGAAGTGAACACTGGATAAGATTTGTTGCGGATCACGTGGTGCAGGTGAAATTTCAATATTTCTCCGTAAAAACTGTGAATCATGGTCAGACAGATTGTTATTATTTATGGGAAAAATATTATCCTGTAGATTGAGACATTTATAGACTTTTAGTACACCTGATGGCGGGAAAATCACACTTGAACAGGACCGCGCGGTCATACACACAAAGCATGAATCACATGAAAAATACACGGAACCCTGATTGAAATATTACATAGAACCCTGAAATATATTATGGCGCACATGATATTACACAAATTAGCCCTCAAAGCGCATGGATGGTGCCGATATTGACTTGACAGCTGTTAACCATGTGGTCACAAATGATGTGGCCGGAAAACAATTAAACGTGAAAATTACCCTTAAATACATACATTAAAACAAAGCCCTTAAAATTGTATGCAGCAACTAAACAGAAATTACACTGAAAGACCTTTAACATAGGCGGATGGCACCTGATTCAAAGTTACGCGGGCTGCGTGGCCTCTCCGACATCTTTCCTCCTTTCTCCTCGAATGCATTGAAAAAGCCACAAGGGCACAAATTGCTAAGTTAAGCAGAAGCATAGCGCTGGGGAATGTCTGGCAAAACGTACACAAAGCAAAGGTTAACCGGTATACTAAAATTGAATTATTGTGCAAAAAGTTTGAGGTGCATATGTGACGTCTTACCTTGTCAGCTGTCCTTGATGGTCTGCCCAGAGGCAGGGGTCGCGCGGACCTACCATGGCTGCCTACGGGGTTCAACCAAGCAGAAGTGCTATGCACACTGAGTAAAACTTTTATAGTTTAAAATAAATGGCACTTAAATAATTTAAATATGGATTAACATTTTATATTTAAATTGTGAATTTTCTGTATGCATTAAATGTCTTTTATGATAGTGTTCACGCCGGAATATTAATGTTCCTAGTCTTCACGCAGCGCACATTTTGAATTCATAACCAAACATTGTGCAATATTGTGAAACATACATTTCAAACATTTAAACACTTGAGAAGCTGCAAATAAAACAAGAGACATAATTCACACTTCAAATAAATATTCCGTTACTGGACAGTTCAGGTTACGGCCTCCTTGCGCACATGCATCTCCACGTGTCACATGAGTGGTGAGCGCAGGCACAGTCTTAATACGGCTGGCTGTTAGCCGGCGTTAATATTTGCAATAACTTAAAATATTTTGTATCTGTATGTGTTGTACTACATAATTGTGGACCGGTGCAGTTTAAATGTATAACTTTTTTTTTTTGGTGCACTGAATAACATATTTCATAGCTGCAGCATGGGGGTAATGTGGAATGGATTTTGTTAAATGAGCTTACTAGTGAAATGGTAATATACTTTGAAAATAATAATCTCTGAACTTATTTAAGTAAAAATTTTCTTAATGTTTCTGCCGGCAGTCTTGTAGGCTCTTTTAATGAATGGAATGGATGTTACAGGATTATCAGTTGTTGGTTTTCGTGGACGTAAAATTGTTAAAATTATTAATGAAATTTGAATTTGAGATCTCACCCTTAGTATGTATATGAGCGGCTTGATTTTTTTTTCTATTTGAAAAAGTAATTAAGTGGCATGAAACACTGCAGTACTAGCTGTGTAGCACTGGGTGTGCTGTTTGCCGCTGTTGGCACCTCTGGATATCATGTTGTCAGCAGGTGCTTGAGATATGTGTTGGTGCTGCTTCCTGTGGTCATGCTGTACCTGTACTAGTGTGTCTACAAAACTTTCAGTGCAGCACAAGAACTGTTGCAGGTCGGAGAAGCGTGAGCATTCATGCCTCTGAACGTTGGTTTATCTGGGTTCGAGTCTCGCCGGAATGTCGTTTCTCTTCAGCGGTCATTGTGGTGCATTGTATTATGCGTCGTAATATGGGAAAGAACTAGAATTAATGGGATATTGATAAATATTTATTATATAGATCAGGCCGCTAAGGATGGATTGTACATCTTGGAATTTATTGCTACTTAAATGTTGTTTCTTTATTGTGTGCTGTTATTCTCTGCGTGTCTCTAGAATGTTTACTATTTGACGTATTCTGAAGTAAAAAAAGCTACAAACATTAATTAGTACTGCAATTATCGTTGTTATAAAATCAGTGTAATTGGGCAGTGTTATCATTGGTGTAAAGATGTAGTTGTTACCGTATGGTAGTTCATTTTTCAGGTCATACAATTTCATTTGTATTTTAGCCAAGTTGTTTGTCTGGTGCCAATCAGTATGTAACAAGTGAGTGATATTGGAAATGTGTATACCTGTGGTTAACTGAAGTTGTTCTGGTTGAAAATAGGCATTTTTCAGCCATTGAACTTGTATTCCAATATGTATTTGTGACGTGTTCAGAGTGTGTGTCGCAAATCTGCCTGCTGTTTATAATGATATGATGATGTGTACGTAATTCACACTGGCACGGAAGATGAACTTCAATTGTTCTGATGGCTTCATGTAGTATCTTTTGGATTGTACCATTCAAGCAGTCAAGAAATAATGGAGATGATACATTACTCACTAAAAATTTTTGTGGCAACACTTCCGTAATTTTTGTAAAGGAATCTTCAATACAATGAATCTTACATGTGTGGATATTGAAAGTTTGCTGGGCAAAGAACATTTCTTTAAAACAAGCTGTAGTGTTCGTTACCGACACGGCACGTGGTATATGATAAATATCCTCCTTTTGTTCATGTGTTGTAGGTAATTCAATGACCTGTTGTGGGTGAAATTCTAGTGTGATATCTTGTTCTGTGGTGTGTAAATAACATGACCGATTTTGTGATTGAAAAGGCGTAGGAATTATGTGAGAGACATGCCAATCTGAGTTTTTCTGAACTAACGGAATTTGAACTTTAATAACAAACCTGGAAGAGCCTATACTGCATTCTATTAATGGAAGTCAATAATATTTAGTGTATTTTTCTGGGGAAATTACTAACTTTAATGGTGTTGTTTGCAATCTGTTGTGCAACTCCGTAATATCTTTGAAGACTGTTTCCTCCGGAATAAGTTTGATTGGAAAGTGTTTTGTTTTACATTGCGTCAAATGGGTTAGTAATTCTTGTTCTTGCATTAACGAATTAAGCAGGTGCAAAACTATTGAAAGTGTTAGTTGTTGTGTGACTGCAAACAATTCTGAATTGACGGATGAGTCATGTTGGTCCAATGTCAGAGTTATATTATTTATTGTGGCGGCTAGTAAATTCATTCTGTTGTACATTTGTGGTGTAGTATTTCTTATATTCTTAATTGTGTCTTTAATGGCTTCGTTATTCGTGTGTACTGAGTTGCTGAGTTGCTATGTAGGGTATGCTGTAGGTCAACAAGGGTACTTACATGTTACAGTGATTGAATTGTTTGGCATGCCTACAGAAATTCATCTCGTAATATCGCATGGTTTCAGTGTAATTAAATAAAGGTCATAATTGCAACCCCATCTTTACAACGGTTTCCTGCCCTTAGGAGTGGTTTTCTGGCGTTCGTTGTCAGACATTTTCTAACTGAAATTTTGCAAGGAACGTCCTCTCACCGTTTGTCACAGAGCTGATGACTCATCCTGTATGTACCTGTTAAATTTTTTCTATTGTTTTCTACACACCAAAACATCATGATAAGCCATTATTATTTCCGGAATATAGTGTTTAGGTACTACAGTAAGCTGTCTTTCTCCTGTTAATGAATGAATTTTATAAAAATTTTCCCAGTTTGCTGTTATACCATACCGATGCGATGATCTTCGAATAGCTGGGGTTACACTGTCAGGTTGGCTGAGAGCTTGCTTTATTTGAGAAATAAATGGGTAATTTTCATACTCACCTTAGAATGGTGAAGTGTTAGAAGGAACATGTTGTAGGGGAAAAATAAATAAATTGTTATCTGTGTCAATACTTTGCTCCGTATGATTTGTTATTACTGGAATAAAATATAATTCCTTATTATGTGTAGTTACATACATTGAAAAATTAGCAATTGGGTTTTGATACTGTAAAGTTGTAATATTAACTTCTTCCTGCGAGATTATGTTTATCTGTACTTGATAATATTTTGATGCAGCTTTTAGAATGGTATTAATTGGGATTTTATCTGGGTCAGTTGGTGGCTTACTGTTTACTTTGTTTTGTGTATTTTTTTCATAGGTGCCATTTTTATAATCCTCCCAATTTTGTGAAATACATTTAGTTATATTTTCTTAATTTCCTCAGTCTTTTTTACATTATAAAATATTATTACGGAAAGTGCCTGAAATATATTATCTACATGTGAGGGAATATGAAATAACGCGTATACTTTGCAGTTGATTTATTTCTGGTATGTTTCTTCCATTCCTATTGTTTGTATTTGTGACAAATAGTCGGCTATGGCATTGTTTTTCCCTTTTACTATTTTTGTATCAAATGTGAAATCACTAATGGCAGTTGAAAATTTTTGGATTCTGTTATTTTGTTTTGCTATTGACCTTAAATATTTAAGAGATGCGTGGTCTGTTTCGACTACAAATTTTTGACCATATAAAAACTGCTTAAAGTACTTACAAAAATACCTTACTGCTCCCAATTCTCGTTCTGTTGTTGACCAGATTCGCTCGTTTTGTGCCAATGATTTTGATGCATATGCTATAATGTACCTTGTACCTTCTGAATCATATTGTAATAATGCTCCTCCAATGGCTGTTTTGGATGCATCACAAACTAAAATAGTATTTCAATCATCCTTTAAAGGTGCTAAAATGGGTACTGAGGTAATTGCTTCTTTTAGTTGCAAGAAAGCTGATTGCTGTTTGACATCCCAATAAAATTTTATATCCTTTTTAGTTAATCCTTTTAAAGGTTGTGCAATGTGATAATAATTACTAATAAACTTTCTTAAGTATGAAGTGAGGCCTAAAAATTAACGTAATTGTTTGATATTTATTTGCGGTGGCGTATCAACTATGACTTTAATTTTGTCTGGGTCTGGTATCAATCCTTGTGGTGTTAATTTATGCCCTAATATTTTCAACTCCTGTGTTGCAAATGTACACTTTTGTGGATTTAGTTTAACACCAAATTCTCTCATTCATTGAAACAATTTTTCTAAAATTTTCAAATGCTCCTGAAAATTTTTCCTATTACAAAAGTATCATCTGTATAACACACAACTGATTCCCATCTTAGGTCTTGAAAAATTTTGGGCTGCTCTTCAATCCCTTTGGTAGTCTACAATACTGGAATAAGCCTATTTGGTTTAAATTGCAAATGCTCATTTGTATTTGTCCTCTGGTTTAATAGTTATTACATAAAATCCTGAAAACATATCTAAACTAGTGATGTACTTAGTGTTCTGTAAGACTTCTAAAATATCTTCCGTCCTAGGTAAAGGGTAATTTTGATCTGGTATGAAATTATTTAGTTTTCTAAAATCAGTAACCATTCTTATTGATCCATCCTTTTTCGGTACTACTAGACATGGAGCTGTATAGGAACTATTTGATCGTTCAATTATTTTTGCTTCTAACATATCCTGAATTTGTTGTTTAAGGGCTTCTCGCCTTGTAGGAGATATTCTATATGGTTTGCAATGAACGAGCATGTCGTTTGTTAATTCAATCTTAATTTTATATTGTCTAGTTTCCGTTAAGTCTGTAATTTCTAATGCAAATCTGTCTTTGTATTTCTGTAATAAGTTTTTAATTCTTTCTTTCTTTTCTGAATGTAAAACTGGATTTATATTCTGAAATGGAAGTTTATTATTCTCAGGTTCCAAATTTTGCATCTACTGTATAGTATTCAAAAAGAAAATATTATTTTCATTATCTAAGTCAAAAAATGGGACTGCAATAATCTTATCATGAGTAAGTATTAGAGTTGCTACCTTAGCATATAGATCTGGTATCAACCTATGTTTCCTAATAAAATCACACCTTAATAAGACATCTATTTGTATATTTTCAATTACTAAAACCTTTTGTGTAACTGTGCCCTTCAATTTGAAATTCTAATTTTATGTATTGTTGTAGAGTTGGTAATTCCTCTGTTGCTGCAGCTATTTTCAAGGGTTGTGTAATTTTTTTTCAATTTATTGCTTTCTACCCTAGTAGCTGCTATGCATGACTTTGAACTTCCTGTACCAATTGAAGTTAAAAGGGTGTTATCTTTCATGTAAACACGTATCTTGGGTGTGGTTACAAGCTCATCTGTTATTTTCATGATTTCTATTCTTGTATTTTGTCTCCCTAAACTCTTTCTTTTGGTGTTTTGGATTTCGGTTTTTGAAGTCTGATTTTTCATTGTTTTCAGTGCCTTGTTGATTGAGTGAGTTATTACTTTTTTTGTGAAATCTATCTATTTTATTAATTGTATGTTTGCTTTAGAAGTTTTAAAATCTTTGTGAAATATTTCTTCACGCAAGATATCAAAATAAACATGCTGATGTGCTCTAATCTATTGTTTTGGCATGAAAGAAATAATCATGTGTAAATATCTTGCACTTTGCCTAAGTTGCTACTGTCAGCTTTCTCATATATCGTAAACACTCAGTATGTTGCATTGTTGTTCTTTCCACAGATGTCTTTGACAATACAGCAGATAATACTTGATGCAAAGCGCTTAGCAAGCCGGCTAAAGGAGCAGGATGCAACTGCAGATACTCTGTTATCACAAACCCAGTCTGTGTACCGGGAGATTGATGCAATGAGACAGGTTTGTTGTACTGTTGTTATCCTCCGTGTGATGTTAATGTTTGTGAATTTTTTTTTGGCAAGACTAGTTCTGTGTAGTTACTTTAACATAGGTAATTTTCATGAAATAATTAATGGCTCAATAATTACTATAATATGCAGTCTGTTATAGGCTTTTCATGGTAAAGTGAGCCCTTTTGAGGCCCTAGTTACTATTTTCCTTTAAGCCATATTTATTTAAGCCATATATATATATATATATATATATATATATATAATATATATATATATATATATATTGCCGTCTAGGTAATAAACACATTGTGTATATTCCACCATACTCGGAAGTTAACGCCTAAGGATAAAATGAAATACATTTGTTAACTATGATTCCAAATGAGAGGGCTTTCAAAAGTGCTCACTTTACTGTGAATATACTATACATAAAAATGTTACCCAGTGCGCCAAGCAGGTTTTATCAAGCGCGAGCTATGTTTTCACTGGCCTCTTCTAGGAAAATCATTTGATTTATTATCTAAATGTGAATTGTATCACTCGTCCATTACCTGGTCCTTCGCAGGCTATACACTTGACAGAAGGGTGTTAAAAGGTAGACACCATAATGCAGTTTAAATTAGCTGTGGCTGACTTTGCTTTCGCTCTGAACAAGCCATGTCTCGAGAAACGACCTTACCAAGGTGAATGATGAGGGGAAGGTTGCTGGTTCACCCCCTCTTTGGCGACAAAGAGAGCTGCACACACAAATGGCACAATTGATACTGTGCAGAATGCTTCAGTTTCATTCTCCCCATACACAGAGAAACTGTACTTAGCAACTAGAGCACTATGTGTCTTGTAAACATGCTTGTTTCTGGTGTTGTCAGAATATTTTACCAGCAGCTGTTAATTATTTTTGAATTTTCTTTTATTAAGTGTAGTTGATTGTAGGTGACACGTGTCTTCAGTAAAATGTTATTTTGGCACACAGCTTTGTAAAATATTCTGATCCGCAATTAAAGTGCAACAAATATATTTACATTCCTAAGTGTGAGTTGGTTGATTCTGAGGAACAAGAACGATTCTCCAAACTAATTATTTTGTATCAGTGCAAGCAAATGTGAGTTCAGAAGAATAATCGTCCACAGATTTTCATACATGTGTTCTGGTATATAGGTTTTAGAATGTTTGAAATGTACTTGGCCTAAAAAATACCCTTTCAAATCTCTGTTTTGTTGTGTAAGAATAATATTTTATTGTATATAAAATAGTAGTGTGCCGTTAACATTGTTAAAAATGTTTACCTACGTGTGTGTTTTCATAACATGCATATTTACAAGCAGCACATATTTATTGCATTTTATTCATTTGGTGAAATTATATCTTTCCAAGTCTTTATAATTCCAATGTTTTTTTTGTGTATGTGGTGTAGGGACATGTGTAGGTGCAGAGGTTGGTAACACTAGTCTAGGAAGATGGCAGTCGAGTAAACATAACAGTGGCGACGAGGCGGATATAAACGGGGAAGAATTAAAGTGAATAATTTGGGATGCTGATGTTTGGGGCCATTGCAGAATTCAACGAAAATTCCGATGATGTAGTATCATATTTGATGCTGTTGCGGCACTACCTGGATGCAAATTTGGTGCCTGAGGGTAAGCACGTGGCGGTGCTGTTATCAGTGATAGGGAAGGATGTATTCCATGTTCTTAGAGATTTGGTGGCACCAGAAGAACCGGGCATGAAATCATTCGCCGAACTGGAAGTATTTTTGCGACACAATTTTTTCCCAAAATTTTAATCATGGCAGAGCGTTTTAATTTCTACAGCAGAAGACAGAAGAAAGACGAAACGGTAGCGGAATATTCAGTCGCGATTAAGAGCAACTGATATAAGAAGAATGCACTTTTGAGGAGGCGTACACAAAGGCCATTACAATGGTAAAGGCAGAGATACAACAACGACTGTTTCCCAGACAGCAGGGTTTCTGGAGGAAGGGGCAGTTTGTAAGGTTATGAACGAAGCATTCGACAGTGGTGGAAAGAGAGAGCAAGGATGAGGTAAAGAAGATACGAAAGAGTGTTTTCGATGTGGCAATGTGAGGCATGCAACAAATGCATGTCGGTATGCAAAGTTTAAGTGCAATAACTGTGGTAAAGTAGCGCTTCTGGCCCGCAAATGTCTGAGTGCAAAACAGGGTGTGTACAAACAGTGCACACAGGAAAGGCAAGAAGCCGAACACCAAACAATGGACTTGTGACATGTAAGCTGGCCAGAAAAAGAGACCTACAAAGTCACAGTAGAAGTACCTGGGAAACTGTTGACAATGGAAGTAGACACGGGGGCAGCGGTTTCCCTAATACCATACAAGGTGTATTGTGCCCAGTGGTTGGATATTCCCTTGCAACAGGCGGACATCCAGTTGAGGACATATTTTGGGGAGCAATTACCTCTAAAAGGGAGGATGAAGGTGCGGGTAAAAGTGGCCACCCAGTCTTGGGAGCTGGCACTGTTAGTGGTGGACTCAGGGGACCTGCAATTACCATCTCTTATGGGGCGGGATTTCGGCACTGCAGCTGGATTGGAGGGTAGCGTGTGCAGTAACGGGGGACACGCGGCACAAGGAGGTAAGCCAAACACACCTAGCCACTAAGGGATTAAGCTTATACCAGTTGGGAAGAACAGGACCGGGGAGGCAGTACAGGAATGGGACATAATGATACAAAAATTTCAAGATAAATATGCATAAGTGTTAAGTGAGTAATATGGAGAGATTCGTCAAATGGAAGCAAATTTTGTGCTGAAACCAGGTAGTGTGCTGGTCTTTGGGAAGGCAAGATCAGTTCCCTATGCAATAGTAGAGAAGGTAGGGGGGAAGTTGGATAAATTGGAAACATTGGGGGTGTTAGAAAAGGTGACACACAGTCGGTGGGCCAGTCCGTTAGTAATAGTGCCAAAAGCAGATGGGACCCGTAGAATATGTGCAGATTTCAAGAAAACTGTGAATCCAAATGTTGAACCTGAACATAGAAGATATATTGCTTCCTTGGGGCTGGTACAGGTGTTCTGTGTGCTAGACTTGACACATGCATATCAACAGCTGTTGGTGGACGAAGACATACAGGAGGTGCTTACAGTCAATACACACAAAGGACTGTATCACTATAGACGAATGCCATATGGCTTGTGTTGCGCTCCCAGCATGTTTCAGGCAGTGATGGAGCAAATTTTGCAGGGAATTCCTCACGTAGTAGCCTAGTTAGATGACATATTGGTGACAGGTTCCTTCGTACAGGAGTGCATCTGAACGTTAGAGGCAGTGTTGCAGAGACTGCAAAGCTATGGAGTAAGGGTAAAAAGGTACAAATGAAAATTTCTCTAGTCAGAGGTAAAATTCGTAGGGTTCCACATTAGTTCCATGGGAATTCAAATAGCTACTGAGTTAGTGGAGGCAATTGATGGGGTTCCGAGGCCGACAGATGTCACCAAGTTGAGAGCATACGTAGGCCTGCTCAACTTCTATTCAAAATTTGTACCCACATGGCGAGCAGATTGCATCCATTTTATGATCTGTTGGGGAAGGACATGGAATGGAATTGGACGGATCAATGCCAGCAAGTTTTTGAGGCAAGTAAGACTTGGATCGTAAGGGCTCCCGTGTTAACACGGTATGATCTCAAGAAACCATTAATAGTTGCAAGTGATGCATCCCAGTATAGAGTGGGAGCTGTGTTGGTGTATAAGATGAAGGATGGTTCGGAACGGCCCATTTGTTTTGCATCAAAAGCATTGTCAGGGGCAGAGAAAAACTACTGTCAGCTGCAGAAAGAGGCCCCGAGCATTATATTTGCAGAGAAGAAATTCCATAAATTCTTGTATGGACATAAGTTTTGTTTATACACAGATCTCTGGCCACTAGTTGCCATCCTGGGTCCAACTACGGATGTACCCTGTTTAGCAGCAGCACGGCTGCAAAGGTGGACGCTCTTACTGTCCGGCTACAGCTATGATGTACAGTATCGGAAGGGACAGGAAATGGGGAATGTGGATGCTGTCAGGGCTGCCACTTCCGCAGTCAGAACCTTTGGAACATCCCACATATCCTGTGAGTACTATGCCTAATGTCCCTACACAACCAGCAAAGATTGCCCAGGCTACTGAGGAAGACGACATCTTGAGAGACCTGAAGGAGTATAGCTTGCACGGATGGCCAGCAGAGACTGAGGAGAAGCTGAAACCATACCTTAACAAGAAAGATGAACTAGCGGTAGATTGAGGTTGCCCGATATGGGGGGACCGAATAATTATTCCCGCACAACTGACTGAGGAAGTTCTACAGATGTTGCATGAGGGACATCCTGGAGTAGTGAGGATGAAAATGTTGGCAAGAAGCTATGTGTGGTGGCCAAAAATGGATCTGGAAATTGAAACTGTGGTGAAGAAATATGCACCATATCAATTGTCTCGTCTGAAGAAACCCGCGGAACAGGGGGGTGGCACGGCCAAATACTAGCCGGGTCTGGGAACGCATACACGTTGATTTTGCAGAGAAGGACCAACGAGATATGTTCATCTTGGTGCATGCCTATAAGTGAGTGGAAGTGATGGGTTCAACAACGGCAGCAAGAATGATAGAGCATCTATTATCCAAATTTGCAGCATACGAGTTACCAGAGACAACGGTGGCAGATAATGGCCCCCAATTCCGGTTAGAGGAATTCAAAACATACTGTAAGAGCATGGTGATAGATTTGCAACTGACCCCACCATTCCACCCACAGTTAAATGGGGTGGCAGAATGAACAGTTTATTTGGTAAAAGGGGCACTTTTGAAACAAACAATTGAAGACTTGTTGGGAGGTATATTACTTTCCTTACAGGGTAGCATTGACAAATGGTTGTTCTCCTACTGAAATACACCCCACACAAGTACAGGCATGTCTCCAGCAGAATTGTTTTTAAAACGGAAGCCTCAAACTAAATTCCAACTCCTAAAACTGATGTTACCAGAATATGCCAGGAATAGATCCTTATGGGTGACATGAGGAAGACGGGTTTTACTGTTGGGGAGCAGGTGCTGGTGCAATGTGTTAGGGAAGAGAATATCCGTTGGATGCCAGGAGAGGTGATGGAGATAGTAGGTCGGAACACATAGGGTAAAAGTGGGACCACATGTGCGGTTCTGCCATACAGACCATCTATGCAGATTTCAGTTGGGAAGTCTGGAAACAAGCAGTAGAGAAGTTGGTCAAGCAGGCAGTGGAGAAGCAGGAAAGCCAATGAAGGGGGCCAGACAACAAAAGGGCGGGCAAAGAAGGGTGCCACAGGCACTGACAATGACTCAAAAGGCAGCGACCAAAGGGAGTGGAAGGGAGACAGCTGCAGACCAATCAAACACAGAAAAGCCAAGGAGAGGGAGTATGGACAGGATGGAAAGATAAGAATTGGAGGATGAAGGGGGCTTTAGAGGGTTCATAAGGCATTCAAGAACAGTTGGGAGAGACTTTAGAGGTTTGTCAGAACCTGGGGACGGCCAGGGATCAAGAAGTGGAGCAGATCTGGAAGAGGAAGGCTTCAGGCCAAGTGGAAGACAAAGGCAACCTCCCAGGCAATTGGATCTGTAGGAACAGAGCTTTTGGATAAGCAGGAAAATTTATTTTGTTTAGTGGATAATATCTCTGACAATTGTAGTTGTTGTTCCTTTACAAGTCACGGTTTTGAGTGTGATAGTTACAGTTTTTTTATGGGGGGCGAGTGTGGTGTAGAGACATGTGTAGGTGCGGAGGTTGGTAACACTAGTCTAGGAAGATGGCAGTTGAGTAAGCATAACAGTATGTGTGAAATTTTCCACTGCTTCACCAATATGATATACAATTTAAAGTCATAATTGTTATACATAATATCCTACATGAGTGCTGGATTGAAGTTAGCTAATGTCACTCATTGCCTGCCATGAAATTAAACAAAAGTTAAAAGGTGAGAATAATGTGTGCTTTGGATTTGTAACATTTGTTTACAAATATTTTTCTTCATTGTCATAACAGCTTTGATGGAAAGATATTTGGCTGCAGTAGTTGATAATATGTGTTCACATCTGCAGTTCTGTGGAATAATTGTAACTGTAACATGCTTACCTTTTAAAATATTGTTTAGTGAATGAATAGCATTTAACATCTCATTGGACGCAGCTTGTGATTCATGGCTCCGTCTTTATGCTAATTTTGATGGTAATGTGTGTTCATATTTGCAGTTCTGAGAAATTATGCTAATCAGCACATGTATACATTTTAAAATAATATTTCGTAAACAAATAATACCATTTTTGTTGCAAACTGTAAACTAAATGTCTCCTGTGCTGCATCATAGGTTAATTCGCAGCCCCTTTTTTTATCCTGTTGCTTGTGAATTTTTTAGCTTCATATTTAAAAGAGATTTAAACAAAAAAAAAAGAAAACAAATTAGTGTATAATGTTTTATTGTGGTCTTAATAACCTTCACAGCAGTATAGTTTTTATTTCGCCTTTTAGCATTTCAGTCCAGTGTTCTTATTAGTATGGAGCCATTACAATGGGCAGTCTTTGGGCTAGGCAACTTTGGAGTATAACTTGAGTAACTACAGGCTGGCAGGCATGTATGGGTAAACATTGGCGACCTTGATGGAAGGGGCAGGCAGTTGTCTTAGTAAATGGTTTATGTTTTTAGAATTTATCCTTCGGAGTTGTACAGAGTGGCGAAAAGAATCTCAGTGGTTAGCAAACAAAATTAATGCAACAGACTTAGTTTTAGCCTGTTTCCTTCAAAGTTTCCTGGTTTTGTTTTAACTAAATCTGTTACGATTCTCCAAAAAATGGTTTTTACTTCAAGGGAGTCATTATTACCAGGGTAATTTTGTCACGGTTTAACTTTATTTAACCTTATTATTTACCTCCATTTTTAATAAATATACGTAAAGCATGAACCTTAATCTTCATTGTTTTCTTTTGACATCTTGTAGGTTGTCTTGGGATGGTGGTGAGGTGGTTCAGATGCCTCGCCGTGGCACTCCTGCCATTTCCTGATACTCCTGTTCATAATACTACATAAGTCCATCTGTATTGTTATTTTAGTACTGTATTGTCCATTTCATATAAGTGGTCTCAAATTTGACAATGTGACCAACCTACACATTATGTACAGAGTAAATGCTCTTGCTCCTACAGTATTGTATCAGCTGACAAACTGCTGCAGGATCCGTGTTGTTAGGTTGGCTATTTTGATGATGGCTTTGAAAGAAAATAGTACTCGGAACTAAAAGTTGTAATTTAAAATCTTAATTATACTTACTACATTTATGGTTTAAGTTATGTTTCTAATTCAATATTAAATTTTCTTGGCTGTTAGTAATGGGACTTTAAAATCATTTTTAGCATTTATGATAGAGTATGTCGACACATGCGAACAGTGAACGTTTCCAGCCAATGGCTAGCCATGTTTATTTTCCAGTTTTCCAGCCCGGTGAAGGCCATTGTGCTTGCACTTTTTTCTCATTGTGTTTATATTATACAAATATCTTACTGGCATTGTCAGAATATTTAATTGGTAGTTAGATATTTTTTATTTGCTTTTTCCAAACATAGTTGGTTGTAGTTACCGTTGTAGTGCATTTTGTTGAGTGAAATGTAATATTAATCAGCATGTCGTTAAAACTGCTCGTTCCGCCATTTTCCTAACAGCCTTCCACAATGAAGTGATGAGAATGTAATTGACATATTTAAGTTTAAGTTTGTTTGTATCAGGAAACGTGCACAGTGTTGATTTTACTGAATGATTTTGCAAATAAATTATTTAATGCTAGTGATGAACAAATGTGATTTTAGTGAAGTAAACTCGCAAGGATTGCCATAGAAAAACACGTGTTCCGAGGTTTACAACAGTAAGTTTGCGTGTTTTGTAAATATATTTGTAAACCGTTAATGTAATTATTGAAATGCACATAGTTTGGAAAATGCAGCACTATCCACACTTTTGTAGTGAGTGAATAATATTTGTTTGTCCACATCGTAAATTTGAGTGTAAGGTTAACTTCGGTCAAAGTGTGTACATGTATATCTATATTGCTGCATCTGTATGAATACGAACAGCGACGTAATTATCTCGTTTTGTATTTTCATTAAAGTTATAATTTTCAAAGTTAAATAATTTAAATGTTATTTCCAAATGAGCAAAATATTCCACTGCTCCATCAAAACAATATGCAACTCAAAATGTCACACACTCATAAGAGGTTTGTTCAGGCGACCTGAGCTTTTTACTCTCGAGAGCAAGTTGAGAATTTCTGAGAGCAGGAAAGAGCAAAAAACGCACTGCTCTTTTCTGCTACCAACTGAACACTAAAAGTCACAGAACTGTTTACTACTAATCAGCTGATCACAGCATCGTCAATCTGTAATTTTCAATTTGATTGAGAATGGCATTGTAGGGCGACGGACAGTTTTGAGGCGGCAAAAAAGACATGTCTGGTTAAAAGAGGATGCTTGGTAACCCTACTAGCATCAAATACTGTAAAATGGGTTATGCGATGACAGTCGTAATTTCGACACAACTGTAACCTTGCAACGCCTGATAAAACAAAAACTTGGTTATTGTCAATGTTATTGGTTATTAGGGACAATTCAGCATAAGTTTTAGTGCTTGGCACATTAAAGTGGCCTGTGATTGGTTCTGACAAGTATTTAATAATCTCTGCAACTGTCATTTTAACACTTTCCTTCAAGGATGAACGTAATATTTTCATTATCTACAATTACATTTACATGCCCTACAGCAGTTCTCAAAGGATTGCCAAACATGTTCTTAAATAAATAAATGTTACAGAAAAGATTTTGAACCAAAACTAGCTCTATCTTGTAATCCATACTATAAACACACAAATTTGGTGCCTTTTTTCCTTGCTTTCGATTTCACTGCTCCTCTACTCTTCCTTGACAGCAAGAGCACGAAGTTCATGGTCTTTGTGAGAAAAGTAGCAGTGCTCCTGATGCCCGAACAGCCAATCAAAAAAACAGTTCCGGTCAAACGAACGCTCAAAATGAAAAAGAGCAAGAAAAGATCAGAAGTCGTAAAAATCTGAGGTTGCCCGAACAAACGTAAGAACATCAAAATAATCCCGTCTCATGAAAGGTGATAAACTTAACTAAAGCCCCACTCCCTAATCTGTTCACTTTTTTTCCTTTTTCCCTCAAAATAAAATAAAGATGATACCCTAGTTGGGCCCACATTTCATTGCTATGGACATTTCTCTGTGTTATTATTGATTGAAACTCAACACTCTGGTTCTGGTGGTTTTCAAAATGTAAAGCTTACTGGCCATACAAACCGTAAGCTGTATCACTTGTATTTTTTTAGAATGTATATAAAATTTGTCAAGCTTGTTACGCAGGGATACTTGTTAGCAAATAAATTTAAAGAATTTTCCAGTTTTTAAAGACTATTTGAAAGTAACATAATGGCATGTAGGTTTCAACGTTAGAGTCTTTCATAAACGTTTTGAGCATTTTTGTTTTGCAAATTAAAAGCGCTCATATGTTTTTAACATACTTTGTTAAAACTACTGTAAGAGTAACAGAAAAAATAATTCTCATAAATAGGATTTACATTGGAAAGACAACTTTTTGATATCAAGTAAATTAAAATATGCTTATCAAACATAATTCTTTCATTTTAAGCACCCAACGAAGGTGCTCCGACATCATAAAGAAGTGTCTCATGCATCAGCAGGAACTGCGACGTTCAAAAATTTATCGCTAAGGAAAATGAACTTTATGATATCTTGAACCTTGGGTAGGTGGAGCATCTTTCTAGTGTGTAAGTAACATGTTCGTTTGATATATTATTGCTGTAGGTCACATCTGCTTCTCTAGAGCACTTTGTAACATCTCTGAACTGAAATACAGTTTTTCATTAGGTACCCAAGAACAAGCCTAAGGCTGTATTCACAATTTTGAGGAGAGGGGTTGTGCAACTGAACTTCAGTGTAATTATCAACACTGAGTTAGTCAGAAATAAGTTTTTATTCACAGCATGACAATCTGAACATGTAGGTATTTTAGAAAAGTTATTAAATTATTTTGTATGTAGACCTGCAATATTTAACATTTGAGTTACTAAATGAGAGTTAGGCCTATTAAAATTACTGAAATTAAGTAACATTTGCTTAAATATTATTTTGACTACCTACATACTTTTAACATCCTGAGAATTATAACCTCCATAAACGTATCAGGCTGTACAGAGTTTGTTGTCATATCATACCACATATTTTGAGTATATTAAAAAAACAGCAAAATATCTCATTCATTTGACAGTCAAAATACAATTTCATTTTCGTGCATCCTGGTTACAAATTTCTTGCAAGTTAAAAAATTATAAATTTATAGGCTTATTACATGGACTGTTAGTCATTTACATAAAATGTTTATAAACTAAAAAAATGGGATTGTTGCCAACCTGCAAATGTTTGAACAGCCCTTCACAGCGTATAAAAGTCATTTGGGAGGAGGCACATGCAGTTTGTTTACAAAAACAGGCAGTCGGATGTTGTTTGTTTACAAATACTGGCAGTCACATGGTGTTTATTTGCAAACAGAGTCACCTTCAATGACAGGTCAGTTGTGGCGGAAGGATACATAGCCACCCAGATGCCATTGGCACTACTTTCCTAGAACTGTCAAATTTAAGACCACTTAGATTAAGTGGACAATATTGTATATTTCTTACTGTATTGATTGAAATGGTATATTGTCTGACACTATAAACACTAGATTATTAGATAAATTTTCATGGCAGTGGCGATTGCACATTTTGCAGCAGTAGGAGTGCCAAATTATCTGCAAGACCTTACCTTCACCCCCTTTTTCCCCGTGAGGGAGCTGCCTAGTGGAGTGTTAAAAGTGAAAAAAACAGTTATGGGTATCAGTCCAGCGTTTACATAATATTTGACTATCATTCTAGGATGTAGCCTTCATAACATATGCTAAATTTATGTTGAAAGTGTAAAATGGATTTAGAAAAAATCTTCAGTCTTCTGGCAAAAAAAGTTTTATAAAGGTTATTTTTAACTTGTACCAGAAAAAAAATAGAACAGTTTATTTCACTGAAACTTAGCACCTCAACTGGCAACCTTGTATTGTTTGTCAGCCAATCATGGGAGGGGGACCGCGACATTACCACATCTGTACAAAAAAAATACTGCTTGGTTAGTATATGCATGATAGAACCACGCAATACCCATATTGGCAGTGGTAGATGAGCCACTCATTCTCTGATGCTGTTTCACACACACACCCGCATGCACGTGCACACACACATACCCATGCGCACACACACAGCATTAGATACCTGCCTAGATGTTATCAAGTTTTGTTATTCAACCGTAAACCACTCAAACAAGGCAGCTTCCAGGTCAAAATATCTTAAATGAAAGCTCAGCCACCAAAGTTTTCTTTGCTCTCTAATGGGTGTGTGCTTAGAAAGAGAGTTGGTGTGATAAAAAAAGGCCTCTTTTAAAGATGGACTCCCACTGGAAAAATATGTCTTCTACACACTTACTGCAGGAACAACCACAGGAAATCATATACCAACGACCTCATAGGTAGATTTAACTTAACAGCGCTGCGTGTATACCACATTAGTGAAGAGAATAATACAATATGAGCACAGAGTAGCAATGTATAGTGTGATAAGCTAGAAGAACATCAGAGGTGAAGTGACTGTACTGCCTTATTATGTAGTAAATTGGATAGAGGATATTTTTTTCCCGTGAAGCCGCAGGAAGTGCGTTGCACATTTTGCTAAGTCGCCCCTGGACAGAGCCACGTAGAGTAATTATAGTGAGAGCGTCCCCATTAATGAAGATTTTTGCAGTGGGCACATACTTTGAGACACAATGCCTAGCCTATGCTAGTAGGCAAGGGTGCTGTATTATTCAAATAACCAGTAAGTGGTTTGAAAGAAATAAATTACGCATCGCTAGCACCTATGTGAATTAAGAGCCTATCAGCCTACAAGGGAGGAACGAGTTAAGGGTATCTGAGCACCCATAGCTAACCTGCCTGCCTGTCATAATATCACTTCAAAGTTGTTCACTCACCATTTTTCTGCAACCAGCCATGTCTGAGGACTTGCAACATAGAGAAAATGGGCCCGGATTTTACCACAAAGAAATAGCTCTTTTGATTAATGCACATAAAAGCTGGTATTAGAGTTATCACGTACCGTAATTCCAGGAATAATCCCAATATGTATCCAGCTGTTGACTAGTTGTTTTAGTGTGTGTGTGTGCCTAGCCAGTGACTTCTTGCATCCAGTTAGAGAACTTGTGTAGTTTGGGAGAGCGACGACAAAGGAAACCACACACTTCACAGACACTCACTGCACTGCACACGAGAATGAACACTTCACATGCCACTGGAGACAGACGTGGCTCAACATTCTACAAAGAGTGAGGTAAATGTGTCAATAAGATAAGTGTTCCAGTGATCCAGTGCTAAGACTGTGTGTGTGCGATAGTGTTATTTTTCCACACTTATGCACCACCGCCAACCTAAAGCAATGAAGGACCAGCCAGCTGCATGCTGGTTATGCTCGTTCTATCTCCGATGACTGAAGAGCGATGGCCAGTGACAGTTTGTTCCTTCTGTGAACGGGATCCAAACTCATTCGAACTTAGTACGACATTCACCGAATGGTGATGCATGGCCGGCATACAGCACTTCTTATTCACCCGCTTGGAGGTGCAGGAAATAGTCATATGGCTAGGATCTGTTTTCTTTTTTTGCCAGACAGAAATAACATAAAAAGTATATAGTGTGGCTGGAAAGGAAAGGAAAAAAAGAGATAAAAACACTGACAGCATGTGAGACTGACCTCGCTGTAATGTGATTCCTTGCTGGTATAATGCAACTATACATGTTGAAAAAAATAAAGTTTTATTTCCCATGATTTTTTCCTGCTAATGTACACATGTTTTGAAATATTTATAAATGTGTTGGAATGATTTAATTATACATACAGAGAATATTAAAGATATGTGATATTACACATTGTTGAGATTCGCAACCCATGCTAACTTGTGTATATGCAAATGTACAAGTTACGCCAACATGTAACCTATGTCAACTTAACATTTTTCTCATTGATACAATGTTAGTTTGTTTTCCTCACATTTTCTTAGTGAAAATTGTTTAAAAAAACCAGAGAGGGCTGTCTTTACCACATGTAAAATGTATGTTATTTTACATAGCTAATCAACATACTTTATGGTAATATATGTAATTTTTCATGGTATAGTCTGTCTCGTGTAAGGTTTCCAGATTTTGACAGATTGTATGAAATTAGTACCTTGTAAACAAACAGAATACTTATCCTTCCACCACCATGTGCTTTTCGTGCGACTTGTCAAAACATGTCAACATCATGTGAATTTTTGCTAATATTTTTCTAATTTTTATTATTTTTATTCTATCATGCTAGGATATTTTACCTTATAATATACTATGGCAGTTTTATTATGTGCAAGGATATGATTTTAGCTAGTTTTCATTTTTCTGTTTATTTTATGTTAGTAATTTTATGTCATTTTTGATGGTGATACACACCTAAATAAAAATATAGGAATACTGACAAATATCAGTTATGTAATGCTCCGGCTAGCTTAATTAGAATATGCACTGTTACGTAACATAAATTTCCTCTTTGTAGAAACTGATCCAGGAATCTCTGACCAACTTATTTTTACTTATGCTACTGAACTTGCATAAACCTCTATCAATATATCAGTCAATATGGGTAGAATTACTTCAAACGCATGCAACTTTCTAATTTTATTTTTAACATTTATGATTGTGATTGATTAATTATGGAATAAATTTGCATATCATATTTGTAGTGACTCTCCTTAGTATGTTTTGAATATGAATTAAAATGATCAAACATATTATTGGCAACCATATGAACATAACAGTAAAATTAGCAAAGCTTACCACACAAGCAAAGGCATGCAACACCAACGCAATATGCGTACCGGATCCACCCATATCTCAACTGCTTCATAACGATTGTCCTACTTTCAGTGTTCATGCATCTTTAATTTACATAATTATGTGCGCTGGACTTAGTTCTGGACGATACATCACTGTAACAGTGTCTAGAACTGCAATACTCCTCTGGTGACTGCTACTGGAATGTCCTGCCACAAAAATGGATCTTGCCCCTCATCAGCAGGAACTGGTCATCCTCAACCGCCCACTGGCACCGTGGTCCTGGCGCTGACTCTCGTCCCTGCTGCTTCGTTGTGGATTCGCCGTTGCTGATCGAAACTCTGTGGCTGGCTCCTTTCACTCGTCGTACCTCTCCTGACAGGAGCAACGGACGGTGAACTCTGTATTCGTATGCTGCGCTGGTTGAGGCCTGGGTCCTCTGACGACTTGTGGGCAACATCGCCTCTATACTTCAAACATTTTTCAGAAGAACCCTTAAACTAACGTTTGATTATTTGTTCCTAATAAAATTGCAGTTGTCAATGCCATCCTGGCTTGTTTATATTTACCAAAGAAAAATACTTCTAAACATTTAAAATGCAATGATAAAGTTACAATTAAATAATTAAACTACCATCTGTGAATGTTTTCCAAAACAGTTTCTCTCATACACTTTGCATAATATCATCTGACACACTTGATATCAGAACATAAATTATAGCAATCAAAGATAATATTATTTTCCTACATAAAATAAAACAAGCAAACATATCCAGGTGTTGCATAGTCCTCCCAATTTTCCTATGTCTGACATTGGGACTATGGAAAACTTTAACTTTGTGTTAGTAACACCTGAAACTAGTTTATCAAACCTCAGTTATACATATTAATTCCTACAATACAACAATTATCACACCATTTAAAATACCAAGGAGATCGTAAGACACATTAGCACACATATCATCTACATGCTTATACATAAATTACAAAATTAAACAAAAGATAATTTTACATTCAGCCTTCAGCATGGCTGTATAATGTTTTGTTTCTTTTTTTTAGTAATTTAAAAAATATCTTCTTAAAAGAGTTCACAATCATATCGCTACTTCATTATAGAAAGTCACCCACTTGGAAGAAGAAGGCAGTTGTTGATATTGCCACTCCGATTACATGGTGAGATCCTTTCGCAGAGTCGTCGTTGACCCTGCTGTCTGGAACTGTAACTGGATCCTCGTTGACCCTGTATTCTCGGCTTGTAGCTGTAACCTTGGTTGTAGGGTAGTAAACCATCTGTAACACTAGATACAATCTTTGTGAACTGCGTCACCCAAAACATTTTGCAACAGTTTTTTTTTTTTTTTCTGTCTCCAATGTCATTTAGAAGGAGTCTCTTATTTCCGTCGCACCCTTTCTAAGAAACGAAAGTTCACTATATTTTTCTACATACTGTTCTCTTGTACGTAAATAAGGTTTTAACACAATCTCTTGGCACTTTTGGTTTGTATCTAACATCACTTGGCACAGTTTTTTTCCATCACAGTTTGTGTTCACCATTTTCTTGTTTCTCACTTTTTCAGTGAACCTTGAGTGAACTCGGCAAATACACAGTGCCCCACATACTTACCAATTCTTAGTGTGGTTTCTAAATATAAACATAGAAGAGTTTATTTAACTTGGTCTCCTTCAAGCGACATGTAGGTTACTGATATTTCACACATACAAAAAAAATTGAAATTAATTACATCATAACTTAACTAGCATGAATGATTGGCATAAGAAGACACTCTACCCTCTAACTACGAATATTCTCAGAAGACCCTATTCAAGAAAGAACTAAACCATTCTTCATCTGCAGTTTCAGAGTGGCCGTGCGGAAGCTTCATATACCTAATATATTTATCATTATAACGGTTAGTGACAGTATAATGCTGTGAATCATGTTTATTTCTGTTAGTCCTACAAACCCAGTATCAGTTTTTCTTGGATTTCCCCAATTATTGACTTTTAAAGCTTGCTGGACCCTGCATTATTTTATTCTTAATTAGTTATGACACCTATGTTTTCGTTTGTCCTATGTAAGGCTAAACATCTGGCTTGTCTTGCTGGCTACAATTAGTCCTAGCATTCTGTCATATCAACTCTCTATGCCTGACCTGATAACGCTTCCAGAGGCGTTATGGACGTAGACTTGTGCACCGTGTTATTCATCACATGTTCCATCATCGGTAGTTTGTCCTGCCAGTGTTAATGAGATTGATGGCGTAATATCCTGAGCATGTTTCTTAATGTCTTCATCCTCGTCTCCATAGGGTTACTCTGCGGATGTCTGATGGATGAGGTGGTGTGTAAAATTTTTTTAGGTTCCTGGTACCGAGTTGCCATGACTTCCTAAATTGTGTTCCGTTGTCAGACAGTACACATCTTGGTCTGCCAACCTCTTCCACAAATTACTTCAGTTTACTCAAAACTGTTCTTGCATTAGCCTGCACAATTGCATATAGCTTAGTGAATTTAGAAAATATGTCCACGATTACAAATACATAAGAAACTCTGGCTCTAGATTGGGGTAACAGACTAAATAGATCAACAGAATTTATGTTTAATGATGATGCCGTCGGGTGAGACACGAGATGAACTGTGACACAAATTACTTACTGATGAGGGTGCCAGCTGTTTTTCCCAGTCACCGCACTGTTGAGACTCAGTGTTTTCAAGGATGCTGTGGGTTCTGTGTGTCCGTCTCACCCGAGCGTACTTACAAACACTTTGCCAATACTAAACATTGTCATACTATATTGAGAGGTTATAACTTGGCTGGTTACTGACGCTACATAAACACTCACAATTTGCACTGGTAAAAGGGGGTTCATTTTACCAACATACAATGCGTGCATTTATTATTTAGTGATTATTTCGGGCGTGTGTAGCTAGTTCTGGTGAGTGAACCTTCTGCACTTAACCTAGCGACACAACTCCTACAGGATGATTTCCCCTCAGTGTCAGAAGACACAGCCTCTTCTAGGTGAGGGTCCTACAGCCACTATGATGGACTGCAGGGTTCACCCAGAGGCAGAACACAAGGATAAACTGGACACAACATAATAACAAATGAATATATAACCCTGACAAATCAATGATACACTACAGGGGCTTTACCCTCAACTATTGCCACCCATCGGCACTCGTCTCCTAGGCACGCAAAGTGGGGCAACGGTCTTAACACAAAGCGCAAGCTAGTATAGATAAATAATTGCCATACAAAATACCCTTGACAAATAGCACATCACAACTTAGAGATTCGACCGCAGCTAACCGCAACTTGTCGGGACGGAGCGGGCTAGTGCAGGACATACACATTACGAGATAAAACATTTAGGACAATGAAAGAGATGAAAAGTAGGCATGACATGAAACTGGTAAATAAACACACAACTGTGTGAAGCTACTCTTAAATGGTGCGGCGGCCGGATGGTGGTCGGCTGACCGCATGGTCAAAACAAAACAAATGATCCAGAACTCTTCATAAATATTCCCATAAAAATACTGGATAAAGAACAACGTAGCAGAGACTAGCATAAATAGCTCTTAAAAGATGGTAATTACAGAGTTACGGGCCTTGGTACACGACCACGTGGCTGGACATGAAATTGGCGCCAAACACTTTAACATTAATAAAATGCTTTAAATCTCCATAATAAATCTTGCCCTTAATATTTCACATCAGAATGAATCTGCAATTACATAAATTCACTCATCACATAGCTAGATGGTATCAGATATAGTCTCGTACGGCCACATGGCCTCGTGGTCGGAACACACTTTCTCTCGTCATTTATAATAACAAAAGCCAACAAGGGCTGCAAATAATAATGCTATGCAGACTAGCGTTATGCTGGAGACAAATTAACAATACGTACACGGGAATAGGTGAATTGGTATGCTAATAAAAACTATGGTAACCTACATCAGTGCGATAAAAATGTGAGTGTGTACGGACAGCGTCTTACCTCTACAACACCACTCGGACAACTGTAATGAGGCAAGCTTGCGCAGCCCTACCATGGCTGCCTACGGGGTTCACATGAGCAAAAATGCTATGCACGCCTCATAAAATATTAAATTATTAAATTCAATGGCACAAAATCAATAGTAAACAATATTACATGTACAATTTAAATTAGCATTTTTCTGTTAACTTTATAATGTCTTTTGAAGGCGTCTTTATGTGAATTACTGTCTTGTAATTTTTCGGCGCACATTTCAAATTAAAATCATGATCACAGACATAACCCTTACATTAAAAAGACATTTGTACAAAACTTGACCCTTGAAAAATAAATAATTTAGACAAAACACTAATTATGACTGCACTGGAAGTCGGGGCTGTTCTCTTAGTAAACACTTTATACCACTATGTGTGTTTAATTGGCGAGCGCCTTCATGGGCTGATAGTCACTGGTTTTTCCGGTATGATGGGCTCTGGTTTCCCAATTAACTGTTCCTTTGCATACTTGCATCGTTGACAGAGGTCGCATGCCCTTACTACTTTGGTTACTAGTTTTTGCATGCCCTTAAAGTAAAACTGTCTTCTTAAAGCCTTATAGATCTTACGTATGCCTGAGTGACCCAACTTTTCATGGGTGTCCAAAACCAATTTCAGCTGAGCGACTCTGGAATTACTGGCTTCCAAATTTGCTCAAAATTTTTTCTGTTTTGGCTGCTATAGAATAGAATTCCTGAGTCATTCTTGCAGTATAGCATGTGGAACAGATGTTCTACTGGTAATTGGACTAGTTTCCTATTGATGCTTTTGCAAAACTTGTCCTCCCGCTGTTTTACTAATAGATTTTCCAAGTTCTTCCGCCACAGTCTACTTAGAACAGATGCCTTGCTTACTGATATGACCAAATACGCATTGTGCTTTTTGTCTTGTTGCAGAACTTCCTCATCAGGGATTCTGCTCAAAAGGTCAGCCACTACGTTTCTTGAGCCTTGAATATGACGATACTCAATTTCAAACTCCTGTATTAGGAGTGCTCATCGTGGCAGTCTGCTACTGAAAATTTGTCCCACTCGTAAGCTTAACAACGCCTGATGGTCAGTGTGTAGTACGATTCTTTCTCCCAGTAATAAATCATGGAATTTTTGTAGACTCCAGACAATGACAAGCATTTCCTTCTCAGTGACTGTGGTGTTTCTCTTCTTTGCTTAGCATTTGACTGGCCTGGCCACAGTCTTTTCATTGCTTTGTAAATCATGTTGTGCCAGTGTAGCACCTAAGGCGTACGCCGAAGCATCAGTGTACAAGTGATAGTCAACCCCCTCTCTGGGGTGATGTATCACCTGTTCGTCCAAGAACAGTCTCTTCACTTGCTCGAATGCCTCTTGTCGAATCACAGTCCATTCCCACTTTACTCCTTTTCAGAGTAGTTCAAACAATGGTAGGGCTGTTATGGCTACTTGGTTGGAGTAGTTCCGGTAGAACCCTACTACTCCCAGAAATGTGCACAGTTGTTTTACATTTCTCGGCACAGGAAAATGGGATATGGCGGTGAGCTTGTCTGGAGCTGTCTTAATGCCCGCCGGTGTGATGATGCGTCTAAGGAAGGAAACCTCTTCTCGAAAAAAAGTGTGATTTCCTTAATCTTATGGTCATACCAGCCACTGTAAGTAGGTGTAGTACTGTATTAAGATGGATTAAGTGGGACTCAAAAGTAGATGAAGTAATTAGTATGTCATCTTCATATGATCGTGCAAATTCTGAGCACTCGTCACCTGCGTGAACTGTGTCGCCACATTGCACAACCCAAATGGCAAAATTTGAAATACATACTGTTGGTTTCGAAACAGGAAACGCGTGTACTGTTTAAAGGTCTCTTTGAGCGGCAACTGCCAGTAGCCATGAGTCAGATTGATAGTGCTCATATATTTAACTCTATCATATAGCCGTAATAATTCTTCCGTCGCTCTCGGACTTTCTCTGGCCTTTACTGTAATTGCATTTATGCATCTCACATCTAAACACAAGCATACCGAATCATCCTTTTTGCGCATGCACACCATAGGGTTGGTGTACGGACATCCCATTTCAGCATTTGCCCGAGTTAAGCTTCTGCTTCGTGCAGGTGTTTATTGGGAATGGGGTAGAATTTACAGTGAAAGGCTTACCAGGTATTACATTGAAGTGTGCACAAAAAATATTACTTCTCCCTGGCCGCTCGGAGAGAGTATTCCTATGTATTAACAGTAATTCGTGCAGTCTAACTTTCTGCTCTGAGGAAAGGGTCTCTATGGAGAACACTGTTTGGTGTATTTCTTCCAGCTTATCATTCTTGCTGGCTTTTGTAAGAGGTCTACTTACCGCAACACATTCTTTCGTTATCAGGTCAACAGAAATATCAGATAACTTACAGTTCTCTGGGGAAGTGCCTGTGTTAAGGTCCGTGTCTAATGTGCTGACCATCCGCCTACCAAAATCTAGTTTAGCATGATATTTCATCATGAAATCTGCCCCGAGAATTAAAGGTTTATTCAGTCCCTTAATGACTAATGCTGATATAGGATTTGGTTTTCCTAGCCTGGCAATTATCAACAATGCTTGTCGGTTAATGACCGGACTGGACTTGGAAGTGGCTCACACAATTCACAGTCTAGGCACTGGTATGCATGGGAGAGTTCGTCCTGTGGCAGCAATCTCGTTGCGCAAATGTTATGAAATATAGGTTATTTCTGCCCCGCTTTCCAATAGAACTGGAACTGGTATATAGACATGGAGTAATAGCTCTGGGCATAAAATTGCACGTGAATTCTCAGGTTCTTCTACCATATCAATCAAAAGAAATTCTCTGTGGGTTTGATCTAACAAAACCGGTAATACTGCAACTTTGGTGCATTTTTCGTCATGTTCAATTGCATTAAATGGTGGTTCGCGAGTTTGCTATAAAGGGGATCCCTTTGGAGAAACGTCTTCTAAGGTCAGTGATGGAGGTCCATCCTCCCTGACCTCTAAAAGTTTAACAGGCGGTCGTGGTTTTTGCGCGTATCCGCCAGCCAGTGCTTCAGTAAGTGGTGAAGACGAAGATTGATGCATTGACAGAGCTGCCAAGTATTACAGATTTTCCATAATTATTACTGATTTTAACGTCCACTTACGGAATTAAAGAGGGTTGCTTGTTTGTTACGGAAATTGATAGCCTTGACATTGCGTCTGAATTTTTTCGTATTTTTTTAAGTTCGTATATTTTTACGGTACAATGTATTATCTGCCGTACTGTAAATATCGTACTCTTACCAGAAGCTTGCTTGCGAGTCGACAATTATTTTGATATTCTCTGCAAACAGCGCGCGCTCTCTCTCTCTCTCTCTCTCTCTCTCTCTCTCTCTCTATATATATATATATATATATATATAATATATATATATATATATATATATACAATGAATTTTCTGCCATACTGTAAATATCTTACTCTTACCAGAAGCTTGCATGCTAGTCTACAATTTCTGTATTCTTTGCAAACAGCGCAATAAATTCGGTATCACGAGGCAATAAAAATTGTGACAACACTGGAAAGATGAAAACAGCACAGTGATGCGGTGTCGCCATTATGTATTTACTCTGTGGTCGTTGTGTATTATACTGTTTTAGTTTGTTGGTTTCAGGAAACATAGACAGTGTTGATTTTACTGAATGATTGTGCAAATAAATTATTTAATGCTAGTGACGAACAGATGTGATTTTTGTGAAGTAAACTTTCAAGGATTACCCCATTGAAAAATACATGTTCGAGAGGTTACAAACTATACAAACAGTAAGTTTGTGTATTTTGTAAATAATATATTTTTAAACTGTTACTATAATTATTTAAATGCATGTGGTCTTAAAAAGCTACACTTTCAACACACTTGTAGTGCGTGAATAATGTTTGTTTTTGTCTATATCGCAAATTCAACGAGTGTAAGGTTAACTTCGGTCAAAGAGAGAGAGAGAGAAAGAGAGTGCGTATGCGAGAGTGTGCATGCGAGAGTGTGCATGCACATGAGTGAGAGTGCCTGCGAGCGAGCATGAGTGTGAGCGTGCATGTGTGCACGCAAAATTTTCGTAGTTACCATCATTTAAATATTATTTTCATAGGAACAAAATTTTCCACTGCTCCATCAAAACAATATGCAACTCAAAATGGCACACACTCGTAGGAACATCAAAACATTGCCTTCTCACGAAAGACGTTAATCTAAAGCACCCAACCCATCATGGTTTCCTTCAAAATAAAATGAACAGAATCCCAACAAAGTTAACTTGGCAATTACAAAAATAAAACAGGTTGGAATGCCAACCTAGCAATTCTTCAACAGAAATAATTTTCAGCAGTGTCCGCCTCAATCAAACGGAATTTGAGCATCTCTGTCAACTGCAAATTTAGGCGCCCTTATGATTGAGAAAGTAAAAAGTAATTCAATCAATGAGGTGTGTTACTAAAAGACACAAACCACCAAAGAGCTTCAAGAAGCTAAACATGCAACTGTGCATTTGCTATTGTGTGATAAGAAATATGGTATGGTTGTATCTTATTTATGTTTTTAACATATCCTGGTGACTATTATTATGTTGAAATCATTTTGTGGTTCACCCGTGTGCACATATTTTATTATTGCATGTGTGTTGTGTGTATGCCTATTCAATTTTATGAGTAGGCCTACAGACCTATCTATATTTTGGGGAGAAATTTTATAGCTCATGATCTACTGTGTATTTTTTGTATATAACTGTGATTACTGATGGGTCTACTTGCAGGTTGGCAGCTCTGCCTTGATGCAAAAACAGATGACCTCGGGACTAAAGCTGTTGGCTTTCAAATTATCCCGGTGTCATTTCACCTTGATATACCGGCTCAGGTGGTCGCAAGGAACTTGCCGTTCGTGGCCTTATATTCTGATTAAAAGGTCCCGCTTCTGGTCTGTCTTCTCTTCTTCTAGGCAATCGCCTCTCCTACGCTTGTGCAAGTACTGGATAGCCTCACAGGACTTACCGGAGTTTCTTCAGTCTCTTTCTTCACTACTCTGAGAGACGTGCCGCTATCATCTTTGGCATCCGGCTGTCTCGTTTTCTATTCGCTTTTGTCTCAGTCATGGATGTTGTAGGGTGTTCGTCTTCCCCGATGTTTCCCTTCTTCGCCCGTATGTACAGCAGTAGAAGAAATGTCCCCCCCCCCCCCTAGGGGTAGGTGATTAATTTTGATTGTACCTGTCATCTGGGTTATATGGAGCAGTTTCATATGCATTTACCACTGGATTCCTCTTGTATTGTGGTGGAGTATTAAAATTGTTTCGACTTGTATTTCCATGCAATGCAGGGGATGTGTGGTTGTTGCTTACTGCGAACTGGCCTTCTTGATTCCCCTGTTGGCGCAATAATTTCTCTATGCCATCAAACGCCAAGAGCTCCTTGCGAAAAGTTGAAAGACACACTTCGTGCCTGCCGGCCCAATGTGTCTGGTACTTGTAAGGAAGTTGTCACAGCATCATGGCGATAAATTCCTTGTCCATAATTTGCAGGTTGAGATAACGAGACTTCTCATACATTTCAGCCAAATGAGCTTCCAGTGGTTTACCTTTTCCAGGCCAAAACCTCTCTGCATGAAGTTGTGCACCCCTGAATATTCTTATTCCAGAAATTCATTATAAATTGGGTTTTCAATTCATCGTACGAGCATGTAGAGGTCTTATTGATGCCCCACCAGATATAGGCTGTCTTTAAGGCATAAGATGATGCATCTCAGCTTGTCTGCATCACTTAGGCTTAAGATATTGGAGTACTCTCCAGCTTATTTAGAAAGTTTGCGGGATTTTCTCCCATCTTCCCCTCAAATATGGGTATTTGATCTACCCATAACTTACTAGGGTGGTGTAGAAAGGAGGTGACGGAACAGATTGTCGGTGGTACATTCTCATTGGCGTGAACCGGTTCTCTGCTATCGTGTGAACAGGTATTGGAAGGTGCATTAATGCGCTCAATCAGATAAGCCAATGACGAAACATTATTACCGAGTCGAACCTCACCCACGGGCTTGATTACATCATCCTACTTATCTGTAACCATTTTCACTTCCCCACTTACTTGGTGTAATCTAACATCCGTACTATTTTTCTCGTTATCCAGCTGGCGCTCTACCTGGCGACTAAAATTCTCCAACTGCTCAGATACCCGTTCTTCTACGTCATTAATATTTCTTTCTAGCGCAGAGACTCTTGGCTCAAACCTTTCAATTATTGCCTCTAGTTCTTATGCGCTAGTATCTCTTCCTCTCTCAGTTCGTCGGAAGTCTGCTCCAATTGCGTACTTATAGTTTTCAAGTCCTGCTTTACTACGGATATCTGAGCAGACATGTCCTGCACCACCTGGTTAAGGCTAGCATTAAAATTACTCGCCATATACTCTTGCTGAGCTTTGAAAGCATGTTCAAACCTCTGCGACTGTGGCTTGTGCAGAGAGTTTATCATGCTTATTTCGCCTTTCATTTCACTCATACAATTGTTTATTTTACTCTACATATTCTTAAATGCATGCATTATATAGGCCAGTGTTACAGACTCAGGGACCTGTAAAATATTAACCTGAGGCAATATCGGCGTGTTCATATTCTCTATAGAGATTGTGTTCCCAGTATTCCTGCTATTCTAGATGGGCTGCAATTGTGCATCAGAAAGATCGCTCGTGTTAGGTATAATATTCTCTATGGAACTTTCAGACCTGTTGTTCGGTATGCGTTTGACTTTTCAAAGATAATACTGCGATCCAGCCCTGCGTTGATAAATCAAACTTGCTAACTCTACCGTAGCTATTTCTGTGGCAAAGCTCATTTACCATTATATCCCTCTTAATCTTTGGTTCTTAGGGTTTGCATAGGTGAAATACCTCGCATCCCACGTCTTGGGTAGCCAAATTATTTATGTAACACACCTCAATAAAAATAAAGGAATACTGCCAAATGTCAATATGTAATACTCTGGCTAGCTTAATTAGAATATGCGCTGTTACATAACATAAATTTCCTCTTTGTAGAAACTGATCCAGGAATATATGACCTGACCAACTTATTTTTAATTATGCTACTGAATTCGCATAAACCTCTATCAATATATCAGTCAATATGGGTCCAAAAGAATTACTTCAAAAGCATGCAACTTTCCAATTTTATTTTTAACATCTATGATTGTGATTTATTAATTATGGAATAAATTTGCATATCATATTTGTAGTGACTCTCCTTAGTATGTTTTGAATATGAATTAAAATGATCAAACATATTATTGGCAACCATATGAACGTAACAGTAAAATTAGAAAAGCTTACCACACAAGCAAAGGCATGCAACACCAACGCAATATGCGTACCGGATCCACCCATATCTCAACTGCTTCATAACGATTGTCCTACTTTCAGTGTTCATGCATCTTTAATTTACATAATTATGTGCGCTGGACTTAGTTCTGGACGATACATCACTGTAACAGTGTCTAGAACTGCAATACTCCTCTGGTGACTGCTACTGGAATGTCCTGCCACAAAAATGGATCTTGCCCCTCGTCAGCAGGAACTGGTCATCCTCGACCGCCCACTGGCACCATGGTCCTGGCGCTGACTCTCGTCCCTGCTGCTTCGTTGTGAATTCGCCGTTGCTGATCGAAACTCCGTGTCTGGCTCCTTTCTCTCATCGTACCTCTCCTGACAGGGGCAACAGACGGTGAACTCTGTATTCGTATGCTGCGCTGGTTGAGGCCTGGGTCCTCTGACGACTTGTGGGCAACATCGCCTCTATACTTCAAACATTTTTCTGAAGAACCCTAAAACTAACGTTTGATTATTTGTTCCTAATAAAATTGCAATTGTCAATGCCAACCTGGCTTATTTATATTTACCAATGAAAAATACTTCTAAACATTTAAAATGCAATGATAAAGTTACAATTAAATAATTAAACTACCATCTGTAAATGTTTTCCAAAACAGTTTCTCATATACACTTTGCATAGTATCATCTGCCACACTTGATATCAGAACATAAATTATAGCAATCAAAGATAATATTATTTCCCTACATAAGATAAAACAAGCGGACATATCCATGTGTTTCAGTGGTCTCGTATTTGTGTTTCCTTTTATTAAATTTTATATGCCTTTTTACAGTTAGGATGTTGAAAGTAGTATGTAAGGGGGTTTAGTTAGTTTCTAGCTTCCCAGTGGTCGACGGGTTCGAATCCTGACTTGCCATTGGCTAGATCATTAGGTCCCATTTAAGCTAGCTCCAGCCAAACGAGCTTAGCTTTCTCTCTTATCAACCATCATGCTGAAAAAAACGTTAGATATGACTCTCCTGTATTTGGGTGTGAAGTAGGATTTTTATTTAGTATATTAGGGTGTTCTAGCTTCTTTTGTGATTTTAAGAAATTTTAAGCGTGTCCAGCAATTGAGAGTGTCGGATTTACCTCTTTGCTAAGATTAGATAATTAGCAGATAGAAGCTAAGCCACGTACGTGTACGAGTAGTATCTCACGTCGATGAGGCACCCTAACTGATTTTGCTACTGCCTGCGAGACTTGTGCCGGTTAACTTTTGTTTGCAGAGATGAGAGAATCTACGTCTATGAAAACTATGAGAACTGCACGTTCTTCTTCAAGCAGATAAGCCTGTCGTAGCACATTACTAATGTGGCATACGTATTGTCAGCCATTATGTTCTAGAAGTTTTTGCACTATCAGCTATGCCATTTTGTTTAAGTGAACTAACATCCCAGCTTTTAAAACATTGCCTACTGTATTCTTGAGGGAGGTTTCACTCACACTGAACTAGACACATTTACATTTTGTTTTGAAGAAACTAACTTTTGATATTTCTTCTTTTTTTTATTTTATTTGAGAGTACATTAATTTTAACTGTATATTTTTGTGTTTGAACTTAAATCAGTGCTATGCATACCAGGGATTTTTGCTAGGCTAGGTACTGCCCACTTTAACATGTTTTAGGAGTGTCAATTATCTTCTTTAGTTTCGCAAATTTGCCAATAGGATTTTTCACAGTAGATAGTCTAGAAATAATAAGGGAATAAATAAAATTTAAAAAGAATTGTTTAATAAATACTGGGCTTAAACTAAAGTGACTTGGTGGTCGTCTATATCATTCCTGTTGATATACCTGTGTTTTTCCCCATGCTTACAAGTCATATATCAGAGGTGAATAAATTTAAATTAAGTTTTTTAAGTTTTCAATGTACCCTAATAGTGTATGATGCAGTAGTCCAGCTCTACGAGTGTTGTTTAGTTGGTAAGATGTATCTTCTGCCGGCCAATCTTCGGACTGGGCAGAATAGTACTTCTCGCTTGGTAGTTTACACTTAACTACATTTGAATTCAAAACAGAATATGTGTGCTGTTTTTTTAACCATTTTCTGCCACCTGAGTATTTGCACTACTGTTAAATTTAAGCATTTTTTATGTGGGACCATACACTGTGACACAAATGTAATTCCAGTACAAATATGTAACCTATTACATAGAGTATTAGCTAGTTTGAAGTTACAATATGAACAGAGACTATCTCATCCCTGAATAAGTTTCATTATCACACCCATATTTCCTGACAAGTCACCATATTCTGCACTTGTAGCCCAAAACACCACAGTCCAAATTATAAAAATTTTGATAGTAAGTAGATGTCTAAGCTGACCCAGTAGGAATTATAGGGAAATAACACAACCAATAATAAACAAGTCTTTCATAACCTGACATAAATAGGGTTTTTATGCTTTCGTAGGGTATTTTTAATTATTTAATGTCACGTTTGCTTTACAGAACACTCATCTTTGAATAGGGGTTCTTAATCATTATAACATCGGAAAACTTTCTTGAAATTCTTAAGCATTGATAAATTCATGTGATTGTAATTTGTTGCTAAAATCTCTCAATATGTGTGTATTCAATTTCATATTTTCATAACATATGAAACTTGTACATTAAGTGATTGTAGTTGTGCTTTAGGCCTTCTGTTTGCAGCTGGGGCAGTAGTTGGTATGGCGGCTAGAGTGCTGGCCTTCCACTAAGGCCACCGGGTTCAATTCATGGTGGAGTCATTCACCGGACTTTCGTTTTCCAGTACTGCTCCATATCCACTTCCGAAGACTTCTTTGTTGAAAATGGTTTTTGGAAATTTTTCCAGATTTATCTTCTTCCAGCTTCTTATTAATTTTTATGTCTGTCGACTGGTCCTTTGTCTGTTCCAAAAGTGTTCGCCATTTTATCCTGTCTGCAGCTTTTTACTTTAGGTCTCGGAACTTCATCTTCTTTCCCTTCTTAAGACTGTCGATTATCTGCATCCATCATTTTCCCAGTCCTCACTTTCCTCCAACCTTGCCTTCAATGATATCACTTAGTAGTCCATTACTTCACATAACATGTTCCGTAGTTTAATTTCCTTTGTATAGTCACATTTAGAATTCTTCTCTATTTGACTCTCTGCAAGACTTTTTCGTTAATTACTCAACCTCTCCACTTTATCTTCTCTTTTCTCATCCAACACCACATTTCAAACTATCTAGATATTTTTGTTCATTTCGTCTTTAAACTAAACTTGCTAGTCAGAAGTATTCTTTTGTGGTTAAAAGCTGCTTTTGTCCCAGCTGAAGAATGATTAATTTTTAATATCTTTGTTGATGTAAGGCTATGAATGCGACCAGCGCAGAAGGACCAATCGAGTCGCTTATTTAGTGCAACAGATAATATTCTCTGTTCACCTGATTTTGTACGAGACCGGCCTTTCATGAGAAATCCACATACATCGTATGGGAATGGTGTCATGCACGAATTTATGCTATTATGATACAGCATTTGTAAGTTGCTATATAGTAAAAAGTGAGAATTTATGATAATTTTTTGTTGATTTGAAAAAAATGCTATTAGCACAATAATAAAATACACCCTAACTCTTATATGAAGATCAAGAAATTTTTTTTAAATTTAAAGAAGTAAAATCTTAACTCTGTGTACAAATTGAGTAATGCAATATAAAAAAATGATTAATTTAATACAAATATAGCATGCAATTTAGCATACAAAATAAACATAAATTAATAATGAAAATTGTTTTTTCTATCTATGCTGATGATTGAATGAAGAATTTTCATTTAGTTACAACTGAGTAAGTTTAAAGCATTATTAATTATTTTATTTTGAATTGTAACTGTAAATTCCTCCACCTACAGAATTTAAATTTGCGAACTTTTTAGATTTAGGTTTATGTCAATTAGCTGTGTTGATTGTGTTGATACCAAAATCACATGCACAAAAGAGTTAATAAATGACAGGTAAAATTGCATCCTTTAGTATCTTGAGGAGCATCAAAAACCAAATTTCTTTGATCTTAAATGGATATCTTTACGTCAAGATTTCAGTTGCGATTTTGGCACTCTATTGTAGCTGTCACCTTAAGTACTTATATCTGTGTAGCATATTACTAATAATTATTCATGGACCAGAAAATTTTGATTGATTACACGACAGTAGTCGCTGTGTCGTAGACTAGTTCCAATAGTCATCCCAGTCTCCACACCTTCGGTTATGAGCTACATCGACGCCCCTCCATGGTCAGGCAAGTGGAAAAATGCAGCCTAAACTTTCAATAAAATCACGACCATCCCAATGCATTGCAGCCTAGCCAACTGCCACTTTGGGTGCAGGGAACTGCAAATAATCCTAATTATTCTTGAATACATATTTTACTAAAAAGCAATGATGGTCACATGTACATGTTTAAGGTTTTTTCATTAATTATTATCAGTATTTAATATCTCCCTTTAGCGAACCACAGGTTATCTTTCCCCCACCATGGCCTTATTTCCCGGTCACAAGGTTAAACAAAACGAAAGACATGTCTCGCATGTTTTTGCTTTTTCAGGGCACGCTAAACCACGCATCCCCATTTTCCTTTACTCTCGTCCCATGCTGCATCTGATTTCTTGCTTTTAGTACAAAATATTGAATTAGAATTTAAGCTTGAGTGTCTTAACACATGCAAATTTGAATGGTGATTCCTAAACTATATGAACACACTAAAAAATAGAATTATATTCAAATAGTTTTTCTCCAAAATTAAAATGATACAACCTAATTATTTAGCCTGTTATATTATAAATTAATTGTAAATAGTAAACATTCAAATGCTTGGGATGTATTCGGATGAAAATTCTTTGGTATATCTTCGTGTTTTAGGTGTATTCATAGATATTTTGTTTCTTGTTTAAGAGACTTGCCATATGCCATAGCATTAGTTATAATTTTTATGTGGTTATATTATATTATGGACTTTGTGTGGAGAAATCTGGCAAGCCTCCTAGGATCTGTTGTTTCATTGTTTTCGTATTTGTAGCAGCGAGACTGATTCATTACTGTTACAATGTAAGGGATTAATAGTATAAAAAACTTCCCTTCCCCCAAAATTATCTACAAATATTCTTTTAGATATGCTGCAAGTCGTGAAGATGCTGACACCGTATTAGCATATCCAGCAACCAATACGACACCTTGTCGATTTCTTGCTGCCATTTACACAATATAGTAAAGTTTTGATGTCAGCTGTGATTTATCCAAAGCCATTTGATTGTGTTGACCATGAGACTTTAATAAAAAAAATTATAATTTTATGGTGTTAAAGTTCAACGTATTATTACATATTGCAGGTCTGCGCTGCTGACTTTGACTTCATATCCTGCGCCAATGAAGAGGACAGTCTTTATATGATAGCAGCAGCAACATGAAAGATTGTAGCTGCTTATCAGTTACAGAAAGTGAGCCGACATGACAATCTCTTTAGCAGTGCATTCTGCTGACCATGGTTGTATTGATTTCTGTGTTTATCTGAAGAATGCTGTGGGTTACTGACCTCGTTCTCTCAGCATGACTGGGGTGCGTTGAACCTTCCAAATGGTAGGGCCAACACTATAAATATTAGTTGAGTGGAGTTGGAGTTGATGAGTGAATGAGCAACTGAGTTCCGAGTAATAGAAGATGAGCAGCAGGAGAAGTGACCAGTGAAAGGGAAGTCTGCGGCTGCGAGTATCAAGCAGTGAAGGACACTGCTGGCAGGCTGGATTATTGAACTATATGCTTGAGTGAAAGACATTATAAATGATGGAGATAGATAGTTGGGACACGTATTAATAATGAGTATAAGATCATTGACTGTAACCAACAAAGACAATTAAGAAGGATGTTAATTAGAGTTGAAAGAGACATTAAATATTGCGTTCACTGTTAAATAAAAAGATTAAAAGTGAAGACAGGCAATTTAATGCTATAAATAATAGCTGTGTGAATAAAGTAGAAATCAGATTTAGTTTAATTTTTTTTATTAAGACCTCCATCCGTCACGAACTCAGGTATGCGCCTCAGGCATCCACATGTAACTGTATTAATTCAAACATACCGGATGATTCAAAGTCAAAAAGTTGTATTACAGATCATGAGATAAATCAAGATATAATATAATAATAAGTTCAGATGTAATAAAATGTGGAGTACTCCAGGGATCAATCTTTGGACCGCTGCCCTTTTTAGTTTATATTAATGATTTACCAGCTTATCTATGCCAAAATGTAAAAACTGTCATATTTGTAGATAACACTAGTCTATTAATTACTGCCGAATCATATTTGAAATTTGAAAATAAAGTTAATGAAATGTGTGATAAATTATCCAATTGGTTTTTAGTGAATATGTTGGCTTTAAATTGCAATAAAACAAATTTAGTAAAGTTTTCACTAAACATAATGTAAATATTGATTTAAAAGTTATATGCAGAGCTGAAGATATAGCAAATGTGACTTTTACTAAATTTTTAATGTTAATTATTGATCAAAATTTAAAGTGGAAAAAGCATGTAAAGTGTATCACAGATAGACTTGGTGCAATAGCTGCAGCCCCCCCCCCCCCCCCAAATGTCACACATTTTTAAAAACCGTATTATCAAAATGTTAATCATTATATTTATATATTTGTTATTACCTATATGACACACACAGTTTCTATCTTCATTTCCTTTTTTATCCTTCCACTGTGACTTGTGAACGATGTACTACTAGTGACAATACTAATACTCATCAGCCTCCCCCCCCCCCCCCCCCAAAATAATTCTGGATACACCCCTGATTAAAGATATATCAAAAGGACGCATATTTATCGGTGACATTTTTTATTACCTCAGCAGTATAAGAGCGCAGATAAAAATTTATTTAAAACAAACGTAAAACATTTTTTGTACTAAAATCCATTTTATAATTTAGAAGAATATATCTCCTATTGTTATGCATTTAAATCAGTTGGATAGGTGTGACAACTATGTAAATTTGTATGACGTATGTATTGAACTTAGGGCCGGCCTTAGACCATTCGGGGCCCAGGGCATGGGGCAATTAATCCCTCCCCCCCACATTTTTCTTATTAAAATTAAAATTATTGTAAAATAAATGCAGTTTCGTTTAAGAAATTTAGAAATTAAAATTGCATGATGCTAGTATTTGCCAAGTAATATTAATATACAAAACAAATTTCACTTTTACTGTCACATACTTGCATAGTTCACAGCGTATCTTGTCGCTGTCACTAAACTTTGTTAGTACAGAGCCGTAGGGCTCCATAATAATTCTTACACAGACAACTACTATGCTACTGGAAAATTAATATATATTATAATCAGTCAATACATTTTTTTTTTTTTTGGTCCTGGGAAAATGAGACCTGTAAATTTCTTGCGATTACTGTAACATCATTGAAGAAGAGATTTACTCAGATCTACCATTTAATACTTAATGTTACTATACAAATCAAATTGCACATTTATGTTTTCTTTATTGCACTATAAAAATTAGCCCTTTATTGCCTTGGCCTGGGCGAATTTGGTTGTAGATGAAGAAAGTTCAATCTTGCGAGCTATGTCATTCTCTATGGACATTATCGCAAATGATTAGAGCGGTTCGTAACTCATATTCATAGTAGATAGAAGATAAGTCTTGATCAGTTTTAACTTTGAAAATGCGTTCACAGCTAGCTACTGTCACTGCTTAAGTTAGCAATACTCAAAGCAACACCCAGATATTTGGAAATGTAGTACTCATAATTGTGTCTTCTATATATTTTAAAACTGTCTTAGCAGAACTCTTCACAGATGATGGTACAAAACACTAGAAATGTTTTAATTCTTCCCAAAGCTCCAAGCCATTACTATCTGAATGACTTACATCTGTGTTTGTTAGAGCTGTTTGCAATACCATACACTTGTCTAATTAAGTCTTATCAGCCTTTTGAGCGTTATCTAATTCTTTTAAGTGTTAGCACAAGTCATACAAAAGTCCCTAAGTATTTTTGTGATCTTAGAGTTGCTCAAACTGTAGTTTCAATGATGATAATGCAGCATCAACTGTGACAAGGAAAAAATTCAATTTAAACTGTTCTTCTGGACTAAGATTTGCTGGCTCGTCAAGGCCTTCATATTCAAACTGCTTCTTATTTCTTCGTGCACGAGTGGGATCTCCAAATGAAGCATCAGCTCCTAATGTTCTTGCTAGCTCTCTTGCAGTTATAACTGCATTTTGGTAGCCATCATTTCTGTAGGAAGATGCACACGCTATACAACTCTTAATTATAATGATGACTACATATATCCATCACGGGGCTTCGCATTGATTTGCACAAAATGTTTACTTTATACAAAATGTTGTATCGTACAACAAGATAAATAAAAAATTCAAATTTCTTTAATTGGTCCGCTAAATAGTGTGCTTCGTACCTCAAACCAGCATCTATCAAACTAGACTCAAACAATTTAATTAAAGCATCATGCACATTCTTCACCTGATATCTAATAGCCTTGACACAATCAATTCTACTGTCCCAGCATGTAGCACTTACTGGTTTCGCAGTGAGGCTGGTCACATGGTTCTTCAAAATTTCTCAACGTTGAACAGTAGTTGAGGACAACACATATATTGTCTGCAGAACACCAAACAGTGTGGTAAAAATAGTTGATGATGAAGCTGCATCTGAAAGTAATAAATTCAAATAATGACAGCCACAAAGCAAAAATCATGATCTTGCATTTATTCTAAGAATTTTTGCTTGAACGCCTTGGTTTTTACAACTCATATTGGCACGATTTTCGTATCCCTGGCCATAGCAGTCTTCTAATCCTTGTCCATTTTCGGCTGATGTTCTTAATAGTTCTGACAAACCTTGCCCTATACAATTACTGACATTTCAAAAACCCAAAAAGTGTTATTTCATTGTAAATACGCCAACTTCTTCATCCACAATAATTATTGTGAGTGACATTTTTTCAGTGTGACTGATATTTGGAGTGCAGTCTTAAATTATATAATAATATTTCCCCTTTGAGACCGTTTGTGTTTGTTTTCGAGTACTACTTCGCCTAAAATGTTCGTAAGATAATTTAGTTTAGTTTTCCTGCAATGATGGTCATTTGATGACTTGGCTAAAACATGCCGTAGGGTTCACACATAACATCATCAAAATTTCCCAACAGTTGTATTAAGACTATGAAAGTTTCAATTATTATCTGGAAATAGCTTGTCCGAAGACCCCCTGAAAGCCAAATTATGCTGGGCCAAGAACATAATAATTGACAAAAGGCATTTGAACACACACTTCCAGTGTTGAACTTCATTATTTATAAGTTGTGGATGTTTTGAAACAATACCTTGGTTGAGACAAAGTATGGATTCTCGGTCAATCCACTTGCAGTATACTAAATGTGTACTGCATGGTGACTTTTCATGTTCTTTCAAGCGATCACTTATGTGCTTCCAGTCACAAAAACCAGTTCCGTGTTTTTAGCTACAGTCCCTATTGAATATTATGTAGCAAAAGCACAGTGTACAGTCCGAACTATTAGATTACACAAACCATCACCTTTTCAACTTTTCTGCATTATCTAGCTACCTAATTGTATATTTTATAGAAAAATACTGCTTGTTTGTATCTAAAGGACATTGTATATTTTATTCCTTGAGGCCCGATTAAAAAAAGCATTTCTATAACTGAAGGCTGCAAAACATTAGGCCATAACACTGGATCGGACAATTAGGTTTTCACTTTCTTCGGAAAGTAGATGAATTATTTTCTCCAAAAGAGTTTCGTTATGTGTAGTCTAGATTCCAAAGGCTCCAACTTAACTTGGGAAAATGGTTCTGCTGAAGAGGAAATTTTGTACATGTTTCCAGTGGTGCTGATGCTCTGATCTTCTGTATGAAAGGTGTTGTTCCTGCCATTGTTACAGTATGTTGAATAATTTTCAGGGGAAGCTGATTTTGTAATAGGTAACAAGAATTTATCAATGTTATGCGCATCTTGTTTAATTTTAGCAACATTCTTATTTTTTCGTTTTCTGTTCTCAGCCCCAAATAATTTCTTCTGTCCAAATTTCTTCGTACCTATTGCATATCTTGCCTAGAAATAAAAACAATCAATCCTATATGCATAATAATAGGAACAAAATATTATTGATAAAGACCCTGTCATTTTTCGAAATAATTCAGAAGCACGCTATGTATAATTACAGTTTATACTGTTATCACGTACGTTATTGGACCTTCACTTGTCTGACACGCCTCTAAGAACTTTGAACCAACAGTAAAAAGTTAGCCCTCAGCTGACCTAACTGCGAGACTAAGTCGAACAGGAGAGTGAGGTCCGAATGTGGCAACATCCATTTATTAAACGACCTGTACTGTGGCATTCTAGGATGCACAGGATTGTGAAGTCTAATGAGATTGTTCTTTTATAACTCAAAATGGCAGGGTCTCTAACTATTGATAAATTATTTAAAATTCTTTCTATTTGCAAAGAATCTAAATATTAAAGTAGTTTGTGTTAAGACATATTGAGATAATCTTGCTATGCTTTATAAGAGTAACAGCAGAAAAATAAATTTAAACCTTGATAATTTTTGTTAATATTTGAGAAATTTTAAGCACATATGCCTATACAAAAACACTTTGCAGCATGATTGTATATGTTGTAAAAATATTATTAATTGGGATTACTGTAACTAGTAATAAATTATATTGGTTTCTCTTGTAAGGAGCGCACAAATATTCAAATATTTCAATGGGATTATATATAAAATCACTATTAATACAATTAGTGGGCACAGTGATAATCTCGCCATGTGACAGAATAATAGGCCTATATTATACTCATAAACATAACAAATAAATATATTTTATGGTGGCCTCAGAAGATATGTTTTCAGAGCAGTGGCGTGTAAAGATTGTGTTTATTTGACTGCTAGTCCCACACTGACAGCACTTTTTATATTAAAAAGTTGCAGAAGGACAAAAGTTGGCTGAAAGTAAAATCTACGCAGGATCTCCAAAAGTGCTCACTTGACCACGAATAGCGTAGGCTGTAAACAAAACTTATGTATCTACATAAAAAGGGAAACCATTATTTTCGCTTACCTACTGCATTAGATAACAAGTATCGAAATCCTAGTCTGTGTTAAGATTAAGAATCACAATATCCATCTGTGAATATGGTTGATCACCAACTAATTCTCAGATTGCAGATAAACTTCTTAAACAAACCACATTCGATGAGAATGTTGTCCATTTACAAATGGTAACTACATCATGTAGTTTGAACTATAAGGCACAGAGCATACAACTCATTAAGCCTGCATATGTTCAGTAGCTCGTCAATTAGTCCATTTTTCAGCACAGTATTTACAACCACATCACATTTGTAAACTCTTCTAGATTTTGTTCCCTCTTTATACCAATCTTGGACTACCAACATTATCAGTAGTGCGTGTGTTTAAATACCTTTGTGGGTGCCAAATTTACATTATGATTGCAGGAAAAAATAATAATTTTCTTGTCTGATTTTGGCGCCCCTTTCATCTTGGCACATCTTCAGCGACAGCCCCGCTCACCCCGCCCTAGGACCGGGCCTGTATAGGCCTTATGTAACTCAAATGTTGTATTTTAATTATGCTGTTTTTATTTTGGAAGATTCTATTATAATTGCAATCATTTTGCACACATGTTGAAAATTTAACTTGTGTAATTTATCTGTTATAACAACTCTTTCAATTATTTGTGTGTGTGTGTGTGCATGCGTGTGTGCACGTGTTATATATATATATATATATAATGTGACATTCTCCATATCCCATTGTTCTTTGAACATGTGAGCTATTGTCGCAGTATAACTTAAAATAAATAACACATTTCATATTATTTTCACTTGGTGCTATATATTTTCCTTAAAGAATGTTTTTTCAGAACACAACTATAGATTTGAATTCTTTAAACAATAATTTCAAATTTGGTTGTTATTTTTCATGTAATTTTAACATTACTGTTTCTGATATTCCTTTTTGTAAAATTAACTCCAACATTCTGTAATGTGTAACACAAATTATTTAGTGATGGGTCCAACTAAACAGTAAGTGTCTTGTGAACTCTGGTAGTTGGTATTTGAAAAGAAAATTTCTTTTGCCAAGCTACTGATATTACATAGGTGACTCCAAACATCTCCTCCAAGAACTAAACCTTACAATACTAGCATTACCGCCCTCTAGTGTCAGGCATGCAAATTGAATGCAGTGCCATCTACTGAGCACTATAATTTTTTTTACACAAATGGTATGTATCAGAAAAGTTATCAAACACACAGTCTATTTAATTGTCACTTCAAAGTCTTTTTAATTAACCGTTTACTTGAATGTGGTTAAGGTTGAAGTAAAGCAACTGCCTATGGAGCACTGCACCTGACTGTACAACGTGAAGAACTTGAAGAAAAAAAAAAGCAGTACAGACACCATAAAATTTGTCACAAAAGTGTGATTTATGCTGCATATAAACGAAGAATGTATATATTTTGCAACATTATAAAATATTTGACTAAAATATACTTTTTAAATGTAAAATTGAATTTATCGCTAGAGAGAAGGGGGGAGAGGGGGAGAGAAAGAGAGAAAATCTTCACTCCAACTATTCAAGTTTTTTCCTTGGACGAAAAAAACACAATGTCACTAAGGCGTACGCGCAGTAATTTGCACTGATATTTTAAATTGTAACAATGAAATATGTTTCCTTCAGTGCTGCCTAAAACTTTAAATACATCAATTGGCAACTTTTAATTTATAAATAGCATACCAAAAAACTGAGTTAAAACAATAATTTAACTGTGAACTATTTCTTACTGGCCGTTGCCAATACATAGTTGCTCTCACTGTTTTTGATTTCTATTTAATACTAAATAAATATTACAAGTTATAGAAGATATTAAGTTAATGTTTGATTTATTCAAGAATACAAACCTTTAAAGTTAATCAGTGTTATATATTTGTGGGATACAAGTTATTAAAAAAAATAGGTTGACATCTTACTCCTAGGGTGATTTTTCAAAGGTTCGTTTCAAAACATCCAAAGAAACCGTGAATGGACTATACAATTTTTATATGCATTTTTCAGCAGAATTAGTATACTTACAAGGAAAGTTACAGACTGGCATTATGCCTTGAAAATTTCACTGATTTTTATTTTTATGATGTTGGTAACTATGACTGTGGAGATTGGGTGGTTGTATTATTTGGTTTCTCACTGACAGGGTCCAAATGTTAGCTTGTGGTTATGTTGGCAGTATACAGTCCCTCAGTAATATAGTGTGTGACACTAGACCTTTTTTCCTCATATTGTGTGTGTGTGTGTGTGTGTGTGTGAGAGAGAGAGAGAGAGAGAGAGAGAGAGAGAGAAGATAGTAGTAGTGGATGTGTATGTGTGCACAGTACCAGGAGGAGGTCGGGGAGCTGAACGAGGCCGCACGGCAGCGGCCGCATTCTGTGCTCGTGGCAGGCATCCAGCAGGAGAACCGGCACCTGCGTGAGCTGCAGCAGGAAAACAGGGAGCTGCGCGCTGCCCTCGAGGAGCACCAAAATGCCCTCGAGATGATCATGAGCAAGTACCGACAGCAAGTTGGACGTCTCGTGTCCAGCAGTCGACTAGACCTCTCTACCATACACAGCACCAACTATGCACAGGTAAGGCTGTTGGCCCCCTTTCATCCCCTGTAACAACATCATTACAAGCCATACTGCCCCAGATGATAAACACTTTAACCTAAATAAAGCACTATTATCTTGGATACATAAATGGACAGCATTTTACCATAAGTTTTTGCTGGGCATGCAAACCAGTTTTCTTTTCCACTCTGCTAATAAATCCAAAAGCAGCCAGATTAAACCTTTGCCACTGTCAGGTCAGTGCATATGATGTTTGAAGTTTCTTAGCTAGTTATGTAGATTTTCTTGTTGTACATTAAACGTAAATACATACACATTCAATAATATTACAGTGTAACTAAAAAAATATATTACTGTTCCATTTTTGATAGGTAGACATAAATAGGCTAATTCATTTTAATTTGCTGAAAAGTTATTTGTACATCATGTTGTGTGATTTAGCTAATCATAGTAAATAATTTTATATGTTATCGGATATTTTTTTTAATTTAGCATTTTTTTTATCTTTCAAAGTTATTTTTGTAGTGGCTCATGTATTTTTACCTATCTCACGAGGTCGGAAGTGTATGTGAAACTGAATATGTCCAGTACAGAATGTAATATGCACATGTACTTTCTCAACTTCCATTCACACGAAATAAAAATATTTATTTAATAATATTACAGTTTTCATAACCATTAAAACAAATAAAAATAAAATTATTTGGGTAGCATTACTTTATTGAAAGCTCATCTTTGAAACAAGCATGAGGCAATTGAGGCTATTGGTATCAAAAGGGGCTATCTCTACTATCCTAAATTGTACATTAAGGCTGATTTTTTATCTAATGCATTTCTACCCCATACTATTAGGATGGATTTTGTCTTACATATACAACAAATAATATATATTGCGAGTAACCAAGGAAACCGAACATATGATTAATAGTATATTAGATATTTTAGCTTTCATTTTGGAGATTGTCCCTTTTGATAAATACTGTATGATTTACGTAGATATTGCTCTATTTTATACTAACAGGCATGGAGACAGCGCAGTCTGTTAATAGAATATACAAGTGTGATACCTACACTCGTTTAATTTAGTACAAATATCATTATAATATTAGTTATATTCTTTATACTAAACCAACAAGACATGACAACCACATGAAACACATTATTTCTGAGATTTTTGCATACTTTCAGATTACCAGTAATTTATTACAGGGTACAATGAAATTAAAACAATAGTACTATACTCTGTAATTAACAAAATATGTTATCCCAGAAAGTTGGTAAAACAAAACAAAAAGAACTTTCTACACAAAAAATAACACTTTTCTGCCATCTTGAGATACTATGACTAGAATCTTGCAGATTCTCATCACCTTCATCTTCAGTTTCAGCTCTGTGCAGCATATCCACATAGTATCGAAGCTCGGAAAGTGTTTTCCAGTTTTCACCAAAATGGGATGACAAAAGCTTAACAACATCTCTCAGTTTAACCTTTGATATGTTCCGAACGTTGTTGGCACATATTTTCATGGGTTTTATTTCAGACATGGAACAGTTTTTCTTTGTAATGAACATGGACTTGTTTGTGTCAACACAGTGTACTGTCTTCTCTCTTACTTTTTCATTGCACTTTTTGACATCCTGTGTATGTATTATTTGTTTGCTTGGAGAAAATTTGAAGTGCCATGCTCCAGGTTGCTTCAAAACAGCATCTGTGCTGGTTTTCCAATTGAAAATTTTACGATTTTCTCCAAGAATAATGATGCTTCAATGATTCCCAACTATGCCCAAGTAAGCTGCTGGAGTAATGATCTCTCTTTTATTATTCTTGATGCCTTCTTTCATATTGCCAAAGACACAATCTGAGGAATGAATTAGTGGCCTCTTACAGGAAACACTAATTCAATTCATTCAATGTTACGTGAAGCAGTCAGATTCCATTTACCACACATGGCGATGGGGTTCCTGTTTTTATTTTGGCCCCTGCTTGAATCGCAAATAAGTCTCACTTCTTTATAATTTCTCATGTCAGTTTTCATTAACCTATCATAAAGCGCTGAAGCAATCTGATTAAAACCTTTTCCATATTTGTCCTCTGTCCAGAAATAACAAAACACATTGGCTTTTGTAAGCCTGCATTTAGAAGTATCTTGAACTACAGCAAAGTGTGAAAGTAAAGTTGATGGGAGTAATAAGCCTCTTGATCTACGACTTCGGGTAAAGTCTTATTGTTCTGTATGTCAAAGGATAATACAAGAATCTCTTCACTAGCTTCTTTCAGTACAGTGTAAAATTCCTTCACTTTTTGTTTGTAGACATTTTTTGCTGTCATAATTTTGTTTCGTTGCCATAATTTTTTTTCGTTTTGTGGGGTCTTTCTCTTTCTTGAGATACTCATCTAAGTGTATGCAGAGGGAACAACAGTGTTTACTTGGGGTCTTGAATCCAAGGACTTGGTGGTTTTTAATGCTGGATCCATAATCATTTTATCATACATCATGGCAAAGAATTTGTATACACTTAATTCAGAAGGCAAGTACATTCTCTGCGTTGACTTGTTACTGTAATAGTGGGATTCAACACACAGTAAGGAAGATATAAACTTCCCAATGCTTTCTTTTTTTGGTCAAAATTTTAGTGTCTTCCTATCACGCCCACAATTTTCAACAGGAGGATTACCTGTTGTGCATATTTTTTAGCAATTGTATCAACACTCTTCTTGGAGACAAGAAGAATTAAACATCCTTCATGTTGACATACAGGAACCTTCTTATAGGCTATTCATGATAAAGTGAGCATTTTTTAAGGCCCTCCCAACAGGCATTAACTACTAATAAATAAATTATATTGCAGCCTTAGACGTTAAATTGTGAGTGTAGTGAAATATATGCGCTGTGTTTTTTAGTCATATAGCAATGTTCATATTGCAAAGTGATGGGAAAATAGAAATTGGCTGAAAGGGAAATATTAACAGGGCCTTAAAAAGTGCTCACTTTACTGTGAACAGGCTACACTTGTACTGCTATTAACATAAAATTTAGTTTAGTATTGCTTTAGAGTATGTTTTTCATTTTTTGGCCTCCTTCTCTGCACAATTTCAATGTACTGTAATTACAAATGAAAGCATTTGGGCATCGTACGATGGAACACCTTTATGTCATTCATCAATAATGTCCCACATTTGAATGCTTTTATTTGTTGTTTCTCTTTACATATGAGTTATGTAGGCATCTCATTAGGGGCATACCTATTTGGAGGAAAAGGAATTAGATTAGTTCTCATTTACAAAGTTACGTTCTACAGAAAGTTCTGATGCGTGAAGTTGTTTTAACAATGGAGGCTTGTCAGGGCCAAAGTGGTTTTGGTGGATGTGAGGGCAGACACACCGAGGTCAGTTAAATTACTTATCAAGGAACAGGAGCCCAGCCAGTGTAGAGGACTGGTCATGTGGCTTTCCAGCTTGGCGCAAAGTCGGGGACGTCTAGTACACTCATACACCTGGCTGGGACCATACTCACTTTCATACCTGGGCAATTGGTGACCAGTAGAGGCTGCTGACCCTGCTGCGGCACTGGTGTTGATGAGCTGGCGTTGGCACCAGGACCTGGTACACTGACAGATTGGCTGGAGTTGGCACTACTGGTCTTACTGAGTGGTTCAGAGAGCTGGTGCCCCCTAATCCATGGGTTAACGATACCATAGGGGACTTCCTCACCCCTGAGGAAGGCCTGGATGATCGGGTGGATTTCTCCATTGGTCTCGATGAGGGGTTCAAACAGATCTGGAATGGAAGCTGGGAGGACCAGTCTCTCCAGGCGATGGGTGGCTTGAGCTCATTCCCTGTGACTTAGACTGTCGAGTACAGTTGGGTTGGAGTTAAGTCCTTGTTTGATGGTAGCTTGAGAAATGCTCGACCACTAACATCAGTAAGAGCTAGTTTTCCATAGACTGAAAACCATGGGTAATAGAAACTAGTACCACGGTTAGAGAAAAGGTCTACAAAAACAAATCCGCTCATAACTGAAACCGCGGTTGGCGAGGGATTACTGTATCTATTTTTAGACTCAAATTTTTGACTTTTTTCGACCCATACTTTTCATGGTTCCTCAGGATTGTGTCGTAATACAGGGGTTTTACTGCACCATTCCTATGGGAGTAGGGCATGAGGATAAGATCTCTACTATCAGCCCTGCGAAGGTAGAGTAGGTGATGTTCGCCCTTATCTAAGTGTACTTCCTCGTATCACAATTGACAGACCAGGGCTGCCCCCTATCCCCATGTCCAGCACCAGAAGTGTGGTGGACACTGAGCATTGGGTTTCACAATGGCTGATGATCACAACACATGGGTGTGGTCCCTAAGGGGCCAGGCCCTCAGACCTGGGCAGATATTTTCTCCGGCACCAGAAGCGCGGTGAATGAAGTATAACCTGAACTGATTGTCTAGCCGTAGAGAGGTTTGAATTCCTAGTGGTTGTGGTTCTACCTTTCTATACACCGGCGTGTATAGAATGGGTGGCAGTCTAATGTGTGTGTTTCTACGTTCAAGTATCCCTGAAAGAGAACTCACAGTCGTGCACTAGAGTTGAACGGAAGCTGGCTACGGTAAATAGGTGAAGATGACCTGGTTCTAAAACTGACAGGGTAGAAAGACTAAGTGGTTATTAGAACAACTCAACTTAACAAATGTTATGTGGTTTCCTGAAGGGACCTAGATTTTCTGAAGGGAACAAAAGTGTTAAAAGTGTTTGATGACTTAAACAAAGGGAGCTTATGAAGGTACTCTGTGAGGTGCAGAGATGTCTTTGAAGGCTTGGGCAAAGATCTGGAAGACCTGGGTGGCAGAAGAGATCCCCAGCACACGAGTTGGTGGATCAAGCTGCTGCTGATTGTTCCTTCGGCACCAAGAATGTGGTGAAGTAACAGACTGGCATTCCAAGAGCTGTGCATTGGTATTTATACTCTTCTGGCTCGCCCATGTCCAGGTGGTGTTACATCCTCAGGGCATGTGACGTCACCGGCTGGCCTAAGTTCCAGCTGCTGCATAAGTTGTTGATTAATACTACTAGTGCATTCCCTCTGTGTGCTATATTACTAGGTGGCCTTGAATTGTCCTCTTGGCGGCTCAGCTGGTATCTCATTTATTCTTCAGGATATGAGTGTGCATCTTTTACTGTTGGGTGAAAAATACAATTTATTGGCGTCTGGAAGTTTGTACTGTCAATCAACTCCTTTGGGTGCGGCAGGAAGGTTCACACTGATGAGGTGAAGCTGATATTTAAATAGGTTGAAAAGACTTCATGGATCAATTTCCCCCCCCCCCCCCCTTTCTCCATATTGCGATGGGGATTCATCTGGGCGAAGAAAGGAGAGAAAAAAAAAATTGCTTAGAGAATGTAGAACTGTGCCCCCATGAAAAGAATTTCTCTCGGTTAGCATCTATATCTCACTCGGTTCTGTATACTGGTTGGTCTAGGTTTCGGAGCATAGTGTTGCACGCATCATTGGCAGGTGACAGCAGTTGTATAGCTCCATTTCTCTCTGGCACAGCCCGGCAGACTAGACGTGCACTGTTTTATCGCTTACTCATGGCATGTTGGTGCTATCTCTCTATTAAAGGGCCTTTCCACTGACTTCTGTTTGGTGAACATCACTCCTGGTGTCACGGGTAGGATGCGTGCAGGACATTGGGCTGTGGAAAAACCTTTTTTGCTGTGCGTTGGGGGTGTGCAGGGTGATCCCCAGACATTGTCTCCCTTCTTGGTACTATGCATATGTTTACATAAAGTTTTGTTTAGGTTTGAAACAAAAAACATTTTGAGATGATCACAAACTTTTAATTTGGTATGGGATCATTTTGCACATATAACTCAATGTGATGAGTGAAACTGTTTAATTTTTGTACTCAAAATTGTTTTGAAATTGGGTTTTATGTTTGATAGCTGAATACGTAAATCTGGGGCAGTATCCAACCTGTTCCTAAATTTGTTTTTGGTATAAGTATAAGATGAAAAGTCTGATTTGCATCGGTATGTGGATACGAAAGGGAGCAGAACTAGTGTAGCTTTTTCTGCTACTGACGGGTGTTTTTACTTCAGTCCTATCCAAAATTCATTCAGTGGCACAGACTCCAATTTTGTTTTTAAGGCAGAGCTACATTGAATTTCAATCAGCTCTTCATACTCTGACACGGACAGCATGGCAGGTTTGCTTCGATTGGCAAATGAGTTTTGCACCCAGTCTATATCCTTGTTGATGTCTGGAAAGTACTCTGGCAGGGATTTTATTAAGTCCATTAAGTGCTCACTAATGTTTTTGTGCACATTTTCTTCAATTTCCAAATTGTTTTCACTCAGAAACTGAGCCAAGAGAGGAAAGTACTCAAATGTTTTATCATTTGCACATCTGAGCCAAAAGTTGAGTTTCATTTTCAATGATGTTATTTTGTCTCTTAGTGTAAAAACGGTCATCGCTTTTCCCTGCAGAGATAAAGAAACTTCATTAAGTTTTCCAAATATGTCTTCAAGGTATGCACAACGCATGAGCCACTTCTTGTTGCGTAAAACTTCTGTGAATTTACCAGGAACTGAAAGGTCTTCACCCATAAGAAAAACGTGAAGCTCATCATGCAGTTCAAAAAGTCTTGCAAGGACTATACCTCTCAAAAGCTATCTGACTTCGGTGAAAATGAGGAGTGATTTGTGCTGGCTTCCCATCTCTTCACATGCATTTTTGAAGAGTCGTGATTGCAAAGGGCGAGATTTGATATAATTGATAATTTTTACAGCCTCACTAAGAACATTTTGTAAGTCGGATGGAATTTGCCTGTTCACAAGAGCATGCCGATGCAATACGCAGTGGCTGCGAGTACAGTTTGGTGTTACATTTTTTATTCTCAATATTGTTCCTTATAATTTTCCCACAATGGCTGCAGCCCCATCATTGCCCACATCAACACACTTGTTCCAATTGAGCTCGTGTTTGAGCATGTAACAATCAACCATTTTAAACATTTCTTCTCCAGTTGCATTCGCGTCCAAAGGCATGCACAGAAGCAAACCCTCTTCGATAGATTCCTCAAAAAGGACCTCACAATTACAATCAATACTACTAGCCCAGCGACATCTGTGCTCTCATCAAGCTGCAATGAAAAAGTATTACAATTTTTAAGTCTCTAAATCAGTTCGTCTTCAATGTAGTCTGAGATTTTATGAATACAATTTGACACTGTGTTATTAGAATACTGAACTGCTGAAACTGTCTTCACCATGTCCTCTTCGAGCATGCAACCGACTATTTCTGTCACACATGGTTTAACAAGATCCTCTGCAATTGTATGTGGTTTCCCAGCATGAGCAATCCTGTAACTCAGAAGAAACGATGCTTCTGTCACATTTTCGTTGTCAGTCTTGGCATTTTTCTGTAATATAACCACACCAGCATGATGGGCTTCCTTTTGTTTTTTGAAAAAACTTATGTTCATTTCTTTTAGCTGTGGGTGGTTGTTTCCAGGTGCCTTTTCAGTTTATCAGGGACCAAGGAACTGTTGTAAAGGATTTTGTTGTAAACGACGCATTGTCCATTTGGGTGTTCTAGATGTACATTTCCAACAGGAATAAATCTGAAGGATAGATACGATTAATTGTATTTTCGATTTTTCGAAACTTTCGAATTGTCGTGTTTCTTTTTAATTTTTTGTTCATAGGATCGTGGATTCTCTTCCATCACAGCTTGCAGGATGTTCTCTTTGATAGCTGGTTCATTTGCACTGCCTCCAGCTTTGTTAGAAGAATTTGAAGTTGTACAATCAGCACACTTAGTCCGACCAGTCTTGAGCCAATTGTCCATGCTCAGCTTCCTGAAATAACATATTAATTGAAAATACTGCATTCTCATAAACAGAATGACTATATTGACAATGGAAACCCAATATTACTAGCTGAGCAGATAATTTTAAATTGTAGGCCTACCTATAACAATTAAAATTTTGGCACACATATCAAATCACAGATTTCAGTTTATTGAATTAAAGAAAGTATTTTAATATAAACTAAAGAAAATATTTCAATATTTTTAGTAAACTTTTTAGTGATTCAAAATTATTTACTGAAGACATGTTCCAATTGGCACTTTTTACTAACAAACTAGCTAGTATTTAACAACCAATCTTGTGTACAAAATTGATAGGATTTTTTTTGTAATTTGCATTTCGCGTTTGTCAACTTCAATGCTTTTATTTATCAAATACAAATTACAATAATTTTGTATCTTAAGATATTTAAATACAAATAGGCTCACAGCTAAAGTAATTGTAAGTTGTTTATTTCATTCTCGAAATAACTATTTTGTAGAGAAAATTGCCTTAATATTCATGGAGTGGTTTACTTTTTATTGCATAATTAACAATTTTAAGTTTTCATTATATTTCACTAATTATTAAAGTGAAACAATGTAATTAATATATTTTTGTGAAGAAGTGTGGTTTATATAAACCACTGTACTTTTTAATTATTCTTGCTAATGTTTCTAGTCTGAGAACAATTGTTCGAATAGAAATTGTACAAATTTGGAAATGCAGAGTACATAAAACAAAAAGCCTACAGGCCGATTCACAATGATGGAGCTAGTTATGTTACATTTGCATGTGTGTTATATTCAGAGGTAGGTATAGTTCAGTAGTGTTTTCATCTTAAATTATCTACGATATAAAGTTGATTTTCCTCTGCTAGAAGTCGACTCCAATTTAACATAATGCAAAGGTAACGTAGAAACGAACAATCAAATTCTAGAAACGATGCTGTATTGTTTTGTTTTCAGAAATTGTGTACTTTGGAATATTGAAATAACTGATGTTATTTCGGGTGTTAACAAGTTATTACTGTGGAATGAAAGTAGAAATATTTATATGATTTGCGTGTGAACTATTTGTGGTTATGAGTGGATGAAAAGTAAATTAATATATATTTTTAACTTCAATGTGAACACAGTCACGAAATTTTATGTTAATTCGACATAGTCCTCCACGATAACTTAATTGTGGAGTGCCCTTACCAACTAGAACACTGCCTTGTTTACGTTTTTGAGGCTATGATATTTACCTGATAGCAACACTTGTGGCATAAAATGGCTGTTAAGAAGACTGTATTACACAATGAATAAATCTTCTCCCAAAACTATCACCGTCACAAAGCACTGGACAAAAATTATGGTGTCACAAACAATCATAGCCGATGATAGATGAGTACTGAAGCGAACTTGGAAGTGCACTAGCAGAACCATGTATGTTCCGTAAAATGAAGTAACTGAAGCAGTAGTGAGTATCAGTATGACTTTTGGAGATCAACCGGTGTTAAGTCATAGGAATGTAAGTATATATTCTGATATTTGTTGAGAGTTAATGTTTATGCACTTTTAAAGTCAGGTTTACAATTACTAACTGCTGATCTCTTCGCGGAACCCCTACGAAGTTTTGAAGGAACCCTTTAGTTCCGCAGAACACAGTTTAGGAACCACTGGTCTAGAGGCAATTCGCCAGGTAGCTGTGCGTATACATGAAAGATGCTGATGGTGAAACCCTTGTTCGGTGTGGGAAGGAACAGACAGTGCAAATAGCACACCACACAATGTGGGTTGTTTCCAAGAAGGTCCAGGCCTTCCTCCCAACGGTACCTTGTACAATGGAACGCTACTTGTGCATGCCATTGTTGTAGACTTCTCACGTCTCTTTCTGGCTCCCAAAATTTTCCATAAAATATGGCAAAACTATTTTCCTCTATTATTATTGTTTCCCAAACAAACAAATTCAGCAAGGGTAATCCAGAATATTGTACACTACAAGTAACATCGTAAGTCACTAATTTTCAAAAATAACTTAATAAACAGCCTGATATTTAACTTAAAAATTTTTTAGACCCTTTCACATGATCAAAGTTCACTTCAAATCTTCTTTAAAATTATTGAATTGTTTTTATTGAATCCTGTATGATATTACTTGGACGTCATAATCACTGCCATTTTGTCTTTCAAACCATTGAATAACTCTAATTCCTACAATGTTTTTCTTTAATAACATGTTCTATGTTTTCTTGTATCAAAATTTCCAACTAGTACTCAGAATCATTTAAACAGTATAAATATTTAAAGTGTTATGCCTTAATTCAGTATTTAATGAGCATTTAAGCAACAATAGTACTTGTATACATGTATTTCATACAAAGTAAATTTATCATGTTAGAAGAAATGTTTGTATCGATTTTGACAAATTATTTTTGTGTAGTGCATGGTTTGTAATGGTTTGAAAAAAAAGTTCTGAACATATAAGCATTTTTTAACTGAAATATTTTTGGAAAAAAAAGAAGTAAGTTTTAACTTTCATATTTATTGAATACAACTGCCTGTGTGAAAAGCTTTTCAAAATTCTGAAGTATTCTATTCTATTGAATTCAATAAATTTAACTGCATGAGTATTCAATAATTTTAATTAAACTGTGATTCGTGACGCTTATTGTTCTATTACTTATCGACTACAACTCATTTTATCATGCTTTGTCAACTCAAGGAAACGACTCCAAGATGTCTACAAAATGTGATCCCGGGAAGGAACATTGATGCTACTTGGTTTTCTGACTGGTCCTGACCTATCTTCTCTCTCTACTATGTAGTATTAAAACCTGAGGAAGGGTCAAACCCATCACAATGTTTTATGAGTGCACAGAGAATCATTTCAACCCAAGCTGACAATTCCTGCATGTAAAACTCTAAGAGTATTCCAAGCTGCCGCATGACACGTCAGCCTCCCTGAAGCACCCGGACGACAGAGTGTCGCGACACCTGCCGAAGATGGATGAGTGCCGCTGAGCACCCGAGGCCATATACCGAGCACACAAGGGGAGTTTTCCAACCCAGCTCGCTCCAGGCAGACGTCACAGACACACGTCACACCTCCCACCCCGACACGGCATGCACCTGTCACTGAGCCACATATGAGGCTGTATGCAGCCGAGGTTGAGGGTTATCGTCTCAAGTAGCTCACCTCAACACTTCATGTGCCCGGGCTCTCTACTGACTTTGGCCCTAACGGTCCTGTCCAAGAGCTTCTAGTTCTTCAACAACCACCAGTGGCTACGGCAGCCACCTTCCAGAGGCTTCAACACCATCTGTAATCACCAACGACCAGAAGCTTTCATCTATCAGAAGACATTGACCACTACTTAACACTTCTTTTGCTGATCCTCCTGGGTCGACAATCACCACTACTTGCTGGTAGTGGCCCATAACCTAGTGTCTCTTTTAGACAGCCCAATAGGTCTAGTTACGTAGTATCTAGTTAGATTATCCCTTGTATCTTAAGTAGCTTTAGGAGCGGGTCACCTCCACCCATTAATTTGTGTAGCATTATTTCTGTATACGCTCTGCTTGGTTTTAGTATGAGTCACCCGGTATTTATTACCACAATAAATACTAGTTCTGCTATCTTATCCGAGAGTACTTTTGTCCTAGAGGTAAAAGCTTTCTTTCACTGAATACTGACCTCGGAAGGGGCAAACAAGGGACTGGGCTATTTATTATTACGAGTAGGACGACAGACCCCTTTCAGAAGCCTGTGCGTCGCCACATACACACCCTCATCTTTCGATGGCCACGTATTGTGTTTACTCCAGTATACAGAATGGTAGAGCCTCAACCACTAAGAACACACCCCACCGAGGCGGAACAGCGACCTCAGGTTATATCACTGACTGGAGCGCCTAGCTAAAGGGCTTGCAGGGGTATTTGCCTGGGTGTGGAGGCCCTACCTTTGTGTACCACATCCGGCAGTGGTAGGAAGGTGGTCTTACGACCCACAGATCAAAGTTCGAGTACTAGTTACCCACACTGATTGGAGTTAGTGCAACCACTGTCGGCCTTACACTTTAGCCAGGGTATTTGTGTCAATTGCTTGCCACTACTGAGGGGCTGTTGAGTGTTGTTCTACTTCTATGCCATTCAACACCAGACATGGGTCTCGGAGAGAAGTAAAGAAGGTGGAGTTCAGTATTGACAAGCAGGTGTCTGCCGCCAACCTCGTAGCTCCGAGTATCAAAACCCCACGGGTTCAAGCTCAATTCGTTCGAGCGGGGAGACCAACTTCTCCCGTCTGGAACTTTGTGTACTTTACAGACCTTACTAGGTCAGGCAGTGGATATCATCCGGTGGTTCAGGCTCTAGTTTCACAGAAGATAATGAAGTGCCGAAAATGATCACGTGAACTCAGAAGCAATGACGGAAAGACTGTAAGAATTTTTGCGTGCAAAAAAAATATAAGTAAGTGTTAGTATTAAAAAAAAAAAAACTTTTTCTGCGTAACACTGTAAGTAATATTGCTGTGTGTAAACACTCAAAGTATTAGTAATGTTGTGTTGCATGTAAGGCTTTGTAAACCACTACGCCACATCACAATAATTTATTGTAAAAGAAGTCTCAATATATCTTACTCCAATGACGATAACTCTACATTTGTTTTCAGATTTAAACCACCTTACCCATGGTCTTGATTTATCTCCAGAGATACAAGGTTTGTATAGCTTACAGACATACAAAGTGCATGATCTAAAATGGGATTATGGCACCATAGAATATGATGACAGATTCCAATATATAAATGATCCAGTTATTGCAGACTACCCACTTTACATATTTGGTAAATCCCAAAAGAAAATTCTTAAATGATTTATTAATATTCAAATAACTAACATTAGAAGATACTATGCATGCAGTAACTTTAATACATTAGTAAATCAGTATTTGGGAAAATTACATAGGTGTTCAAAATTCATGTTTTGTTCTCAATGCAAAAGTGAAGCTCTGCACGAGTTCATGTGTGATAAACCTTCATATATCTGAAACAAACTTAAAAAGATGTGTCTACATAAGATAAAATTGTGTTGTAAAAAGAGCTTGCTGAATTTATATGTAACTGAAAATCACATTGTAGCCGCCACCAAAGTGCAACACACAAACAGTTTAAGCTATGATGGAGTATAGCTTGTGGAGTGAGGTAACTGTTTATTAAACATGCTCCACATAACCGACTGCCTGGATGATATAAATACGGAGCGCAGTACGCAACCCCCCCCCCCCCCCCCCAGATGCTCACCGCCGTGCAAGATGTCAGTTAGTTTGATATTCGTCGGAACCGACCACGAAGAAGAAGACATCACTATAACCAGGCATGGAGGAGCTTTAGGCCATCCTTCAGACTTCATATATGGTGAGCATAAATCCACGTGGCAGTTAGACATAACTGTTTCTCTTGAGCCTCTGTTAGCCAGCCAACCTAAGCGTTATATCTCTGGCAAGGTTAGGCAGTTTCATTTAGACTCATGTGATAGATAATAACTTGTAACTTCATGTATATTGTTGAAGAGTTAAAGATTGTATAATTCAGACTTGTGTTAATAACCTTATTCACAAACGTGTAGTTAATGTTATAATAAAGGTGTTGTGTTTAAAGAAACTCTGGTTTACCAATCAGTCATTAAAAGCTATGTACCCCATGAGTAGTCCCCCTCCTACAGTGATGACTATTACATACATTAACTGAGTTCAGCATTCAGATTGCAGTTACAGTCCAGTGGTAAAGGTTAGGAGGAAGGGGGATTTGCTGCACTGGTGGAGCCACCTTTCGACCCACCTCGCGCTTATGCAAGTAGACTCTTCTTGTATAGATTTTCTTTAGTTGCACTTTGCGCTAGGTAATTGTACACAGCTGAATAGGATTCACGTAGTAATTCAAACGTGGCCGCCCTTCACGCCAACCACACCGCGTGAAGGCATAATAACTTGCTAGTTAATGTGTACTTTCATTTCCATCTTATTCCAAGCTGTTCATGTAAAATTTTATTCCTAGTCACAATAGGTTCCAGTAATTATTTTGTTATAGATACCAATAGTTAGTTGATTGTAAAACTTATTGTATTAACGTGGTCAGGGCACGTACAGTATGCAATAGTGGGTAAGGTTAGTACGCCATGTGCGTAGTCAGCAGTTCACGTAGGAGGCCTTGCCAGCCTAGCAGCTTGACGTCATGTTACCCACCCTGCTAGCTTTCAAATTGCTTGTTTTTGCATGTGGGACAACCTGTTCCCTTGTAAGCAAAGAAATCTCCACTTGTGTTGTGTGTGTGTTTCAGAGAATTTTCTCATATTCTTTTCTCTTCTAGTTATAAGTAAATTTCAACCACACAGTGCACGTTATTTTACACCTACACTTTCACTTGACATCTATCACGTATATGGAAACAAGAAGTAAAAAGAAAACCATCATCTGTAACTAAAATTATGAAATGTGCTTTTCTTTATAAAACCGCATTAGAGAAAGCCTTAGACGAGTGTGATAAGCAGTCTGTATTACTCCAGGGCACAGAACGCAGTACTAATAGTGCCATACAGAATCTCAACTTAAATATATAATTTCACACCAGTCCTGAATAGTACACAAATGACACACCACCCCCAACTTAACGCACCGAACAGTCGGAGTCAGTCAGTCACATCACCATTAGATTTTATTGGATTTCTTATTTACGGCAATATTGCATTATACTGTGACCTCTCCTGAGGGAGCAGGCCATGCATTAACTATGGGGGAACAAGGGTAGCTAAAAGTATAAGCACTCAGATACAAAATACTACTGTTAGTAAAAGCTAAATAATTACAAACTCGCCTCAGTCTCCGATAAGGTGTTATAGCAAGGCAGTTACAAGTAGCAACTATATCTCAACAATTACGCTTCAAAGGGGCACTGATGCCCTTAAACAAGCTCAAGGTAGCTTGATGTTATTGAGGCGATCTATGCTTACAGGGAGCTTAAAGCCGTCACAAGTCCCGCGCCCTAGCGTGCCTTAAGTCGCCCTACCAGGGATTTGATAATTACACTCTTTGCAGTCGTGGTTGCACAGCTCTCTCGATGGCGGGCGTCGAAGGCAGACCACGGGCTGCGGTCCTCTCATCTTGTCATCCACGGGCAGAGCATCCGGCAACAGCAGGCAAGATGGCGCCTAGAGTTGCCATTGCTCTGAGCTTGTATAGTTCCTTTCTGATGACCTCGTGCCAAATCCCCCAGTATGTGTTATTAAAAACAAGGCTCAGCTGGCTGAGGTCACTCTGTGCCTTGCCTCAGCGCAACACTGAGCAACCCTCGCAGGAGCCAGCCACAGCAAGGCCTCCTCTCTCACGAGTATCCAGGCGTCCTCGTCTGGAGCATGGGGTTGAACGTTGCGGGGGATCGGCCGGGTCAGATCAGGCGATCGTTCCAGGAAGCAACGTTGTACATTGGGCGGCCCAGCCCTGGTGAAGTCGTGGAGCCCGCCAGAAAGAGCTTTTGAATGGGCGGGGTGACAATAACTGAAGTGTTACTGACTGAATAATTTTCTTTCCTCCCCAATCCGGAGAGTCCCTAAGGCAGTGTCAGGTACGTAGGGTCGGGCTTGCATTACATTATTGGCAGCCTTGGTAATGGCAATGCTAGACCATTTAATCTTTCTTTTTAAGAACAATATACCTTATACATATGGTAATGCCTATTACATGGTTTTGATTTACTATACTTTTATGCATGTTAAAAGCTAGACAACGTAAGTTTATGCTCCGAAGCTCATTACGGTTAAGTTAATATTTTAACATGGAATAGCATACAATATGTTTGCAATGTTTATGTACAGTAAAATTTTATTTGCATCTGTAGTTCTGGATTTCCAGATTATAAAAAGATTTCATCACATTTTATAATGCTGCTCCTATTATAATACAGTATTTCTTATCCTTGTACTGTTCTGTACACATACATGTTCTGTGATTTATTTCTTTACTATCCTCGTAAGGGTTATCACTAATGACAGGACATCTCAAAATTCTTTTCACTAATTTATAATGATAAGTTAATCCTAATATACAATGAAATTCAATAATTCACTACTCCTTAAATGTGTTGTGCCTGCACTTACTTATTTGGCATCTGCTATTGTTTTCATAATGGTTCAAAAGGATAGGGAAGGTAGTGCTCTATTCAGCGTTGAAATTATAATCCCCTTAAAAATTTGAAAATATTAAGTCCGCATCGAACACGATAGGTTAGGATTGTAGGTAAAGCGCTCTTAAAGAACACAACAGTCGACAATAGCTCCGTGATTTCATATCGGTCTTAGAAAGTTAGTAATTAACATTGTTAATCTTAGTACATGAATATTTACATATATAGATAAGCATTTCCTTCTTATAATGTGGTGTAATTCTACATAATTATGCGTAAGTGACAGTTATATTTACAGACAGGTATTTGAAATTTCTGGGTATGTACATTTGCGATCTTATCCTAATGTAATAGTTGTATGAACAGAAATACTTATTTTATTGGGGCCCCGAACTTAAATTATGATGAGACTCACCGTACTGCTTTGGAATTTCGTTCATCTAAAATAACCTCTTAGGCGCCTTGAATTGCCTATGTGTTAAGTTCTGATGCTGTGTGGGCACATGCTTAATATGTCATATTTATCTTTGCGCTTAGTTACGTATGCTCCATTACAAAAACATTAAATTTTACTTTCTTTCTGGATTACAAGGTGGAAGAGTCCACTGCATCACTAAGCTGCCTGCCTTTGTGTAGGACTGCATAAAATTTTACGATTGAGCTGCTTGTGCCATATTATTCATCAATATTGCAATTTTTATCAGCTTGTAGTATATACCTGCTAACGCTATCGTTAGAATGATAATGGTCAAAAATCTGATATAGTTATAATGTTCCCGAGTTAAAATAATGCCTCCTTTTAAAGTTACATTATTAGTTTCAAAGTTGATGTAACTCTCACTCGAAATTAATGACACTATGTGAACAAAAACAAATGGCGAATGCAATTGTCCATTGACACTACTGTATTACCCAATCTCACCTAAGCCATACTCTGCCTCGCTTGTTGCCCCTTGCTCATTCACTGCAGCTGTAACAAAAGGGTGAGGTACACACATGGCACTTAATGTACACAGTATTTTATAATTCTTTAATTCGAACAGCAAAATTTCTCTGGTGATATCGTATGCTGTCGCCCGTCTCTTGTGCCGGCAATTACATCCTGTTGCAGCCGTGCGTGGCAATTACTTCTCTGGCTGAACTGCGATGTTATCTTCAGCGGGGGTTGATGCAGAATGGCAGCTGGCTTGTTATACCCATGCGGACCTTTGTCGTCTTGCTGCCGGCCAGCGTGGCTGTTGAAAGAAAACATCAGTAAGTCAACACTGAGTGGCTTGTGATCAACAGCAGCAACCCCATACTCATCTTTCCCATTGTGGAGTTGCGTTACCTGTAACACACATGATAATATTAATGCCTTATATTAGCAATTTTGATGTTTCTGCTATTAACTGTGTCAATCTTGGTTAACCCTTGTTTCCTAATTTCAATAGCAATTGTCGATGGCTCCAAATTGTCATGGATCCGGTACGGACCGTGATATTTGAAGGTGAGAGTCTTCTGTCTCACATGGTTTTTCACCCATACGAGTTGTCCTATTTTTAATTCAATCTGTCGAAATTTTTTGTCAAAAATTTCTTTATGTTGTTTTTGAGATTTGATTAGGTTCACACGAGCCTGTTCACGGACTTGGTGGAGTTGCTCACACCAGTCCACTGCATACTGTAAAAACGTATGGGCGACGACATGACATGGCGGTATTCCTAATTTTTGGATTTTTACGTTATGTTCAGCCATTGTCTTCAGGTACCGAAGGCTTGCGTCGTCTGTCTCGATTGTGAATTTACGTCCGTAAAAATATTGTTTGAAGTATACATCAAATTATGTAAATGGCCAACAGCTCTCGTTCCATCGCCGACCATTTACTTTATAATTCATGAAAGTTTTTTCGATGCGAACGTGATAATACTTTGGTCTTTGCTACCTGGTATTTCTTGCATAAGGACAGCGCCTATCGCTGTCTGAGACGTGTCGTATGCTAGAATTTTATTTCGGTTCTCCTGAAACTTTGCTAGTATGGGCGGTTTTAGTAGGGCTGTTTTTAGGTTTTCGAGTGCTAACTGATGTTCTTCTTTCCATAGGAATGGAGTTGTCTCTTTGATTAGGTCTGTAAGGTGTTCAGCTAGTTTGGCATAGTTAAGTATATACCTTCTTAAGTATGACGTTAATCCCAAAAATGTACTTAACTGTTTAAGATTCTTTGGGGGAGCCATCTGTTCAAATTGCGTCGATTTTATCGGGGTCTGTATGTATCCCTTCTGGAGTTATATAGTGCCGTAGTATTTTGATTTCTTGTTGCGTGAAGTGACATTTCTTGGTGTTAATTTTAACATTGTATTTACGTAATCTATCCATTACTTTTTTTATGTTGTCCAAGTGTTCCTGAAATGTATTTCTTATAATAAAAATTTCATCAATATAGGCTACTGCTGTGTTCCAGCGTAGGAGTCCGAGCATGATGTCCACAAAATTTTGGAAATAATTTGGGCGGCTTGTGGCCAACCCCATAGGCATACAGGTGTACTCATATAATCCTACGCTATCCACGTTAAACGCGAGCTGTTCCTTATCCTGATCCCTTACTGGGGTAGCATAAAAGCCACTAAACATATCTATAGAAGAAATATACTTGGAATTTTGGAGTGTATTAATTATATCTTCGGTTCTGGGGATGGGGTATTGAACCATTTTGTTGGTTAAGTAGCCTAAAGTCTGTTAAAAATCTTATGCATCATGGCGTTTCTTTATTACTAGTCTTGGCATGGCGTAAGGGAACTCGGAAGGGGTGATGATCTGCGCGTCAAGCATCTGCTGGATCTGTTCCAGTACTTGTTCGTGTAGTTGTGGATTTATTCTTTAAGGTCTAGTATGAATGGGTTTGTTAGTTGTTAATTCTAATTTAATTTCATAAACTTTAGTTTCTGTTATTTCAGTTATGTTGCTTGCGAACCGGTCTTTGTATTTATCTAGTATTTCTCTTAGTTCTTTCATTTGTAAGGGCAATTTGTCGTTTATGCTACCTGTAGGGGTAGTGTGTTGGGTTGTCTAAAGATTCAATTTTGTTAATATAGTATTCAATGCAATTACTTGTTTCACAATACAGTTGATTAGTGTTTATTGGTATTTCAATTACTCTTTTACTATGTTAGGAATGTACGTACATTACTATGTCATATCTTTTAATAAAATCTACTCCCAAAATAATATCTAATTTTTAATTATCAATTAATAGGAAGTCTTGGTTGAAATTGAACCCCGCTATATTACAATGTTTAAATTTGTTTTATATTTGGGTAGGTCAATGTCTGTTGTAGCACATACTAATGTAAACTTTTCCATGACAGACAGTTTACCGGTTATGTTTGTTTACAAGAGTTGTGGCTATACAGGAACGCGAGCATCCTGTGTCGAGCAATGCATTATATGACCTGCCCACAAGCCAGACGACACCCGGCATTGACGTTTGCACGTATCTTGCACGATATTCGTCCTTGCCGGTCAGTGGGTCTTGTATGTTATTGTTTTGTAACACGGATCTGTGGCTCAGTTTCTTCTTTTCATCATTGCCACTGTTTTCCGTGTTTGTGTTATTGCCGACATGATGTACGTTGTTACTACTTGTTATCGGGATGTGTATTTTTACTTCCGCTAAGCCAAAATTTCTCTTGAATTTTTTAAATCTTTCATTTATATTTTGTTAAAATTCTGTGTCTAGTTCAGAAAAAGTGGGCATTCCCTGGCTTGATGACCCTGGTAAAAACACGACGTGCGCATCATGGCTGGTAGCGACCACTGTCCGATGAAGGCCATGTGTGCGCTGATGTCACAATCGCACTGATGCGTGTGTTCCACGGACCCAATCTCTGCTTGCTCCGCCGCTTCTGTGCTGTCTACGGTCTCGGCTTTCGTGGGCGCCGTGTTGTCGTGATGTGATGCAGTGCCCTTGTGTACGGACTCGGGATTCCCCTGTTTGTTCCGTGACCTGCTGCATTTTGGTTTGTTGAAGGTGATATCTGATGACCTAGTTTCATTGGGATCACATTTGGCAAGCTTTTTTTTAATTTGACTTCTGTCCCTGAGAGTGTTGAAAATTTACTGGTCGTGAGTTGAATTTGGCAATTTCCGCATATGACAGTGTTGTTATCCTCTTACTAAAAAGTGCCTCGCAGGCGTTAATTACCCGTCTTACCTGTTATTTCTGGTTTCACAGTTTCCTTAACCTTAATATTTTTACTGCTCTCATCAATTTTCTCTGGTTATGCTTGAATGGTTCCTGTGATTTGTTTGGGAGGGTCTGTTTCCACTGTGATGCAATTTTGTGTGATTTCCCATTTTGGTACTTAAGGACCCTGCCTGTCTGTATTTGTAATTCTTTGTTTGTTGCACCTCATGTTCTAATTTGTCTGTGGTGGTAGTGCTTATTGCCCTCTCGTGTAGGAGTTTTTTTGTTGGTTATATTTTGCTATTGTGTTGTACTTTGGTCTTGTTTGATTATGATTTTGGGCGTTAGTGTTTTGTGAGTGATATGCTCGGAAGTTGTTCGTTTTCTGGAAATTTTTGTTCTTTGGCTGTCTTTTGTTGTGTGTTGTAAAACTTTGATGGCGTTTGCACGTATTCTTTGGCAATGATCACTGGTTGTTCGTTACGCCCGTATTTATTGTATTTTACGTACTGAGGGTTCTGTGTGTTGTATTGTCTTTGTTGATTTCTGTGTTTAAAAGGCTTTTGATTTTGGATCATGAGGTTCGCAATTTCCTCCTTCAGTTTTACCATTTTGGCCCTTAATGAATCTATTTCTGCATGGCTATGTTGGCTGGTAATTGTTTGGTTATACAGAAACAAGCCTAACTCTACTCTTTGTATGTTTGTAAGGAGGTCGTCGATTGTGTGATTTTTAAGGCCTACTGCCTTGTCTGCGATGGACGGAAGGAGTGATCGCCATACAATACTGATGATATCTTTGTCTGTAACTGTAGGGTTGTATTTTCGTCTATAGAATAGTAAGTTGTCTATGTGCTTTTGCGCACTTTCATGCAGTTTTTGTTTTGTTGTACATAAGAGGTTTCATAAATGTTCCTCATTTGCTGGTGCTAGGGAGGTTTTTTCATTTTCGAAATGGCTTCGTTCCAAGTGGCTTGGCCCGCATGACTTTGTAGAAAATTTTCCAGTGTGTTTTTAGCTGAATCGTTGACGTTGTATTTGAGTCTACGTAATTTCTCCATTTTAACCCAGTTGTTATTTTTGGCCACGTGATTATATTGTTCTATAAAATCTGACGATTTGTCACTACCATCGCCCGAAAATTTATTCACTGTCATGGGATGTTGCACTAGTACGTTAATTGGTGATAGGTTAGCCATGTTGTTTTCTTGTCACTAATCACTAACACATTTCCACCCCCACCCACCACCTATCACTACACCAACATAAATACACAAAACACACCCCCACTACAAACAACATGGAAAATCTTCAACAGCAACAATCACTCCAAATTATTTTCTCTCAACCAGAAAAACTGACATCCTTTTCAGGTACGCAAGGCAAATACGTTCTATACTTTCTTGAGGCATTGAAGCAGTAGCTGATGTCTATAAATGAACAGAAGCGGACAAATGCAGGAGGATTAAATTTTATCTCCTTGGTACCGCGAAACACACATTCGACAATATTACTAGAAATGGCTAACAGCTAGTAACGTAGCAGGAACTCCAAAATGCATTAAAGGATCCGTTTACAACCACGTTTTAAACATCTCATATATACCAAGTGTCAAAATGAAGGAGAGGACAAACTTCGGCACATTCAAACATTGAAGTACTATAAAAATAGGTACAACCCGACATGTCCTATCAGGAGTTCCTAAATGTTCTATGGAAATCACTCCTACCGTCTATAGCGGATAAATTGGTTAGGCTACCCAATGATACATTGCCAGATATGATAGCTAACCTCAAAAGAATTGACATTGGTATGTACAGGTATCAACAAACATTAACAAAGCCATGCTCCAACCCCAAATCTGAAAGACTAGAGTCTGAAATAGCAAAGTTAAAACAGGAAATTGCCCAACTGTCATTACATGAGAACAACACAACCAACCAAGTCGTGAACACTCCAACACAAATACCCACATTGTGGGTATTTTAATTCTTACAATTCACGACAGGGATACCAACGAAATAACCAACCTGTAATTATTATCAGAGAGGGCCCTTCTCATTCTTCTCGATATCAGGGTTATCAACAATTTCAGAGGGGTAGATCCAATTTCCAGTGCCGTGCATTCACCAGTAACAACTCTCAATAAAATAACTACACGCCCCCATGTACCACAAAAACGGTCACATAAACACTCGAGGGCGTGATTACAGACATCTGCACTCCGGTAACAATACGACCAAAAACCTTCCCTACAAGGGGGTAAAGCACGCAACCCCCAATGACGACAACGTCTGAGTTTGAGATGCATGTAGAGCCATTTTCAATAAGGCCGTGCCTAATAGAATGTATGCCGAAATTGCGAAATTCAACGCTCACAGCAATCAAACTTCCCCCTTTCCCCCCAAGTCTAACACCCTCATTTCAAGCAAAAAATTACACAGTGAATGTAAACACTGAACAGGAGTATAATTCTGTAATACATTTCACGTCGTCAGTGAACTAGGCTATGGCAGATACTTCAGCTGAAGCTACGCCTCAGCGGAATGTGTGTGCGCCGCCGGCCCAGCACGCCAGTTGCGTCACTCTATCCAAGTCAGCGTTGCCACACCAGCGCCACCGCGTACCCAGTACCCAGAATTGCGACGTTGCCAAACCTAAGCAAACTGGTGATGTGAAGCAGAAGGTAGCTGGACCACGTAGCCTCACCCAGGATACATGTGCATAGTGTTTTTACACTGGACACAAAAGCCGTCATTGTAGTTTGTTTCCCAGACAAAATTTCGAATTTTCTACTAACATCGCCAATCAATTTAAGGCGTTCAAAAACAAATTTGGGCTGATGCCGAGAACTGTTTTTGTAGAGCGAGCGCCACAAAACAGCGCTATTGTCAATACTAATTGTTTTCACAGCATGAAGAGCGAGGCCCGCGATGATGAGCCAGTGTTGAAAAACAAACTAAGTGGGTCTGCGTCTCAATCTAGTACATTTAAACACATACGCCCCAAACTGAAATTAGAATGTCAGCACGTAGAACTGCGTACAGAGTCACCACAGGTCCTTGTCACCATTAAAGGAAAGAGGTATTATGCATTGCTTGACACTGGGTGCTCTTGTAGCAGCGTAGTTATCACAGTGATCTCTACTCAGCACCTTTATCCTTTACATGAACAAATAACTTTAGTTGGTGCCACATCAGTCTTAACATCACCAAAATTTGAGACCACACTTAACTTAAGCGTTTAAGGCCGCAGTTACTCTCAAAACTTTTTAGTTGTTGACAATCTAAAGCAAGATTTATTTCTAGGTGTTGATTTCATCAAACGGTATAACGTAATCCCTATTTTGAAATATAGTACTCTTTTCATCCATTCTCATGATGCTAAGAGAATTATGGAAATACCTCTGTGTTCAGGCACTTCGGATCGTGAGGATACTAACTCTATTGAGCAACGTTGCCATGCATTAGACAGCTTTGAATCTGGACAAACACAGATGCCCCATATTAATAAAAAATTAACTACCAAACAAACACAGACCATCGCCAATATCATTGAAAAATATGAAGACAGGTTCGCCAATACTATTTTAGAATTAACAGAGGCAATAAACTTTGAAATAAAGTTAGATTTGATAACCAAAAGACCTTTTGAGACCCGGCCATACAGAATCAGTCCAAAAATTGGTGATTAACTTTTAATTCAAATAAACGACATGGTTCAGGCTGAGATTATCAAGGAAGGCGACTCACCCTATTCTGCACAGTTTGGTAGTTTCCAAGAAAAATGGAGGGTTAAGATTTCTAACATTCTTCCGAAAACTTAATCAATATTTGACAAGGGTGCAGTACTCATTCCCTTGTACGGAGGACATTTGGAACGCTCTGCAGAACTCGCAATACATAACCAGTTTACATTTATTTTCAGTCTTCTATAGCATCCCTGTTAGAAAGCAGGACCATTGGATTGTTCCAGTATAAAAGAATGCCAATAGGGTTAAGTACATCCCCTCAGTACTTCCAAATTTGTATCAATACTTTACTAAGACCCTTACGATGGACAGCAGCGATTGCGTACATAGATGATATTTTCATATTAGGAAATTTGTTCGAGGAACATGTTTCAAATCTAGACAAAGTTTAACGACTACGCATGTTCAATGTAAAAGTAAACACAAAAAAATGTACATTTTCTGAACAGACAATAAAAGTATTAGGTCATATTAATACCCCTCAAGGGATTTCTACAGATCCTGACAAAGTTTGTGCTATCGAGCACATGGCACCTTCTACAAACTTAAAACAACTTCGTACATTCCTATGCATGACTTTATACCTACACAGGTACATAATGAATTATGCAACAATAGCGTAACCGCTTATTCAATTTATGAGACACCATGTAATCTATAAATGGGAGGACGTTCACCCGCAGGCTCCAGTATTACAAAAGTTTGTTGAGGACAAAAATATAATCTTAGCTTGCAACGCAAGTAATGACGCAGTCGGCAGAGCGCTTATGCAGGAAGACCTGTACACAAAACAGCGATATATCATTGCGTTTGCTTTGAAAAAGTTATCGGTTCAGGAATCATGCTGGAATGCAACAGAACAAGAACTTGGTTCCATACGTTATCTCTGCAATAATTTTTGTCAATATTTATATGGATGACGCTTTAAAAAAGAAACAGACCACGCCAGTCTAAGATATTTGCAATTCATGGCGGAGCATAACATCAGGATTCAGAAAACAGTGATTTTCCTTAGTGAGCAGAACTTTGAACCTCATATTATGAAAGGAAAGTTAAATACCCTCCCCGATGCCTTAAGCAGAATCACTACTGACCCTAAAGTACACACACACAAAGTCACCATTAACAACACTACATATGAGGTTAAAGAACAAATGATGACTTGCACATCCCTATACCAAGCATTAACAGAAGATATTCTAAAAGCAGGATGAAATTAAGAAAAATATTTTTTAATACACCATCAACCATTGGGACAATAAACTAGAACAGCCACATTTTTTGCATATGTACACTCATGACCAAGAGTACATTAAAATTGATAACGACTCAAATTTTTATTTATGTCCCATTGCCGTAAATACCTCACCATTTGCTGGAGAATACGAACGTGACCTTCACATTAAGCAATTAAAGGTAGCATTACTTCACCAAAATTGGGCCAACAACAAATACCGTCAATTGAGTCAACAATATGGTATTACAGCAAATTGCAAAATTTTTTGAAAGTTAATACATCCCAGGGTCCCAAAAAGCTAACTCTTGTACCACAAGTTTATGTTAATGAAATTATCCAGGCTCACCATGATGCAATATTTGGAGGTCATTTCGGTACTTTCAAAACCCTTCGAAAGATTAAGCTGTCATATTGCTGGGATACCATGAACACCAACGTTAAGAAGTATGTATAATTATGTCCTATTTGTCAGATGGTCCTATCTGCCGATGGTCAGATGACGCCTATCCCTCCCCAACCGCTTTTGAAAACTTGGTCGATAGATGCAAAGAGGCCTCTCCCTACCACTGTTCGTAAAAATAAATACAGTCAACTTGCGATTATCCGCAGTAATCGTGGGGACAAATTCCACGGATAATGCAAAATCGTGGATAATCAGCATGCTCAATTAAACATACAATTTTTTTACATTAATTTGCTTGACTTTGAAACTTTGAATACTGCTGTATAGCATTTAAAACGTCTATTGTGTATGTGACCATGCGGAAATGACCGTGAAAGCTGGCAACTGCCCGCAATGTCACACGAACAAGGGCAACCATCCCTTCCTACGATAACCCTCGTCAAGCTGTCAGCCTTTGTTTAGGTGTGGTGACATCGTCCCTCCCTCCCCTGCTAGTGACCCTTTCCTTTTCCCGCTCTTCTTTCTTATCTGTGTTGCATCTGCCATGACCTTCCTTCCCCCTTCAAACCGGATATTTGTGAATGACACGTGTTTTAAAATGTGAGGATAAACGACTACAAGGAAAAGTGACACAAAACACTAAATCATCTCGGCTCCACGTCTCCCGATACAAATAGTACATAAACGTGATTACCTTTCATAAATAACTCTGACATTTACTGTAGTAATTGCATTTAACTAAAAACTCCGCAAAAAGTCTCACAGAGGCGCGTTATCGACGGCAAGACTGCACGTCAGTTCAGTGCTTTACGCGTAGAGGCAATGAGAGAGTTGGTGTGCATGTCTCGGTCGCCCCTAGCGCCCCCAGGTTTTTAGGCCTCGGACATGCAAGATTCTTTCAACCAGGCAGCCACCTTAAAGCCTAGTACACACAGGCATATTTCTTGTACTAGAAAGTGAAAATAAAGGTGAACAAGAAATTGAACACTGAAGTGCCTACTAGCTACTTTACGCAATATGGCTGTATTAAGATATAGGCCAAGTGCTGTAATGTACCCATAAATAATGTTGTATTCACAAAAAAAAATTATAATTTAACTCTCCGGTGGCACGTTTTTGGCTTAACCACCCTAACATTACCTTGCCTATAGGCTATTCACTGTAAAGTGAGCACTTTTTAAGGCCCTCCCAACAGGCATTAATCACTAATAAATATATCTTGTTGCAGCCTCAGGTGTTAACTTCTGAGAGTGCTGAAATGTATACCCTGTGTTTATTGATCAGATTACAATGTTAATATCAAAAAACAGCAGAAAGATAGAAATTGGGTGAAAGAAAAATTTTCAAAGGGCCTTAAGAAGTGCTCACTTTACTGTGAACAGTCTATAGTTCCTTGTATGTTGGTGGTTTCATTGTTTTTCTTTTGGACATTCCACTTGTAGAATCTGCATTGAAAACTCTAGGAGTTCCTTTTCAATGTCATGTATGTCCCATACTGTAGTTTCACCCATTCCATAAGTAACCGAAAGTTGTTTTATGGAACTTTCCTCTTTCAGTTTATGTATTATCTCTTATTTCTGTTGCAATGTCAAAATTATGCGCTTTCATTTCGCAGTTATTACTCGACAGAAAATGTGCGCAAAAAACACGAAAACATACTATAGAAGACTGCCTGCACAAGTAAAATGCAATGACAGTAAGTGCACGTAGGATGGGCTGACTAGTGGCCACGGCAACAGGATGACTGCTGCCGTGGCAACGGGCTAGCTAGCTACCGGCTGCTACGTATGCGGCGTTACCAGCTGAGGCTGCAGTCAGACACAAAAACCATATTGTAAGCTTAATGGAAACATAAAGAGTATACTTTTCAGCCATAATTACTTTTGAATAGGCCTACTGTATTCCACTAGTTAACATGGATGTCTGACACACTTAACTTTGTTCGCCAGTATTTACAAAAAACTTAAAAAAATATGTATCCAATGTTTAAAATATACCGCGGTTAAGCCGCAAAACAGATTATGCGCCCGCGAATAATCGGGAGTTGACTGTACATACTTGTAGTGACAGAGTACTCTACTCTATATGTGGTAACGAAGGCTGTACCTTCGATTGATGCTGCCACGTGTGCAGAATTCATTAAGCAGATTGTGCTACAATTTGGTTGCCCGAGAAAATTTTGACAGACCGAGGTACAAGCTTTCAGAACGAGTTAATAAGCCAACTTCTGCAAACACTTGGTATTAAGAAATTAACAACTAACTGCCCACATTCCTCGGTGTAACAGTTTGGTAGAAGCGTCGAACTGTATCATTGGTGAACAATTAACTGCTTGTGCAAATAGCGACCAGGCCAATTGGGACTTTTATGTAGATTTTGTTTCTTTTAATTACACTACTAGTAGTAATCCTATCACTAAGTTTACACCATTCTCCTTATTGCATGGGGTAGAAGCTGCCTTTCTGGCACAAGTAGTAGCAAGTCAGCACTCACAACAAGCTCACGACTGGTGCCAAAGATTTTTACAAGACCGTGAAACGACTAAAGTAAACTTAATTCAGGTCCAAAAGAATCAGAAGAATCAATTTGACCGTTCACACCAACAAAGTACACTGCATATTAATGATTACATCTGGGTGCGTAACAGAGGTAGGCAGAAAGCGCTCACGCACCAATATCGCAGCCCCTTCAGGGTAACTGACATGTTAGGCGAATCAACCTTCTGCATACAAACAAAAACAAAATGGGCCATCCCAAATATGACACAGTGTGTACCTGTCGTACAAAGCCAGCCTTTATAAACTAATTAAGTAACATTCTGATTGCATTAATATGTTGTAATTGTGCAGTGTTTAATATACACTCTAGAAATGTGTTACAGTATGTGTCAATATCTAACTGAGAGCGGCAACGTGACGTGAACCACTGTGGTTGCCGTTCATGATGCCAATCATGCAGCCTGTTTGCACTGCAACTGGATCCTGCTGACAATGCTCTAGACTCAGCACATGTGTAACGCAGCAGGAATCAGCCAGCGCGAGTCGCCTGCCTAAGCCTTCCTTCTGTCGTTGCACTGCTGGGCGACTGCTGAGTAACCAGGGGCGTGGAGAAGGGGAACCATGGCTGCCAATCCAGAACCTGATGCTGCTACACTAGAGCAGCTGCAATGTGCTGCTCCCACTGCCAGATGCTGTTGGCAGCAGTGTGCAAGCGCGGATTGTGCTCTGCGCATGCACCGTAGCCGTGGTGACACCAATTGATGGCTGTGGCTGAGTAGAGGAGTGGGGAGCACTCTCAAGCCACCTCGCTTGCCGTGCAGTCAACGTCATGGCTGTATTATGTTTTATTCTGCCAGCTGTCCTGTCGGTGCCAGTCACCTACAAGACCCATGCTGGAGTCTATTGGGCTCCTGCCAACGTTGATTTTGTATACAAACAAAGCATTCCTCTCATATATACTATTGCACTAAACTTTCCCACAATACCTGAATTTCTTCATCAATATTTGCATATAGCTTGTGCAGATCGAAACTCCACATCATGTACGAATGGTAAACTTATATATGGATATTTACAAACAGTGGAAAATGGTGTATTGTGAGAATTCCATGACGATATGAATACCCAGTTTCGAGGAAGAAGAGGGATTCAGGTCCTAGGTGATGTGGGATCGTGTTGTTGTAATATTTTAACAAGTAAACAAACACCTACGCACCTTACTTGAAAACGACACCCTATTGGACAGTCAAATTAACACACTTGCAGGTAACATTCAAACATCCAACAAGGCCCTTAATGTGACCTTCAAGGTGATAAACGAAATACAACACAAGGTGAAAGATAAGGTCAATTCTCTAACACAAACAATCAATGGCATTTCCAATGCTTTGAAAAACTTAAATCCAGCCATCAGTAAACTTGACACCATTGAGGCTCAGTATAACTTGCTCGTCACAAGCATTTTACAGTTGATTAATAACATGGTAATCAAAAATTTAGTTCAATCAATATTCATTCCTGGCAATTCCATAAGTTGTCCTTTAATGCAGTGAACAAAACTCAGCTGTCAGATGATCTCACTACATTAAATGTGGAACTCCTTAAGATGAATCTCACTTTAAGTATTGGCATCATTAACATAATTAAATATTACTCACACGAGTTCACAGAATGCTCCAAAAGTCAACTGGCGATAAATTTACAAGTGCCTGTTACCAGAGTTCATTCCTCATGGAAAGTTTATAACATAATACCAGTCCCCTACCAGTTCGCAAATCAATCATCCATGATTCACATACCATCTGCTACCATTGCAATTGATCCTAATGCGGACATTGTAAAATCAATCTCTCACTCACCAGAAATGCCACAGGATGATATATATTCATCTCAAAAGAATCACTCACATGTGATAACTCTAAATGTGTCAAGGCAATAATTCTGCTATCTGATGCTACGTCATTATTTTCAGCATGCAAATTTCACTGCTCTCATGACATTTCATTATCTATTATACGTATTTTTCCACATCAATGTGTTTTAACCAACCCCCCTGAAGGCACAGTCTTACAGTATGTGAACAATTCACTTAATGTAAATGTTACAGACCATAACATAGGAAGTATTGAATTACATCATGTGCCATGCAGGTATCACGTTGCAACACATGACCAAATTATTGTTGAGGCCTTGAATCTGTGTGATGTACGTGCATCTACAGTGCCCTTACAACACACTGTAATCCTGTGCATTGGCTCAACCAGCAGTTGTTCCATTTACAACAATTATCCCTAACAGCTGGTATTCACTTTTACAACATAAGTACTGCTCTTGACACCAATTGGCAGATTAATCGCACAGCGTTGCCAGTACTCCCAGTACATAGCCATATACGTATCACTGTAGTTTCAGCTAATATTTTCATCCGCAAACGCAAACAAATTCATTACATAACTATTAATGCCGGAAGGCACTGATGTCAAGGTAATCATAAAAATGTTTGGCAACACAGAGAGACCTTTAGGTCTGATAGTCAATGATATGTGTATAGATTTTTTTCCTTAATAAGACCCATTGCTAGTGGGTTTACTCCAGGGTCTTATAAATTGTATGCATAAATATGATTCAACGCGAAGCAGGCACCAATGTGAAACACACACATTATATATATATATGTAAAAATAAAGTATTTTCTTGTGTATATTCTGAGCTAACAAGAGTAATGTCTCAATTGTACATATTTTAAAATTATGTATCATCCTTTATTGCCTCAACTCATACCTAGCGGTGTACTGCAAGAGTCCTGTTATAGCGAGATGTCACGGTTCCAGGTTCAATCCTCGCTATAAGTGTGTCTTCGCTGTGTCCGAATTAGACTAGTAGGGCCTACTACTTAAAAATCGCCCTAAAATTGCTTTTGTATTCAAACCACCATAACGTAAAAATATCCTGTTATATGATAACTTATTGCGTGAAAATGAGCGGAAAATCTGACCGCGCAACATAAGTATAGTCGCTCAGCCTGCAATCAGTTGCTTGGCCTACGCAGCATTGTCCCACAATCAGTTGCACGGCCTACGCAGCATTTCCTGCTATCGCTTACTAGGCCACCCAAGCACTGTCCTGCAAGTGATAACTCGCCTGTCACAGCTCCGCTTGACCGCCTCAAACCAAATACCAGTATTTATTGGCAGTATTCTCGCACCTATTTTGCAGAATTTTAGTGCAAAAAATTAGGGTGCGTGAATTGTGCAAGGAATTGCCAAGAGATGTGCATGTAAACATTAAAATAGGGTGTACTGTAAGTAATCCCTCGCCAACCACGGGAGATACATTTTTTAAAAACACAGCACTTTATTTATTGATAATAGAAGTGAAGATACACATTCAAAATTAAATCACTCGTGTGCTGGGACTAGCAGTGAAAACATTGCTGTGCGCACATAGCTGGATGAGTGCCTAGATCCTCTGCAGTGCAGCCGGGCGAGCTCCTAGATCCTCGGTAGCATGGCCGGGTGAGCACGTAGATCCTCTGTAGTGCGACCAGGCACGGCATCTTGTCGCTTTCGCTCAGCCCTAGATCCTCGGGCGGGGCGTCGGTCAGTGGATCGCTACACAATTATTCTGGGCTCTGGCAGCCACCCGCTGCCCACCACTGCCGTCGTTACAGGCCTGGTATTGGGAAAACGTGACGTACATGTTAAACTCAGAAACAACAAATTTTCGACCTGCTTCTCTATTGCTGTGTTCCTCTGCATATGCAATTACCTGAAGTTTAAATGCAGCAGTTTGACTGACATATTTACCCATTATGCATTTGTATTAAACAAAAATTAATATAAATGTAAACTATTCCCTTCGCATTAAAAAAACCACCTGCATACAAGTGAACTCTATGATTGATTTTTTTTACATGTTTGCAGTGTGGGCGCGGCAGCCAGAAATTGATAACGGGACCACTGACTTTGAAATTTCAGCGACCTGGCGTGGTCAAACAAAGCCTCATTGAGAAAAACACACTGCGTGAAATATGAAAGGAAAATTTTTTCCCCCTAATTTGGCACCATAAAAACAGGGGCATGAATTGTTCAAGTGCGAGAATTACGCCAGTAAATACTAGTCACTGGAAAATTATACATTTTCAACTACAAAACCGGCATGGTGCGAGACTTACCAAAACCAGCAAAAATTCAAGAAAACTTTATAAAAAGGAATTACAATTAAGTTCATTATAGCACAGCGATAAAACGTATTAGTAATTGTGTCTCTATCTTTAATTAGTATGCAACAGTATGGAAGAAAACCGACGAAAATCTGTTAACATGTAGCTGTATTCGATTCCAGCTATCGCTTGGATTGTTATGTTTAAATGAAATTTGTTTTCATTTAACAATAACGTTCGACCCACATATGCCAAGTTGTTTGAAACCAAGCACAGTTGACAGCACAATGTCAGTTAACAACTACGGAAAAGCAGAACTGGTTCATGAAAACTGTGTCAAGGTAGAAAGGGCGGGATTCTATTTATAGAACAATGCACCTGGTTTGCAAGAGAGGGGGAGTTAGGTGGCAAGGCGGAAGAATGTGACACATGAAAGCGGCACAAGGTACTTCGGGAAACAAGATGGCAGGCCAAGGGAGTGGAGTTACGGCAGACAGATATCAAAAGCGCGCTTCACATGGTTACAAGTCCCGCCGCAAGCCTGCTTCACACAATCTCGCCGCACATGTTTCAACTCGTAAAATTACAATTTTTCATGGAATATTTTTGCAATTTTTTGAAGGTTCCTCAAACAGACCTTGTTATATCAGTGTTCTCACAAATACCATGCTCACTACAACGGGATTCTACTGTATATGGTATACACTATTCCACAATTGTATGTATTATGATTGAATAAAGAACTTTTACAAAAACAAATATACTAATATTGTAAGAATAAATATTAAGAGAGTAAGAAATTTTAATGACTTTCATGTATTAGCTATATTAGAATTAATTTATATTTTTCTTTTTAATTGTGTTAACTCTAACAAAAGGAATCTAATTGTACGTGTATATGTTCAAATTATTGATGCTAACAAACACACCAATATTATAGAATTTCTTTTATGTGTGTCATATTGTTTTAACTGTACACGTGAAAGTGCAGAGACTTTTTATATTTCAATCTATTATCCACAAAATACTCATTTATATATGAACTGTGTACTTGTGCTACAGTGAAAAACACTCAGTGAGTATAAATATTTGTTATATGACAGACACTCCTACGACAATACAGTGCATCTAACATATGAGCATTTTAAAGTGAACTGAAAAAAAAAAAGACAGTGATTTAATTTCTCAAGATATTGCATACACAAAATATGTGTTCAATGACTAAATGCCACAGGCGTTGTGCACCAAATATTGTAAAAATACTCTATGAAACTGTATTTTACTGTTATTCATAATTTTGAAATTTTAATTATTGTATCACAAGTATGTTAAGGTTTTTTTTGTGTGTATAACTTCTTATGCTCTTGGCTGTATAACAATCTGATTGCCAGTTTCCCATTCACCATATGGCAACCGCCAGTATTTAAATCTTAATTACCTTCCGTTTGTTTTTGAAAAAAGGATTAATAGTTATGTAACACATGTAGTTATCTGTTTCTGGTGTATAAGAATATTAGCCACACTAGAACATAAGTAACTGGCACTCTGTAAAAAGAAACAGAGAAAATGCCGCAAGCCAGTTAAAAATGCCACATAGGTGTTATAGTAGTTGCCATTGCTGACAAAGACAGCACGACCATCCGGCACTACCAACTGTGGAGTGCTTACTACCTTTCACACAGGTAGCAACATTACTAATATATTTAAGTATTCTCTTCAACATCACTTTTCACCATTATCAATTCCAAACATGGTATTATAGTGAGTATATTGTAAGAATTAATGTTTCACCCAGCAGGCATGTCAACTTGCAAAAATATACGTTTTCAAAAAGTAATAGATCCCTGGCATGTTGTAGAGAACACTAGTACCACGTGCGCACAAATTCAAACTTACTTTTTCGCCATGTCCACCATCTAGTTCTTGGGGGTTACTTTACATCATTAAATGTGGCATTTGGATATATCCCCTTCTATCCTGTGGTCTCACTACACACTGTGCATAGGTCTTAATTATCAAGGTATTATGTATAAAGGTTGGCCTTATATTACTGTCTTATGGATTCTTATGTATCTAATTTTACATCACATTCAATAATTATTACAATTTTTCTACCTTGCCAGTCACATAAAACTTAATGTTATTCCCTTATGAGTTTAACCCAGTTACAACTCCTTTGTAAAACGTAGACTCGAATTTAGTCTTGCGTCTTCGATACTGCCACTAATTAATATTGCATATGCCACCTTTCGTCTATGTTCATCTTCAGGCTGGAGCTCCATGGCCACTTCCTGTACCACTACAACTTATATAAATAAGGCTACTCTTTACTCCTACTACTACCACTACCACTACTGCTGCTGCTGCTGCTGCTGCAGCAGCCGGGATGGCTGCCTTTTCAAGAAGGGGGGTAGTGTAGCAGCCACCAAGGTGCCGCACACAAACCACTTAAGCGATGATGGAGTGAGGTAACTGTTTATTTAAACATGCTCCACATAACCAACTGCCTGGATGATATAAATACAGAGTGCAGTACGCCACACACCCCCCCCCCCCCTGGATGCTCACCGCCGTGCTAAAGTCAGTTAGTGTGATGTTCGTCAGAACCGACCACGAAGAAGAAGGCATCACTATATCCAGGCCTGGAGGAGCTCTAGGCCATCCTTCAGACTTCATATATAGTGAGCATAAATCCGTGTGGCAGTTAGACGTAACGCTATCTCTTGAGCCTCCGTTACCCAGTCAACCTAAGCATTAATATCTCTGTCAAGGTTGGGCAGTTTCATTTAGACTCTTGTGATAGATAATAACTTGTAACTTTGTTTATATTGTTGAAGAGTTAAAGATTGTATAATTCAGACTTGTGTTTAAAGGAACTCTGATTTACCAAACAGTCATTAAAAGCTACGTACCCTAGGAGTAGTCCCCCTCCTATTGTGATGACTATTACATACATTAACTGAGTTCAGCATTAAAATTGCAGTTACAATCCAGTGGTAAAGGTTAAGAGGAAGGGGGATTACTACAACATGAATATTTTAGTAAGAGCAATGTATGTTGATGTAACATGTAACATATTATTTAATTAAAAGAAATTCACTGTTGTAAAAAAAAATGAACTTGATGAATTTATATGCAAGTATATATTTAGTAAGCAGTGTATGTTGATATTAAGAGCAAATATTACGTGTAACATTGAGACAATTTTTTGTGATTGACATTGTCTCGCCAGCTGTCTCCCAGCTTACGTCTTCACTCCCCGCTCCTCCTCAGTTTCCCCTCTTCTCTTCTCCTTCTCTACCTCTCCTCCCTCTCCCTCCTTTTCTCGCCTTACCCTTTATCCCTCTGCCCAGAGCTAAGTCTGACTTGTGTACCTGATCATCCCTCTCTGGCTAGCCTCCTACCTGTTACCATTGCTTGTCTACGCTCCTGATGCGGGGCCTAGTTTACGCCCGTTTATACCTGCTAATGGGTTATCGCCGATAGCAGGTTGGGATAACGACTTTCGCCATGGGCGGTTTTCAGTTTTTACAGTCACAACAATTGATTAGGGATATTAACATCTTGTAAAATTGTAAATAGTGAGTCACTCCAGTCAACAGTTAATGAGTAGTTATTGGTTTGTCGCAAGATAATGTTTGACTATATGAAGGGCTTAGTTAGCTCAGCGAGATCGCTGTTCTTTAAAATTTCTTTTTGTCAGCCTAATGGAAATTGTGTTTATGTTAATGGCTCTAGTAACTTTCTGTTTGTTGAGACAGGTTATGAGTTTTAGTTTACATTGCTGGTGAACAATCAGAGGAATTCAATTTCTTGTAAATTATGATGAAGTGCCAACCAAGTGAGGTACGACAAGGGGTAGTATTATTTTAAATTGTTTAGGTGTGTTTTATCAGGCGGACCCTTAATAGGCAGTTGTACTACGGCTTTGCTCAATTTTTTTTTTATTTAGGTTTGACTACATTATTTTAGTGTATTGGTTTTAATGGGACCATGGCTTTGTTTGGGCTTTACAGTCGCCCATCTGCTCTTCTTAATTGAATAATGGTATGTACGGGTTTTAGAAGACTCGTGAATTGTTTGTAAATTTTAATAATGTTTTGGTGCCAAATAGTTGCTAGTCTTTTTTGCTTAAAGGAGAATGATGCCCTATATTTAGTTTTTTTGCCCTTGTTGTGATTGCGGTGTGCTACGTCAGTAAGTAGTGGGATTGGGCATTTTCTGGTAGAGCCATTAATTTGTACCTGATATTTTTTATAAGTATTGTATTTGAAATCCTTATGGTTAATCATCTTGGTTTCTCCATAGGCATTAACAAATGTGTGGATTTATATTTTAAGAAAAAAATTAAGTTTGATCGTGAATGAATATTGCCAGAGAGAGGCAATTTGGGGTTCATATATCACTTCTTGGGCATTAAATTCAGACTAGAATATTGAATCTAATTGCATGCTCACCTTCTTGGATAAGACTATTTCGACTGGTTGTGACTATTTTAACAAACAAGATGCCCACCTAGATATTGTTGGCAGGCAGCTGTAATAATGCCTTGTGAGTATGGGCAATGTGTTCATGAAACAAAAATATCATTGTAATTATTCTATGGCTGTAGAAATAAGTTATCAGGGTTCTTGGATGATAAGATACTTAAGCATTAGAGTTGTTTGTTTTGAGTTTTATTTTAATTCTTTTAATATCATGGTCTATGAAAGGTATATTATGCAAGGTTGATTGTGTGATTGTGGAGTGTGCATAGTTGCATTATTGATTTGTACTGAGGATTGTAATAAATATTGTTGTGCCCTTGAAGTTTTTGTGCCTTTTTTTCCTTTGGGACAACATATTATTTAATTAAAATAAATTCACTGTTGTAAAAACAAAGCACTTGATGAATTTATATGTATAGGCTGTTCATGGTAAAGTGAGCACTTTTGAGGCCCTAGTTACTTTTTCTTTCAGCTATTTTGTATCCCCTAACAACCTTTTAAATAAATATTGCCATGTAAATAGTACACACATTGTTTATATTCCACCACACTCTGAAGTTGATGTCTTAAAGCTAAAATGTAAAACATTTATTGACAATTATTCCAAATGAGAGGGCTTTCAAAAGTGCTCACTTTACCATGAATAGCGTATTAGTGTATATTTTAGTAAGAGCAATGCATTTTGATGTTACGAGCAATCATTATGTGTAACATATTATTTAATTAAAATAAATTTCTAATTAATTTTTATTTTAAAAATATGTACACTGAGAACTTCTATCACACACACACTTTACAGATAAAAGCTGTCTCTTCCATATAACAACACATAATCATCTTTTTCACCTGACGCTCTGTTTTGTAGGAAATATATAATTCACACAAGATATTTCCGCCGAATGTGTGAGTATGTTGTATTCTACAAATGATATACAGTAATCCCTCGCCAACCGCGGTATCTTGAACCACGGTTTCAGTTATGCACAGATTTGTTTTTGTAGACCTTTTCTCCAACCATGGTACGAGTATCTATTATTCATGGTTTTCAGTCTATGGAAAACTAGCATTTACTGGTGTTAGTGGTCACCCATTTCTCAAGTTGCCATCATAGACTTTGACATTTGTTGTCGTAAGCAGTGTGAAGCAATACATTACTTCATGCTTACTTCATGCAGAAAGGGACTGTGGTGTTTTGGGGTGGGGGAGTTGCAGGCCAGGTCAGTGAGAATTCTTGGTTCTAGTCGCATACCTCTGTCTCTGTCATACCCTCCCTGTCATTTGTTGCTTCCACTATTCCTCCTATTTTGCTGTAAAGCAGCAGCACAGTACAGACTAATTTCTTGATCAATGTATGTATGATAACTTCAATTTTAATTCAATGTCCTTTTTTTTAATGATTTTTTTAAAGTTATGTGCACCCAAACTTATGTAAGGTACTAATTTTTTATGGTGAGCAATTGTTTTTTTTTTTCTTGCAAAGTCAATTTTGTATGTAAAGTGAATAAAGGTAAGTGTGCAAATAAAATTGGTCCTTATATTACCATATTTTGGTGAGTAAGGCCATGTGTGTGTATAGGCCACATCAGAAGTTTTTAATGAAATAATTCTGGATAATTAATATTTCAAGTAGACCACACAAAATTTTTGTATTCCCCTGAACATTGCTGGGCCTCATCATGCCAGTGCAGAGGCCAACACGCCTCCTAAATTTTGTAGAAATTCAACACATTGACATGAATCGCATCTATCAGCATGTTTTCCCAACACTAGGCCGCTGTTACAAAGTGAACTGGCCCTGTAAAGATTGCAGTGCCTATCGGCACCGACATGAGTAACAGCTAAGCGGCACTCAGGGCGGCCATGACATGAGCATCACAACCTACTTCACTGCCCAGCCCGAGGATCCAAGCCCGAGCGACAGCGGCAAGCTGTCGCACCTGGTCATGCTGCGGTGGATTTAAGTGCTTGCCCAGCTACATGCACACGGCAATGTTTTTGCCGCTAGCCCCAGCACACCAGTGATTTAATTTTGAATATGTATATTCATTTCTATTATCAATAAATAAAGTGCTGTGTTTTGTTTCAAACATAAGGCATCTCCAACAGTGTGTTTAGTTACCACTTGTGCGTAATACATCTGATTTTCTAGTAATGAAACCCTAAATAGTCGGCTGACTTAACCTTTTCCCCATAAAAGCTTGTATTCTTCTACCGTGGTTTTTTCAACCACAATGTTTTTAAAAATTGTATCTGCCGCGGTTGGCGAGGGATTACTGTGTTAAAGAAATTTGGAATAGTAAAAAATATTTAAAGCTTTAAAAACAGTTTACATTTGGAAAGATTACTTAAATAACAAATTACATTTTGAAAAGAAAAAGAGAGAGAGATTTCCTTAGCTAGGGGTAGAAAATGATGATTCTACGTTACACCACCTACCCACATGCCCTTGTATATCTTCAACAAACTTTCCCAGTTCGTGGGCTAGAACAGTGTGCCATCCCACAGGTCTCCTTGATGGTAGAATGGATTTGGGAAGACCTTCTGGAGAGACGGTGGCGGGACCTTCTCCCCCCCCCCCCCCCCCAACTTGACTGGGAGATGAGGGTGGTGGGACATGGGTTGACACTCGTTGAGGTGGGAAGGCGAAGTTCTAAGGGTTCCGCCCGGCACACCAGCCTCTGAGTTGCTTCCTCCCGAGGCAAGCAAATATCCAACAGCATCTCCTCTCACATGCCGTAGATGGCAAGGTGTTAAAAATATCCTCAAAGTCAACCCATTCAAAATCCATGCGTAGACTAGGCAAATACTTGCGCTCTGGCATCGTCCAAACTCTGCAACACCCTCTACTATTTTTCTTGGAATTTATCCAGGAGTGTTGCAGAGTTTGGACGATGACGATGTTTTTAAAACCTTACCTGTAAGTTGGTTCCCCACGACTCAACAAACCCAGGGCAGTAACTTATTCCTTTGTTGTGAACCAAGGAGGTTCCCACAACTCAAGACCACCCCGAAGTCATAACTTATTCCTTTGCAGCACACCGTCGCTCTAACACACAAAAGCAGAGGCGAACCCTCCACATTTCTTAACTTTTACAACCCATCCCATTATTTAAGTCACACCTAGCAGTGTGGTCTGCTTCCCAATTGAGTACCTATCATGAGGTTTTGTGAATTCTTTTCACCTTATTAGTGATCTTATCTTTTCTGTTTTAATTACTTTTTCAATTAAATACTCATTTGATGAAGTAACTTTCTGCAATTCATAAGAATAAAATCCGCCTTTTCCTGGTTAGCCAGTATATGTTTCCAGGTAATATACGCGAGAAAATGAATATCTCACCAAAATTATCTTAAATATTTCATAATACCAATTAACCATATATTTGAACTACCCCAATAATTAATATTTATTATTAAGCACAAGTAAGGCTTCCATTTCACAACTACTTTTATTACAACCGCAAAACTCTTTACATCACACCTGGGTCAGTTAAAATATTTCAATACCAAAACATTAGCAACTGGTGTGTTTAAAAATTCAATAAGTGTAATATCAATACCTGATACCAATCACGTACAGTCAAATTAATTCATATTCATGATAACTCTGATTATAGGAAAACTGAGCAAGCAAATGTGACTCTGAAGAGGGGCAAGCACAAACCTCTAAAGAATTATAATACTACAAAAAACTCCGCAATGCAAGCGGATTATTACCCTTAAAATATGTTATAGTATTATACTTAAACATTGCTGCACCAAGCTGCAGAATAAAAGTGCGTAAGGGTTAATATCACTTGAGATAACTCACAGCATGCAATCCTAGCATTTATACCACCTAAGATCACTAAATATTACAAAATTGGATAAGTTTAGCTGTTTTGGAATAATGTGCAAATCAATACGGGTACTTAATCGATGTGATCTCTCTTTTGTTAAACTGATAATTTAATATAATGCGATTGCCGACTTCAACTGTCGGATACAAATTCATTAAAACTATATTATAATTTTTTTACACCCGGCATTATTTCATACGCTGAGAAACGTAGCAAAATCATATACAAACCATTTGCTCCTACAAAAAATAGGCTGGGCTAATACTCAAATAATATATACAATATTCGTGAGCACCTTAACTTAAAACAGCTTTACCACACTATACACACACACACACACATACATACATACATATATATATATATATATATATATATATATATATATATATATATATAGTGCTACCAGGTTAAAATTCTTACAAGCCATAACCAATACTGTTACCAACTTTCATCATTCACCGCAACCTGGGCGATCCATTAAAGGGTGAACGGACTAAGAGACACACTATAAAATTTATACATAAAAAATTTAATAAGCAATTGGCGGCACCCCAAACTATTTGAAAAAGGGCCTAACCTCAGCACCAATCAATTAAATCTGGACTATAAAAAGGGTTTAAAATAGTTTCAACTTCCATCTACAGAGTGTGGACAGGTTGTAGCAAACAAATATTAATGGCCGGGCCAGCCAAACGGTGCAGCGGCTTCAAAATATTCTGATTGACCAAAATTCTCAAACTTGAACAAACACTCTGGGAGATACAGCCTACTAAATTACTGGAATTTCCAGTCGTTATGCAATGGCAAATGCTCTAAAACCGCATGCCCCCTAAAGGTTAATTGCTGAAAAAAATATCAAAAAACACTATCAACATTCTAGCACTATATAAAAAATTGCTTGTCCAACATTCACCAACGTGTTGCATTCCCATCCTAGGTCACAAAGCGCTGTCAAGTTGTGAATTTAACCACAAACCAATGAAGGTGGTGAGAAAAGCATTACATTAATGTAACAATCCAAGCATAGCAGTAGGGAAAGCTGAACGCTCCTGAAGCAGTAGTGACGATACGTTCACTGTCGATGGAGAACAAGAAGTAATCGCTCAGAAGGCAAGAGCCCCTTACAATCGATGACATGTATGACCCCCTCCATTCATATTAGTAGCATGCTGGAGGGATAAGAGAAGAAGGGAGTGACAAGGAAAAAGGAAGGGTAGTCGAACTGGCCATGGAGGACGTCTCTGGGAGCACAAATTGGTGGCGGCGGCGGAAACTACTCATAGATCACAGCTCTGCTGCAACCCCCCTCCCAAAATAACCCACACTTGAGAAAACAAAGTTTGAAGTTCTAGTTCTTCGCTCTTACAACCCCAACAAACATTGAAGGCATCATCATACACATTGATGAAGCAGAAGAAAAACACATCTATCGAAAAAACATACACATAGGCAGTAGAAAAGGACATCGTAAATGAAGGCAGGAACAGTCTCCCAAAGACAATAGACCAGTACATAACAACAGTCATTATTACTTTATGACACATCGTCGTCTCTTTCTGAAGATCAAACTGATGACGATAGTTCTTCCATGGGGAAGATACATCAAACAGAAGAAAGGTCAAAAATGCCGGTCTGGTTTCTTTACGAGCCAGGTAGGGTTGCGGGGATGCAGCACAACAGGCAGCATAGACATTGTTGATGGAGACTAAAGTCTCGGCAAACGACTACCAGAGGGCCTCCACAGCACAACTCGGGAGGAAGACAGATACAGACACAAAATAAACAAGGGTATTAGAAATGGGAAAAAAACCAAATATAACAATTCAACAGAGTGACGCCGTTGGGTGAGACACGAGACAAACAATGACACAAATACTTACTGGTAACTTCGGTGCCAGTGGTAATTTCCAATCACCGCACTATTGAGACTCAGTGTTCTCAGGGATGCTGTGGGTTCTGAGAGTCCGTCTCACCCGTGCATACTTACTAACACATAGGCAATACTAAACATTTACAAAACGTCACATGAAACAAACACTTAATGTATATTTGGCTAGGACACTGTCACTACTGAATAAAAGAGTTAAGTTCATTGTTGACATGTTTTTTTTGTTACTACGCATATGCATCAATGTGCCAATGAAATTCTGTAATCTCGGTCATGGCTAGCCAATTCCGCCTGGGTGCTGCCCAGCGCACAATTGCTCTAGCGCACGGCTAGATGGATAATCTCACTGAGGTGTGTGAAAGCGCTACCTTCACAAGTGAAGAGGCCCGACAACCGCTAGGGTGTACTTATGGTTTTTCCCTGAAGACAGGACACTCTGAATTACAAATGAAAACCTTGATACATTAACACATGTGATTACTCGGCATCATTAACGCAAACTCATCAGGGCTCGCCCTCCAGCACGTGGGTAGTGTGGTGACAGCCTATACACAGAGCCGGCTATGACGGGAATAATTGCACCGTACATTAATTACAAAATTACATAAACCCTCAAAAGGTACATGAAACAAGATGGGACACGAGATGAGTATTCACAATAAACACACACATGTGTGAAAACAAGTTTAGAAGGCGCGGATGCCGCTGGATGAAGTTCGTAGCGGACCACGTGGTGCAGGCGAAATTGCAATATTTTTGCGTGGAAACAGCAAATAAGATTCAGACAAAATATTATTCTTGCTAAGAAAATTGTTCTTTTTACGATTGAAGTGGTTACAGGCTGGTAACATGGCTGACGGCGGTAAAATCCAACATTAACATGACCGCGTGGTCAAGTACAAAAAGCACAATTTACATGAAATTACACAGAACCCTGACAGAAATTTAACATAGAACCCTAAATAAAATATTGCACATACAATGTTACATAAATAAGCTCTCAAACGCAATAATGGCGTATACAAAGACTTGGCATTGGTTTGCCACATGATTATACTTGATGTTACCGTAAAATATTCAAACACGAAAAATAATCTCAAGTACATACAAAAAAACAAAGCCCTTAAAAGTTACAATGAAACGCCATAAACATAGCCGGATTGCACATGATTCACGTTGTGCGGGTCGCGATACCTCTCCAACATCTTTCTACTCCTCCATGATTAAGGTAAAAATGGTACAAGGGCGCAATAAATTAATAAAGCGGAAGCATAATGCTGGGAAAATGTCTGGCAGAAACATACACAAGCAAAGGTTAACCGGAAACTAAATTGACTATGGAAACCTAAATCAGTGAACAAAAGGTGTAGTGCGTACGTGACAGTGTCTTACCGTGCCAGCTCTCCTTGACAGACTGTCCAGAGACAAGCGTCGCACGGACCTACCATGACTGTCTACGGGGTTCACATAAGCGGAAGTGCTAAGCACGCCGAGTAAAATATTTAATTATTGAAAACAAAATGGGACAAATAAAATTAAATATTGTTTTACATTTTTATAATTTTCTTATCAATTTTCATATTAATTTAGTCTCTCTTTATGACGGCATTCATACTGGAATATGAGTATTCTTAATCTCGGTGCCGTGGGCACTTTGAATTTTATAACCAAACAATTTAATACATTTGAAGACATATTAAACCCTCCAAATATAACACATTTTACACTGAAAAATAATATTTATGTGGGAGTTCAGAATGATTATTGGCCTCTTTGCGCACGTGCGGGACACGTGACACATGCATGGTGAGTGCCGTTATGGGCTCTAGCGCCACTGGCTTTGAGGGTCGTCGGTTTCTTTGCTGTTTGCAGGGGGTGGTGGTGTAGGCAAAAACAACAATGTGGGTATGTGGTGGTGACTCTGCTCGCATCTTGCGAATTCTGTGTTGCGATTTGTTGACACGTGGTGTCACACTCACTGCCCTATTCTCCCCGAACCCTTTCAAACTCTATTGCCCTACTATGCTCTCCCCTGCGGGAACTGGAAAGCCTCGGAAAGGCATCTCGCCTTCACTTGTGATATCAAAATTTACATTTACTCTTCTGTTACAACCAGATTTACTTGTGCCTTGGGGAAACCCCTTAAAACTCAACTCACTGGCACTGGTTGTGTTGACATTTACGTGTGCAATTATGTTACCACTTTCTTTGTGTACACTTGGAAACCCCTTAAATTCACTCTGATCCGTTGTTGTGTTACAGGCATTAACAGAGAAACCCAGAAATGGTGTTGCGGTACTACTTGTTTCCACCTCCTCACTACTAGGTGTTGAGTGTTCTGTCGGTGCAAAACTGTCTCATGACAGTTAATTATTTTGGCTGGGTGTTCCCTTGTTAGAGTGTTTGTTCTCTTCAGTGTCCGTGTTGACATTTCCTTGTGTACTCCCTGGTGAAATTCTCCGAACTTGCTGCGGTACTGAGCGTAACGTTGTCTCCTTTCCTCTCTTCCCTGCAGGCGGTCGGGCTATCCGCAGGTCATCACGCTGCCGTTTCGTGACACATCTAGGTCCCAACTTCACAAGATATGTGGAATTTCCCAACTTTTCCACCACCCTCACTGACCCTGACCATCTAGGTGCCAGTCCAGCACAGTACTTCTTCGCCCTGGCTGATAACGGGTTCTCTATTACATACACATACATCCCGGTTACAAGTTCGGGTGGCTGCCTCTTGCTGTCCGGCACCCACACATTACAATAACTTGATCTGGTTCGCCCTGGCTTCCTCATGTATTTGCGCCGGGTGTTCAACAATTTGTTCAGGTGGTCTGAGCAGGTTTTCACGGGGTGCTCCGGGGGCACGGAGTTTGCGACCTTGTACCATCCCAGCAGATATTTTTCCGGTTGCCGCATTCACTCTATTCCATAGGCAAAATATCACCTCCGGGATCAATTCGGCCCACCTAGTATGGTCCTCGCCTAACCGGACACGTAATTGGATTTTGAAGTCTTGGTTAAGTGTCTCGGTTGGATTAGCCTTGGGATGGTATGCTGGGGTGGTACGGTGCTCTCTTCCCCACCTGGTACAGTACTCTCTTTACTCTTGCCCTACAAATTTGTACCATTGTCTGTCAGCAAATACTCGGGGTGTCCCCACCTTGGGAAAAACTCGTTCTGCATTACTTGTGCAACTGTGTGTGCACGAACATTGCTGATAGGAAATGCCTCGGTCTAACGGGTGAGCAAATCCATGGCAACAACAAGAAATCTTTTCCCAGTTTTCGTAAACGGGTACAGGCCCATGATGTTGATAGCTACTGTTTTGAATGGCTCAGTTGGCAGCCTTGGCTGTTGTGTAGCGTTGCCGTCTGTTCTCCGCGGCTTACGGGTGTTACACATGATACAGCTCTGTACATGTTTCTGGACATCTCCCTGAATCCTGGCCAGTGAAAAAATTTCTGCACGTTCCTTCGTGTTTGCTCGGATCCCGGGTGTCCATGCTCAAAACTGTCATGTGTATACTTTAACACAAGTTCCCGTTTCTCTTTCGGTACATACGTCCGCCATTGCGCACAATTACCAGGTGGTTTGGTTTGTATTTCTCTGTCCAGTATTCTCCAGTGTTCTGTGTAATATGTGGCACAGTGTTGTGCAGTGTCTGGGTAATTGTCTTGTGCAGTGTGTATCTCTTTTAACACGTCACGTACATTCAAGGAAACAAGTTCTCCAGGTGGTGTGGCAACATTGTTTTGTACACCGATAGTTTGTGTTTCTGCAGTTGGTATTGCACACCAAGGTGGTAGCACCTCTTCCCACTCCGCATTGTCATTTAACGTTAGATTCAGACAAGGATTCCTGGACTAGGCGTCTGCGAGCTCGTTGATTTTCCCCGCTACGTGCTCTACCTTAAAATCGTATTCCTGCAGTAACAGCGCCCAGTGGGCAAGTTTGCTTTTCCCGTTATGCATTCCTTCTAACCATACAAGGCATCGGTAGTCAGTTTTGAGTGTAAACTGCCTTCCTAGCAAGTACGGCCGGTACTTCCGCAATGCATGTACAATGGCCAAACATTCTTGTTCATTAACGTGATATTTACGTTCTGCGTCCCCGAACTTTGCACTGTGGTAGCTGATGATATGTTTTTCCCCGTGTGTCCCTCCTGATACAACATAGCTCGAATGCCTTCTTGACTGGCATCTGTTTGTACAACTATGGGTAACTCTAGGTTGAACCTAGATAGCGGATTACAGGTCTCAAATGCAATTTTAATGTCTTTAAATGCTTGATCGGCTTGAGGTGTCTAGACAAATTTATGTTTCTCACACAACAAAGCAGTTAATGGGGCAGTGATTACGGAAAAGTTTGGTACAAATTCCCTTAACCAATTAATCAGGCCAAAGAATTTCCTGACTTGTTTACGTGATCTGGGTGTGGGTTTGTTTTGAATGTCCTGTATGTGTTGTTGTTCTGGTTCGTGTCCGTTTGCTGTTACATAATGTCCTAGAAACTTCATTCTACTCATACCCAACTTACACTTTTCCACTTTGCACGTAAGTTTATTATGTTCGAGACGTTCAAACACAAGCTTAAATGGTACAAGTTCTCTTCCCAGCCGTTAGACCAAACAAGTACATCATCCAAATATGCCATCGCAGAGTCTCCAATAAATCCATCGAATACATTAACCATTAAGTTCTGAAACATTGCAGGGGCACACTTTAAACTAAATGGCATGGCTACAAACTGAAATCTACGTCCATCTGGGGTAGTAAATGATGCTTTCTTTCTGTCCTGCGGGCGGATAGGCACTTTCCAATATCCAGACTTTAAATAAAATAATGTGAATACTGAAGCTGGTCCTAATGTTGACAAAGTGTCTTTCATGTTTATGACTGGTGGTGGCATGTTTACTGTAATTTTGTTGAGGGGGCGGAAATTGACACAGAATCGCCAATTGCCATCTTTCTTTGAAACAAGGGTTATACCTGAATTATAGAGACTTTTTGTAGGTTTAATAACATTATCATTGAGCATCTCGCATACCTGCTGGTTGATGACACGGCGAAAGAAAATACCTGGTCTCATGGCTTGGAGTACACTGGGTCCTTGTGTGTTGTGATGATCGCATGCTCCGTGACGTTGGTGCGCTGCAGCTTCCCCTCAGTGTGGAACACACTGGCATACTGGTCCAGCAGATGTTGCAGATGTTGCTGATGTGTGGCGGGCACCTCGTGCTTAAAGTCAGCAAGTGGCACAGTGGTGGTTGTTGTTGGTGGTGTTGCTCCCACAACGTAAACAGTCCATCGGCCATGTGTCCCCACGTGCAGACAATTCAGGTGCGGTTCTATCACGGCGTGATTGTCAACAAGCCCTGGCAGACCCAAAATCACTTCTTCGCACAAGTCTGGCACAATGTAGACATCGCACTTGGTATGCAGCTCTCTGATTCCTACAGTTACGTGCATAACACTTTTTGCTTCTCCCTGTTGGTGTGTGGTAGCATATTGCAGGCGTCTTGGTGGCACCCTAGTTGTTATCGCTTGTATCAAACCCTCACGCACAAAATTGTGACTAGCGGTAGTGTCAATAACAGCTGTGACATTCTTCCCTTCAAGTTCTTCACATACTGTCAGTGCTTTTACGGTATTAGTGGGCGGGTTTTCCTGCTGCGGCGGCGACTGTGTGATCTGCCTGATGGGGGGGGGGGGGAGGGAGTGGTCACGTGACATCAAGAACAAGCGTGGGGAGTACAGGCGGCGGTGGTTCACTTTGTTGGTCCAGCACTTGTTCTCTTTGTTGTGCCTGCTTATCTTGTTCATAGGCACATGCCTCCCGTGTAAACAGTTCCATGCTCTCCCGGCTGGCTCTGCGCAACAGCGGCCTAATGTCCAGTTTTGACAATGCCACAATTATTTCTAAGATGCAGTGTGTTGGCTGACCTGGGTTCAGACACTTGAAAAAGCGTAGCTTACACTCTATAAACTCCTCAATACCCTTGCGTTCTCTCTGCTGCTTATGATACAGTCGGGCATGTGCCTGGATAGCATCTCCGTCTATGTCGAATCTACATAGCACTCTCTCACAGAACTCTTCCCATGTGACTCGATAGTTCCTGACCAAGTTCCACCACGTGGCAGCAGTTCCCCTTAACCTGTTGGCAGTTCCCTCAGTCCAATCATCCGTATGCACACGATGCCTGTGTAATTTTTCTTTGCACACTGCAAGGAATGTACCCAGGTCTTCTGAATCATGTCCCAGGAAAGTTGGTAAGAGAACGTTTTGGTCATGTCCCGTCAAACCCTGTGGTGTGTACATAACGACTACTGGCAGCGTGGGCTTTACCTCTAATGTTGTCGGTGGCGTGATCTCAGCACAGTTTGTCTTACGGCACTCAACACAGTTTGACACCATCGCGGAAGGTTACATATTCATCAGTCCCTATGCATCGCAAATGTAAGTCCCATTTGCACTGCTGGCACTGTGCCCACTTCATTCCCACCCTATCACATCTGGTGCACGCACACAGGCGTGGTTCCGACAGCATAGATACGGTGTCGGACTTGCATTGACAACGGCTGATCACATAGATTTTCACTGAACAAGTTGACTTCACTCACCCTTCCACAATGCACTCATCGATCAATCTGCATGTCCAAATATCTCACGTTTGCAGGTGTCGCGATTGTCAACGTTGATGTCTTGAGGGCTTCTCGCGGTTGATCAGGCGTGATGTCCGTCTTCTTCTCGCGATTGACGCGGATGACGTGACCCGAATGTACACACTTGACCCCACTTGGGAACGCCAATTGACGCCGTTTGGTGAGACACGCGACGAACAATGACACAAATACGTACTGGTAATGTGGGTGCCAGCGGTGCTTCCCAATCACCACACTATTGAGACTCAGGGTTCTCAAGGATGCTGTGGGTTCTGTATGTCTGGTCACCCATACATACTTACAAACACGTAGGCAATACTAAACTTTTACTAAACATCACTTGAAATAAAAACTTATTAAAATATATGTGGCTAGACACTGTCATTACTGAATAAAAGAGTTCAGTTCACTGTTGACTTGTTTTTTGGTTACTATGCATACATATCAACTTGCCAATGAAATTCTAATAATCTCGATCATAACTAGCCATTTGCTTGGGTGCTCCCCAGCCCGCAATTACTCTAGCGCACACCTAGATGGATAATCTCACCGAGGTGTGTGAAAGTTCAACCTTCACAAGGGAAGAGGGCCGACAGCCATTAGGGTGTACTGGCGGTTTTTCCCTGAAGACAGGACACTCTGAATTACAAATAAAAACCTTGACACATTAACACGTGTGATTACTCGGCATCACTAACGCAAACTCGTCAGGGCTCGCCCTCCAGCACGTGAGTAGTGTGGTGACGGCCTATACACAGAGCCAGCTAGGATGGGAATAATTGCACTGTACACTAATTACAAAATTACATAAACCCTCAAAAGATACATGAAACAAGATGGGACACGAGATCAGTATTCACAATAAACACACACATGTTTGAAAACAAGTTTAGAAGGCGCGGATGCCACTGAATGAAGTTCATAGAAGACCAACGTGGTGCAGGTGAAATTGCATTATTTCTGCGTGGAAATTGCATATTAGTTTTAGACAAAATATTATTCTTGCTGAGAAAATTATTGTCTTTACGATTGAAGTGGTTACAGACTGGTAACATGGCTGACGGCGGTAAAATCCAACATTAACATGACCGCGTGGTCAAGTACAAAAAGCATCAATTTACATGAAATTACACAGAACCCTGACAAAAATTTAACATAGAACTCTGAATAAAATATTGCACATACAATGTTACATAAATAAGCTCTTAAACGCAATAATGGTGTATACAAAGACTTGGCGTTGGTTTGCCACATTATTATACTTGATGTTGTTACCATAAAAATTTCAAACACAAAAAATAATCTCAAGTACATATCAAAAACAAAGCCCTTAAAATTTTACGTACCAATAATGCAGAAGTTACAGTGAAACGTCGTAAACATAGGCGGATGGTACCTTTTTCATGTTGTGTGGGTCACGTGACCCTTCCGACATTTCTATTCCTTCTCCTCGATTAAGTTAAAAATGGCACAAGGGTGCAATAAGTTAATAAAGCGGAAACATAATGCTGGGAAAATGTCTGGCAAAAAGTACACAAGCAAAGGTTAACCGGTAAACTAAATTGACTATGGAAACCTAAATCTGTGAACATAAGTTGTAGTGCATACGTGACAGTATCTTACCTTGCCAGCTCTCCTCGACAGACTGTCCAGAGACAAGTGTCGCACGGACCTACCATGGCTGCCTACAGGGTTCACATAAACGGAAGTGCTAAGCACGCCGAGTAAAGTATTAATTCCTTTGTTGTTTTACATTTTTATAATTTTCTTATCTATTTTCATATTAATTTAGTGTCTCTTTATGACGACGTTCATACCGGAGTATCAGTGTTCTTAATCTCAGTGGCACTGGCACTTTGAATTTTATAACCAAAGAATTTCAATTTAGGAACAAACACTTTAAAATATTTTAAGACATATTAAACCCTGCATATACAATATAACACATTTTACACTGAAAAATAATATTTATGTGGGAGTTCAGAACGATTATTGGTCTCTTTGCGCATGTGCGGGACACGTAACACATGCGTGGTGAGCGCCATCATGGGCTCTAGGGCCGCTGGCTGTTAACTGAAATCAAATATAGTAAAATATGTATTTAAATATTAAAATCTCTTTTCAGTTGTACATTACACATTAAAAAAATCATTATTTTGCTGTAATAAGTATGAAATATGCTACAATTGAAAACATGTATAATTGCTGCTTACTAGCTATGCCATAATTCCAGTGTGTGAGAGAGACATAGAAAGAGAGCGTGACATGCCTCGCCCTGCTGACAGTTGCTTCCTCGCTCGATAAAACAAGCACTGTGCCAATATGTCCTACGCACAATATTTTGCGCTGTTATTTTAAACTGCAAAAATATGTGGCCATCGGGGTTACCTAAATATTTAAATAGTCACCGTTTAATTTACAAATAGCATACTAAAAAACTAGGTTAAAATATTATTTTAACTGTGAACTATTTCTTACCGGCCGTTGCCAACACGTCGCTGCTCTCGCTGTTAATTCATATTTAATATGAAATAAATAGTACAATTTATAGAAGATCCTAAGGTAAAGTTTCATTTATTCAATAATGCAGTATTCTAAAGTTAACCGCAGTGTTATATATTTGTGGAATGCAGGTTATTGAAAAAACAGGTTGACATGATACGCCTAAAGTGATTAAGGTTAATTTTCAAAAGTCTCTTCCAGTTGGGAATGGACTATAATAGTTATACCTGTTGGTTCATACGAACTTGAAGACTTGGAAACTTTTATAAGTAGTAGTGTACCTGAAAATGTTAAGTTTCTATTGCGTTGTAATTCAAATACTTTAACTAGTACAATGCTTAACAATGTCTATATCGATTTCACACAAAATTATTTGATTGCATATATGTTAGGTTACAAACGTAAAGTGTATCCGGCTAACCAACTTCACGAATCATCAAAACAAGTTAATATTTTACTAGTTTATGTTTGGTGTAAACATAAATATAGTAGGAAGGTTTGTTTTTTAATGGAAAGCAAACAAACACATTACATCATTCAAAATGATAAATTTATTACATTAGAAACAAAGAAGTAACTGTACGTCTACATTTTTAAAAATCAAATAGAAACTAGTATAAAAAGTCTTGCATTCTGTGTAATGCAACCAAAATGGGTATTGTATGCAGAACACAACACATTCAAAAGAAATTACTTATAAAAAGACGTTAAAAACAATGTAAAGTGCTTACTTCAATTAGAAAGCCGGTGCGGTTAACAGGAGGCAACGGATCGTTTTTAAGAGAATTTGGATATAAAGTTAATAGAAATGGAAGATGTTCTTAGTGTCGCTCACTGGAGATTGGCAGGTAATGTCTTCTGCCCAGTTGAGTATCACCTGCTCACAGTTTCCAGATAATACACAATTTGATTTGGCACAAAGAAAGGGAGTATTTCCTTATGACTTTAAGTCAATAGAGAGTCTGAACCGTACCTCACTCCCGCCAAAGGATGCTTTTCATAATGTACTGAAAGGCAAGGGTAAGCAATGCAGATTACGCTTATTGGAGTACGCAATATAATATTTATGTGTGGACACGTGTTTGTTGGCTGATATTTTTGAAAATTTCGGGACCGTATGTTTAGCAGGATACGGTCTGGATGTCACAATGTACGTCACAGCTTCCTTTCTCTTGTGGTATGCTCTTTTGCTTAATACAGGTTTGCTGCTGGAGTTGATGACAAATGTAGATAGGTACTTTTTGTAGAGCGTGGGATCAGGGGCTGTATTACCCAGGTTTCCAAAAGGCATGTGAAAGCCAATAATATTTACAATTGTGAGAAGTACGACCCCTGTGTGGCAGAGAAGTACATTTGCTACTTCGATGTTAATGGATCGTACAGCCACATGATGAAATACAAGCTACCTATTGATAATATTTTGAGTGGGCTGAATCAGATGAATTTTTGACATGGGATTTTGCTAACACAGACAATGCAGGGGATGCATGTTTTTTCGCGGAAGTAGATTTGTCTTTTCCGAATGAATATTATGATGCCCTATGTGATTTGCCTCTTGCCCTAATGTCATGTATACCTCCGAAGGGCAAAACTGAGAAACTGCTTTTGACACACACACCACGAAAGAATTACATTGTACTTAGGGAAACATTGAAGCACTACTTGAAGTATGAAGCCAAACTCGACTCTGTTCGCTGTGTACTGTTCTTTGGGCAAGAGGCGTGGATGGCTCCATACATCATGTACAATATTGAGAAACCTGCTCAGGCGGTGAACACATTTGAAAAATTGTTTTTTCAACTAATGGCTAATTCTGTCTATGGAAAAACTTAGCAGAATGTCCACCAGGAGAAAAACATCATAGTTGGATCGTGGTATTATACAATTTACGGGGCAGCAGCACTGATTGGGCGACCTACGTTCAAGGCAAGGCAAAATCTTCAATGAAAATTGGATCCTGATTGGAATGGAAAAGGTCTCTGTTACGTTTAACAATCATTTATATATTGGTGTTACCGTATTAGATTTGTCCAAATAGTTTTTGTATGATTTCCATTATAATTACATACAACAGAAATTTCCTCAGCCAATTTTTGCATCTCTTACACTGCGATACTGATTCCTGGATTTATGAAATTCACTGTCATTATGTGCACGAAAGCATTTCCCATGATTTGGCTACACAATTTGATACTTAACTATGCGCCAGATAATCTGCAAAAATTCCCGTTGGTGAATAAACGTGTTACAGTGGTTATGAAGGATGAATGTGCCGGCTGCATAATCACTCACTTTATAGGCCTACACTCTAAACTTTATACGTACACCGTTTTGAATGAGCAGTATGTGCATAAAGCTAAGGTGGTAAACCCTAACGTGTTGCAATCTCTCCTGTACGAGGATTACCTGGAATGCCTCGTGCAAAATTCACAGGTTATGGGGACCCAATTTCATTTCCGTTCGTGTGCCCACAATATCTACACCGAACGGGTAACAAAAGTTGCATTGTCAAGTAATGACAAATATTATATTGGGCCGGTTAATGTGTCAACAGTACCTTGGAGGCCTTATAAGATTCCGTACTAAATTTATCTCTACTGCCAGTAACATCAACATCTGAGGTCATATCTGCAGCCAAAACATCATCTACAAGCATCTCTAGTTTTACTACACGCTGTCCACCAGCATCGGAGGGAAGACCACCTCACTGTAAGGCCAGTGTTACTGGCTCGCCACATCTCCAACTAAGCGCCATCCACTATCATTGAAGGGAAGACTGTCCCACTGCGAGACCAGTGTTACTGGCTCGCCACATCTATCTGTTACTCCACAAAACATATGCTTTTGCATTGCGTTAAATCCACAGCCCCATCCATCACCAACGTTCTGCTGCAAGGTCAGTGTTACTGGCTTGCCATCCACCGACTACCATTCATGGCTACCTTTCCCTTTCAAGGGGGATTAAATGGAGGGTATGCTGCAAGAGTGCAACTCCAGTTGTGAGGGTTTACCTCACTCCAATGTGGAAGGGATACTTGCCCTCTCTCAACCTGCTAGCTAGCAATTCACCGTGTAAAGAATATGTCAAAGGTGTAGTCCTGTATGTGCCAATATTGGATATAGAAAAGAAGTTGTGTAAATAATACAATGTATCTTATGTATCTGCCGTATATACATGAACTTGTTTTCAACACTAAATAATAATTTACTCCAGAAACACACTTTTTTTTAAATGTTTTTCTTATCTACACTAAATTAGTTTTTGAGTAAGCAATAGTTGGTGAAAAGTTGGAATATGGTTACATGAGAAAAATGTAACTAACATATGAATAAAAGTACAAGTTTGCCTATATCGTTGTAAAACAGATATAAAGTTTATATGATGAAATTATGCTATATAACAACGCCAGGCATTCCACGTAGTTGGCTAGAGAGTTTTCACTTTTTGTTGGGGAGGTTTCCCCGATGGGATGGCTAACAGTTCATGTCTGCATGCTCCATACACAGATCCTAATGGAGTGAGAGAGAGGGGGAGGGGGCAGAGCTACCGTGAGGTGATGCTTCATGAGGCAGCATGGAGACTTACGTCACTCCTTTGCCAGGAGTGGTACGAGACATGAGCAGTTGGAGGCGCGAGAGGCAGAGCTCCTGTACAGTGGCGCTCCGTGTGGCGGTGGGGAGACTTACTTTCAGTCCGCTGCCGTAGACGTGAGTGGCATGAACAGCGTGCCGGGCCTTGGCGCTTGGTTGGAGCTCTGTTCCAACATGGCGGCAGGGTATAATTGAAAGATACTAGCATTCTCAGATTAGTCATGAGTGGCTAGTTCTAGGGAGTGGATATGTACTTATTCTCTCGGTGTGTGAACTTAGTATGTAATTACATTTACTGAGTTTCTGTTCTTTGCCATTATGTAATTGCTAATTATGTACACTTAGTCATAGCACAATTGTTAATTATGCATACTTATGCCTCATTGCATATACTTTCATACTTAGTCATTATGCAATTACTCATTACGTGTATTTACCCATTATGCAATTACTTATTACACGTATTTACCTCTTCGGGTGTTGAACCAAGGACTCTCACCCCTCTCATTCCAACCTCCTGACTTGTGGTACACCCCTTTCACCCTTGTCAGTTGTGATTTGGTAGCTAAAGGGTGAATATGTGTACTTAATCTCATTATGCAATTACTAATTATGCTATTGTGCAATTACTCATTACGCAATTATATGAATTATGTCTTGTATGGGTCTCAAACCAAGGACTGCCCACACACCCTCAAAAAAAATGTAAAAGTCTCACAGTGACAGAGAAGGGAGGGGGAGGGGGCATAACCCATCACCCAATCTCAGCATACATCACAGGGTTTGGAAAGGGAGGGGGATATCCGCCATTTTGAATAAATTATATTTTGTGAGCTCCCTGCAACTCCTACTAACATTAATTTACGTCCTTAACTCTGTGCTGCATGTAGATGAGTGCCACAAAATGTTATTCATACCTGTATTTATAGAAAATTTAATTATAACATTAGTGCATGTGTCCACTGATATGGGCAGGTGTGCTCACAGTATTGATGGCTAATCCTATGGATCATCCAATTTCGTCATTTTTCGAAGAAAAACTACCTCAAATACAAGCAAATGTGTGCAAATGTGACTTTTTTTCTCGCAAAGTGAAAACTAACAATATGTTATGATTGAACTTTAGTGAAACTGAAACAAAAAATAAAAATAATGTTGTTCGAGCTCAGCCTTATGGAAAGAATAACGAGTTTCATAACATTTTAGCAAGGTATTCATTATAACAAATTTGTTGCAAAATCCAATTTAAAAAAATGTAGAATATGGACTATTTACCACAAGGTGTTTTTCCTGTATGTGAACTCTTATTTTATGTAGTTATTTCATTTTTAAATAATGAAAATAAAAAACAAGATTATTTACAGGTAAAATTTTTTTGGCTGGTGCACTAAATGAACATTAATTAAACATCCGAAAATTAATCAAAATCGAGAATTTTTGTTTCGTTACAACTTTCTGTAACCAAATTTCTTACGGAAATGAAAATGAAAGTTGTCACTTTTCATTTTCGTTTTGATTTGCTGAATATTTGCGCAACCCTAAATCTTATTTCCCCAAATATAAACAGTACTAACGTAGTTCCTAGATAAAAAAAAATAGGTGCCTCAAGTACAAAGGCACTCCCTTGATATAAAACTGTGTACCCCCAAGTACAAGACATACTGCCCTTGTTGATTTAAAAATAATCCCCAAGTGTAAACCCACTTCTTGAATCTCATTAGTTATATGTTACAATTGAATCTTTATGGGTTTGCATTTTGCAGGACAATTCTACTAGCAGATTTTAACATTACAGCAAGATTTGCATGTGGAGTGTATGCTCATAGTATGCGCTGCATTGCAAAGTGGTCTCCAGTCAAACATTTCCCAGCTGCAGATAGACAGTATGTGTTTGACAGGTGATCCGGGACCAGGCAGACAAGATCTGTGAGATGGCAACTGTGATGGAGCAAGCAGCAGCAATAGACGAGAGCCGGGCAATCAGCGAGCAGGAGCTCATCTCCAAACTGACGACTGAAAACAAAGTAAGTGTCCAGGAACATAAGCAATTAATGGAGTGTAAATATTGATGAAAACAAACAATAAAGAATGCAATATTTAACAGAGGTATCATGTAAAATGATAATAAAAATTAAAATACTTAATAGAAACTTGCTTGATTATGTTCAAGTGTGCTAATAATTAATCTAATTAAATATATTTTCCTTAATTTGTAATACTTTTGGAATCCAATATGTTGATGGAGCTCACGTGACTAAGTGCCGGAACGCAGGTTTTGGAGGTTTGCTGACAGTTGAATGAAAGTGAGTAATTGACAAATGAAAAGCATTGACATAGTAATTAGCAAATGAGAAGCATTGATGAAGTAAATAGCCAATGAGAAAACAATGGATAGAACGCATGTAATTGGTCGAGTGGAGGTACGAGAAAAACAAATGACAGTATTTAAACGCAGATAAGAAACCATTACCCTTCTGTATATGTGAACGGTGTTAGTCGAGAGCTGGTTTTTTATATGGTAATGATGTGTAAATAGTCTCATTGCATTAATAAAAAGGAAGTATGTTGAACGGGACTCAAATTCAGTATCAATCCGTCTACCTGTCGACATAGTTTTCATCCTGTTGTCTCTCCGCCCTACGATGTTATCATATCTCTGGTAGTTCTACAGAGGATAGGTGAAAGTGTGTATGATTGTTTGTAAGTTCATTACCTTCCTCCACACCAGGTCATATGTGATGTATCTGATGATGGGTTAACATGTCAGTCTCTCTGCATTTGCCGAAGCGTTGACACGTGTGATTGCGTAACAATTTGCTTTCTCTCCGAAGAGTCTACATGCGTTATTGCGTAAATAAATGCAAGTTCATTTCCTGGAACTTTTTGGAAAGGAACCTCTTAACCTCAGTTGTGAACCTGCAATTGATGTGTGATTGCGTTATTCAACGCATTCCCCGGAATTTCCCAAATTTAAAAAAATGAAGTGTTCTGTCCGAGACTCGAACTCGATAATCCGAAAATAACATTACCTTTACCAGGAATCCAACTCAAAACAATACATTTTTGTTAAATTCAAAAATAAAATAATATTAAGTGTCCTGTCCGAGACTCGAACTCAGTAATCCAAAGTAACATTACATTAATTACGCTTAGCAGGAATCCAACTCAAAAATAGAATTTTTGTTAAATTCAAAAAAATATAATAAGTGCCTTGTCCGAGACTTGAAGTTGGCATTTCCAAACTTTTTCTCCTTCGAAATACTAAAAATAAATAAAGTATCCGGTTTGGTAGTCAAACTCAAAAATTAAAAAAGAAAAAAAATTGAATTAAATTAAGTGCTCTATCCTAGAATCAAAGTCGGTATTCTAATAATAAATAATTGCATTTGTCAGTTGTCGTCAGTAATCTAAAAATAAATAATTACATTAGTCGGTTACACAATAACATACATTCATTATGTTATTATGCAATTATGTCATATATACAATGCAAGTGCTTTCACACGTCATCAGCCACTTGCATCATGTCTGTTGAGCGAAGGACTTTGACGAGGTCACATCGACTGAGTAGCTCTTGTAAGTTCTCACTTGTGATTGCGCAGTTCTCAAAACTTACATAAATACTACATCCGGAAATTAAACCCGATATTTCCCAAATTTCATTACATTAAGTGTCCTGTCCGCTAGTCGAACTTGCAATCCTCCAGGTCCAAAAACTTTAAAAATTTTCCAAAAATAACATAATTGAATTGCCCAGTAGTCGAACTCACAATCTCCCAACTCCAAAAACCTTTAAAATTTTCCAAAAAATCATTAATTTCCAAAATAACATTACATTAAGTAGCTATAGCAGGAATCAAAGTCAAAAGTAAATTTTTATTAAATTCAAAAATAAAATAATATTAAATGGGTAAGTATGTACTTGGTGAATATATACTTGGTAAGTATATACTTTTTGAGTATGTTCTTGGATGCACCTTCCTCTATTTCGAATAAATTATGGCCCAGGAATCCCACGCTCGCACTTGCAAATGCATTTTAATTACAATTACACATGCACTGAAAGTGAAAAAGCACTGGAAGTGCACTTGCACCAGAAATGCACGCATTGCCATTTTGAATAAATTATATCTAGAACTTGTGTGTTCAGCAGTTGGAGGAGGAGGGGAAAGCAAAAGTGCATCTCACCTTTATGTAAGGAGTCTATAAGAGTCAAAGTGGCCCAGTACTGCCACAATAGCTCTACTAATAGCGTCTGTCTAACTAATGTTATCAGGTTGAGTGGTTATGGTACATGGCATCACCACAAATTGCTATCTTCAGTCAGTAAAATTAACGACCATTAATGGTTTGAAAGTAGTGTGACTTAACAAGTGCGTGTCATTACTATTTTCCTGATAAAGCCAATTTCTAAGTGCTGATACATTACTTGGTTGGCTGACATAATTTCTCTGTTTGTTTCCCATAAGGAACTGTATTCTTCTACCATGGTTTTCTCAACTGCTGTGTATTTGAAAAATGTAAACCCCTGCTATCACAATAGCAAATTTTATTTGTAATACCCCACAACGTTTCTGACTCATCCATTACCATAATAACCTTTGTATACAAAAAGCAAGCTGTTACTGGATGTGAACATGTAATTAATCTATTTACTCATATCCAAGTCAAATGGAGATATTCTTTCGTCTTCCTTTCAGCAATTCAGGCCAGTGTTTTTATTATTATGTACATATTCTAAAAGGACAGAGTCAGGGTTTGGAAACCGTGGCGCATAACTTGAATAACGGCAGGCACACATGGTCCCGCAGTGGTGTATTGGTCAGACTATTCTCTTCTCACCTAGGCAAACAGGGTTCAATTCTAGGCAGGGTCACTCACTGATTTTTGCATGTAAGAGTTGTGCTGGACGATGGTGCTGTTTGGCAAGTTCTCTCAGGGATCTCCCATTTCCCCCACCCTTGCATGCCTGTGCTGCTCCATACTCACCTCAGTTCATCCTTATTGGCTCTCAAGACCTCGGTGTTGGAGACCCGTCCAAATCTCTCCAGTCCATTCCAGCAGGCACACACGGTTAAACATTGGCAATCTTAATGGAAAGAGCAGTCAGTCAAGTGCCAGCAGGATAGTTTGATTATATTTTTTAATATTTCTCGATACCAAGTCGTACAGTAGTGGTGTAGATTTGAAATGGTAAGCAACCAAAATAATGCAACAAACTCATTTTTAGTCCTATTCCTTCCAATTATTTTTTTTTAGCAAATTTTAGCAGTCCTCCAAAAAAAGATTGTTGTTACAGTACGATTAGTATTCCAGGGGTCCTTATTCTAGGGGTCGTAGAGTTAAGAGTTCGTCATAACAGCTTCTCACACTTTATCAAATTGTTACAGCTTCCCTGCTTTATTATTTCTTGTGGACAATTGTATAAATTATATTAATAGTAGCAGTAAAGCAACACCTGCTTTAAAAAATGTATAATTGAATGCTTTTTTATTTGTCGAGCTATAAAATAAAAAACAAAATCTGTATAGCAAACTGAGGCAAAAATTTTGTAAATTCAAGATGACTGGAACTGATACCCCGTTAAAAACTGTTGTCTCAATGGAAAGAAGTGCAAAATAAAATTAGCCTTTAGTAATAAAGGTAATGTTTTCAGTTCTTAGCACTGCTAATGTATCAAAATGCAGTGTGTCTTTATGTATTAAATAAGAACCATACAGTATATAAAATATTAAAACTGGGGTTCTATTTATATTTTTTCATGGAGGTCTTTGGTTTGATGTCTTGCATGTGATTCTGCTTAAGAGGCAGTTATTTTGAATTGCATATTGTTTTGATGAAGCAGTGGAAAATTTTCTCATACAGAAAAAAATATTAAAATTGTAAAAACTGTGGAAATTTTTATTTTACCATGAGAATAAAACATGATAAATATGTCACTGTTTGTACAGATGCGAGTAATACACGCTCAGCAGGTCTAACCATGTGTAGCCAAGTTAACCTCACGGTCATATTTGCTATGATATAAAATGTTCCTACACTACAAAATAGAGTTGAATGCCTGTTTTTTTTTACATTCCGTACATTTTAAACATTCAAAACCCGTAACTATTTCAAAATACATTATTAATAAAACACACAAACTTACTGTTTGTAAGCTTAATGACATCTCCTGAACATGACGTGTTGTATGACAATCTGTGGATGATTACTTCACTATAATCAAGTTTGTCTGCCGACAATACAAAATAATCTATGTGCAGAAGCATTAATGTTTTCTGAAGTATGCCAACTTAAACTTGGGAAAGGAAAATATTTGAAGTGCTTCAAAACAAGTTACCCCAAATGACTGATCAAGCTATTGTACAAAGCATTTTACACAAGCTGATATTACGTTTCACTGAAGAAGACACATAATAAAAACACGTATGATCACTGTATTTAATGAAAACAAATACAAAATTAACTAATAACTTTTGGTAGAACATTCAGACAACACCAGATAAAAGCACTTTCACAGGTGCTAGGCACAGTTCCTCTTTGTGTGTTAGAATCGAAAGCTAGACGTGGTAAGGATGAGGCACACACCCTTTCAGTATTAATCAGGTGGGCGCCTAGCTCTCTCTGTTGTTACAGAGAGCTGTCGTTCCCTCCCAGTCCCATTATACTGCTACACAGCTTTTTCGGAGCAGCAGCGAAGGGATCCGCGCTACTTGCAATTACATTAGATTTCTACCTTTTACCACACTTATGTTGATTGTGTATAAATCATGCGAAGGACCAGGTAATGGACCTAAGTTAACATTTAAAAAATAATTCAACTACTTTCTTGCCAGAGGTCAGGGAAAGTGTAGCTTACACTCACTACAAGCTGCTCGGCACACTGTGTGTAGTTTTTTTTTTCTGGCCAGGAGAGGGCTTATATGTTCGTCTAGGTTATAATATTTCTCAGATGACGTCTAATTATTAGAATAATTTAATATTTTATTAAAACAACGTACATATTTTTGCTCAAGAAACTTTTGAACACACTCAATTTTTAACATTTTGGGGGGCTTAAAGGGAATCAAAAAACTTAAAATGTTATCTTACAAGCACGTAGATGTTACTAGTCAATGGTAATCATTTCACTGTTATTAACATGTATAAGATGTAATTTTACTACTAAAACCTTGCAAATATGGCCAATTTAAAATTTTAATGAAATATTTACCTATAATATTTGAATTTATTCACTGATTTGAAACACATTTTTGTCTACAAATATTGGGTCTTCATCTTGTTCCCGTCTCAACTTCAACATGTATTCTATCTTATTCTCATTGATCTGTAGTCCCATTTTTGCAGCCTATTGCTTGATGGCTCTCATCATCCACTTCAACTCTTCCTTGTTTTGGCTCATCAGCATGATGTCGTCTGCATGTGCTCACTATTTACGAGAGACATTCAATACTACCCCTATCCATTTTAGTTTATCTGTATGTCTGATAAGATAACCCATTTTATCAATGAGTTGAATAGAAGAATCCAGGATGTCCCTGTTCCAGTGCCAACCTTGCAAATGTTACCAAAGAAAAGTCTATTTTTCATGGAGTAGCTCGTAATATCTTCTCTAAATTGATCATTTTCAAAATGGTAGTGGGGAATCTTAATTCTTGTTCAGGTTTTCAGTGTCTTAAGTACAGCTGTGCCAACTCTAGAATGCCAATTCACAGATGTGCTGCCAATGTGTGAAAAATTTTTTTGCGTATATGTATTTAAGTTGAATGTTGGTTACTATTATACTTAAACTATGGTATTGGTGAAGTACAGCAAAAGTAAAAGTAAATTTTAATTATTGTACAATGACCAAAAAGAAAATACAGCAATGCAACAAACCATCTGAGTTCAAGTGAAGACAAAAATAAAACAATATGTTAGCCTATGTTAGTAAAAATATGATTTGTGGAAACAGAAAATATTAAGCGTGCATATGATAGGCTTGAAACAAAAATGGTGGATCGTTTTTATATATGCATTGAGTCTGCAATAGACAGGATTGGTACATGCAACATATGTATGGTTACACCTAATACTTTCAACAAGATGTAGTCGTAATTCATATTTAGTGTTTGGGTGCTTTGCGACACATTTGGATTGGTATAAATAAATTTGTGTATGTACAGGAAGATTAAAAATTAACAACCTTCACAGAATTAATATTTAACATTAAAATGTTACTAATGAACTTATAAATACACATTAGAACCTTGTTAAAATGAATCTGAAGGGAACTCTTTCTATGTTCATTATAGAGAGTGAATTGCACTTATATGACTTCTTTTGAAGTAATATATGAAACTCATGTACTAAATTTGTATACATACAGAACATTATAATATTAATAACCTGTGGAAAAACATTTTGTAACTGAAATACACTCAAAAAAATGTAATACAAACCCACCGCTGCTGCTACAAAAATGGAAAGTCGCCATTTTTATAAGACAAGTCGAGGGCTCAGAATGACAAGGTTCTATTTGACTTTCCAACAAATTTACAGGAGAGCAATTTTAAAGTTTATTTGCTTACAAAAACTTATCTTTTTACAATAATTTTCAACTGTTAGTTTTTAGTGGTTCCTTACTACCTGTCTTACAAAACGTAGCAAATAGAAGTTCTTTAAAAAAAAAATTTTCGTTTATATAAATAAATACTTTAACACAATACTACAATAAAGATCATTGCACAATACTGACGTTACTTTACTCTGACTTGATAGAATAGTTATAAGCTTATAAAGGAATACAGTTCTACAATAAACTGTACATTAATTATACTGACAGAAGGGAATGCTGTTATACACGGAAGGATGAATTAATTATAAGATTGTAAGAGAATACAATTATACAAAGACCCTAGCCTTGCCACGTGATTATTACTTCTTAAGATGGCACCTCGATATCGGGAATGCTGCCCTACCACCTAGCCGGATTTATGCTCACAAATGAAGACATAGAGTATCCTGCAGATGGGCCAGAGTTCCCCTGACCCTTGTGTTCTTCCATGTCGCTCGACACTGGCGTTGACACTTCACACTCTGCCGACAGCCTGGGGGAGGGGGATGCGAGCTCGGTTAATTTATAGCCTGGCTGGAGTGAGTCAGCCAGGCTTGTTAAAACAGAGGGCCCGCTCAGGAATCTATATCCTGTCCAGGTTTAGCTCGTTGTGTGAGGGCCCTCTGGAGCCCACTACACTACCCCCCAGGTTAAACAAGCAGTCCGTCCCGGCTGCTATAGGGTAGCTGATACAAGGTTCCATAGGTTGAGATTATGTCTCCACTGTTGGGGTCCGGGAGCTTAGTCAAGTCTTGATGGGGGTTGTAGATTACCAAACTCTTGAGGATGGGTGGTGGCATTTGCGAGTTATATTTTACAGCAGTATCGAAAGTGGAGTACCCAATTCGAGGCCCCGTGACATTTAAAGTGAACATGGAATACTGAATGAATTTTGCATTTTGTGGCAAGGCAGGAAGGTTACTCAATATTTAATTAAAATGATTTTATATAGCATTAAATAGTGGCCAAACCTATGTACGTGATGTAGTGAAACAATGGATTGGAGGGAGGTATGTCCATCGCCACATTTAATGCTTAAAAAGCCCCCTGAAATTCTAGGTGGTGGACGTAGCTAAGTGGGAGTGAGAAATTTTTTGTGCACTCGTGGTATTTTTCACTCACCACGTGCTAGGAAGTTAATTTGAAATAATACATTAAGAAACTTAGTTATTTGATCAATAATGCCTGCTGGCTGAAGTTAGGAGGTTACATTACACTTAAAAGTAAAATGGTTTGACTTATAGGAGGTTTGTACATATTAATATTTTCTTGTGTGAAGGGAATTTTTTTATATGCTGCAGTTGGCTATACTGCATGTCGAAAGTGTGCATTGTTAGACGCAGTGCTATTGAAATGGCTGGTCTTTTTGCTGCAAGTTGGCTTGTTGTGATTTTACATAACTTACTCAGTGTATTGGATTGCATGTTAATTGTACAGCTAAGTATTAACTAGTGACATTACAAATATTTAAGACATGTTATTACACTTAACAGATAACATGACGGCGTTTACTTGTGTTCCATATTGGACCTTTTAACCTACATACATTACTATTGATAACATTTCGTTTACAATTGACATAAAAGGAATGAAAAATTTTACATGAAAACATAGTTAAATGATACTTTTATGATACAATATTGTGATATTAGACTTTACTTGCACAGTTTAGTTTTAATAAAATGTATAGGTTAATGGTATTACGTGGTTGGCATTTTTACGTTGAAATGTCTTGGCACTTTGTAAAACCATCATACAATGGTAGTTCATTTTTATGTCGCACTGCGTTTGAGAGATTGTTTTGGTGCTATTACGTAGAATTCACTGTTTATTTTGTGTGCCATAGATTTTATAATTAGGCACTCCTCGCAGATGGGATGTCCGTAATTTTGTACCACACTTACACTTTTCTTCGTAGTTTTTAGATGCCATCACTTATATACGTGTTTTACTGTGCAAGCTAATATTTAGTGAAAATACAAAATAAAACATGTAATAAATAAATTATTTACTTCTAAGATATAACCAGCTAGCTTAACCTACAATGTTTGAATTCTTTATTCCATTTACAATCTATACATTTATATATATGGCAGTGAGAATTTATATTTTCTCTACAATTTATATTGAAACATCATATTAGCCGTAAGTTTTTAATAAAAATCTTATATAACTAGGGAATAGGAAAATTGACACATACACAATACACATGGAATAAGGAATTGACAAAGTCATGCAGTTTTGCATGCTTAAGTATTGATAAATATACTGAGTTGGTACTCGTTTTATAACAGACACTTAGTTTTGCTTGGATTTACTGATAGAATTGTCAATGACATCACATGTCCTTCTTTCATCTGATAGGCTACACTGAGAGTAATATGCAATTATGAAAAATGCTCAATAAACTAATCCTACTTCTTGATCCTCCTAGGCCTAGGCCTTAATTGTTATAAAAATTAAATATTTTAAATTCATCAAATACACCTGGGTAGTGACATCTGTAACAGTTTGAAATATAGTCCATTCATGCCTTCTTCGACCTTTTGGAATAGAACCTTTGAAAAATCACCCTAGGCGTATAATGTCAACCTGTTTTTCCAATAACTTGTATTCCACAAATATTGAACACTGTGATTAACTTTAGAGTACTGTATTATTGAATAAATGAAACTTTATCTTATTATCTTCTATAACTTGTAATATTAATATTGTATTAAATATGAATTAACAACAGCGAGAGCAGCAACGTGTTAGCAATGGCCGGTAAGAAATAGTTCATTTACAATATTTTTTAACCTCATTTTTATGTATGCTATTTGTAAGTTAAACGTTGCCAATTGATATATTTGTATTGTTAGATAGATTTCATTGCCACAGTTAAAAAATCGGCGCAAATTCCTGTGCGTAGGCTGGTGTTTTTCCGTTCAGAATAAAGGTTCAGTAAGCGAAGTAGAGCGTGTCGCTTTGTCTCGTTCTCTCTGTCTCTCTTCTCTCTCTCTCTCTCTCTCTCAGGAAGATGTACCACCTGTGTAAGAATGGTATACAAATTGTTATTTCTAATTTCAGCACATTTTGTACTAATTACAGCAACAATAATGATGTTTGAGATTGTAATTTACAACTGAAATGAGATTTTATTGTTTAAATACCTATTATATGTTATTTAGATGCAACAACATATTTTAGATACGATGGTGCGACACAGCTCGTTGCACAACACTTACAAATCCAGCAGGTTGGCAGACGTGGTGTGGAAAGGAGAATCTAGAATTTGCTCGGCATTCCAAATATGGCAGCAGAAGGCGATTATACGCTGTGCATACGACTGGCAGTGGTGTGGCAACATGTCAGTGACACTGCGTGTTTCTGAACGAAGCATCAAGTTCGTACTCGTGATTTTGAAACATCCTAGGGAAGTTACAATGTTGTGATAAATGTGTTTCCACGGCAAGGCAGTGTTAATTAATATACGGTAACGAGTGTTGTGATCGCTGTGTGTGCAAGGGTATAGCCGCCATTTCCGTGTATGGTGGCTGCGTTGTAATCATTACGCAGGCCTGTGGATTTCAAAAAAGTTTATACGTTTTAACCATGAACTGATGGTATGATGAAGTTAATTATTTATATTCACGTCTATTTATCACAATGTTGTACCTTCACGCTAGGTGTTTCAAACATAGTTGTGTAACGAACTTACGTTTCTGTGATTTGAATGTTTGCCACAATCCCAATGAAATACTATGCCCACCCAGATAAATTTAAATAAATAACAAAATAAACCTACAAACCAGTAAGTACCAATGCATATAAATATTAGCAGAATAAATGTTACGGGAGGCCTATGTGTTTGCATGTTCACCACTATCGTTTACGTTTATCGATGCTACATAGTACAATAAATAAGCAACACGAGTTGTGTGCTTGAATTTACTGTGTCGTTTTATTGGACTGGTTGTCCCTTCATTCCAAACACACATTAATAACAACAGGTTAAATACTACTGTTATTTCCACCACAGTTGTAATAAACAACGCCGTGGCAAAATATTATGTATTATGTACAACGTCGTATATCGTGTGTAACAAATGGTTATAAAGCTGACGTAAATATTGTTATATGCCTAAATAGTGAACATTTGTAGGAAATTGTTTCTGCAATATGACATAATTCTTTGAACAGCTGTAAACTGCAAACCAACGCATTTGACAGTTATAAAAGTAGAAGTCACATGGCAGTGTTTATGTTTATGTGTAGCGGAAGGATATGTAATCGGTAACCAAAAGTAGAAATTTGGCAGGGTTTCAGAAAAGGCAGAAGTTATTGTGAATCAACTATAGCATAAACTTTGATTGCCTTTCATTTGAAGTGCTAAAACTGAATTATATTATGTTATACTCAGAAACCTTGATTGGTTTAACTTCATTAAAAATATATATTTCATCACTCTGCTAGGGGATGCCTCTTAATAAATATTAATACGTTGATTCTCATATTTACTTATTCTGGTCAGTATCTGCAGTGTTCAATTATCAGTTGAGGCATCTTAACATGGTGCCTCCTGGGGGATTGTAAGGGCGTACTGGTGGGGCAAGGTGGAATGAATGGAGAACGAATTGTCCGGGGAACATTGAAACTTACAGTGGGAAACAGTTTGGTAGGATCTGATAGGAGGATGGCTCATTTGACACATTGCGCGTAATCGCATGTGAGGGAGTGTTTTGGGATGGCTAAAACATTCGGGGAAACGTCTGACGAAGGTGTTATTGACGATGCCCTTGTCAGGGTCAATCACCACAGCTGTGGGTGGTATATGGATGATGCAGGTGTGGTTTTGGAATCAATATGGTACGGGTATGATATTGTAAATTTTCCAATTGGCGTTTGTCTGTACAGCAGGTATCTGGAGTTTAATGAGCATTTGAGTAGTGAAAAAACTGCATTCCGCCAATTTAGTTGTGTAGTATTTAATTACGTCTTTGGTGGGGACAGCAAGTGTGAGACCCAATTTGTTTAGTTGAAGTTTTAATTTATGCTAGTCGTTTGTTAATTGGGTCTTGTTGACCGCGCTAAGGGGCAATTGGTTGAGTCGGCAAGACTGCACATAGGCTTGGACTTCTTGTTCGTTAACAATATTATTTTGCAGTTGCTAGATGGCTGTAGACAAGAATGTAAATTGATTTTCAAAATTAGTGTACTTGTTGATTTGTGTTTGTTGTTGGCGTAGAATGTTGAACATGTCATTTATAGTCTGTGATAGGGTGTTTACTTTGTTAGTGATTTGGTTCTCTACCTGGTTGATAACTTTTACGGTTACATTGAGAGCCTGGTTGGGGACTCTGATGTTATCAGTTAGTTCATTGATTTGGGCATCAAGTCCAGCATCAGTGTCAAGTAGTGCTCTCAGGTGCTTATTAGTAAGCACGTTACAGCGCCAAGATGCAGTATCACCTAGCAGTTGAATCCCCCGCTGCTTGCGGGAGCGGGTGGAAACTTTGTCGAGGAATTCCTGTAAAATTCTGTTCTTGACCTCCTGTAAGTAATCATACAACAATTTTGCATTGGCACATGATGTGGGACATATTATTCATACATGCCACTTGCAAGTACTGTTCAGTCGTTTCTGGTGTTTGGGCATTGTGAGAGGTATTGTGTAAATGATAGGCAAGCTGCCTTCATAGTAGAAGTTTACGGGCATGGGTCGCCAGTAAATGCCGGCATGTACGTGGTACGTGGCCGGCTGGGTGAGCACAACTGGCATGAGGATCGCGCACTTGACCGCCAGGTGATTGGCGAGCCGTCCCCTCTCCTTGCTCGGGGGGCAGGCCTTGGTGGCGGCTGCTGTGGCAACCATCGTGCGCCTGCATTAGGCAGTGTGTGGGGGCGTGATGCGTTGCCAACTATGGTAGGCCACTCCTGCAGGGTCATGTCACGTTAACTGGGGCTGCAGGCTCGTGGTGCAGGTGGCAGCAGTGTGGTCTTATCTGGCTCGTTTCCTGGCTACTAACGTGGGGTAACGTATGAACAGCGAGGAAGGCTGGCTGCGCCGCTTTGCCGTCCACTGTCACACGTTTCACTGAACACAACCGGACTCAGCGAATTCCAGGCTGCTTGTTGGAACTGTAAGGCGGGCGTGTGTCGTCTGCAGCTCCACACCATGTTCTATTAGTTACTGTAACACACTTTCATCTAATATTAATATCTAGAAATAAAACTTATATCTAATACACATAACAAATAATAATCTAACTGACATAAACCGGCTTTGTATGCTGGGTGCAAATAGTATAATTTTTGGGAATGACCTAACGCGTGACCTGTTAGATGAATAGTCTCAACAGTCGAGGATTCTGTCCGCTAGAACAAAAGCAGGGTGTATGCGTATGCACAGAGATACAAATAATATCACAACCGGAGCAGTCGATACTGACTCGTGCCTGAGTTGGGCGGCACGGTCCTGTTCAACCTGCCTTTCAGGTGTAGTTTGAGGAAGTGCACTCAACTGTATGGTGGCAAGGAGTGCTGCGTGTCGCTCCCTATGCTTTCGGCCGTGCCTCTGGCTGAAAGGCATAAAGTATTTGCTCACAGGTTACTGGGTACACCTTGACGCGAACAAACTAAATATGAGTTATAATGTAAATCTGGTTTTGGCTTGCTGCCCAGGGTTTATAAAGTCTCCACTGATCCCCCACGCTAGGTGGGCTGATCACAGACGGGGAGCTGTTTGGGTCACCAATGCCGCCACTGGATGTACGTCCATACAGGAATGGACGGCAGGTCTCAAGCCACGGTTTGTACCAGCACTGGAAGCAATGCTGTGGGATAAGGCAATAACTTGAGACTGTCACCCGTCTCTGAATGAAGGTGTTACTAGTAGTTGATGGCCTGCTAATGAGTGTGTGAAAATATGACTGACCCCTGAAGGGCGCCTGTGGCTGAAATTTATTTGGTAGTTAAAAATTCCCCGGTCCTTGTCAAAGGTGTACATAGCAACGTGTATCTGTCAGGCAGACAGACAGATACTCTAAGAAATAAAAGCTGATAGGTAAGAAAAAACAGTTAGTTTAATGACGTCTCAATAAACATGCGACACGTGCTACCTCCTACCAGACAATTGAGTGCTGAAGGTTACTATGCTGGCCAGGTGTAGGTGACCCTTGTTTTAATGGAGAATGGGAAAGAATCAGCTCAATAAGAAAATATATAATACTTCTAAACTGTCTAATAAAGATGTCTTGAGGACACAAAGTGAATTTAACGTGTTGGTAAGCGTGTTCACTGATTGTCGGGTTGACTGGTCGTCGATGGTGAAGTAGCCACATGGGGCGTGCTCAATGCTTCAAATATCTCGGGTGGTCCCAGTACTGGCAGTAGTGCTCTGGTATAACGCAACAGATGGAAAAAGAATGGCTGCTCGTGTTCGGCAGCGTCTGGACGTATATAGTGGAAGCTTGTGGGTTGCCGGTGCGGGGAAGGCGTGATGTCCGTCTGCCTTGGTTCCCTGGTTGGCGTGGGAATACTCTGGTCAGAGTTTTTGCTTTTTGCCTCGTCATTGGTGCTCGGCCTTGCCCGAGGTCTGGGCAGCTTGTAAGGTCTCAGAGTGTTTAGGGGGGGGGGGGGGGGCATTCCTGTCGGGTTGCGTTTCCTCCAAGTGAAAGGAATTCGCTTATAAGTTCCTGCTGCCTGTAGGGTAGGCAACGTGTTACATCTGTAATGGTGGAAAAGGTACTCAGGGCGATGAGTCGTAATCGTATTAGATTTGTTGTATAAGCAGCACACGTCAATTCCCCCCCCCCCCCCCCTGCATTGCGATGAGGACTCATCATGGAAATGGTGGCAGAGAAAGGCGTAGGCCCCCTCTCTGGCAGGACTAGAAGGTCTTGTAGGCATCAGTAGACAAAGAGGTAGTTAGCACAAAAAAAAAATTTTGCAGACAGGTAGGCAGGACCCTTAAGTGTAGGGTGTTTGACCGTTGTTGCGGCGTGTGTTCTGTGCGCTCTGGTTGCCCAACCAGCTGAAGCGAAACATGTGGAGTGGTGGCAGCCTGCTGGTGACCTTGATTCTCTCTCTCTTTTGGGCGGCGTCCTCCTCTGCCCGTCGCCCTGATTATCGGACTTTGTTGATACGGCGAGAGTGTGTATTCCCTCTGTGTTGCAAGGATTACGTGTCAGGAAGCTGCGTGTGTCTGGTGTCCCACCGGTCTACATTTCATATGCGTGCCATTGACGAAAACAAGCATATCTCTGCTGGATATTACATTGGAATTGTACATAAGGATCTGAAAGGAAAATTATATAAAATAATGGCACGTAACCACAAGAGGATTAAAGTAAAAATAATTATAATATGTAAAAGCCTTACTCGCAGAACGCGAGGAAACGCCACTACTATCCTGGAGCTTGCTGCAGTGAGTTAAGAAAAAAAAAGAAAACTTTCCGGGGAACCTTTGTGTCTGTCAGCAAGCTAAATAGTTACGTGTGATAGGTTGTGAGGTGGCCAACCATAGGCCGTTCAATACCTGTATTGACCGGCTAAACGAATACAACGCGATTATACTACATGCATGACTATTGCGGCAAATTGTGTGCATGTTGGTCACTTATTACAATACACATAAACACTCACAATTGGAAGTTAAAAAATCTTGCACCAGATTTGGGGAGTTTTAATGCTCAGAGTCTATGGTTGATAACTGAGTAGGTGCATAAGATATTGCAAACAAAAGCACATATAAACATACACATAAAAATGCCCTCCTACAAAACGGCATTCTTTCTTGTAGGTGATCTTCACATATACACTTTCAATACGTATTAATATATTTAATTGTGTGCCTACACATCAAATCAGATTTAATGCTAAAGCATTTTAAAAAATTAACCTAACTATCCGTTGCAGGAGTCCATCTTATATCGTAGGGCTAACAGATAATATGTACACTGTGTATCTTCGTTGGAATGTTTAAGGTAAATTCCTAAGGAATGTTCACTTTTGTAAGAATTGAAAACAGGTTCTTACATGACAGCATTCTTCATGGAAGCAGTCTTCACAGAAACACTTTCAAAACGTATTGTGACATTTATAGGTTTACCTACACATCAAGTCAGATTTATGGATGATCATTATAAAAATAGAAAAAACTAAAATGTCATTGTAATGTCGAAGTCTCTGTCTTCAACTTAATCACTGGCACTGTGGAGAGCGTCTTTACGTGATTCACTTATGGTAGCCATTACTATCACTGTGGTGAGCGTCCATTCGTAATTCTACCTACTTAAGTGGGCTGTTGGCCATTGAAACACTTGAACCGTGAGGTGTAAAAGTCTATCAAAAGTTACTGATGTACAGGTTTTTACAGCTGTATTAAAAAAAGTTAATTATCACATAGTCAAGTGACTAATTACTGGTGCATTTACCTCGTTGGTTCTGTACTGGATACTTTTGAATTTTAATTTAGCCTAAATGTGATTGTTCTGCTTACGTCACTGTCTTTGGCTTGTGGCTAAATTAACTGTGGTGCACGTGACCGGTCTATAAGGAGTCCTTTTGCCACATGCACATAGTAGCGGTTTATGGCTACTACACTGTTTTTAAACTTCGCACATTTACTGGCGATCTTCGGTTTCACCTTCAATGGGCCTCCCCTTTGGACGAAGGGCAGCGTGCAGAGGGTATGGCTACATATGCCTGGTTGTGGGTCTCCCTGGCGATTCCCAGTACCGGCCAGGCGTGTGGATGGCCTTGGTGGTACGTGGGGGCATCAGGCATCGTGGAACAGCCTGGGGTGTCGTGGCATCTGCTTCTGCCGCAACAAAGTGGGAGGGCACTCATTCAAGGGACGTTGAGGCAGTTCGGGGGAGTGCCAAGCCTTCCACCCCGACTCCCATAGGGTGGGTAGGAACCGGTGGACGGTAGGGGACGGAGCACGTATGTTGCAGCTCGACGCCCTGGGTAGCAGAGTTTCCTGTGTAACAGGAGGCTGTGACAGAGCTCGACATCCAAGCTGACGGGAATTCCTGCATCGCAGGATCTTGAGGCGGAACACTTCCGGCATGGCAGGTTGTTCCTGGGACGGAGCACTCTTGTCCGAGCTCGACATCCAGGATGACGGGAGTTCCTGCGTGGCAGGTATTTGAGGCAGAGCACGTCCGGTGTGACAGCTCGATGTCCTGATAGGCGGGTGTTCCAGCGTGGCTGGTTCTTCCTCGTCGGAGCCAGAGGTTGACTTCGTTGAAGCAGGTACGGCCTTGACTTCTGGCTTCGGAGTTATACTGGGTGACGACGTAGGCGTTGCAATTCCTACCCCTCTTGCCGAAGGGGCCTCTGATCGTTCGCTAATTTGGCTTGATTGACGGGGTGTCTGATGGGATTCTCTGTCATGTGGACTCCGCCATGACACTTCAGAGCAGCCAGAGGGTGCTGTGCCATGCTTGGCTGTGATTTTCTCAGCGTAGCTGCGTGACATCAACGGCATTGATCTGACGGACAATGCACTTTGGTGTTGTTCTTCTTGGGGCTTCCATGAATCGATGTAACTGGGAGCCTTGGTAATGATGAGCGGCGTTGGCTCAGGTCTTGGCATATTTCCCAGTTTGGTATCGGGAGCAACCCTCTTGGGTGGGGGCTCGTCTTTGGACTGGCCAGGAGAATCTCCTTCAGCGTCGTCATCCCCAAGTGTCAGCAAGCTCCCTGGGTAGGGTCGTATCTGGCTTCGGGTAGCCTTCCATATTCATCCTCGTATATCTTCGGCCCAGTAGATGTCTCACTTGCTTACTATACAGTACGGTCCCTGCCACTTGTCAGTAAGGCCAGCGCTGAATTGCTTGCTGGGTGGCTTTGCTTAGAGGGTGACTTCGCAGAAGGACGGGTTCCCTAGGTTAAATTCTCGTACCCCAGTTTTTGGTTGGGGGTATTTCTTGAGAATGTATGCAGTTTTGGCTCGCTGGGCATGTGTGGTGCGGGCCAAGACTGCTAGCCGGATGTCCTTGGATTGAGGCATGTCGGTTGGCTCGCTTTCCCATTGCCAGTCGCCTGGTCGGCGTAATGTTTGACCCGGGAGTAGGGCGCTGGGACTGGTATCGACGGCTTCATTCATGCGGCGTCAAAAGGCAAACAGTATGGTGGGGATGTGTTTATCCCAATGTTTGTGATCGTTACCCATACTGATACGGAGGCAGTTCTTGGTCTCCTGGTTCCTCCATTCAGTGGGGTTGGCTTTGTGATGGTAGGTGGGAGTAGTCCAGGTTTCTACTCCCCACTCCTAACAGGCGGTTTGCCATTGACGACTCATAAACTGTGTGCCATTGTCTGTCAGTATGGCTTTTAGATATCCCCATCGTGAGAAAATCTCAGTTTCCATTTTCCTCACAATTGGGGTGGTTTCTTGGCTGGGTAGAAGAAATGCCTCCACCCATATTGAAAATTGATTGCTTACCACAAGCAAGTAGCCGTTCCCTTTTGTGCTCCATGGATACGGGCCCATCAGATCGGCAGTGATGTGGGTCCAGGCCATCTTGGGTCTCCGTGGTTTTGCAGTGAGAGGGGTAACCAGGTAGGCTTTGCCGCGGCAGCATGTGACGCATTTGCTAATGTACTGCCGGACATTGCGGCTTATCTCGTCCCAATTATAACAGGTTTTAATGTCCAGCAGGGTTTCCTTAGTACCCGGGTGACCAGCTTGGGGATGGTCGTGGTGGTGCCAGCATATATTGGCGCATTGGTGTGGTGGAACCCAGTTTTTCCAAGGCGTATTGGAGTGTCCGCTACTTATCCACACAACTTCATCCCCTAGTTCGAATCGCTGGGGCTGTTCCCATAGTAGGCGTAAGATGTCGGGGTCCTCTTGCTGGTTTAGGGTTATTTGTTGGCGGGTTATTTGCAGTTGGAGGAGACATTGTTCTTCCGGACTTCTTTCGCCCTGAGGGTGGGGGGGGAGACATTTTCTCCTCCTTTTCCTCTACAGTGTTCTCCTCGGTTGTTGGGAATCGAGACAGGGCGTCTGGCAGGTCGTTCTCCTTTCCTGGGCAATGCTGTGCCTCAAAATCAAACTCAGTAAGGAACATATCCCACCTGCCGAGCTTGGTCTTCGAATTCTGGGACTCGTGTAGCCATTGGAGGGCTTTGGAATCTGTCCGTAGAACGAAGTTTTGACCGAGATAATGCCTGTACTTCTTCACAGCCCAGATAACAGCCAGACACTCTTGCTCATTGATGTGGTAGCGCTGCTCTGTTTAGTTTAAGCGGGTAGGTGCATACACTATCACGTGTGGATGTCCTATGTCTGCTGGTACAGTACTGCGCCCAGGCCGTTTTGACATGCGTCCGTTTGCAGTATTAAGGGTTTGTCTTCTTGTCGTCGATGGAGCTGGTGGATATTCTTGAAGCTATTCTTCAAGTTGGAAAATGCTTGTCGGTATTTCGGACCCCATCGCCAACGTGAGTCTTTCTCGAGGAGTGGATGTAGTAGTGCCATATATGTTGCAATATTTTAACGAAGTCTTGTAGCCAATTACACAGACCCAGATACCATCGTAGTTGTCGCTTATTTGAAGGTTCTTTCTCTTCTTCGATCGCTCGTATCAAACTGTGTTGGGGGAAGTTTCCCTCAGATGATATGATGTGTTCCAGATAATGTATTGAAGACTTGCCGAAGAAGCTTTTTGACAGCTTGCAAGTCATTCCGTGAAATTCGAGTCTTTCCAATACTCGTTGCAGATGGTCTAGGTGCTCCTCCCAGCTGTTAGAATATATTATATATAATTACATCATCGAGATAAGCGAAGCAGAACTCACCGATGTAACCTGTTAATACTTCAGCCAACATTAATCATTGAAATGTTGCTGGGGCATTTTTCAAGCCGAAAGACATGACTCGAAATTGGAGGGTTTCGCCCTCTGGTGTTGTAAAGGCTGTATATTTGCGACTGTCCAGATGGACCGCAATCTACCAATAGCCAGACTCCATATCGAGAGTGTTGAGTATTTTGGCCTTGCCAATGTCTCGTAGTGTATGAGACAAGTCTATAGCTGAAGGAGCGATCGGGTGGGTAACTTCATTCAATGACTTGTAGTTTACGCAAAATCGCAATTTCCCGTCTTTTTTTGGTACAAGGACCACGTGTGAGTTATATGGGGAATTCAATGAGACTACAATTCCCTGGTGTGGACAGTTGTAGACTGGTACGTCAGTGGTTGGCCATATTTCATGCAGTTTGGAACGTGTCTGTCGTAGCAGTCCTTGTCCAAATGCTTGGGCATGCTCATCTATTGTGGCCTTTAATTGGAAAAATTCTGGTTGTCGAGTTCTTGGTTAATGCTCATCGGGTCGATGTGCATTGGCGGGATGTCATCTGGGTTTTGATCCCAGTTTACAGTAATTCAGTGGGTTTCTCCCAGACAGGCTTTCCATTGTCCGTGATCATAAATACATTGATTTTGGATGAGCCATGGGCACCCTAGTATCATCAATTCAGACATGGTTGGTGATACAATGAATTCTGTCAGTGTAGCAATACTTTGAACTTTTATGTTCAGAGTAATGTGGCCTGTTACATCCAGGGTGGATTCAGGTTGCGCCATTCTTACTATTTTGGTTTATGATCTTAGTTCGGCGAGCTGCTCTGATGTTAACAAATCCTTTCTGATAAAATTTCCGGTGGCTGCTGAGTCAAGCAGGGCAAGTACCCTATTATTATTTACCTTCACCTCTATGTGGGGGGCTATGGGAATCATTACTTCCTCACTTAATCCCTGGAGGATGGGCCCTTGTAAACCTGGGATAGTGGCCCGCTTCGTACCCCAGCGTCGGCGTTTCCCGGCTTGGTTCCAGGTGTTGTATTTCCAGGTGGTCGTGTTGGGATATTTGTCAACATTTTATTGTCTCTGTTTGGTGGAATGGAAGCTTCTTCTGGTTTCCGAAGGCAGCCCTTGTTCCAGTGTTTTTCCAGACAGAACCAGCATTTGGATATGAATGCCACGTGAGGGGTTGGGGTTGGTACGCCTTTAGGAGGCGCAGCAGGTGGTGTTCGTACCTCAGGGGCGTTGGCGGATACTGATTATTCAAGACTAGCCTGTACTGCAAAGTTTTGCTCAGCTTCTCGGGCTCGATTAACTAATTCATCCAAGGTCATGGGTTTTGCTGTCAAGAGAACGTTCCGGAGATTTGCCAATAACATTTGATCGATGGAGCGAATGGCGGTAGCCTCTTTGACTCCGGGAAACATCCGTAAAAACATTTTTTCTTTTCTTTGTATGAAGATTTTGGCTACTTCAATGAGCACCTGGGTCTGGCTATAGAATTGTGCAGTTAGTCTGGCCGACACCTCCTCGCCCATGAATTCCGCAGCTATCCGGTTACTGAACTGCTTCCAGTCCGTCAAAAATTCTCTGTATCTTTCCCACCATGTGAGGACGAGGCCCTTCAAATGCAGTTGGGCCCAGTCGGACAACCCATTGTTTTGATGGCATGTCCGTTTCTTTAAATTCTTTTTCTCATTCCTGCATGAATGCGGCTGGGTCTTCATGTGGGCGATCTGCAAAGTCAGTTATTTGAATAACGTAATTTCTACTGGTAGCTGGATGGCCACGTGCCATTCCAGGTTGGATTTATATCCGGTAAGGTTTAGATCTATGGGAGTGAGAGATGAGTTTCCTTCGGCACCTCTCGCATTCTTAGGCCATCCCGGGCATAGAGACGCGTTCGTCGGGCCATCCTATACATAGGTGGTGATAGAGTTCACTGCATGTTGTGCACCTTATGCGGTTTATGCCTCTCCCGGGGCATGTAATTCCATTACAGAAACTTGTTGGTTATTGTCGACAAGCGATATAGCGGTACTCTAAACCGTCTGTAGCTCAGTTCTCTTCGGTTCTCTTTAGACCAGCCTATGCAGACATAATGAAAGAGTTTATTGCAGTAAGTGCATTCTATCCTTAGTGTGCCATGGCTTGGGCAGTCAGCATGGCTACACTGTCCACTGGATACGTCGGGTTCATTGTTGGAGTTCTCACCAGTGGCGGCGTTGACTTCGGCGTCTGACATGGTAGTGGTTAAGGGCACCAAGGGATGTTTTGAGGACTCCCCGAGGTCAGCTTGACTGATCGTTTCAGACCCTTAGTTCTCAGGGTATGGTTGGTCTAGTTCATGCCGTTAACTGCGTACAGCTTTTCGTCTGACGCCCCACGTTGGGTGCCAGAAAATCTCTTGACACGTGACCGGTTAGATGAATAGTCACGACAGTCGAGGATTCTGTCTGCCAGACCAAAAGAGGGGTGAATGGGTATGCACCGAGGTACGAATAATACCACAACCAGAGCAGTCGATACTGACTCGTGCCTGAGTTGGGCGGCGCAGTCCTATTCCACCTGCCTTTCAGGTATATGTTGAGGAAGTGCACTCAACTGTCTGGCAGCAAGGAGCACTGCGTGTCGCTCCCTACGTGCCTCTGGCTGAAAGGCATAAAGTCTTGGCTCACAGGTTACTGGGTACACCTTGACGCAAATAGGGGGGGGGGGGAGGGGGTGCCTGCCGGGTTGCGTATCCTCCAGGTGAAAGGAATTTGCTCATAAGTTCCTGCTGCCTCTAGGGTAGGCAACATGTCACTCACATCTGTAGTGTTGGAAGAGGTACTCGTGGCGATGAGTCTTAATGCTATTAGATTAGTTGTATAAGGGGCACGCATCAGCCTGTTTTATTAGTCTGGATGCAATTTGTGGATTCGCCTAGAATTTCGATCACTTTATAGGGTCCACGGTAACAATGTGTTAATGCCTTTTGGCTGCCCTTGTTACGTACCCATACTAGGTCATTAACTTTAGTTGTGCTCTTGTTGTGGTATATATTAAATGGGCGTGTTTGGTGTTACTAGGATTGTATTAAATTTAGTCTGGCCGTGTCTCTGTTTTGTTGGAGTTTTTCACACCAATCGTGTGCCCATGGCGAATGTTGTTTGCTTACCACCTGCGCTGGGAGGGTGGCCTCTACTCCATGCATTAAATAAAAATGTGTAAATTTCGTGGTGGTGTTGATACTGGTGTTAAAATTAAAACAAATATAATTTACATAGAGGTCCTTATTTATTTGGTCAGCATTAGCGCAGGCAGTAAGCTGATCCCCAATTATTTTATTGGATGATTCTACAAGTCCATTGCAACAAGGGTTGTATGCATTGGTGGTTAATTTCTTTATGTTGAAGGATTGTAGTAAGTGATTTACCTATTCATTTTGGAAGCTCGTTCCCCTATCGGTAAGGATCTGCTCGGGACAGCCAAATTGCAGAATGACTTCTGTGATCAATTCTGTGCATGTAGCCGCGTCTATTGACTGAACAGGTTTGGCCACTGCATGGCGAGTTGCGTATTGAGTCATTACAGGGATATATTTGTTTTTTCATGCTGTAGTTGGGAGGGACCTTTAACATCAAAAGCCCAAGTTTTGAGGAGGGTTTGAGGTGGTTGTGTGTTACTTGCTTTGGTTTTCTGACATGTGGGGCATGGTTTTACATAATTCGTTATGTCTGTAGCCATATTCCAGTAATAGGACTGCTTTATTTTCTCGACGGTTCCTAGAGCGCCGAAGTTACCTCCCCCAAATATGGCATCATGGTGGCCTTGTATTATTTCATTTTCGTAGATTTGTGGGACAAGTGTTAATTTTGACGGGTCTTGAGGTGTATTTTGACTTTCAAAAATATTTCCCCTTTGGCCGTGAGTTCATAACGGCGGCTTAGAAGACTGTATTTTGTGTCTGCTTGGTCGGGATTTAATAAGGCTTGTTTAAGTTTTATAATATGGGGATCACGATCGTTCTCACTGGTGAAAGGGGTGGTATTAACTGTGATATGACATAGCAAAAATGTAGCATTATCGTCAATTTCGATGTATTCTTGTGCGTTGGTGTAAACTGGTTAGTAATGTAATTTATCTGAACACAGAAGGATTTTAATGGTACATTTTAACATGGGGTCAATGCATGTTATTTCTAGTGAGTTTAATGCATGTTGTTTCTAGTGGGTTTTGACAATCCTGTTTAATAATTTGAATATTGACTTTATATAATGTGGTAATGATTTTGCAAATAGTGGCCATAAGGAAAATGTTTTCTTGTGCTATTTCAGAGGCAATTCTGTCCTTTTCTTTGGGGTCATGTTTACTAAAATTATATTTAATTTCATCCCAATGACTTTTAACGTATTTTGTCACTGCATTCCTGATTTTGTCTGCTTTGCTGGGGTTTTGTAAAATGGCTTCTGCGAAAGCCTTGAATAAAGAAGTACATTCAGCATAGTTTCATTGATTTGATACACTTCTTCGTTAACTACGTTATAATGAATGGGGACTGGGAGTGGTGGGCATGCAACTAACTGCGTCTGGGAGGTGTTTAATTTTCCTTTCACTATTTGGTTGTCAAAATCATACTTGCTAAGAGCGACAGCCATTTTTTGTGTTCACACATTGTGATCAGCCATGGACCGGAGATAACATAAAGTGGCATGATCAGTCTCGATGGTGAAACGGCGGCCATATAAGTATTGTCTAAAGTGTGTACATAGATATCTAATCGCCCCAACCTCTTGTTCGGTGGTATTCCATCTTCCCTGCTGGGGTGAAAATTTCTTGGACGCAAATGTGATTATATTTCATTCTTTAGTCTGGGGATCTACTTGGATAAGGGCCCCGCCTACTGCTTCATTACTAGCATCACCTGCTAAGATTATTTTATGGTCCTTATGGAATTTATGACGAATGGGGGCATGTGAAATGGTTTTTTTAACTGTGTAAATGCCGTATATTGTTGCTCTGTCTATTTAAAGGTGGTGTTATTTTTTGTGAGGTCGATGAGTGGTTGAGCTATTGATGCGTAGTTTCGAATGTAGTGGCATAAATAAGATGACATACCTAGGAAAGTTCTTAGCTGTTTGACATTACGGGGAAGGGGATGTGACATTTTGACAATAGCCGCTACCTTCTCGGGGTCTGTAGATATGCCACTAGGTGTGATGATATGACCAAGGACTTTAACTGTTTGCTCCGCAAACATGCATTTTTTTCTGTTGACCTTGACATTAAATAGACGGAGCCTTTCAAATACCTTGATTATGTTCTGAAAATGTTCTTTGAATGTGTTGCCAAGAATAAAGATGTCATTGATGTACACGATAGCCGCTGTCCATCTGAGAGGTCCTAGAAGTTCATTAATAAACATCTGGAAATATTGGGGGCTTGTACTTAACCCCATTGGCATTCTTTGATACTGGAAATGGCCTACGCAGTCAATCGTAAATGCTAATTTATGTCTGTCTTGAGCCCTGATTGGTATGCTGTAAAATCCAGAAAATAAATCCAAACTAGTGATGCATGCAGAATTTAAGAAGAGGTTTAAAATATCTTCTGTGCACGGTAACGGATATTGTACCCTAGTCAAATATTGGTTTAATTTCCTGAAGTCAGTTAAAAATTGTAGGCTTCCAGATTTCTTTCCTATTACAAGAGAAGGTGCTGAATTAGGTGAGTCTGCTTCTTGTATTATTACAGCATCTACCATGTCTTTGATTTGATTTAAGAGATCATCCCTCACCTTAGGACTAATTCTATAAGGGCGTGTCGTTACTGGTTTATCTGTGGTGAGATATAATTTTATTTCAAAATTCTCATTTTATTTCAAAATTCTTGACTTTGGTGAGCTCCAAAATCTAATTGGCAAATCTGTCCTGGTAAGAGTGTATAATGTTCTGGATGGCTGCTGCCTGATCATTTGTAAGGTTTTTGTTTATTTGGGATGTTGTGATATTTCCATTGTTTCTAATGTTGTTATGCTATGTTCAATTGATGTAATGACTTCTGTGTTGAGTGGTGTGAGGTGCAGCGGGATTTGTACTGTTTTATTGGGGTTATGTCCGTGTATGAGCATTTTATCATATTTTAAAATAGGAATTACATTGTAATGCTTAATGAAATCAATGCTTAGTATTAAGTCCTGCTGCAAATTGTGTACTACTAAAAATCTTTGGTGGTACGTGTGGCCTGAAATGTTTAATTTCACACGAGTCTCAAATTTGGGGGAAGTGAGCACACTTGTCACTCTGACTAATGCAATTTTTTCCTGGAGCAGGAAAAGATTCTGGTCCAAAACAAGTGTGCTGGCTATACTGCTGTGTGAACAGCCTGTGTCTAGCTGTGCATAGTAATTAATACCTTGATTTTGACCAAAACGTGGGGTGGTGTAGCTGTGCTGGCCGCCTGTTGGTGAGGTGAGGGGTGTATATTGTACGTGTTAGTGTTGGGTGTGGCGCAGGGCAGAAGTTTGCTCAGTGTGTTATTCTGTAACACATTTTCATCATCGCAAGCTGGCCGCAGTGTGTCTTGAAAAGAGTCATTAGTGGGTGCCGTGCAGTTTTGTGTTGGTTTGTGTATTCTGGCAATGTGTGGAGTGAGCCCAAATTTACGTTAAAAATGCTTAAAACACTCCCCAATATCTGTTGAAAATTGAAAGTGTTGATTGGGGAAGAGGGGGCAGTGTTTGGCTTTATGCCCGACGTACATGCATAGAGCACAGGTGGCTTACTCAGGGCTGCGTGGTCCGACGTCTTCCTGTTTGTATGTGGAGTGAGGTGTGGATGTGGCCATGGCGCCTTGAAGGTCGCGCGGCAGCATTGGTTTGGTGTGGTCAGCGGGTTCGTAATGGGTGGGGGGGGGGGGGTTTCTCGTCTCCAATTGTCACGCGAGGTCGGCTGTAATTGTGCAGCATGATGTTTAGAAACCTTGCGTATGGCGGTCGCGACACCTGGCTTTACCGGCTGCATGTGTATCTTTGGTAGTTGCGGAATGTGACGTGTCCTTGTAAACAGTGGCAATTTCTATGTTATTTGTTTGGCTACCGACTTGCCTGACCTACTGCTTGAACGAGATTGCACGGACAATGCGGAAATGTTTTGTAATGCGGCCTTGTGATGTCTGTTATGCACTGCTGTGTTTAAGGAGGAATTATGCTTGTCAGATGTTCCGTGTTTTGCCCCTGCATTGTGTGTGGTTGTTATGGGTTGACAGCGTTATGCAGTAGTGTTTGTTTTCGAATCGGGATGTTGCTGTATGAGTTAAATTTTGCAATTTCTGCGTACGTTCTGTGAGGTACAACTTTGTTAAAAATTGTGTTGCGTGCTCCACTGATTTTTTGATTGGTGTCAACGGGGGTCACGTGGCTCAACTCCTCATTCAAAAGATTTTTGTCATGTAATTGTAGCCCTTTCCCCATGTGTTGTAACGTGTGTCTGTGGTGGTGTAAAAATTTTGTTGGGGGTAAAAAGGTCTACTTTGTGTGTGTTTCCTCTGGGGGTGAAAGTTCCTCGCTGGTTGTAGGCATTGCTAGGGTAGCGTGGGGTTTGATGTGTGTTGTATGCCGGTCTAGGCTGAAACGAATGTTGGTGTGGTTGGGGTGAGTAGTTGGTAACAAATGGACGCGGGTGTGGTTCTGTCGTATATTCTGTATGTGAGGTGCATGGTTGGTCTGTTGTTGCTGGAGGGTTAGTTGCGCGACTTCTTGTTTTAGTTTGGTGATTTCAGCTTCGAGTTTAGCTGAATTAGGGTGTGTTTGTCTGTTTATGAATGTTCGAGAATATTTGAACATCCCTACATCAATACGCCTGTGTGGTGTGGTCATGTCTTGGAGGGTGTCGGTTTGGTGGCCGATAAGTGTATCTGCCATGGAGGGGAGGAGGAAACACCAGAGGACACTAAGGAATTCATGGTCCCGACATTTTGGGGTGGTATTTGATTCTATAGAATTGCATTGTTTGGATGTGTGATGAGGTGTCTTCTCCGATTGCCTGTTTTTTATTGTACGACAGATGTTTGACTTGTTTTGTGTCAGCTGGGGATGTAAACGTATCCGTAAGGGCTTGTTTCAGCTTGTCTCATGTAAGAGGCTGCGGGGGAGTGTGTATTTGGCTGGTCCATGAAGGCAATATTTAAATCTGCTACATTTTTAAGGTGCGTCCCACTGATTAGTTTTGGCAACTGACTCAAATTCCTGTAAAAATTCAGCGATATCTTCTGTTTGTGTGGCGGTGAAGGTGGGTGGTTTTTCGGGGTGGAAAACAGTGATCTGTACTGGTGGGGGGTTGGCCATGACGGGGATGATAGGTAAGGGAGTCTCCGTGGGAGTGTTGTAGCAGTAGTGTGTGGAAGGAGGGGGTGTACGTGGATGGAGGTGGAGGTAGGTGGTAGCGATTTGGTCGTAGTCGGGAAAACCTAAAAATTCTGGTGTTGATGAATTTGAGGGGGAGTGATAGTGTTCAGTGTCTCGTGTCGGTGGGGGTGTGTTTGGTGAAGGTAGTGCTAGAGTGGTTCGGGAAGAGGCTGCAAAGTGTTGGTGATGTGTGTCATTAATATTGGAGGTGTCTGTGTTTGAGTGTTCTGTTGGTCGCGTATGTCTAATCTGTTTTCGATGCCACTGGTGTAAAGAGAGACCCTAGCCTTGCCACGTAATTATTACTTCTTAAGATGGGACCTCGATATCGGGAATGCCGCCCTGTCGCCTCGCCAGATTTATGCTCACCAACAAGGACATAGAGTATCTTGCAGATGGGCTGGAACTCCCCAGACCCTTGTGTTCTTCTGTGTCACTCCGACACTGACATTGACACTTCACATTCTGCCAACAGCCTGGGAGGATGGGGTGCAAGCTCGGTTCATTTATAGCTTGTTTGGAGTGGATCAGCCAGGCTTGATATTAAAACAGGGTGCCCGTTCAGGAATCTATATCTCGTTCAGGTTTGGCGCGTCGTGTGAGGGCCGTTGGAGCCGGCTACAAAATAGAACCTAGTGTTTCCAAACATCAACTAGACTGTCCAAATGTTAGAAGACCTACAACTGGAAAAGTTTGGAGGAAATTGGGATTTGAATGTTCTACCAAAGTATACTGTATAAAAATAGACGTAATGCATCAAAGAACTGTAACCTGTATTTAATTTGTGATTACTTTATTATGGGAAAAATTATTTCAAATAACTTTACATTCTTGCTTACTAGCTTATCTTCATACTTTTTCATCACATCATTAGTCCTAAAAACAGTGGGTTAGCTTAGTGTGCTCATATATCAGTTTTACACAGCAAACACTTATAAAAATTAGGTAAATAAAAAATAACCTCATAATAGCTCATTCCAGTGCAAAAGAAACTAGGTATAGCTTTGTGACCTCATACAGCATCTTAGTTTTACACAGCATGAAACTTCATAAAAATAGTCTCATAAAATCTTTTATCAACACTCGGCATCAACCTTTACGTTGAAGTAATATCAAAAAAATTTTCCGTGCTAATCTTAGTCTTGATGATAGACAGTGGAATTGTGAAACAATATTCAACTTTTTTGCACCGCATCTTTACTGATTGTGACAAGATGTTTGCTGTTTGAAATTCAGTGGCATCATGGTAGATGATGTAAAGCAGAACCTTGTTCAAACATCAGTTATACTACTTTGGTAAAGGGAACTTTAGAATAACTCAGACTATTCTGAGCTAAAGCCTTTTTATAATCCTTGAAATATGCAGGTAACATCTGAATAATTTTGTAGGGTATTTTACGATGTATGACCAAAAGTAAACACAAGAGTCCTACTTGTGATCAAACTTCAGAAAGCTGGAGAGACTTTTCAATTTGTGAATGCATATTATCTACTTCCTGAATACATGAATGTCCAGGAGTAAAATATTTAATAACAACTGATTTAATACCTGGACAATGCTGTAAAAAATCAAAGCTAATGAAGTGAGGGAATTGTGATTCTGAGGCACACAGCTGTCACTCCATCTTATTATTTCCTCTGTCTCTGGATGATTTTGGATTATCCTCTCCAGTAATTGTATTACTGCACATGCAATGTCATTTCCAGAGCACCCAATTAGGGCTTCTGTCCAAAGTGCACAATAGCCTGATTTTGATACAGAAACACGAGCAGTCATGTTATAGGCTGAGACTTTTCTTTTATAAAATGCCACACTAACGTTACAGCATGGAAGATTTATAACATTTTCAAAGTCAAAACAAACAACAAGTATATTTGGCCTACTTAACTCTCTGTCATGCTGTCTTTCTAAACACGTAAGTTGTTTTTGTTTTAAGTGATCCTCATATTTTTCCTGCAAAATGTTTGATACTCTACTTTCTCTCTTTGCTATTAGAAACTCCTCAGAGAGATCACACCACCTGCTTAGGTTGTAAACAGGATAAATTGAATTCATTATAAAATATATGCCTATACATGGAAATCTTGACAGGTTCTGTCCCATCACATTCACTCTCATTTAGATACAATTCATACATTTTTTGTTGTCTTAGGTTGGGATCCAGCTATAGCTTTTTACTGTCTGCTCTACAATAATGAGATTCACAATGTGGAAAAGATTTTATATGATTTATAACCTTTTCCTTTTTCTCTTTGGAGATTTTATCGACAGTATGCTTCCCTCTCCTATCATATTGTGGTGTCCCTGTAGCCTACTACTTTTGAACATATGACCATTATAAACTGGTTTCTGACTAATCAAAAGAGTGCTAAAAAAGAAAGTCTTACAATCTCCCTTAAGAAAGTGATATTTGAATGCCTTTGACCGTTTGGAACCTTTCACCCCTCCCTCTTAACATCAACCCTGTCTGCATTCTGTATTCGGAAATAATGCTTCTCTTTTTGACTAAGGTTATAGTATGCATTAAAAATATCAAGTCTATCATTTTCTATCAATTTTGAAGCACAGTTGGGCTTGCATATGTTAGAGCAGTCTATCACTGTAGTTACAGATTTTTCCTTCACAAATTTATCTCTCCTGGATACATACTTCTTACCACGCTGGTGACACTCTTTCATTATAGTACTTTTCCACTGAAATGGGTGGCGTTGTCTTCTTTGGTTGCGACCTTTTTTGGTGGGTGTCTTTCCACTATCTGATTCGCAAGATGAATCAGAATATGGAACTAACCGTGGTGGTGATAACCTTTCATCTTCATCAAGTCTGGAATTCTCTATTCATTGTCTGTATTTCTGGGAAGGTTATGTGGAACACTGCAACAGATTATAAACATGACCTATAACACTGACAAACAGTTTATAAACAATATATAAATCAAAAAATGATTTCAGTAACACAATAACATAACCTCACCAAAAATATTTAAGTAACAGATTATTAATATAACCTATGCCAATAATTTCAGTCAACATAGTTTTATATTACTATGTTCTGCTCATGGTAAAATGAGCACTTTTCAAAGCCCTGCTTAAGATCTACTGGTATGCACGTTTACTTTCAAATTGATATTAGTACCATACTGGTGCTTTCAAGAGCCCAGGGTTATGAGAAAAAATAAAATAGAACCTTGTCATTCTCACAGAGAAGTGAAAATGCAATTATAACTTTGTCAAACTGGCATTATTTCATTAAATATTAGCTATAACAAAATAAGACTCGCAGAATTGATAGACCTTTATGTCCTCCATTCCCCGAAATAAAAATCTCAATTTTGAAGGGGGGATGGGGGGATAGAACTTTGTCATTCTGAGTACTTGAAGTAGTAATTTTGAATGACCCAAATCAAACACACATTTTCTTTCACTTCTGCAAATATGGTATATAGCACTTGCCATGCAAGCAGCATAACTCACTCTGGCAAGTATTAGTGAGCAGTGTGCCTCATGTCGGCAACTATATCCTGTTGTTACTGTTTACTCTTGATGAACATTTAAATGGTTAATCATGCAGTCATGTTTTCAAGCTCTTTCAGACACAGGTAGAGAATATAAATCTCTTAACTTAGCCACAAAAATAAAAAATTATTGAACAATGTCTAAAAGGTCTAAGTAAAATTGAAATTGAAACATGCTGTGAAAAATTGCTTGCTAAGAAGAATTAAAAACTGCTTGCTGAAAAACATATCACTCTAGGAAAATATTTGTTTACCTAGTTTTCTCAAAAACATATGTAAGGCATCACCATTGAAAACCTTAAGGTGGTAGCTACAGCTACAGAACTTACATTGGTAATGAATATTGAATACTGTTTCAAATGCAGTGATTGTTGGCAAGACAAAAAGAAAGATGTCACCAGCTGGAAACTTATTCCTATATTGATAACAAAACATGCAAAATGTAGCGAACCTCACTGCTGCATTCTGTGGGTTGCCGACCGTGGCTGCGGGAGGAATGGAATGGAATGCATCGGACTTTGGAAGCATTCTTGACATCAGCCTTCACTCCTGGGTCAGCAGGTTTGCCACCATCACTGATATGTCCGGGATGTCTCATGAGCTATTTTAATAGCTCATCAAAGACCAGTGGACTATTTTGGAGGATGGGCTATTGCTCTCTGCCTTTACCCACGGCGTGGAGACCCTGATGTCAGCCCAGAAGAACAAAGATGGTGTAGGTGCCATGACAGAGCTGCCCAGTTTTCCGACACACACGACGAAAAGCAAGGGGGCACTGTATTCAATTGCTGCTGTCTGTATTATTGTGCTGATTCGCTTGCACAGAAATATTGACAGTAGTCCAACCTCAAACTTCTTTCTTGTCGGAAGGGGTTTTTGTGGTGCCTATGCTGCTTTTTTCCCCTCTGCTTCTTAGCTATAGTCTCAGATGTAGGTACACTCTAGGGAGGCCTCCTCCTTCAAGCCACGCTCACACTGCACCAAGCGTCCTTCGCCCCTCCACACCTCCGGTGCTCCTACACTGTTCCAAACTCTCTTCCACACCCGTACTCTCTTTTAAATCTATTTTTCTTCTTCCCCCCCACTTTTTTTTTGTAACACACTTTTTTCTAATTCTCATCCTCACACCCCCACCCCTTTAGAGGTAACAGTCACAACATGCAGCACCAAGTTTCCTTTGTCCTATTCTCCCTACTTTCAAGCTGCATGGGGGGGGGGGGGGGGGCACTAGCTGTCACATATTTTCACCTCTTCTGGGGGTGGAAGAGGTGACAAAAATCAGCCAACAGACGTCAAAACTCTGGCACAATCAGTGACATCATCACACGCTCTCTCAGATGGTAGTGTGCACTGAACATTGAAAATTCTGCTTACATTTGGCATCATATTATTTTCTTTTACCAAGGGTTTTAAAGTTAGGGGTCAACTTGCATTCTGTGTCGGCTTACTATCAATTATCTTGTTATGAGAAGTGGGAAGGGGTAGGAGTAGGAAGTAGGGAGGTGTGATCTCCAGGAGTAACCAACCAAGGAAACTACCCAGCGACTACACCAAATGTTAAGAGGTGGGAGAGGGGGTAGGGAAAGGTTGAGGTAGGGTGAGGGAAGGGTAAAATTCAGACGTACAAAAGAAATAGTAGACAAATGACCCAACGCCAAAAGCTATCCAGCAAAGCCTCCACCATGTGCTGTAACTTTAACTTAGCAGGGCCAGCACGATACCCTGTACCTTAACCAGCTACTTTAATTTTAAAAAACGCTCATTTAAACCAAAAGGGACAGGGAGTAGGGAAATTAAAAAGGGTGGTGGTTAAGGGAAAGAGAGGGGGGTTTTACTCGGAAGACAACAGAGAGGAAAACTTCATGGGTCAGTCACAAACAGAGACCATGCATCAAGGTAAAAACTAATAAAATAGAACAACTTATCCGTTAATAGGCACCCAGTGCATAAATGCTAGGCTCCTAATTTTATCTGAGGTGTTCTAGGCCTACAAAAAGAGGTGGGGCGTGCGGGGGGGGGGGGTGGGTTTATCCTCATCAACTGACAAAAAGGAAGAACTATAATAAAAATATATATATATATGTAGTTTTATCAAAAACAAACAAGTAAATTAACAGGTTATCAAATAATATTAAATAACAGAAATAATAAAAACATTTTACAGGATATGAGCCAAAATTAGTTCTCTTCAACTACCAAGTATGTTGGTATAAACAAACAAAATTCATGAAAAACATTTGCTTACAGTCATTAAATTATTAAGGGCAAAAAAAATGTATTGTAGCACTGACACATGAAGCCCTTCTCACGGGTATTATAAAAGGGATCTGCGCATCGGAAAATTTAAATTTACTTCCAATTACGTAATGTAGTAGTGCTCTACCCTTTGCCCCCTAGGGCTTAAAAGAGAGATATTCAGGATCACTAAAGTTACTTTATTTACAGGCGCTTATATATTCATTCAGTTTATTAATAGATTGGCCAGGAAAATTAGTGGAGTAACAAGATTTAATGTAAACAGAAAACGAAAGAAAAGTGCAAACGGCTTTAAAATGTATAAAAGAAAATACTTTAGAATTTAATTTTAGGGAGGTACCAATCAAAAGAAAATATCGGGCAATGCAACAAGGACCTCGGTTTCTGTCAGTACAGTAGGGCTTACACAACTCCACCACCTACGAACCCAACAATCTTCGGAGTCATCTACACACCAGGCACTACTGATACCCATCTCCTTACAAAAGAAAACACTGCTATTGCAAAAGAAAGTAGGTTCCCTCCCAAATCTCTATTAAATTAATTAAAGCATGGGAAACTTAACCCTTATATCCCCTCGGCAAGTACTGATGGAGAGTACATATTTACCTATGAAGTTGCTGTCCTGGTATCTCGACACCACCAACACACCTCGGATGCGGCTCACTACAGTGTCTCCAACTGAGCCCCTTGTTTACTAAGGTCCAGCTATTTAAAGGTAGTCGGGGCGTTACTTCCATCTAAACAGGGACGAACAACCCGACCACGCATAAAAAATAAACGGTTCCAAAGAAGACTCATCATTATTTTGATGTCACAGCCTCCTTCGGGCCGGTCCACCTGCTCCACAACTAGTCGCTCACAACAGCTGTCCGCTATTGTCTCTCTCTCTCTCTCACTCACTCACTCACGACTCCCTGATTTTGATATCTACTTCCGATAAACACCAGCTGCCTTGCTGACGTCATGAGTGAGACCGATATCATGATGGGCCAATCAGACCCCGCCACCGCCGGAATTGATACTTCGATACCTTGCAGTTAACGCCCTGTTTCCACAGTTCATTACTACATCTTATCATCACAACAGTGTTGCCTTTACCATGGAAATAGACGACACAGCTTTTCAGCTCGCAGCTGCACCCTGATGCTTTGAACTAGCAGAAAAATAACAATTCTCTTGAACTGCTGAAGGGGGAATTATAACTCAACACCTAGGTGGGTAATTACATCCAGCTGCCGCTGCTTCAGAGAAAGCCTGCTGATTTATGAGATGAGGTGAAGAAACGCTTCCAAGATAAAAAATAACGAGTGACCTCAGTTCCTTAAGAACTCAGCTGTAAAAAAAAAAAGTAGCAACTTTATTCTTACAAAACCTAAAAATAACACGGTAAAATAACTGATTCACATTTCAATCCCACCTTAGCTTAAATGATCTAAACTTAAAATAAAAAGGAAACACAAACAAAACAAATAAAATCTGCAAATAAATAATTGTCTGTAGGTTTCAAAAAGTAAAATGATTTAAAAAAAAAAAAAAAGAATTTTAAAAGACTGTCAGTTATCTTTCCTACCAAAACTTTGGCATCTAGCTTAAGGTCACAACTGTTGAATCTGACTTCCCCAAAAAATACATTTTGAAATTTTAAAAAACCAATAAAGTGTCTATCACCACCATAATTATTAAAGAAGAAAATGGAAACATGTGTTTCTTAACAAACAAAAGGCAGAAGTAATAAGGAGGGCTTAACCCATCCCAAAACAGCCTAATTTCCTAACCTAACCTCCAAGGATAGGATTGCCATATGAAAAATACTAAACGAAAAATCAGTTAAGAGTCAGGACTATCGCATCTTAACAAAAAAAAAAAAAGACAAAAGGGGTAGGGAACTTCCTGCTGGTATAAAATCTAAGACATCCGAACAAAAAAGAGGTAACCAGCAAAAATACCACTACAGAGATCACGCTTAACTTAAAAACTAGTTAGCTAAATAACTTTTTTTCCCTAGCCACAAAGGTTAGTTTGGTTGAAATAACCTACCCTTCCATAATTTCATATGTCTGTTTTCTCTGCTGATGCTACTGAGGGTTGCAAAATTTTTAGTTGCACCATACCGATTGTTCTTATTTATGTGTCATGCTATGGGTTTTCAATGTTTAAGGTACACATACGCTCTTCATATTTGTATTGTAATACTTCCACACTGCAACATTAGCATTATGAAAAATTTAAAATTCTCCCTTTGTAACTTATAAAACTATATAAATAACTTAAGATTGACGCATGAATGCTCATCGACTGGTAGAACAGTACATCAAGTGGATGAGTTTTTGGCAGGCACCCCATTCTGGTTGGGTTCTGTGGTCAAATTTAGTTCTTGCATGGCACTGGGGCACGCCCAGTATAAAGGATCGGCCGGGTAGCTTTGCGCCAGGGCACAAAGTTGGGTTCTGGCAATGCGATCTTTCACTTTAGGCTTGGTGCTTTGGAAGGTATACCTGGGCAACGTGTGTTGCTGGCACTATGTCCGGCCTGTGGCAGAACAAAGGTGCGTGTAGGTACAGGAGGTACTTGAGGATGCTGAATACGTGTGTGGAGTCTTGTCGGTGAGGACAGAGCAACTGGTGTAAGATAGGCGATATGATCTGTTGGTGGCTGATCTGTGAGGTTCTTTGTGAGCCACGGATGTACCTCATTGCTCAAGCATGTTGGGTTCTGGAACAGATTCTTTTGTATCTCTGGAACGACGGGGACGAGAAGATAGTGCAGTGCCTAAACCTGTTCCTTGGGCGCAAGCTGTCCAATTTAGGTGACTAGGGTGGGGACAGCTCTTGTAGATGCCCAGAGGTAATTAGCACCTGATTTACGTTCTCTCTTTGAGTCCACTACGTCTGGAATAAGGCATCTGGAGTACACAACACACAATCACGTCCATGAGGTAAAATGATGGGATAGCGTATTTTACACGTGTTGAGTCATGTGAGTGTCTGCCGATTGAGCTGTCATCCTATTTCAATATTCAGCACCTAAATGCAGTGAACAATGAAAATCAGGTCTTGCCGTCGGCAGTCCCTACACATGGGTGTATGCTCTAGCCGAGTCTTCTCAATCCAGGAAACGTCCCTTCTGGCACTGAAAGTGAGGTGGAAAGGTTGATGCGTGCCACACTACTGTGCAACGAGCATGCGTGCTCTACTTTTCAATTTTGCCCCATCATCAAGCTATTGAAGCAAAACGGGGCAAGTCACACGCCGGCAGACAGTTAATTCCATGGCTACAGGGTTGATCCATGTAATTCGGACAACTACAGACACGTGAATATTTAATGAGATGGTAATGCCCACCCATAAATTGACACATGGTCGCCATCCCCGAAGACGAAGCTTGTTTTACGCACCGAGCCACCGACATGACAGAGTGAGAGAAGACAGTTATCAGGGATGTTGTGAGATAGCAGCACCTCTGCGGCCGATGACATCACTGCTGCCAAGCCTCGTGGAGAGGCGGTACATATGTCAACAGCCTCCAGGCAGGAAGATAAGAAATGCGTGTTTGCAGCCCACTGCCATGTAATAACCAACCCCTGTGATTGGAGGCTAGCAATGCTGCACCCCTGCGACATCCACCAAGCTGCAATTTTGAGTATATAAATAAAAGCGAAACAGTTCTTGCCAATCCACATCGGCCCACTGACTTGTATAAGGTCGGAGGGCTCTCCAGGGTTTGCAGAAGACTTTCCAGTGTGAAGAAGGCTCTCCCTCTCCAGCAGCCTGCAAAAGCTCACCAACACCCGAAGAAGGCTCTTCGACTTCTACTAGTTTCCACCCCACAGCCCGCGGAGGAAACCCCGGTGAAGCTCCAAAGGTATCACGATGTCCCTGCCCATGCAAGCCCTTACCTGAGTCAAATTTTGCACTCCACGGTAGCAGGCCGTAAACGTCGTCCCTCCTGGACAACTACGCCTTTACTATTTGCTGTAAATTGTGACTTTAGAAGTTTGAGAATTATTTGGTTTTAATAGTTTTTCTATTATAACTTAGCAGGTTTGCCTTCACCTGCTTACGTGACTCAAAAATAATTAAATATTAATTCAGTTATTAATTAGCTTTCTTGTACAGAGCCAATCATCCCCTTGCTTGCATATAGCGATAATAAATATGCTGTGGTAAAACATAATTTGGTGTGGTAGTCATTTTGCTTTCCCTTCATTTTTTTTTTTTTTTTTTTTTTTTTTTTTTTTTTTTTTTTTTCAAGTGTAAATTTTGTTAATTGTAATTAGTGGCTCATTTTCCATAGCAGTGACCTCTGCGGACCGGTCATGAGTAGGCCGAACCCCTTGGGTTTCCTGGAGCCTGAATAAGGCTAAATTGAGTCTGAATAAGACCGGGACTCCCTAGGTGTGTCCGGTACACCCGAGCCTGTCTGAAGTAATGCTCCCATCTAGCCTGCTACTATCCCGCTCATTACCTTGTTATGTCTGCACAAGACTACCCCAGGAGGGCTTGAGCGCCATTGCTAGATTGCGAGCACGCCTTCATAACAATTTGATTTACTTACGGGCCAATTAAGATATTTTGTTGTGTTGATATTCGTAATCACTAAGCTAATGCATAAGAAAGAAGGTAGGCATCAAAGCCAGGTTAGACGTCTAGCCCGATGGGCACTTCAGAGAGAGATAACTCAACCCACCATTGTGACACCCTTCGAACCTCCCATTGAATTTACGCCACCCCTAATGCATTTAACAAAGTGGTCAGACAAACCAGATAGGGAATAACCCTCAATCAGTGAAAATTGTCGTTCCTATTTAGATTCATTATTAGGAATATGTTGGCCATGGCCGAACTCGGATCATGTTAGCTATTTAATCCCTCCAGTGCCCGAGCGAGTAGCATATTCAATACCACAGCTGAGTTCTGTTAACAGAATGCCTTCCACCACGTATCAAATTCGTACTGCCGCAGGTAAGGTCCTGAATGAAATAATTTCCCCTAAACCGATACGTGAGCACAAGGTGACAACCGCTGCACTTGATTTTGTCCCATCATGTAAACCGACAAGGCCCGCCCCATACAAACACCCTGTGAGCTTAAGGGAAGTCGACTATGTTGCGATCTCGGGCAGTAAGTTGTTCACCCCCACCTCATTCTGTTCTCATCTTCATTTATATTTATTTTATTAATTATTTACATTTTACTAGTGTTGACTGGCATCACGTTTTTTGATGGCCTTCTTGGTGAGTAAGATCAAGCTCCCTGGGAGGGAGTCATTCATGATCAAACTCACCCTGAGGTTTGATTCCCCTCCAGAAATTCCAAGCCCTTCAACCAACCAGTGCTCCATTAAATCCTCCAACGTGGGCAGATCCTTAACGTGCCGAGCAGACTTTAATCAGACTCTATTACACCACTGATTACACCACTGAAGGGCCGTAAACTCACATCCCGAAGGGAATCAGAACTTATATCCGCTGTACCTAACTCATCTACCCCTATCGAACCAGCTAAGAAAGAAGGGAAATCTTCCCCCAAATACATTTGAAACAAAAAAAATACACAGGCAGGAGAGTGCGTCAAGGTCGAGCACCGAACTGACAAGCTGGTCTGAAGGCAGAGTACCTGTGCGTGGGCTCTACCATTGTGCCTACCGTGGTATGCAGAACGGCTGGCCATTGCTAGTGCTTGTGTGTTGCAAATAGTGTCTTGGCTTGATAGAGTATTGTTCCCACGATCACCTGCGTTTCCCTCAAGGAGTGACGACAACTGGGAAAGGTGAAACGTCTACAGGAACGTGGTATTCGAGGATCGGTTCAGACACAATGTTTATTCTGTGTGATTGGAAGTAAACATGTGGTGGTGTACTACCTCTTAGGTATAGCAATAGCTTAGGGGAAGCTAAGATTATGTAAGCCAGGTAGAGGAAACCTGGTTCTGAGCTGTAAAGGTGGGGTAGCTGAGATCTATAAAAGATCTGAGCGAGTACCCCCACCCCTTCAGGTGGCAGTGAGTGCTCATACTGTGATGACGTCAGTGCCGGAGCAGCACGAAGCAGAAGGCTACAATATCTGGAGGAGCTCCAGGCATTTGGCAACCAGCACTTCTAATATTGTTGAGCATAACTCCGGCTAAACAGTAGGGTGTTATCCCTGATCTCGAGGCCCCGTAATAATTACCAGAATAATATATTGGCAAGGTTAAGGTTTAGCTGCATATCAGTAATCTCGTATTTAACTTGTTCTACTAAAGTAAAGTAATAGTAATCCTTGTATTATTGCATTAATGTAACGTAACTGTATTCAGGGAGATATTGTCATATTGTTCTTATTTATCGTTCAGTCATAACCGAGTTAATGTAATAAATATGTTTTATAGTAACCCCTCTTTTATTGAATAGCAATCTGCAGTAAGCTACACCCCCACATAGGACCCCTATCTTACCGAGTTGATATTAAGCCGACTAGCAGCAACCAAAGGCTCAGGAGTATCAGGAAAGAGCTTAATTAGAGTTAAGAATAGGAACTAAGTAAGCTTCATTGTACTTACAACTTTAATTGCGCTTCGTGTAAGTTCCCGTACGCAGCTGGAAGGACACGTGGCCACGCAGCCAACCACGATGCGCGTAAACGTAGTATTTTCTTACTGTTTCACGTTCCTGTATTTCTCTATTAATTGTATGTATTTCCTGTTTAACTTTCAGTTCTTTTTACAGTGTTATCCCATTGCCAGTCCTGTTAATTATAAGCACGTAGAACACAGCAAACCAGCGTAAGTGCGCAACAGCTGTTAGCTTCTCCGCGGCATTGAGGTAGGTAAGTGCAACAGCGCGAGTCAGCAATACGCATGCGTAGGTGACCTTGCGACCCACGCTGTGCGACGTCATTATATCCATCCCACTCCTGCTAGAAATGCTTCCTGCTTCTTCAATGTTAATGCATGTTGCTTTCCTGTAATTGCATTTTGGGACAACCTGTTCCCATTGTAAGCTAAATTCTTCACTTATTGTGTGTTGTGTGTTCTTCGGAAAATTTATTTTATCTTTCCCTTCTAAATTTAAGTAATGTTATACACCACACCGGTTGAATCTTCTACTATACAGTGACACTCACCACTGCCTATGGTACATGGAAACTAGGAGCAAGAATAAACAATCCTCCATAACTAAAGTCATAAAAAATCTCTTCCTTGACATTTCTGACATACAGAACCAATTGGACCAACGTGATAGACAGCGTGCGTTACTACATATCACACAACCTAACACAACCACTAACGAACCCAACCAGCATTTCGAAGTCTCCTTTCACGCTAACCCTGAAAACTCACCACCCAACACTCCACCACGCACACAATCTCCACAACACACCACACCCCGCGTAAATAGCCTACAATCAGACTCCTTAGTATTTAATTTTTACGACGATGTTACAATATACACATTCACACCTAACACGCCACCCACCACTACATTAATTTAAATACAGATGATACACCACCCCCAACACCAAACATGGCCAACCCAGCACCCCTGTAAATTGTCTTCACACAACCTGAGAAACCACCATCATTCGCGAGAACACAGAAGGAAAACGTTTTTGAATTTTTGGAAGATTTCGAGGCAGTTTCTGAAATCAACCAATGGGACTAACCAGAGTTATGCCGCCGTATTAAGTTTTCCCTCTACGGACCCAACAAGCACACATTTGAAAATATTACCCATCACCGCCAACACCCATTACATGGAACAACTTGAAACAATCCCTCAAAGACACATTCACGACACCTGCAGTTACAGAGAGGGTCAAACAATTGTTACATAACAAAAAACAAGCGGTAGGGGAAGACACATCACATGTGCAAACAATGACGTACTACAAGGAGAAATATCCACACATGTCCAATCACGATTTCCTTAATGTTTTGTAGTGCTCCCTTCTGCCCTCCATAGCAGATAAACTAATCGGTCACCCAACTGATAACCTACAAGACATGATTGCGGCCTTAAAATGTATTGAGGCGGGAATGTACGAATACTCACAAACACTCAATCACGCACACTCAAACCCGATTCCGTAAAGCTGGAAGCAGAAATCACTAAATTAAAGCAGGAGGTTGCACAGCTTACACTCCAACACCAGCAGAGCATGGCCACTCGGAATACACAAATTATACACCAGCATCACACCAGACCGAACCATTATCAACCACACCACAACCACCCTACACAACACAGTGGATACCAACAACTACCCACCCCGTCAAACATGCCCTCCTATTAACTAATTCCAACACAGAACACCTCACAACACCCCGCAAACTAGCATATACCTAACTAACCAATACAACCAAAGGGATAATTCCAGTTTCAGAGGAAACATGCACAACAGTCCAAATTTCACACAACACAATTCCTACCACATCAGGGACTGCCGCTTTAACACAAGACGACGGTACAACTACACGACAAAACTTTTAAATGAGGGCATGAGCCACGCAACCCCTGTGGACAAAAATGACAAAATTTGTGTGGCATGTAATGCAATTTTCAATAAAGTAGTGCAGTATCGATCGTATGTGGAAATTGCAAAATTTTACGCCTTCAGCGAAATTTCATCACAAAAGCAAACACAGCCACAGCCTGCATACAAACATGAGATAAAGGACAACAGACAACACAATGCAACACTGCAATACATTTCCATATCGTCAGTAAAACCAGAGCCTGTATGTAGGTCAGGCGAAGTAACATCCAAACAAATAACATGGAAACAGGCGGCGGTTCCAAGGACAGGAAACCAACTAATTGTTCGCACACAGCCTACAAGGCTAGTTCCCGTAGCGACGTCAGGCATAGCTTCTAAACACCACGCCGTGCAAGCACAGTCAGCCCCACATGATAATTGTAGGCGCAACACTTCTCCCCTCCATGTACAACCGACCGACATTGCCATATCATCACAACACATGTCCCGCGAACAGGAAACCACCGGCCCACGTAACCTTTTACATGACACACGCGCACTTTGTTTTTACGCTGGACACAAGGCCAAACATTGTCAACTGTTCCCCAAACAACACTTTGAATTTGCAATGGATATCGGAGACAGTTTCAAACATTTTAAAAACAAATTGGGCCTCACACCACAAACTGTTCATATACAAACCACACACAGACACCACACCTAATACACACTATTTTCAAAATACACAGCGGCAAACTCGCAATGATGAAAAAGTGTTGAAGAAAAACACGCTGAGCGAGTTTCCGCCTACCAAGTCACCACAAAACAAACCACACTTGTCACTAAATACAGCCTACCAGCACGCGGTAAACACAACACCTACACCCCGCATCCTAGTTAAAATAAAAGGACTGAAATATTATGCTTTACTAGATACCAGCTACTCGAGAAGCAGCATAGCCAGTACATTTTTAGCAGATCAGCACCTTTTTCCATTGCGAGAGTAAATCATTTTAGTGGGTGCAACAAGTGTTTTAACTTCTCCCTAAATTTGAAACTAATATTAATTTAAATATAGCGGGACACACATACCCTCAAAAGTTTCTGGTATTAGAGAACTTACAACAAGATTTAATCCTCGGTGTTGACTTTATTAAACGTTACAACGTTATTTCCATTCTAAAATGTGATACCATGTTAATTCACATGCATAACCCTAGTAAGACTGTGCAGGTTCCCCTATACCTAGCATCATCCAATGGCAAATTAACGACTTCACTGGAACATTCCATACAGGCCTTAGAATCTTTTGAGACTGAGAATACTAAGACACCCCACAACAATTAAAAAAAACTAACAGAAACACAAACAGCGGCGATCACTGATATCATAGAGATGTATAAGGACAGATTGCTAATTCAATTTTGGAACTCACTGAAGCCAAGTATTTTGAGATAAAGCTAGACCTTACGACTGATAATCCAATAACAACCCACCCATATAGAATTAGTCCTAAAGTAAGAGATGATCTTATGATACAAATTAAGCATGGTTGATGCGGGAATTATTCAGAAAGCGGATTTACCCTACTCTGCGCCAATCCTTGTCATTGCAAAAGAAATCTGGAGGGTTAAGATTTTTTTACAGACTTTAGGAAGTTGAACCAATATTTAACCAGGGTACAGTACCTATTGCCAAGGATGGGATATATTTTGAACGCTCTCCAAAATTCCTTCTACATAACCAGCTTAGATTTATTCTCCAGATTTTATAGCATACCTGTTAGACCACAAGATCGCCATAAGCTTGTATTTACAGTTGACAGCATAGGATTGAGTACAAAAGAATGCCAATGGACCTTTTAACCTCCCCCCAATACTTTCAAATGTTCATTAATAAGCTCTTGGCTCCCTTAGGTGGACAGCGGCCATAGCGTACATCAACGACATTTTTATTCTGGGAAATATATTCTAATAGCATTTAGACAACATTCTAAAGGTCTTTGAGCGGCTAAGGGTGTTTAACGTTAAAGTAAATACCAAAAAATGTACGTTTTCTGAGCAAACTGTCAAAGTGCTCCGCCACATCATCACCCCTAACTGCATTTCAACAAGAAAATTGCAGCCATTGAGAAAATGTAGCCCCAAGAAATTTAAAACAGCTCCGTGCCTTTCTCGGTATGACATCTTACTTACGATTCTATATCAGAAATTACGCCACAATTGCACAACCCCTTATCGAACTCACCAAAAACAACGTACCATTTAAGTGGTCTGAGGAGCATGACAAAGCTTTTATTAATTTGAAAACAGCAATATCTCAAGCCCCAGTACTACAAAAATTTCATGAGGACAGAGAAATAATTTTAGCTTGTGACGCCAGTAACAAAACTTCAGGCGGGGCCCTCTTACTACTAACTCCACAATCTAAACGACGACAAATCATTGCCTTCGCTTCTAAAAAGTTTTCATCCCAGGAGACACTCTGGAATACCACAGAACGAGAACTTGGCTTGATTAGATACTTGTGCAACCATTTTTGGTAATATTTGTACTGTAGGCACTTTACAATAGAAACGGATCACGCAAGCTTGCTTTACCTACGTTGTATGGTGGACCACAACGTCAGAATGCAAAAGATGGAGCGAGTATCATTTCAACACTCAAATTATAAAAAGCAAACTAAATGCTCTTCCCGATGCCTTAAGCCATATTATTACCACCCTTCTCATCCCCATACACCACATCACAGTCAACAAAAACACCTATCAAATTAAAGAAATTATGTTAACTTGTACTTCCCTTTTCAAAGCAATTGCAGAAGTGGTTTGTCAGGATATTAACAAAGCAGACTAAATCAGAAATGCTGTGGCCAAATATATAAAAAGTCATTGGGACCAGTTTAAGTATAATTCTATCACGCACAACAACGCAACTGAAAGAGAAAGAATCGCCACAGCAATAACGAACGAGGAGATATTCCCTATGGCCACAATCTGCAAGATAATCACAACACTATACAAGGTAAACATTCAAATAATCAAGCAAAAAGTACCCCCCCCCCCCCCCCCCCCCCACCCACACACACACTTGAAACAACATGCATTGACCCCACACTAAAATGTAAAATAATTATTCTTCTTCATTCAGATAAGTTACACTATTTGCCCGTTTTCACGCATGAACAGGAATACATCAAGATTAATGATGATTCCATTTTCCTCTTATGCCCTATTACAGTTAGCACGTCACCATTTGTAGGTGAGTACGACCACTACCCACACATAAAGGAAGTTAAACAAGCCTTACTTAATCCAGATCAAGCCGAAACCAAATACTACAGGTTGAGCCGTAGATATGAAATTATCGCAAACTGAGAAATATTTTTGAAAATCAATACATCTCTAGGCCCATCTAAATTAACTCTCATTCCCCAAATCTATGTCAACGAGATAATACAAGCACATCACGATGCGATATTTGACGGGGGGCATTTCTGCACTCTTAAAACACTAGAAAAAATTAAAGTCTTATTACTAGGACAAGATGAACGCATGTCAAAAAGTACGTTAAGTCTTGTTCAATATGTCAGAAAACAAAGGCCATTAACACTAAGCCGATGGGCCAAATGACCTTGATACCGCCTCAACCAATTCTAAAAACTTGGGCTTTGGATGCGAAAGGTCCCCTCCCTGCCACTACTCAAAGAATAAATACATCCTAGTAATGACTGAGTATGCCACCCGTTACGTTGTAACTAAGGCCATTCAATCTATCAACGCAGCCACGTGCACCAATTTTATTAAACAAGTAGTCCTCCAATTCGGCTGCCCAGAATAAATCCTAACCGATAGAGGTACGAGTTTCCAAAACCACAGCTTATAATCCCAGATATAACAGGCTTGTAGAAGCCTTGAACCGAATAATTGGGGACCAACTCACCGCCTGTGCTAACACAGATCAATGAAAGTGGGATTTATATGTAGAGTACATTTGTTTTAATTACAATACCAGCACTAACATTTTCTTAAAATATACCGTACACTAATGTTAAGCGCACCTTTTCAGTGCTAAAATAGTATTATGAAACATTTGGGATGAAAAACTGTTGTTAAACAATACGTATGTAATGAATAAAATATACCTTGAATGAATATTTGGACAACTTACATTAAATAAGTGTGATGCACATTTGTTTATTGCAAATAACACCTACAGTGTGCATATTAACCTTTAAAGTATCCAATTTGATAATTTGTAATTGGTAATTCATAAGCTTTGAAGTAGACAAAGGTCAAAATGCAAATTATAAAAGTACTTCATCAATTTTGTAGACAAAATTGGGTTACGTGACCAATTTGTTAAAAGTAACGGTTAGAAAACTGCTGGTTTTGAAAATGCTGGAAATGTGATAAATATTTTTTGTGTTGATCGTATAATGTTTGTTAAATCGGTAATGTGATAAATCTTCATGCTTTGTCACGTGGAAGACAGTGTTTAAACATTCTAAGTGACGTGACATTTTAGTACTAACTCAATATGTGTGGTTACCTTTTTATTATACACTCTTGCTACAAAGATGCTTATGGCAGTGAAACTTAACCTCATCCACTCACTAGATGACTGAAAGTATCTTCTAATTAATTAAAATGATTTTCTTAAGAATATATTTGTTATTTCATGACAGCAAACATATTGATTCTTATGCTGTATTTTATACGTAATTGAAATTTTTCTAATTTTCTACAACAGATTTATCCTTTTTTACTAATGACCAGTAAATACAGTTAAAAAATAAGCATTCTTTTGTAATTGTGGTAAAGTGAAAAGTTAAATCTAGATAGGTTTTTTTTTTATTATAGGTAACTCAAAAGATGCAGTTCTTAATAATAGTTAACTTGAAATGCACATATTGAGTTTGGTCAGGGAAAAAATTAATTTGGGTCTGGAAAACAGGAAAAAGTCAGGGAATTTTTTTTCACAATGTGGTAGCCATCCTGCTACATGATTCCTTTATCAATTCCTCAGGTCCCCGAAACATTGGAGCAGTATTTGAACCTGGCGTGCACTAACAGCACGTCAACATCTTGTGCAAATGCAAGGGCCATGCATGCTTATTTACGGGATGTGGAACGCGGAATCCTGCATGAATTCCTCGATGAGGTCTCAACACGTTCTTGCCACAAGCGCGGGATCTGATTTCTGGGCGACGTAGCGCCTTGGTGCTGCAATGTGCTCACGAACAAGCACTTGCGAGCACTACTTGAAAATGACACACACCTGGATGCCCAGATCAGTGAACTTACAGATAGTATAAAAGTCACCAATCACGCCCTAAATATCACCCGTAAAGTTATCACTCAGGTCGAGCACCAGATAACCGACAAGGTAAACGCATTGTCAAAAACCATAAATGACATGTCAGGCATTTTGCAAAACTAACAGACAGATATCCTCAATTACAATAATTTTGAAAACCAGTTCACACTATCGTCCACTGCCATTTTGCAACTTTTAAATAGTCTAGTCATAGAGGAACTGATACAAACTTATGTACACTCGTGTCAGATTAACCAATTTTCCCTTAGTGCTGTAAACAAATCAAAGCTGACACATTGAAAATTGAAAATTGAAAATTCAGCTGCACAAAATGGGTATCACACTAGCCATTGAAACAGCAGACATTATCAGTTACTACACAAATAAGTTGACTGAGTGCAGTTTTTCTACTACGCAAATAGTTATAGTTTCCAAAATCATACCTGCAAGATTCATGTTCCAGCCACCATTGTGGCAATTGACCCCGACACGGGCATTATCAAGGCTATATCGCCCTCATCAGACATTTCCCCAGATGTTCTAGCCATCCCTAAAGAATCCCTCACCTGCGCAAACACAAAATGCGTTAAAAGAAGCTATCCTTTTGTCAAATGCCAACGAATTGTTTTCCAAATGCAAATTTCAGTGCTCTCCTGACAATTTATTCTCCATCCACCCCATCCTCCCCCACCAATATGCTCTCACCAACCCTCCAGAAGGTGCTATGCTGAGATGCTTGAACAGATCTCTAAATGTTGACGTGCAAAATTACAAGTTGGGTACAATCGAAATTCATGTTCCTTGTGGCTGCTACTTGGCTACACGTGACCAAATCATCATCGAAGCAACTCATTTGTGCAATATACGGGCACCCACAGTCCCTTTACAGCAAACTGTAATCGCAGTACACTGGCTCCATCTACACTCATTCCACCTTCAACAACTTCACCTCTCCACTGGCATACACTTTTCAAACCTCACTACAACATTGGACGCGAACTGGCAATTAAACCACACCAAGTTGCCAGAATTTCATACAACACGGGTATGTTAACTTCCAGGACAAGTTGTGTAATGTTTTATATCCCCTGCATTATGATTATGCTACCATGGCCATCTTAGGCCTACTTCTACTTTGTATTGTTACCATGTACATTAGATCCTTAAGCTCACCATTATCTTATCACGTCTACAACCTGCTAGTTAAGCATACGTATCTGTCATAAGGCTTCTAGATAGCCTGAGTACATAAGTAAGAAGTTTTCAGTCTACCAATGTATTGGAGTATGAAAAGATCAAGTTTCAGAAATCACAGAATATCAAATATCAATTAAGGCCAAGGCCATGTCAGTAACTTAGGACAAATTATTTTGTTCCCATCTGGAACTTATTTCTGCACATTTTCAGTATACTTTTGAGAATTAAAGGAGTATTTTATTTGAAGTGCATAACTTAAGACCTTGATAACATTTTCTTCTTGCACAGCACGTCAGCTCAGTAACTGATCTACAATATTTTATAAATAAATTCACCCCAATTACATTTTAGTAAGCTCAATTGCATTACGACAAAATGTTAATGTTGATTATATAGGTGTACTGTGTATTTTTGTAAGGGGTATCCAGCACTTTTCTAGCATTTAAATTGCCAAATTATATATATATATATATATATATATATATATATATATATATATATATATAATGCTGCATTGCAATACTCTGAAGTGACCATTACAATTTTGTTGTATAATTAATTACACTAGTAGTCATCGACCAGAACACATTTGCCAGTTTTTCAAGTAAGAAAATAGTAAATTGGTTGCCATTTGCGACAGCAATTGGAATTGTTCAATTACTTTAATATTAGACCATTGAGTCTTTAATTCACAGTAAATATAAGGTCACAAAGTTGGATTATGGATCCTTATTATTGCCAGTTTCATGCTATTGCTGCTATGACAACCTCTTAATAGATTATATAAATAAGAGCAGATATTGAATTGTATCCTACCAACCTGTGGACTAAGAAAGTTCTCGTTAAATTTAAGATTGTATTGCCACATAAAGACATGTGAAATTAAGTAATCCTCAATTGCAATCATGATGAAAACTTAGCAAACACTGTATACAATATTAACTGAGGCCAAGGCCTATAAAAGTTAAACATTAACCCTATTTGGTTCTCGGCTGTTAAGTAGTTTGTCAGTACATGTAATCCAATATACAGCCAACAGAGTTTCACTATATTATGTGTCAATCACATTCATAACCTATAAAATTGAAACTCCCAAGTCAACTATGTGTCACGAGGTAGCACAAATAATATGAAGCCAATCAAAGGCTTTCTTGTAATATAAATAACTAATCATATTATATTATCCAAATCAGGATACTCAAAAGGATATACTGGATACAAGTGCTTACTTTCTATACCTTTGGGTGTGTTATACATTATTTCCCTTGTCACCTCGTGTGTATTGATGATTTTGATATCAAGAATTATATAGTAAAGGGTGTTCACGATAAAGTGAGCACTTTTGAAATCAACCTTGGAAAAAAAGACACTGTCCCTACCTGCATATGCTTTAACGGACGTATCGAGGGCATGCGCCCAATTAAGTTGGTAACAATAGATGGAAAGTAGTTCGATATCATATCGTCGAATAAGACATGCTGGGTAACCAACTGTCATAACTTAAATTATTTCTTTTGCTCTCCATATTTTTAATTAATGGAAGTGTAAAAATGAGCAGATTTGTAAATTATTTAGTTTTCTAATAATTTCACAGTTTCACTTGACCGACGCATGTATAAAGTGATGAGGCCCATGGCAATGTTAATTACACATAAGGCGGAAGAACACACAACGTGCATACAAGTAGATCCTAAGCAGGGCTTTCGAAAGCGCTCATTTTACGGTGAACAGCCTATAAGAAAATTACTACTTTATATATTTATTAAGAAGATATATTATCTCTATATGTTTATGTATACTGTCAAAAAATAAAAAAAATTATAACACAGTAATCATAAGTTAGATCAGCAAGATAAGATATTAAATTAGATATAAATAAAATATTTTTCTATCATATTATCTGTATAACTTTTAAATAAAATCCAGTATATCTTTATATTACTTCACAGTTGTAAAACTAACAAGGGAATTGTATATATGGAACTTGCAGCAATGACACTTACTCTGCGAGAAGTGCCTGCCAATGTGAAAAATATGAAATCCACACATGATATAAAAACAGTGTTCCAAGTAAATAACAAATTTATATCAAAACTTTTTATTCTGTAAAAATATTTTCTATTGTCACAATGTTGTTCCTGAAGTATTAATTCCATGTATGTTGTAGCGATAAGTGTGTTAGGGTCCTGTACGTGTAGATTTTAAAATTATTCTCAAAACTAAAACTTAGAGAGGTTAATGGTTCCTGTATAAAACTTATGTAAACACTAAGCATCACATATTGTAACTACTTTAATTTCATGTCAAAGTGTTCTTGATGTAACTATGTAATACTTATCTGGTTAATGGTAATATGATGTTGAGTAACGTAAGAACAGTTCTTAAATAAATGTAACAAGCCGACTTTCTGCAAATGGCCAGCTCACTATGAATATCGCTGCCCCTAACAAAGCACGTCTTCACCGTGCTGTTTAGCCAACATCGGCATGCAAACTTCCTTTCTTACGGGAAGCAAACTACAGTATCTACTACCTAAGTCTCCCTGTAAGCAAACAGAATTTTGTGTACCTTTAATTACTAAATGTAAATTTCAAATCAATCATAAGCCAGTAGGCACGTAAAATCAAATGTTAAGTTGATTGAGATTAATTTCCTAGCACATTGTGAGTGAAGTACCACCTGTGCGCACAAAAACTCCCACTCCTACTACTCACGTCCACCGCCTAGTATTGTGGGGGCTTTAAATGTAGCAATGGATGTACTTCCTTTCTTTCTGTGGTCTCATTATGCAACGTGCATAGGCATTTTTTCAGTGTTTTAAGTCATGTAAGAAACTTCCAATGTTATACTACTTTATTTCTTCTACCTTGCCAAAATTTTTCAAATTAACTAAAATTCAGATTGTAATCTTTGTGAAACGGTGCCTTGAATTTGGTATTCCACCCTCGACACTACCTCTATGTATAATTGCAAATGCCACCAACCAACTACGAGACAACGATTTAGGCCTGAGCTCCTTGACCCCACCAACTCAACCACCACCTACCTGAAGGTTGTCAATGTAATATCTACCCTATAGAGCAGCTGGGACAGACTGCTTGTTCAACCTGGGGGGTAGTGTAGCGGGCTCCAGGGGGCAGCACACAAGTTAAAGCACTACAGAGTATAGATTCCTTGGCGAGCCCCCCATTTATATTCAACAGGCCTGGCTGACCCACTGTTGCCAGATCTGACAGAGTACCCCCCCCCCCCCCCCCCCCAGGTGGCAGCGAGAGCTCGTACTGTGACGACGTCAGTGCCGGGGCGGCACGAAGCAGAAGGCTACAATGTCTGGAGGAGCTCCAGGCATTCTGCAACCAGCACTTCTTATATTGGTGAGCATAACTCCGGCTAGGCAGTAGGGTGTCATCCCCAATCTCGAGGTCCCATAGTAATTACCTGAATAATACATTGGCAGGGTTAAGGTTTAGCAGCATATCAGTAGTCTCATTTTTAACTTGTTGTACCAAAGTAAAGTAATAGTAATCCTTGTATTATTCCATTAATGTAACGTAAGTGTATTCAGGGAGATATTTTCATATTGTACTAATGTATCGTTCAGTCATAACCAAGTTAATGTAATAAATATGTTTTATAGTAACCCCTCTTCTATTGAATAGCCATCTGCAGTAAGCTACACCACCACGTAGGACCCCTATCCTACCAAGTTGATATTAAGCTGACTAGTAGCAACCAAAGGCTCAGGAGTATCAGGAAAGAGCTTAATTAGAGTAGGGACTACTCCTGCACCGGGTTCTGTGCTGAAAAAATTAACGGAAAGGGGGGGGGGGGGGTAACCAAGCACTGTGATAACAACTTAAACTTAACTGAACTCCGTAACCATTGTTGCCCAGAAGGGGCCACAGTGTCTATGAAGATGACTTGGCATTAATTTCTTCGGCACGATGCTTGGATTACTGAACAGGGCGTGGAAGGAGAACAAGGATTAGGCGTACCTTCGGCACTGAAAGTGCGGTGGACCGGGAAGGTATAGCAAGGATTAAGAAGGCTAGTGTAAACGAAGGTTTAAGGCGCAGGCTGGTTAGTTTCAGCAGCGAGTGGGATGGAAGACTGAAGACTGGTCGTGAGTTGAATTCTAACTCCCTATGTATACTCTGTCGGGTAGCTGCCTTGACATTCATTGACTGGTTTCTCTTGGGCGGGGTGGCGAAAGCATAGCTTCTCTGGCGTGACTTCACCGGCTGGCTGGGAGAATGAAGACAAACAACAAAACATACTAATTGTGCCATCTAGCAGTGGTTAGTAGTACTTAATGTCTTGAGGGCATTGCTTCGGTGGTCTGGTGAACACTACAAGTTGCTGGCTGGAACGTCCATTCTTGTCATAGTAGACAGTACAATATCTGGCATCTTGTGGTCAATGGTAATGCAAACTCCGTGGAAATCAGATGCAAGGTATGCTATGCTGATGAGCTGAAGTCCTCTAATTGCCATTGTTGAAATGTGCGATGCGTCAATTCGCCCCCTCTCCGCTCTGACGAAAGCTCATCCTTGAGGGGAGTTGGAAACAAATTCCCCTTTAACGTATGTGGGAGTGCCTGCGCAAGAGCAATCTGTCTTCCTCTCAAACTGTCCTCTCAACAGCAATTTTTCTCTCTCCCGGTTTTGATTCTGTATCATCCGCTACTCTGTGTGCTCTGCTTTGCACTCACCTTAACCCAGCTGGTGATCTTGACCTTGGAGTACGAAGAATCAGCTGGGCTGAAAGGTTGACTGCTGAGAGCAGATGCTGTGGAGAGACACTTTTATTTTGTTTCTTAGCTTCAGCGGCAGCAGACATCTTCTGTCTCTGTCTGTTGCGTGCAAAGCGATGTTCCATTTCTCTTCTTGCGGATAAGGATAGGATTGTAGCTGTGTCAGGCTGGACGGCATTTTGTTGTATTTATCTGTTATAAGCTCTTCATGTTACATGGTTTTATATATTTTGTCAGTGTTTGACCCACATGGGGAAACAGAGTGGTGTGTTGCAATCCTCTTTTCATTAAAGGGTGCAGTCCTACAGAATTAACTTTAACATTGGGGTATTTGCAATCAGCACAGTTAGACTGCGGAAAAAAGAAACGCAAAATTCATAGCAGGTTGCACATGAAATAGAAACAACCCTTGGGGAAATCATAAAATTATGATTGTTACAAGCAATTAAATATTAAATGAAAGATAAAAATTTCCACAAAAGACCTCACTCGTTCGGTTGTGTCAGCTGTGCTCTACTGTGGCCGCCTCTTGCGGAAATATAAGTTTGTCTCTACACTAGCCTCCTACGTGTCACACAGCAGGCCAAATAACTTGTGTATTAGAAAACCAGCTAAGAGAACTAGTAAACTGAGCACTTTCCAGACTCAGCTCGCTGCTAAGAGTTGGCAAACAAGTGTGGTGGCAGAGGCGTTCATTATCCAAATTGTTGTGTGTTCACCATTACACATAAAGATGAGAGAGAGGGAAAGACCATAACAAACCCTTCTAAATCAAGTACCGACGACAATGTTTTTTTCGTGCAACCTTTCTAGTTTGTTTGCAGTCTTTTTAGATTGCTGGCTGAAAATGATTTAACACATCATCATTATTGAACTTTGATTAATTTTACTTAGTCAGTTGAAAAGTATTAAGAAAATTGGCTCGATGCAATTCAAAACACTTTTAAGATAATTGCAGTATTTTCTTTTATGTTAACGTTTAAATATGTTATATAGAAAATGTGGTAAGTCTTTAAACTGACAACATACCAACCTGTTTTAGTTTCTCTCTCCGTCTGTATTCCCAACATCATTTACGTTTGGCATCTTGATGATTTCACACATTAGGATGTCTTCTTATCACTGGATGTTCAACTGGAACTCATCACGTGTCTCAAAGTTCATGTGTACTTACAAGTCTGTATGGCTATTTCCAAGCCATAGTACAAAGTAAGTTATGTAATTGAAAGAATGTAGGAGCAGTGAGCATAGCTACAAACAAAGGCAAATGCCTTATCACCGTCTTGATGAGAGATATTTCGCTAAAAGCATCCAGAATAATGTCTTACAATTGTGTAACTGCACTTAGGTTGACGTCGTACACATGTGTAGTCAACTGGTAGATAGCATCTCGTGGCTATGTAAGTTTACGGAGTATGTAGCACAATCACTCACTATTGAGGAGTTCTTGGCTGTCCGCCCTTATTTCCTCAGAGGTACATATGCAGTATTTACCCACGTGCCTCTTGCAATTTTTTGTCTCAAAAGTAAGGCCTCCAGAAAGGCGCTCTATGCACAAGTCATTAAAACTGGTGTGCAGTTTTTAACTTGCCTCTGTGGCTTTCAGCGGCGACTGTAATTTTATTGTGTAATAATAAAGATGCACAGCCTCTACGACATTAAAAAGTGAAAACACCAGTTTTTACCATTCCCAATTTTGAAAAACTGATATTGAAATAACTTAATCCCCGGACATGAAAAGTTTCATAAATGCCAATCTAGATATATAATACAAAAAGAAATGGAGCAGTTTTAAAATTAAATTTACTTCATGGAACTTAGCACAAAATGGTGCTACTGGGAAAAAATAATAATATGATGTAGACTAAAGGTTTGGAGCTGAAAATTTCCGCCACGAATTTTCCCTGTCTTGCAAACAGATACTGAAAATAATCCCCATACAAGGCCGCCTCCCTCCGCCCCTTTTTTTTTTTTAACCTATGCTTAGCAGCTGTCAAAACGTTTTCCTCTTCCCCCATTTCGGCATTTCCCTTCCTTGTCAGTCGACCGTAGCATTCCAAGCCTGCACAAAAAAAAAAAGACAGCTTGGCAACTACCTGCGTGGAACTACTACACACAGTATCCGTATGGGCAGTGGTAGTTGCACCCTTTCTCTGATGCAGTTTCGAGCGTTAGATACCTGTCCAGATGTTACCAAGTCATGTTATTCAACACAAAACCACTCAAATGAAGTGTCTTCCAGGTCAAAATATTTAGTGCACCGATTTTTCTTTAAACCCATGTCCTGAACATTATGACAAGAACTTCTGTACTGCTCATTCTTTCATGTCTCTCATAAACAAGGTTGGGAAGAAAATAAAATAAACTAGGCAGGAAACAGCAGCGTGACTGCACGGGAGTTTGTATACGACAAACATGCAAGGTGGCATTGTGTGTGTTGCCGCATATGACCCACTGATGCGCCTACATAAAGCTGCCATTTGCTATGCTTGTTGTTCTGTTACCTAACAGTAATATAATTACTTCCGCATTAATAAATTATCAGAATTTCACATAAAACTTTAAATGAGGACATCTGCATATTTAGATGATTGTATGAAAACTACGTTTCTTTATGCATTACATGCTCTAGAATCTGTTGTTATGAGTGTTTAACAAGCCAATAGCATCTGAGCTGAAACCAAAGAAATCCTAAATTGCTTAATGATAAAATTATCAGTTCGAACTCGGCCTTAGTATGCAGTGTCAACACTTAGTTCAATTCAGAATTTGAAATACTTGCCTACTCCTGATTATTCACTATAATTGATTTGAAGAACTAGTGCCACATGTCTCACCCATATTTACCATAATATAGCTACCATTTTTTTTTTCAGCATTGCCCTTTGCCGTGCTAAGAATTTTGCATACCTGTGTCTTGCTTGGCTGTGTAAAATGTAGCCTAGTATGAGAACTTGAAACAACGTGCATTTGTACAACTATATGCAGCACAGAATGATTAACATTTTCCCTCCCCCTACTAAAAAATTATATTTTATTAATAAAGCATAATTTGTAAGACAGGACAGCTTTGGATTTCACAAACATGGACTTGTTTAAATAAACTTTATTCTACCAGTATTGACTTATTAATTACTTGTAGAAAAAAATCCATCCCATCTTATATTAATGTCACTGACTGCATTAGATGTTTGCAGTGGAAAAGACAGACCATAAGTTTATTTTATGTGCAACATGTTAATATTTGCAAACACATGTACATAATGACTAAATTGATGTGTTTCTTTTAAGCATTACCCATCCATGTAATTTGAGTGAACTGTATTTGAAATAATGAGGGAATGCATGTTATTTTTAATAATGTTTGTTTTGTACTTTTCTGTGAGCATCATTAAGGGTACTTGGAAGCTGCAGATGTACATGGATTTTTTAATTGTTGTACGGGAATTGTACAGGAATTCTGTGAGTCAACTTGGTTAGACACCATTGCGCAGAATAGATTTATCCCATCACTGGGGTTGCTCTGTCCCATCCATCTTTGTAAGTTGCAAAGTCTGTGCTTCCTAGGGGGGGGGGGGGGGGGGTCAGACAAATCTTCGATGTCGCCCGGCGTGTTGGAAATCGGCGATGCCAACATGGGTTGGGCAGGTTCCTAGGCAATATCTGGGAAAGGTTACTCCTGGTGTCCGATGTCCTTGTATGAGCCCTCCCATTTTCCATCAAGTTCCGCGCTGAATTGTTTGTTACCTTGATTCGGGATGGTTGCGGAGTAGGACTGTTTCTCCCATTTCGAAGGCTTGAAATCCAGTACGTGGGGGCTGGTATTTCTTGGCGATATATGTCTTTTGGCTTTCCCTGGCCTTGTCTATCCGTTGGAGCACTGCTAAACATATGGCTTCAGACTGAGGCATTTCTGTGGGCTCGTGCTCTTGTTACCAGCCCCACCCCCTCCCTTACCATTCCCCAGGTCGACATAATGTTTCGTCCAAAAGGAGTTGACTGGGACTTGCATTAATGGCTTCATTCGTGTGGCATCGCAGAGTGAAGAAGATTTTTTGAAGGTGGCGATCGCAGTGTGTGTGATCTTCCCCTATACTGAGATGTCGGCTCTTCTTGAGTTCCTGGTTTTGGCACTCAGTAGGATTGGCTTGGGGATTGTAGGGCAGAGAGTCCCATGTCTCCTCTCCCCATTCTTGACAGGCTAGCAGCCACTTTTTGCTAGCGAACTGGGCCCCATTGTCAGTTGAGATGCTCTGCGGGTATCCCTAGTGTGGAAAAATTTAATGGTTGAATTTTCCGATTATGTGATGCGTCTCTTGGCTTCGTAGTGGAAAGTCTTGTACCCAGTGCGAGAACAATTTAGTTACGACTAACAAGTACCTATTCCCCTTGGTGCTGCGGGGATAGGACCCCATTAAGTCGGCCGCTACCTGTATCCACGGAGTATGTGGTTTCAGTGGCTTGGCTTTATGTCCTCTGGCAGGGTAAGCTTTGTGCTGACAATACATGGTACACTCGCTGACGTGCTTGCGGACGTCTCTGCTCATGCCATCCCAGATGTATCTAATGCTGATGTCAGCAAGGGTTTCCCTGGTTTCAGGATGTCCTGCATCTGGATGATCGTGGAAGTGCCAGCAGATGTCACCATACAGTTTCTTCGGTATCCAGATCTTCCACTTGACTTCCTGCTGGTTGTGTCAAGACCAAATGACGTCGCATAGCTCAAACCATTGTGGTATTTTTGTAAAAGTTCCTTCACTTCAGGGTCTTGTTGCTGGTGGTTCTCAAGCTGGTTTCAGCTGATCTGGAGCTGTAGCTGTCGGAGCTGTTCTTCGGATCTGTAATCTGGAGGTTCAGGTGGTCCACATTCTCATCTGGCTTTACCTCTTTGGTTAGGTTCAGTTTTTAGTACAGCCCATCTGGGAAGTCGTCGTCCTTGCCAGGGCAGTGTCGAACTTCGAAGTCAAACTCGGAAAGTAGGAGGTCACATCTTCCAAGCATGGCTTTACTGTTGCATGAATCCCTCAACCATTTGAGTTCTTTGCTATCTGTCCTTAGAATGAAATGGGTCCCTTCCAGGAAGTAGCAGAATTTCAGCATTGCCCAAATCACGGCAAGGCATTCCTGCTAATTGTGGTATTTTTTCTTTGTTGTGTTAAGCCTGGTGCAGGCGTAGGCTATCACGAGAGGCTTGCTGTCCTGATCCTCCTTATATAACATGGCACCAAGGGTGTTTTTGCGTGTGTCTTTCTGCAGATTAAGGGCTCCCTCTCCTTGTGTTAGATGCAGATGACGAATATAAAAAATTAATTACACATAATTACATAACACATAATCACGGATTGAAAAACATTTCCACATGACCAAGAATATGCATGTCGCCAGTAGTACCAACTTATTTCTGATACAACCAAATCTGATCACCAAGTTCCATCTTCATCTTCTTATGTGAATACATAGACTCATTACCAAAAACACTAATTACAGCAGTATTGTCTGCCTTGCCCTCATGAACTTGAAAAGTCTTCCAACAGATTATCCTGTTTGGATCAATCTCACTAATATCTTTTGGTGCAGGCTCCTTCTCGACATGAGACCTTCTGAAGAAACACATTTCCAACAAACCATCATGTCGAGAAGGACTCTGCACCAAAGGATGTTAGTGAGATTGATCCAAACAGGATAATCTGTTGGAAGACTTTTCCAGTTCATGAGGGCACGGCAGACAATACTGCTGTAATTAGTGTATTTGGTAATGCGTGTATGTATTCGCGTAAGAAGATGAAGATGGAACTTGGTAATCAGATTTGGTTGTATCGGAAACAAAACATTTATTTATAACCAGCTTCCTTTTCCAACAATGGGTGGAGTGGTGCCAATAGGCCGGCGATGTTACACACAAAGTCTCGGAGCCTAGAAACAGTCATAGCCAAAGCACAGTCCTAGAAACCATTGAAGCTGTTTCTTCATGTGCAATTCCTCTGCCTCTTGTCTAGCCCTGGTGGATGTCTTGTGGGAAGTTGCCTTCGGGGGACAGGACATCTTGCCGAAGTGGCTCTTCGAAAGTTTGGCGGTGAGTCCGTGGAGTTCCAGCTGCTCTAACACATACTGCAGATGCATAAAATGCTCTTTCCCAGAATTGAAATAAACAATCATGTTGTCTAAGTAGAAGAAGCAGAACTGTCCAATGTAGCCAGTTAACACTTCGGCGGACTTGAGTTGTTGAAATCTAGAGTGTATACTGAAGTGTGAAGGGCATGACCCTGAATTGGAGTGTTTCTCCTTCTGGTGACGTGAATGCAGTGTATTTGTGGCTGTCAGGATGCACTGTGATTTGCCATTAACCAGATTGCATATCCAAGGTGCTGAAGATCTTAACCTCATCTATGTCGCGTAGTGTGTGTGCTAGGTCGAGTGCAGGTGGAGGAATCGGCAGTGTCAATTGTTTAAGGCCTTGCAGTTGACACAGAACCTCATCCGTCCATCCTTCTTGGGTATGAGTATGGCGATGGAGTTATAGGGAGAGTTTGATAGCTCGACAATTCCCAGGCATTCCATTTCCTCCAGCTGTTCCATGATTAGGTCGCCTAGCAGAGACCTCGTATGGTTGGTTATATATAGATGCCATGGCATTCAACAGTATTTCATGTTGGATGGTGCAGGTTTGATGCAGTGTTCCGTCATATCCAAAAGCCCCGACGTGTTCATTGAGAACTTCCTTCAATTGTTGGTATTGCATGTCCATAAGTTCATGGTGAATCTCCCCTTCGCAGATAGCTGGTGTCTTCTGTTGGTTGGGCCGATGCTCCCAGTGCACAGTGATGTGGCGGTTGTCACCCAGGTATACTTTCCTTTGCCCATGGTCCATTATGCATTGTTGCTGCTGAAGCCAAGGGTGGCCTAGTATCAGATCTTCCTGAATGTCTCTTGTGTCTTGAGTTGAAGTTCGATGGTGAGTGTGATACGACAGTTGATGGTCAGTGTGCATTCCAGCTTTGCCATACTCACGGTTTTGGTCTATGGGTGCAGGTTGGCCCTCTGGTCTGTGCTAAGAATGTCTCGTAGGACGAAATTACTGGAGGCAGCTGACTCAAGCAGTGCTATCATGTTTCTTCCGTTAACTTGAACTTTGATTTGAGGGGCTTCAGGTATCTCTGCTTCCTCGTCTAACAGTTAGACTGGTTCTTCTTCTTGGCCAATGGGGTCATCCCTGTTGACCCGCCGGTAGTGGCATTTCCCTACGAAGGTGCACTCTTTGAATTCGACTCAACTGGGTAGGTCGTGACATGCGGTTCATGCCCTCTTCTTCGGTTCGCTCGTGCCTTGGCACGGGACACTGCAGGCAATCCATATTGTAGTGGTACGCGGGATAGTTCCAACACTTGGGCAGGTGTGGAGCTGGCGGTGGCTTGCGGCAAGATTCCGATGATTTATCTGTTTCCACTGGTTTTGTACGCTTTGGCTGATCAAGGAGAGCTAGTGCTAGGAAGTTTTGCTCGGCTTCTTGTGCACATTCTACGAGTTTATCCACTGTAAGTGGCTTGGGGATGAGCAGAATATTTCACAAACGAGACAGCAACAGGTGGGTTATAGCCGTACACAGCTTTCTTCGTCTCCCTCGGGAAAGATCCTTCTGTATATTTGAACCTTTCTGCGGGCAAAGATTTCAACATCCTCTCCTGGTGTTTGTATGTGGCTGTAGAATTCTGTTGTAAGACATGCTAGTACTTCCTTGCCCTTGAAGTATTGTGCTATATGGCTACTGAGCTGCTTCCAGTTGTACACAAATTTGCCATACTTGTTCCACCATTCGAGGGATTTGCCCGTCAGTCTAGCTTGTTCTGTGGTGACCCATTGTTTCTTGGTTAGCTAGTGCATTCGGAACTCGCACTCAAATTCCAACGTAAATATGAGTGGGTCCTCGTGTGGTCTGCCCGCGAATTCCAGCAGTTGTGGTCTCTCCTGAAAAGTGAGGCGTACTGTGGAGTGAGGGCAGTCCAGGGTTTGACGGTCGGTATTCGGAGGCACGTTTGCAGACCTCGCATTGGTATACCATTCCTGGTTTTTGATTCACTCGTCGGGCCATCTGATGCAGGCATGGTGGTACATTTTACCAACGGGATGCTCCTCACTGTGTAGAGTCCACATCCGGGGAAGGTGACCCAGTTACGGAATGCGGTCTGTCTGGTTCTGCAGTCCTCGCATCAAAACTCAAGGTGGTCAGTGTATCTTAGCTCTTCTGACCAACCGAGGCATAAATAATGGCTCCATTGTTGGCAATGGGTGCATTGTATCCAATTGATGCCTGTGCCTTAGCAGTTTGGTCTCAAACAACTGCTGTATTCAGTTGCGGCTGCAGTGTTGCAGTTGAGCTCGTGCTTGCTCAGGTTGGCTGTCGACATTTCTGCTATGGTTAGGGTGCCACGGGGTGTTTAGAGGACTCCCCAAAGTCTGTTTAGTTCTTGATTGGGTCAGGCTGATTACTCCGTGCTGCCTAGTCGGAACTATAATAGCAAAAGGCCCCATGTTGGGTGCTAGAAAAACCCCTCCCTACTCTACTTTGGCGCGTGACGGCCCGTCGACTGGAAGAACACTACATCAAGTAGGGGAGTTTTCGGCAGGCACTAAATCAGACGTACCCTATTCTGGTTGGGTTCTCTGGTCAAATTTAGTCCTTGCGTGGCACTGGGGCGTGCACAGTATAAAGGACCGGCCAGTTAGCTTTGAAGCAGGGCACAAAGTCGGGTTCGGGCAATGCTGTCTGTCACTTCAGGCTTGGTGCTTTCGGCTATATAACTGGGCAACATTTGTTGGTTGTACTATGTCTGGCATGTGGCGAAACAATTGTGTGTATAGATGCAGTAGGTACTTGAGAATGCTGAATGAGTGTGTGGAGTCTTGTCGGTGGAGACTGCAAATGGTGTGCGATAGATTATAGGATTTTTCTGTGGCTAATCTGGTTAGTTGAGGTACTCGGCGAGCTATGGATGTACCTCGTTGCTCAAGAGTGTAGGGTTCTGGAACAGACTCTTCGGTTTCTCAGGAATGATGGGGACGAGAAGATGGAGCAGTGCCTGAGTCTGTTCCTTGGGTGTGAGCTGTCTGGTGTAGACGACTATGGCGGGGGTCAGCTCTTGTAGATGCCCGGAGGCGATTACCTGCTTTCCCTTCTCTCTGAGTCCACTACATCTGGAATAAGGCATCTAGAGTGCACAACACACACATCCTTGAGGCGAAATGCAGGGATGGTGTACTTTATACGTACCGAGCCACGTGAGTGTCTGCCAACTGAGCGGTCACCATATTTCAATGTTCTGCACCTAAATGTGGTGAACAATGGAAATCAGGCCTCGCCATTTACAGTCCCTCCATGTTGGTGTATGCTCAAGCCAAGTCTTCTCAATCCAGGGAACGTCCCTTCTGGTACTGAAAGTGCAGTGGAACAGTCAAGGACTGAACAGACTGGTCTGAAGGCAGAGCACCTTTGCGTGGGCTCTACCATTCTGCCTACCATGGAATGCAGAAAGGCTGGCCGTTAGTAGTGCTTGTGGGTTTGCAAATAGTGAAGATCTTAACCTCATCTATGTCGCATAGTGTGTGCGCGGTCACCTGCATTTCCCTCAACGAGTGATGTCGTAAAATTTAAATCAGTACGTTTTTCAATAACCTAAACAAACACAAATGTTTCACTAAATACTATTGAATGTTGTTCCGACTAGCGATCAATTTAGCACAAACTATTTCAATCAATTTCCCGAACCAACTTTTTTATTTCTTTACGTGTGAATCTTACAAAATTGTTTTCTGTTTTCGCCAAGCATTAGCTTATTTTGCAATTTCAAATAGCTAAATAATGTTGGTCAAAATCTCATTATTTCGTGACTTGCGAAAAACAAATGCCCCTTTTGAATAGTCTTATTTTTTAACAAACTGTTTTGCCGAGCACTACATCTTGGTCGATTAGTGACCTTGTTTTTGTGTTAATTTTGACCATGGGACATCAACCTTCTAAAATGATGTTCCGTGAATGACTGTGTTATTTTGCAGCACATATTTAACAAACTGTCTCATCAGGCACTGCATTTTAGGCAGATTTCCTCATCAAACTTTGAAATATTTATGTTTTATTAGTAAAGTATGTGTTGTTTTCTTTTGTTAACAGTAACACACTGTCATCTATCACTGACTGAATGACCTGACATAGCTCAAATTTTTCATGCCAGAAAAATATTTTGTACCTATCTCGAACTACAAGTAGGTATTCATCTAGAGCTCAATTTTTGAGTACTCGCAGACCCCCATTATGTTTTGCTGACTCATATGCATTCTGGAGGCTGCAGTTAATGATGAATTAATATTGTTAAGTAATTTCTTTAAATTTGCACAATATTCAACCTTTCTTCGATACAGTGAACTCTCTACGTACAAAAAATGCAATTACCAAAAAAATTGTATCATCCGTAATTTTGCAGCGGTCTTGGCAAGATTCTTATATGAATAATAGTAACATTGTTCAGTTTTATCATTTATTGAATATTGCATCAATCAAAAATCTTTCTGTCCCCTCACTTGAGATTTCACACGACAATTGTTTGTAAGCTGGTTGTTTATGCAAATGTATAATGAATGAGTGTGAAATATGTTAAGCATGCTACAGTTTGTCATCATTGGGGTACAGTGCTCTCCAGTTCAATTGATAAAGTCGGTAAGTTAGTAAGGGTGTGCGATAGTGAATTTTGATGTTAAAATATTTTTGAATTGAAAATAAGATTTTTGAATAACATGTTGATGCATGACGCCTTTTCAACAATGAATTATCGACTTAGCCTCATCAGTGTACATGCCTTTGCCACTCGACTCTGTGGAGTTTGATTGTTGCCACGCATCACGAGACTGTCTACCCAAGGCAAAGGACGGATGCTCCACGCCAGACTGTATTATTCACCAGCTGAGCCACTGGAGTTATGCATCGAGATGATCAAGTACTCCACTGCTAATACGATCACAGAGTCAAGCTTTTGGAACCAATGCCAGCCACTGACGTCTGACACCAAGAGGTTCTATACTACGCTTACCCCCTCCATAACTCCAGCCAGGGTGTGCTGGCCAGAGTATAAATAGAAGGCCACAGTCCTTAAATGCCAGTCTGTTCTGTACCTTCACCACATGTTCATACCGAAGGAACCATTGGCTCCCTGGTTCTCACCGCACACCTTGTGCCAAGGATCATCTCCAACTACCTTGTCTTCACCGCATTCTTTACCGAAGACTCCTATCTGCACCTTGCCTTGTCTTCACCGCGTTCTATGCCGAAGACTTCCTACCATCGTCGAATGTCGTAATACCTGTTACTCTGCTGGTCCTTTCAGCTCAACATAGTAGAGTAGTCCAGTTTAAGTTAGTATCATAACGCTCGTCTACCCTACCATTGTTAGCCTAGGAACAGGTCTCCTTCACCTGTCTCACATAGGGTAAGCTTCCGTAAGCTCTTACTGATGTTAGGACTCAGTGCGACACAATCCCGTTCATTTCTATTACAGAAATAATAAGATATTTTAACCAACTCAAGGGTGTTTTTCCCGTAGTGTAATTCCTCTCCCAGTAGACATCAGACCTGTCTAGAGGATAGCAGGTGACCGGGGAATTTACTCAATACTACAACACACCATTAGAGTATGCACACACATTCTGTACGGCCACCCTTACTGTGCACCACGCTATACAGAACGGTAGAGCCCCAACACTTGGTACTCAGTTTCCTGAGGTCAGCTTGTTCGCCTTCTCCACCACACTTCTTGTGCTGGAAGGTGTGTTCCCTGAGTTAGGAAGACTGGTCCTTTTGAGATACTCACCCACGTGCTGGGACTGTCTGCCAGTGAGACCGGACTCTCAGTGTTGACTGCATTTCTCGCGCTGAGCACTGGGGTAGGCATAACACACTCGGTTGGTAGACGCAGTATGTACGTGATTGTACACCTGTATAGGACAACACCTCACTGGCTTCCCCTTCGCGAGCTTGGTCATAGAGAGTCTGCCCTCATGCCCTACTCTCATCGAAGTGGTATCCGAGAGAGGGTTAAAAAGATACACGTTGCCTCCGGGCATTAGCAGGCGTGGGCTCAGGCATCACCTGCAGAGACCAACCACACCAGAAATTCCAGTAGAACTCTTCACTGCTCCTGTCCGCCTCAGTGAAGAGAGACATTCTGTGTTCGCCACCTACTTGAGTGGACAAGACAACTCTTTAGGGATAGCCAATCCATGCTGGTGGGGATTTCAGGTAGCAGAATCAACCGAAGTGACAGTAAACACTAGCGAACACCTGACTACCAGTAAACCACACTCTAACTCACCCAAACCAGAATCACCACAGGTCAGACAGGTGCCACATGTTACGTGTCACCCAGGTATACCTGCAAAAACAATCCCGCCAAAGTGCAAAAAGGTACTTGCCATACCTGATTTTGTGCCCTGCCGCAAAGCTGCCAACCTGTGATATACACGAGCTCTGGTAACATGTAAGGACTAGAGTCCTAACCTCAAACCTGGGTGCGCCTGACCTAGCACCCACCGAAACGCCTTTACACCTCAAGGCGTTTCGGTGGGTGCTAGATGTGAAACTATTCACATCAGTGTGAATATTTTCAAAGTCAAATAGCTACCAGTTAAAATTTCATTTCAGTTTTATATATATATATATATATATATATATATATATATATTTGAAAAATGTTGTGTCACTGACAAGACAACAAACCATTCCAACCCAAATAATACTTGGATCTTCAAGTGCAGCGCACCATTTTTACAAGATAATTTTTGGCCTATTGAAAATACAAAGTATGCTGCAAGATGTAAATATTAATAAATAATGCACCATATATGTGTATTTGTGTGTGTGTCTACATACATTACATACATATATATATTTTTGTAAATGAAATATGAAAATATGAGCTATGTATTGTGACAAAATACAATAATGTGCATGCTTTATTACCATAAGAAAGAATAGGTACATTTTGGTTGTCATAAAATAGCTCAAAATTCATTGTAGTATAAATAAAGGCTTTATTTATAAGGGATGGGTCGGTACCATATTTTACCAATACCAATGATACTGATTTTCAGATGCAGATGCCGCTGATTACAGCATTGCTGATATCAGTATTGCTGATATCAGTTTTGATGAGCACAGTTATAATTCCCAATTTCCAATATTTGATAATACGTACTTTAGTACTTAAATTTAAGTCTTCTGTTTTGTGAACACTTTAAGCATTTTGTACAATGTTAAAATTCAATATTTACCGCATAAACACCTAAATTTTGAATGCTTTTTCACCATCACATTTCATGGTACGGGCCTATATACTGCAAATTACGTTAAGCTCCAATAAAATTCCTATTTGTGATTAATGACCATATTACACCATTTGCGGGTATTATTTTCCCATTTTTTTGGAAAAGCTCCTATTTCGAATAATTAGCCATAAAAACTGTTAGGTTATAATTAGAAACAGTACAGTTCTAACAACAAAGGAATAAAAGTGGAAATGAATGACTTCAAATGAGTAAGCATATAATGTCAAGAAAATAACCACTTCATACGGAAATGTAAATTATTCACAATTTTGGCATAAGATATTCGTAGTTCAAATGTGAATAGTTCCTAATTTACCATTTGCAACTATTCAAATTGTCTAATATTCACACACCCCTACAAGTCAAGTGTGATCTTGCTCCTTCCCCTTACATGCCTGACTCCAGGAGAAGCTGTTTCCTAGCAACCAGTAATATGTCCTTGCATTCTCTCTCTTTCCTCTCTTCTCAGCTGAGCACCTTTCTTCCTCCCCTTTCTGGTTGGCAAGAGAGGAAGCTGTTATCTCGCAAGAAAAAGTTTCCTTCCCTTACACACCTGACAGGCGGGAATTGGTAGAGTATTCCAACCATTAAATAAAACTAATCGTATCATTCAATTCTTAATGATATGCAGTTACCCTGTCAAATGCACCGCACCACAGAGCAGCCATGTACTTCACCGAATTTTCGATGGTAATCCACTATTGCACTGTGCTGTGCTTACACATTTCCAACTATCAAAGATTGCAGAAATTTTATCAAGATCATCCATTACTCAAAATAGTTGCACCCACCATCACTGTATTTCAAAGCATGATTTCACCTGAAAGTGTTACTCACTAAATTTTAACCAGTAATTATTTTTTGCAAAGATGTTTTCTTTTTCATTTTAAAGTTTTGTTTCCCCCCCCCCTTAAAATTTATGTTTTCCTTAAAGTTTGTGTTTAATAATATCTGGTGTAAAAACAAAATTTTTCTTAAACAAAATATTAATTCAACTCAATAAAATGTTACCCCCAGTAGCATGTACTTAACTTTCTCTTGATGTCAAAAATTGTTTGAACACTGAGTGACTTATATTACAAAGCATGAAGTTCATTTTCAGTGGCTTCTTGCAGGGCGATGGGAGAATTTATATAAATTTATTTCATTAGACACACATCTTCTAAATAATCTGATTTCGTGTAAGGGCCTATTTGGCAGCTTTTGTAGACAAATAATGTGTAAGCACTGAGCCTGAGCGCAGCATAACTTGCAACAGGCATAAGTGTATAGGAAAATTGGAGGATGTGGTTTTGAATGATTAAAGCTGGTATTCCAGAATGTTCAGTTTTGCAAGACATATATGCTACCATCTCGGGTGATTGAAATGCCATGACTAATTCTTAATTCGCAGAACGTATTTGTGAATGTGTTTTATCTATGTCCTGAGATGATATTGGATGTGCCGCAGTTTGTTATTCGCCGCCTCATGCAAGGCTGTAAACAAATGAAAGTGACACACAAATGTTTATTTACAAAACCTTTTTGCAAATATAAATACCTGTACGGTTTATTTATTACGTTATCTGTAGCACTGACAGTTATTATAGACTTGAAATAACTGCATAAAGTAATAAAAACTTATAATTATTATTATTATAATCAGATGTGATTTATTTATTTTTATTTTTTTTGCATGACATTTTATGGAACATAATATGGTATGTTTCGTGTTTGTAATGTGGACATTATATACATAAATTTTAAATGGTGCACATGCATTTTAACAACAAAATTGCTACTTTATACTTATATGTTAATACTAATAAATAATTTTATGATATTTTGCAATTCTCTAAATTAGAACTGTATTGTATTCAATTGTATTGTTGAATTAGGAGTCAAGGGATAAAATAGCACGCCAATAAAGTTTGTAACCCCAGTGTGAAAATACTGAACAACAATGCAGTCATTCATTTGTGCTGTGCGTAACATGGGAACTAAATAAATAAACTTATTTTAGGTCCTGGTAATAAAAACTTGTTACCCGCCCCTGCATTTCACTACCATTTCTGTATTGATATATGTGCAATATTTCCCAGAAATACGCATTTAAAACAATTTATTCAGCATTCGTCAGTTTTACTGTAGTAATATTTCATGAGTTTTACTGGACGAAATTCAGCATTTTTGCAAATTGTAGAGCTGTGGCAAATGTTCAAACTACAGATAAGCCAAGACAAATTAATTATTTGTATTTCAAACCTGCAGGGAAATGTTACAAAGTTGTGATATACACATACATACGTGACCTTTAAAAAATTACTACAGTCGAAACAGCTGTTCACGTTTAAAAGATGTAAACATTGTTACTGCAGTTTTGTCTGTCACATATGAAACCAAAGGCTCCTCCATGGGTCAACTGCATTTTGCACGCATGCACATCACTTTTGCTATCGACATGACACACGCTGAACTAAGTGTACACTGAAACGTCTAAAAATTAGAAACACAACTCATGCAAATAGTTTAAAACACAACATATACTATACTGTAGCATAATTTTGAGTGTCACACAAGGTAGAAGGTACTCTTAACAGCCAGCATCAACAATCAACACGCCATGTTGGTCAGTCATACCAACGTAACATCCTAACTTGTCCTGCCATTGAGGATATGGTTTTACTGGTGTAGCAGGTGGGTTCACAAAAAATTTGCACACACGTTAGCTATTTTCTTTTGCATTTTAAGGTCTTCAAATAAAAAGAGAGAAATGCAAAATGCCTCTTGAACATGACTAGTGGGTTTTGTTGAATAAATGCTGGAGATGTAATTAATAGGCCCTATAGTCAAATAATTGCATAATAATCCATTGTACCTCTATGTACTCTCAGCTAATCAAGTTTGCAAGAGACATTAAAAATTTGGCCTGAATTCTGTTCAATATTATTTTCTTTTTCAGGGGGTTTGAAAAATCGGGGTCGGCTTGCATTCGGTCAGTACTGTGTGCTGTTTAATTCTTTATTTGTGTGTGTTGAGATGAAATGTTTTTTAATGTATTATTTACAGTAATACTTTCATAAAAATTGCCAGTTTTATGGTTTTTATTAGTTAAACTTTATTCACTGATAATGTACATATCTCATTATACTCAATGTGAAGTTTAATAAGTTTAGAAGTTGTATTTTAGTGATGTTCATATCATAGGTTCATCTACTGAAATTCTTAATTTATGGAAATTTTTTGACAGTCCCCTGAAAAAAGGTAAATAGAGAGACACCTGTATTGTCTTCAGTCTCTTTATTTTTCTATTCTTTGGTTCAGTATTCATAATTTTTTTGAATCACATTTGCAATAGCATAACATTAATTGCCCATTGACAGTGAAGTCATTAGAGACGTAGTAAGTTGCTTAGTTAAGAAGGAATGGGGAAGGAACCATCCCATTATTTGCCTGGGGTGATTTTGGGAAAACGATGGAAAATGAAAATCAGGATGACTAGACTGGGATTTAAACCCAGAGCCTCTTGAATGTAAGTATAGTGGTTTACCTCTTTGCCACCTTACTCTGAGAGTCTCTCAGTGTTAGTAAAATTAATGCTTATTTTATTATTTTGAAAAAGTGGTGCCCTGTTGTTTACCAATGTTAAAATGTGTGTTAACACGTCATAGTTGTATTTACACTATTGTTTGCATGTGTGAAGAGGCCATAAATGGTGAACTGTTTTTGACAATGTAATTTCCATTAAACATCCAATATCTTAATCCATCTACAGCTATGTTTTCCTGGGTTACTTCTTTTTTATATTACCATTGGTGTCTTGGCATTGTCACTCATTAATTGTATTTCAGCAGATGTATTTTTGCTCCCGGTTATGGACAGATAGGGGTGTGTGTGTGTTTTGACAGGGCCTGCGGGAGCTGTTACAGATCTCTTGCAGTAATGGCTCTCTTCGAGCTCCATACCTGGGGCTTGAGTGCTTTGACAAGGAGAGCCAGACTTCAGATGCTTCCTGACACAACAAGAAGTCTCCTGGCACAGAAACAGCTGCCTCCATCTCTCAACTCGTGCCATAGCTATGCTTGTCATTACAGTTCCATCTCTTGTATATTCCATAAAGAGTGTCTCATGTTTTTTTCTATTTGCCTTCTTACAAAAAATAAATTCAAAGTTTCCATTTTTAAAATATCAGGCTTCCATGATTTTCTCTGGTAAACTTCACTTAATGTCAAAAGTTTTCTAGTGTTCATGAGCTTTAGGGGTGTGCGAATATTCAAAAATTTGAATAGTGTTAAATAATTTATGAATTATTCACATTCGTACTTTGAATATCTTCTGTCAAAAAAGGAGATAATTTACATTCACCTTGTTTTGAAGTTGTTCGTTAAAAATTTTATTCCATATTTATCAGAGCTAGACTGTTACTGATTAGGATAACTGGTCATTATTATGAATTTTTGCCATTTTTATGCAGCAATAAATATATTATCATTAGATCTAAGCAAAGTAGGATATAATCTTGGTGTGTGCATGTGTACATGTGTCTGTGTGTGCACATGCATGTGCATGTGTACGTACACATGCATGAAATGATTTCCATTGCATATAAATTAAATGTTTTACTGGTAGCAATTAAACTGCGAAACTATTTGTGCGTTATTTGAGAATTGTACCATTCAAGTAAAAAATATTTGAGCATCAAATTCCATTATCTGCAGACCCCTAATAAGCTTAGTCTTCATTACCAAAACATACAGCCATAAATTTGTTGCCAATGTTCCAGAATAGTGTTTCTTTCCAGGTATGTACTTTTGAATTGATGTAAATATTCCATGTTGTTCTAGCATTAAATTAGTTATGTTGAAATATTTGTCTGTGGCTGTGTTTGTTCCATTTAGGAAAACTAGTTATGTTTGAATCAAAATAAAAAAAAGAGCAAAAAATAATATGAAATTTGTTGAGTTAATAATTTTCATTCCTTGTCTTTAAATGTCCCAGTTGAATGTCGGCAAAACATATGGATAAGACAGGGTTCTAATACTTAGGATCAGTAACTCTATAAGACAATTTTATTATTTACTGGCGAGCCCCCAAATTCTGCTACACCAGCGTGAGCACCTTCACAGTTCTATGTGCCCTCCAGCATGCATGTTAGTAGCTAAGTCGGTTGGACAATGAGATGCATCTTAGGGCAAGCCCTTTACGCTTTAGGTTGGGTTTAATTATTATAATGAGTGCATGCATTGTGGCTAAGCAGAGTTATAGTGCCATGGCTGCAATTGTAACGATGTGCACACCCCGAAAGAAGAACGGTCTAGATGGAAGAGCATAGCAAACCAGGCAAAGCGGAGAGGGTCGTGGAAAATCTATGCAGCAGTCACGGAGGTTAAAATAATTACTTTCAACGGGATAAGGGCTTGATAAAGTAGGGTATTTGTTAGTTCGGGAAGAAAGACTTCTGTTGATTTTATGCGGCGTGAAATGAAATGAGATCGCAGCTGGTGTGTGTTGTGGGGGACAGAACAGCCCCGCGCCGATGCCAGTCATCGTGTGGGTGCATGCGCCCGTGAAGTTGAGCTACTGTCAATACTGCAGTGTAGGAGAACCACCACTGAAGTACAGACCGCAACTGAGGATGCAGGACCCCCTCTGCTTCTCATTGAGTGCGTCAGAAAACCGGACAGCTCAGTCATGACACCGACTCCATCTTCACCTTCCCTCGCTGATGCCAGGATCTCCACTCCAAAATAGTTCATCTGTTTGGGATACACGAGACGTCCAGAGCCTACCAGTGGTGGTGGCGAATCCGCTGGCTAAGGAGTGAAGGCTGACATCGGGGTGATTCCAAAGTCCGATGCATTCCAATCCATTTATCATGCACCCGCAGTCAACAGCCAGCAGAATCCAGCAGTGAAGATCGCTATCTTCACATTTTTCAGCACCTCAAGAGCCACCTCCCTGCCTTGATCGTTGGGCCACCTCCAGCAGATGCGCTTCGCCATCTCATACCGAGCTGCCCAGGTTCCCCACGTCCACGATGATGGCACTCCCACACCGGCCAGTTGATTCACTGTCTGGTATTTGATTATTTCCAGCCACTCCAGAACCTGGGTATCCCCTATTCACCACCTGGTGACACGAGTTGTGGATAGTCGCTGCACCCAAGCTGCCATGGTCCCATTGCACTCACAGATGCACCTCGCTTTCCATGGTCGTCATGTCACGGGCAGTTCCCAGCGAGCGAGCAGTCATGAGCATGATGTTCATCCCACAACAGCTTAAATTGTGTGTACAAGACACTGATATTCTACACTTTTTAATACCTTTGACTTGGATACAAAGAGTTCAGTTTTGGTACAGATTTGAAGAAAGTTTTAGGGGGCCTGTTAAAAATTCCAATAATGCACCAATTAGTATTTTAAGTGCTAAACACAGAAGTTATAGGAGAATGACAATGACAATGTCAACCACTACCATGATTACCCCCACCACCGACACCACCACCCCCACCACCGACACTGCTGCCCCCACAACCGACACCACCACCCCCACCACCGACACTGCTGCCCCCACAACCGACACCACCACCCCCACCACCAACACTGATGCCCCCACAACCGACACTGCCCCCCACCACTGACACCACCACCACCGACACTGTCACCCTCTTCAACAACACTACCAACCCCACCACCAACACTACCAACCCCACCACCGACTGGCACTGCCAACCCACCACCTACACTGCTAACCCCACCACCTACACTGACCACCCACCACTGCCCCCACCCACCACTGCCCCCACAACCCGACCACTGCCCCCCACCACGAACTGCCCCTCACCACTGACACAGCCCCTCACACCGACACGCCACCCTCACCCACCACACTGCCACCCACCACCGACACTGCCCCCCACCGCGCACTGACCCCCCACTCCGACACTGCCCCCTCACTGCTGCATCCCCACCCCCCAGCACTCCCCCCCACCAACACCACGCCACCCTACCACCACACTGCACACCCCACCACCGACACTGCCCCCCACCACTGCACTCCACCACTGCACTGCCCCCTCACACCGCACGCAACCCCCACCACTCGCCATGCTACCTCGCCGCACCCACCACTGCACACCCCCTCACACAGACACTGCCACCCCACCACCGACACGCCACCCTCACCACCGACACTGCCCCCCCACCCTGCACTGTCCACCCCCCACTCCGACACTCCCCACCTCACATGCCACGCCCCCTCACCACCGACACTGCCCCCCTCACCACCGACACGCCACCCACCACCGCACATCCACCCCCAACACCGACCTGCCACCCACCACAACACTGCACTGCCCCCTCACCTACCGACACCTGCCACCCCCATCACCACACTGCCTACCCACACCACTGGCACTGCCCCCTCCACCAACCAACACTGCCCCCTCACCACCGACACTGCCCCCCTCACCACCAACACTGCCCCCCCACCACCGACACTGCCCCCCTCACCACCGACACTCCCCCTCACCACCGACACTGCCACCCAACCACTGACACTGCCCCCCCACCACCGCCACTGCCCCCTCACACCGGCACTACCACCTCCAACACCGGCACCAACGCACCCCCACCACCACACCGCACCACCAACCTCCGCTCTGCCATGTCCACCTCGCTCTGCCACCCCCCACCCCACCAGCACTGCCCACCCACCACCAGCACTGTCCACCCCACCCACCGACACTGCACCCCACTACCAACACTGGCACCCACCACTACCAACACGGGCACCCACCACGGACACTGCCACCCACACCGGCACTGCCCCTACCACTGGCACCGCAATCCCCACCACGGCACCGTAACCAACCCCCCACCACCTCGGCACCCCACAACTCCCACACCGCACTGCACTACCCTCCACCGACCAAACCAGACTGCACCCGCCAACTCCCACCATCCACATGCACCGCCCAACATCCCCATACCTCACCACGGCCCACACCGCAACACCCACCCCGCCCTTCCCATCACCCCGCACTTCACCCCCAGCCACTGCCACCCCTAACACTGGCACTGCCACCTCACCACCGACACTGCCACCCCCCACCACTGACACTGCCACCCCCCACCACTGACACTGCCACCCACACCACTGGCACTGCCCCCCTCACCACCGAGTCTGCCACCCAACCACTGACACTGCCACCACCGCCACTGCCCCCTCACCACCACCACCGCAACCCCCACCACCAGCACCGCAACCCCAACCTCCGTCTCTGCCACCCCCACCACTGACACTGCCACCCACACCACTGGCACTGCCCCCCTCACCACCGAGTCTGCCACCACCATCACTGCCCCCTCACCACCACCACCAGCACCGCAACCCCCACAAGCACCACAACCACCAGCACCGCAACCCCCACCACCAGCACCGCAACCCCCACCCAGCACCGCAACCCCCACCACCAGCACTGCAACCCCAACCTCCGTCTCTGCCACCCCCACCACCGGCACTGCCACCCCCACCACCGGCACTGCCACCCCCACCACCGGCACTGCCTCCCCTACCACCAGCACTGCCACCCACACCACCAACACTGCCACCCCCACCACCAACACTGCCACCACTACCAACACTGCCACCCCTAACACTGGCACTGCCCCTACCACCGGCACCGACACCAAAACTAACCCCATCGCCGGGACCGCCATCCCCACCACCAGCACCGCCACCTCCACCACTGGCACCGCAATCCCCACCACCGGCACCGCAACCCCCACCACCACCACAATCCCCACCACCTACACTGCAACTCCCACCACCTGCACCACAACCCCCACCACCAGCACCGCAACCCCCATCACCGCACCACAACCCCTACCTCCAGCTCTGCCTCCCCCACCACCGGCACTGTCACGTTCACCTCCGGCTCTGCCACGTCCACCTCGGCTCTGCCATCCCCACCACCGGCACTGCAACTCCAACCCCCGGCACCACTCCATCCACCTCCGGCTCCGCCACGTCCACCTCCTGCTCTGCCTCCCCCACCACCATCTCTGCCTCCCCCACTACTGGTACTGCCATCCCCACCACCGGCACTCCAACATCCACCTCCGGCTCTGCCACTCCCACCACCAACTCTGCCATCCCCACCACCAACTCTGCCATCCCCACCACCAACTCTGCCATCCCCACCACCAACTCTGCCATCCTTGCGCTCGATGCAAGGTATGGCCTCGCTTCCTCCCCTTACACGATGACCACCACAATGATGAATGGCCACCACGTGGATAACTGCTACAATGTCTGTTACATGTATACAACCATTGTCATCACGACTATTATATCCACCATTTACCGCCACTTATGTTCACAGCCAAATCCACCAAGTCTACGCTCACCACGACAATGTCACCAACATTATGACCACCACCATGTGAACAACCATGTAGACCACCACCACCAAGTCCACAATTACTACAACCACACCACCATGATCAATACAACAACCATCCACCATCCACCATCCACCAACACAACAATGTTTACCACAACCAACATCACTACGTGACCGAAACTATGACGATGGCTGGCACCACCATTACCATATTCACTACCACAATGACAATGGCCATGACGGACCACTTCCGTTACCACGTCCACCATGACGAGAACAATTAATACCATGCCAATGACCATCACCACATCCACGACACCCTTGACTATATTCATGATAATGTCCACCACAATCACATAAACTAGTGCCATAACCACATCCACGATGCCTACAACAACTATAAGAAGTAATACAGTACAGTCAATTCTTGTATCGTTATTCAGGGGACTGCCAAAAAAAATTTTGTACATGCTGTATTTCAGTAGATGAGATTTCTGCCATGTACATCAATAAAATACAACTTCGAACCTTATAAAACTGTGTTACATCTCAAAATACTGTATGTTGTAATGAGGTGGGGGGGGGGGGGTTGCAAAGGGGAAGGGGGAGAAAGGGTAAACAGGGCAAAAGAAAATGGGCTGGGATAAAGGGGGAAAAACAAGAAAATAAGAGGAGAAGGAGAGGAGAGGGAGTTAGAAGAAATGAGGAAAAGTCGACTATAAACCCAAACACCACGGGCAGTAGTTGCATCTAAAATTTCAAAGTCGAAGATTCACCTTAAAATAGGGGTCTTCAGGGTGCCCACAAATACCATATGCTTACTAGTGATGTTATTCAATAAAATCCCAGTCAACAGCTGACATCACCACCACCTTAACTTTGTGGAAACCTGGGGGTAAGTTCACTTGCTCTGGCTGCAGAGAGGTATGGAAAGGATATTTGGGGGGGGGGGGGGGATGGGGATCGTTTAGTGACTCTGTTTGTTGGTTCTACAAAATTCACCACCTAGGATGTGGCAGCTGGTATTCTTCAGTAATTGGCCCTCTATGAAAACCTTAAAGTATTTGATGTGCTGAGTAAAACCTAGTAAAAATGTAGAAATTTCTTAGTTCCAATCTCAATAATTTAAAAGTTATTCAGAAAGAAATAAAATAAATAATTTGGTTAGGTTCTTAAAACAATGAAACTCACCGGTTTCAAATAATTTAACAATTTATTAATAAACAAATAAACTGGCAAACAATAACAATTGATGCAAAACAATATACTTTTGGCTTCAGCGAGTATTTGTATGATTTATAAAAAAGAAATAGGTTACTGTAAACTACATAAAATTACAGACTATAAACTCGTAAACAAATAAATTCCAATTTTTTCAACAGGTCATTATAAAAGTTCAAAAAGAAAATAGTTTTTTTTTGGGTTTTTTGTTTTTTAAGAAATAGAAAAAGACGTATTGTCCCTGATATCTAAGACTACAAATTAAAGTATACTGCAAATGAAAAAAATAAACCATTTAATTTGCTCGAAGGATCATAAATGAACTTATTTGTGGGCAAAGAGTCATGAAAATAGTTTCCAACTTGACTAACCTTACAATGTTTAAATTAGTTTCGGAAGACCAAATATTGTTTACCACAGTCTATAAATTCCCTATAAGTTTAAGGGATTGTCAGGGGTATCGGTATGATCCTAAAAAAAATTATTCTGTGTTAAAATAACTTAGGTCTTACGTCAAGCAAAAATAAATAAACTCATCCTGACACACACGCACCAACTGCCTCTCATACACTCTAAACTTATCCTACTGTAAGACTTAAATTTATAAGATTGACCGGGGCCATTCTTCCTGACTTCAGGAATGAATGTCTCGATCATCACTAACCTAAGCAAAAACAAAATAAAAGAAAACAACTTAACTCATTGTGAAGAGTTTTCAGCGGCATCCTCCATACCACGAGAGACGTGCACATGCGATTGTCGCTGACTACGTCACTCACGCCTCAGCCTCCAGTCAATCAGCTGGTTGCATCCACACCCCCTCTGGACTCAGCCAGGCCTTGAAAGAGGCATGTGACTACTTCTCCTTTCCCCTGAACAACCACACCTTGACAGGCTGGGATCAGCAGGAAGCACTCCCCTCACCCCTGGCAGAACCCTCACTCTAGCAACCCCCACAAAATCACGGCACCACAGCGTGCCTCTAAACTTCTACAGACACTACAATATGCTCACAAAAATGTGTGAGGCTCAGCTAGCATCTGCTGAAGCTTCCATTCCTCGCATACCAAGTTCCTAAAAATTGTCATCACAGAAATGACCAGAAGGGAACAAAATTGCAGCTGCACTTCATCCGAGAAGGTTTGATATTGAGAACTGTAAATTCCTAGCAGACACATCAGGCAAATTCCTAACCAGCCAACCAAGAGGTGAAGTGAAAGGAAAAATTAAGTCTAACCACCAAAAATGTATTTCCTCGTAACAAAATATAAATTTAACCCATTAAAACAATTCCTATCTCAAAAAACTGATAAATTGAACATCCAAACCTAGCATGTGTCCGAACAAAAAAAAATTGAAGTTTACTAAAAAAAAAGAATTACTCATGGAAATTTATGCGTGTAACATTGCCCTCACTCGACTTGTGGATCCCCACAAATAAATATTTTAATTTACAAAAGAATAATGAACATTTTATGGTTAACAAATGACAAAAGCTTTGACAGTTATTAATGTAATTCTATTTCATTAAAATAAATTATGATTGGTCCTTGGCTAATCCTTACCCTGCTTGTTTGTTCATACACGATCCTTGTCTGGATTCACAAAAAAAAAAATTATTTGCTTTATTATTACAAACAAAATTGTGAAACATCACTATGTGTTTTGTGTGTGTGTTTTTTGTGTGGTGTGTGTGTTGTGTTTTGTGTGGTGTGTGTGTTGTGTTTTGTGTGTGTGTTGTTTGTGTGTTTTTTTTTCCCAGTTGTCCATATTGAGAATTGCATAATGTAATAAGAAATTATAGAGACCGACTTGATTGAAAAGGTGTCATTCTGCGCAGCTGTCCGCTTGCTACCTTCGAGGAAACTCTGCCATCCACTTCACACTCAAAAAGTAAGAGAAGTCCATGATTGATGTCCTCCAACATCAGGGTTATCCTTGACTGCTTGCATCGGTCAGCTGCTCACGACTAGATGGTTGCCTTGGCTCTTTGTTTTCTTTCGCCCATCTCATACTTTATGGTACTGAAACAATATTTGATTTCTATTAGGCATGACATCTCACAATTGTATACACAAATTCTTCTCAGGTCTAGCGACAAAATAAGAGCCTACAATTAACAACCTTAACTTATTCAGCTAGACCATCTTTAATTTGAATCCGACCTGTTGGTAATATTAAGGAGTAGCAAGGTGCCAGCTACCACTAACCTTACACATAAATCAAGTCCAGACAAAAAAAAACTACTCTCCCAACACTTTGCAACTGAGCAAAACTAACAAAAGTAGAAAATAACCCTAGTCAACAGTTCAGGCAATCACACACACACATCATCTTCTTCATGGCTGGTCGCTCTCCTAGCCAGCATCAGGACGCTCACAACCAACAAGGAAGTCCTTTTACACAAACATACAGATGTGCAGTCCTTGTCCTGGTCATTCTAAAATCCACACCACTGGCTCACCTCTTCCGGGTCCACATACTGGCAAAGGGTAGAAACTAGCCACATCCGCCAGAGCTGGATTGAAACAACTGCTGGAGGGCTGCCCCACCGAAGCCAACTGCAGCACAGGAGTCCCGGGTCATCAGCTAAAGCCAAAAGAGGGGTCGTCAGCATCTGTCGCTTCTTCGAAGACAAAGACACTTGGCATGGTAGAGAGCCTCAAACTCAGCAGTCAGATGAGATGAGGGTCGTCTCCCCTTAAAGGTTTTCAAAACCTAGCCTCTTGAAGGCTGATGGTTCCAAGGCAGACACCGGGTAACTTACTCTACCAGACTGAGTGACTCTCATGCCCTCACTGTAGATGATGAACGGGGTTGTCCTCTTCTTAGGAACCAAAGTCTACGGTGTATACACAGTTCATGTCCAACCAAAAAGACTGTCCCCACACATTGATTGTTTTTCTTACAGGATCACCATCTTCACTTTGAAGTCCTTTTTAGGTCCTCACTACACTCACAGTTTTTGTTTTCAATCACACTCGCACTACCAAATCTGAGGTTCACTTTACTAAACGTGTCCGTTATTTCATGTCGAGTACTGCTTGGGGATGGAAAAAAAGTCTGTTGCCTGATCTCTCCCACCCACCCATTAAGCCTGTACCAAAAAGTTAACCCCAAAAAAATAAAAAACATTTTGGGTTATCAATATTAAAAGCTACTTAATGTTCCTAGTCCTACAATTACACCTAAAATTTTACATAGCAGCACCCTTGCCTCTCCTCTCGATTAGGTCATTGACTCAACTTTGGCCGCAATTTCCTACGTCCCAAAAATAATATCATTGCTCCCCCAAAATGCTTAAGGCTTCATGCAAGTAAGCATATTCAAAACAAAATATTTACATCTACTGATTTTGTTTGCAAAAATTATAGTGGCTTAGTAGTTTATACAATTCATTTATGCCTCTTACAAAAGAAAATTTAGAATTCTTCCATTTACATGAGATTCTTTATTTTATATATTCATATTATCTGCCTGTTTTCAAGTCTGTCACCATCAAGTTAAACAATTTCCTCCAAATTTAACAATGGCAGTAATAGTATACACTTAACACCTATTTTAAGTCTCTGCATAATCTGTAGTTACATTGTCTATTAGAAGGGTTTTAAAACTCTCAACCAAAAAAAAATTACAACGCATCACAATGACTTATTTAAGAAACTAGAACCTTTCGTGAAAAACACAACAGTCAACAACAGCTATCCTATTCGTTATTAGGCATCAGCATCATCGTCCATTGATAACCACAAAATTTTACGCCCTTCAGCATCACGTATGGTAGCCCTAACCTTACCACTTGTTCTAATGTGTTCCACTATGGGTCCCATAAGGGAACCACTCTGCTCCTCTGGGGTCGAACTCCCCTTCTTCAGTCTTCTAAGGCTGAAAAATCTCCATAGCAAACATAACACAAACACCACAGTAAGCAATACAATAATCACAGTAGAGTTTATCTCTAACCCAAATATAACGTCTAAACTGGTGGCTTTAGCTCTAAGCAACATGCCTATTCCAATCAAATAGGGGTCCTAAATGGTATTATCAACAACATCACAATAACAAGACCTAAGGAAATACTTTGTAGAGTCCGAATCCAAAAATTTTCATAACCTACAGGGTTTTCAAGACTGATACGAGGTGTGTTACCTATGCTGGCATCTAAAGTAACATTCAAGTGTGGAATTGAATTATGCCAGTTCTCTTCTCGACAGTCTTTAAACGAAGGGAAAACATTGTGGATAGACGTGGTATGTGCGGGAAAGTGCAAATGATGTGAAATTTGGTTTCAGAGTCGTAATCACATGGGTATATTTCATTGATTATAACCTCTCCATTTAACAAAAGCTTACAATCACATGGCACAGCAATGTCTATAGTACCTGGGTGCTCACTAGTGTTCAACATTCTTGTCTCGTTTTTACTGATTGAGCCTTCCAATTAAAGTTTTCCCCTAGCATTTGTTAGAAAGTACTTCTCTGGTCCTACCTGGGTAATAATTAAATGTGACCCTGATTGGCACTGAAATGCATACATTTCTCCTAGTCGTTCAGCAGTTGATAAACTAAAAACAGCTTTGGGACATAAGGCCCCCGTCATTGTATCGCCCGAATACCTTGGTACAAAGCACAAATGGTCCTGAAAGGGTTGGCAATCCTGCAATGCCCTACCTCTTATTGTTGTGGTAATTTTCTCTCTGTTAACAGCAAAAAAATGTGGTTTAATGGTGTAAAACACAGAGTTTTTCCATTTAAATGGGACGGCAACAAAATCATATCATTTCCAATCAGCATTTTTCTTAACAATTGGCACTTTCATGTTACATACAAATTATTCTTGAAAATTTGACATGAGCTAATTTTCAAATGATAGTAAACTTGTACCTGGTATGTACGGATAGCAAGCCTACAACCATCGTTACTAATGACTTGTGCTAGGTTATCTAAATGCTTCTTTAAGTTCTCAGGTGTCACCAAAACTGCTGGTAGCTTATGTGACTTACACTGATCTAAAATTTCAATTCTCAATACTGTATGGGTCTGTTTTGCCATAAGAGCTGCCAATAAAAGTTGTATCTGATGAACATAAGAAAATTTCCATCATCATTCCAGCTCTACCGCTTTCCAAAGCTTCCCTAAAGGTATCTAAATATTTTGTTATATTGTTAAATTTGTTTTGCACCTTGCCAAAAAATTTTCCAATAGCTTCATCAACCACAGATACCTGATAAGATATATTTGCCAAAGCTACATGATTAGCTAACACTTGCCTATTCATTTTTTCAAGATGATCAACTAATTGTTTCTTATTCTTAAACAGACTTTCCACCTCATTCTCAATTGCAGTATCACAACACCAGTTCGCGAGTTCCCCCAAAAAGGTAAGCCCTCGTTTGGTTCAACTCAAAGTATCCTCCTCTACTAGGTCCTCTCCTGCTACAATATTTATCTGCTCCAACAGTATATCAGCCATTAATAACAAACTTCTCTGCTCCTTCTGAAGATGGCAGAACTCTTTAAATCCATGGTTCACACAGGTAAGATAAGCCGTTAACTTGTTTACATTATCATCTAAAAGTTGGGGCCAAGCTATTTTAAAACTGATAGGTATTGCAGACATGTAGACTGTTACCTTAGTCAATGGATGAAAATGTGCCCCCGCAACCACTCCCACTGAGACAGGTTGTGACGTATCTGACAGCGACCATGTTGTCACTGCCAGGAAACACCCCAGGAAGGTCCTGATGGCCACCTTCCTAGTGATCCATTAGCCCTCCCGCGGTGAAACTGGACTCTTCTGCCCCAAAAGGATTTATGTTATTCTGAAACCACATTTTCACAGTGCTAATACACTGAATAAGAAAATTAAAGGGACATCATTAACCTAGACTACCCTAAATTAAAGGTCCCTAAATTTACAATATCCTAAACATCACCCATGCAAACAATATGAGCCCATCCATGCAGTAAATACTATAACACATAACACTTCGCCAGCAACATCAAACTCTATGCAAGCACGTGTTGTAACATTACAGTGTGGCCTACATCTACCACACACACATCCTAGGCATCTTTAGTGTGGAAAAAGACTTCTACCCCTCGCTTAACAGTCATCGCCACCTGCTTTCCCCTGGCTAGACACAAAGCAGTCCCCTCACCAGGGCAGGATGAAGGGGGGTGCTCTAACCTCGCATCCCTCTGGCCAATCACCTCCTCGATTGGTCTAGACTAGGTCCGTCATATACATCTTCCGCCGGTTTTTTTTTTCTGCCTAATATCCAATAGAGCTGAAAAACCTCTAAACAAAACACACCTACGCACTCAACTCTCATCAACTTAAGGAAAAGACAACAAATTAACCAGCACAACATCAACAGCAATAACAAACACGTTCACATCTACACCTCTACTTAAAAAATGGTTTCATTCGTTCGACATTAACTACCTCTAATCTTGGTTGTCCCTTAATTTTCTTTTTTAAGTAGTACAGATTTGGAGACACCTTCTTCACTACCACAGCTGGGCCATTCCAACAGTGTAGGAACTTTGGTGTTAGGCCCTTCTTTCTCGTAGGGATGTAGATCAGCACTTCTTGACCTGGCTGATATTCAACAGCCCTGTGGTGGAAGTCATACCGCTGCTTTGCCTTCTCCTGATGCTGCCAAAGGTTCTCGGCAGCCTGCCTGAAGAGCTTCTTCCTTTTTTGTCACAGTTGCTTGCTCTAAGCTTCTGCAACTCCTTGATTCAGACATACCTCAGAAGACAACACTGGTTCCCGCCCATACACTAACAGGAATGGACTGAACCCAGCACCCTCCTGGCGACTCATATTGTATGCAAAAGTAACCAGAGGCAAACACTGATCCCAGTCCTTTTGGTTACTAGAGACATACTGGGACATCATGGTGGTCAGAGTAGCATGCAAACGTTCTACTGCCCCATTGCATTGTGGACGGTACCCTGATGTCATGGTGCCGTGTATATCCATGAGTTGTAATAATTCCGCACCACGGCTGAGCTAAAGATTTGCCCTCTATCACTCAAGATAGACCCAGGGGTAGAATGTCTACAAATAACATTCTGTAACAGATACTGGGCTACCTCCTGTGCAGTTCGTGCAAGTACTGCTCGTATTTCAGCCCACCTAGTGCTATAGTCAATGCACTAATTACATACCTATTACCATGGTGGGTTTTAGGAAAAGTGCCCAATAAATTGATGCCAACTCTGTCAAAAGGTTCCCCTACAGGTATCGGCTGTAATAAACCGGCGGGTTTCTGATTTGTCCCTTTCTTGGTCTGACAGTCCATACATGTTCTAACATAGGTTTTTACATCTTTAAATAGCCCACGCCAGTAATACCGCCTCCTAATTTTGTCGATGGTCCTGGCAACCCCTAAATGTCCACCTATTAGTGGTTTGTTGTGACATTCATTCAACATCTCATCCTTCAGTTTGTCAGGTATTACCAATAATTTTTCCCTACCTTCAGGCTTAGTGTTGAACGTATACAATACTCCTTCTCTTAGGCAGTAATTTTTTGCTATTCTGCTAAGTATCATGTTAACAGGGGATAGTTTTTCTATTTCCTTTATAGTTGGGATCAAAGTAGGATCGTTCCTCTGTGCTGTCGCCATATCAAACCCTGGTAATGAAAATACTGGTAGATCTAAAGTTTTTTCCTCGTCTCTTTCGGTACCTTGGTCTATGGCATTCTTGCTTAGACTGTCAACATGTGTATGCTTCTTATCACTGCTATACTTGATCTCAAAAGAGTATTCCAGCATTTTTAGTGCCCAATGAGTGATCCTACCTGTGCTATGGGCATTCAACTTTAACCTGTCCAGATAGCATAAACTATGGTGATCAGTCACCACCGTAAAAGGTCTGAACTGATCCAAACCATAGACTAACGCTAAACACTCCAGGTGAGTAATGGGATACCTATATTCGGCTGGTGTTAGGGTACCTAGCATATGCTATTGGATGCAATGTCCCCTCTCTTTTCTGCATTAAAATAGCGCCAATTCCCGGTGTGCTAGCGTCAGTATGAATTTTGATATGATCTCCTTCCTGAAAATGGGCTAAAGTAGGGGATGAGGTTAATCGTTTCAACTCTCTGAATGTCATTTCCTGGGCCTCACCCCAGCTAAATTTTTGATCCTTTTGCAGCAGACATGACAATGGTTTGGCAATCATTGAGAAATTTTGAACAAACTTCCGTTAAAACTATGCTAGGCCCAGAAAGCATCTTACTACTCTAGAGTCGGTGGGCCTCGGAAACTCTTTTACTGCCCTCGCCTTATTGGGATGAGGTCTAATGCCCTCGCTATTCGCTATATGTCCCAGGACCTCAGTTTCCATATTCTGAAACAAACACTTAGTAGGTTTTAAGGTTAGGTTGGCGTCCTCAAACCTCTTCAGGACTTTCTCTAACCTATACAAATGTTGCTGGAAATCACTACGTGCCTCTAGAATGTCATCCAAATACACTAAACATGTGCCCCATTTCAACGCTGCTAACGTTTTGTCCATGTACCTCTGAAATATAGATGGGGCTGTTTTTAACCCAAAAGGTAAGGTCTGAAAACAAAAAATGCCCTCAGAAGTGATAAACAAGGTTTTCTCTTGGTCTTTTTCAGCTAACCTTAACTGGTAATACCAAGCATTTATATCCAGATGACTGAAAAATTTTGCCCCCGTTAAGTAGCTCAAAAAGTCGCCAATTCTAGGTAAGAGATATTTATCGTCCTTCAATATGGCATTAACACAATGATAATCTACGCAAATCCGGTAGTCCTATGTCGTGGATTACCTTTCTTTCTCCTGGAGATACTCTGCAGGATACTGAAGTGACTGGTGGATTATCGCCTGTATCTGTCACCACCGAAGAGGTGGTGACAGATACAGGCGATATCTTACCTATTTGACTTGGTTTTTAACTGAAAAAATGGCGATGTCTACACAAGAGATCTCGTAACTCACTTCTCTGTTCTGGAAATAAATTAGGATTAATATCCAGTTTAGCTTCATCAAAGTCATCTACTTTAACTTCTTTAGAGGCTGAAACAGTATTCACCCTAGTTGTCTCGTCAAATTATCGTCCTTCAATATGGCATTAACACAATGATAATCTACGCAAATCCGGTAGTCCTATGTCGTGGATTACCTTTCTTTCTCCTGGAGATACTCTGCAGGATACTGAAGTGACTGGTGGATTATCGCCTGTATCTGTCACCACCGAAGAGGTGGTGACAGATACAGGCGATATCTTACCTATTTGACTTGGTTTTTAACTGAAAAAATGGCGATGTCTACACAAGAGATCTCGTAACTCACTTCTCTGTTCTGGAAATAAATTAGGATTAATATCCAGTTTAGCTTCATCAAAGTCATCTACTTTAACTTCTTTAGAGGCTGAAACAGTATTCACCCTAGTTGTCTCGTCAAATTGCCACAAATTACCTTACTTCAAGCCTTTGGGCAAAATAACCTCGCTAACGGCTGTGTTTGTGACCCATAATTTAGTTTGCTTTTTAGTGCATAAAATACTGTGTGGTACCAACACCAAGTGCTTGTCATACACACACAAAACTTCTGCCGGAAGACTAGAGGTTGAGAAATCTGTCTCAATTAATTGGTGCATACGAGGTTGTAGCCTAACCTGATATTTGACTACAACACACCCTATCCTCAAATTGGGGTCTGTGTTTTTGTCAGTCTCAATATTTAAAGGAAGGGTTTCCTTCGCCTCTGAATCCTTTTTAGGGACTTTTCCAACCTCACCCTTATTCTTAGCATCTCTGATGGGTAATGAAGTCACAGGTTCTCTTTTGTTGGGGTAATTTAGCCTTAGACTACGTCAACCATTCACATTACATGATATCTGGGCCTGATATCTTTGCAAAAAGTCACACCCCAAGATAATCCCATTAATTGGAGCATGAACGGTGCCTACTGGGTAAACATACCAGGCTCTGTCAAGTTCAAACCTCAAATTTGTCATATGTGTTACAGCCTTTATGTGTTCTGACACGCCTGAAAATATCCTTGATTCTGCCGCTCGCCAGAACTTGTTGAGAATGAATCTCGCATCTGCCAGGGAAATAGCAGCTTTGTTATCAACATAGATGACAGTGGGTTGCCCAAACACCTTAACCCACAAAATCATCACTCCTGCTTCGAGACATAGGGGTAACTCCAATTGCTCGGGTGAACCAGTCCCCCTAACCTGATTTGTCCTCTTTAGTTTCCCATCTTCTTATCATTTGTTGCGCGAGGCCAGGTATTTTTCCTACAAAACTTTCAGACGTACTCTGCTTCCCCACAGTTAAAACACATAGGTCGTCCATCTGGGGTTCTCTGTGACCTATCACTGTTTGTTGCTCATGCCTAATTATTTACTCTACCTGAGAGAGTACCACAATCTCCTGATACACCTCTGTCCCCTTTGTAAGAATTGCCCTTGTTTCCCCCCTTCCGCAAGTATTTATCTTCGTTTGCCATTTCCTTCATTTGTTTATTCAAGAGGTCGACCGCTTTTTGTAGGTGAGCCATTTCCATATCACCTAGAACTCCTCTAGTGTTCATGAACTGTGCCACCTTGCGATTCCTATGTGAATTAACCTTTGACCAATCTGGAGCCATTTCTCGCCTATTGTTCGCGTAGAAGCTACCTGCCTCATTCCCTAAAATTTTAATCAACTGTGACACCGGCTGATTTTCTAGCATCAAAAACTTCTCCATGAGGGTCGGCTTCAAACACCTCAGAATGTATCTAATTTTGTGTTCTTCGGATATCTGACTGTCAAGTTTGTTACACATACTAATCACATCGTACACAAACTCTTCAATGGACTCATCAATGCCCTGCACCCAAATCCTAAGATGCATTTCCAGGTCTTCTGCCTTGCCTACTCGGGTGAAAGCTGTCTTAAGTTCCTTCCCAAGGGCCCCAAATGACGTAAACTCATCAGCGCGGCCACCTAAACTATCATACCAGTGTGCCGCTGGCCTTTTAGAAAACTAGAGAAGTACACAAGGTATTTCTTGGCATCCCAATTGTTGACGACAGCTGCTCTCTTAAAATTTTTAAGATAACCGGACAAATCCTCCGTTTTTCTGCCAAATTATTACAATTTTCAGAAGTTAAAGTTTCTGAACTCCCAGCTGAATTATCCCCTTGAGATACTGGTGTGCTGTGTTCTAAATCGGAATTACTTTCTGGTAACTCATCTCCTCTTTTAATCGTAATCGTAGTGTGGCCTTCTGTGTCCCTAACTGCTTTTTGTGCGGTACTATGCAATTTCCGGTCTGAAAACATATCAAATACCGGTTGCCATGTTTTGATGCTAGGAACACCCACAGTTCAAAAAATTAAAAATAAATCAATTACCTAGGTATAGTAATGAAAAAAAAATGTGTCCTAAATACACAAATAAATTAATTACCATTCACGTATTATTATGTAAAACAGTGTACATGTACAACACACCACTCAAGAAAAAGAGAGCACACAAATTAAACCACTAAATAAAAAATTTGTACTTAATATAATAATAAGAAGAAATAAAAACAAAATTAACATAACATAGGTATTGATATTTATCTAGTTAACAACTTAACCTAAACCTTAATAAAAAAAAAACTAGTAATCTATTACTAACCTCTTACACTTAAGCACATGTTCTGAGCAACATGCAAATGATGAGAGAAAAAAAAACATCAAAACCAACAACAAAACCAACCAACAACCTACATAGCCACTTACCCAAAAAGGTAGTGGGGGTGAAAAGAGTATTAACCAAAATGTCCAACTCTCTCACAGCACCGACTACCTGGCGCCTCCACCAGTTGTCATGACGCAGGAGGATGGGAAAGGGGAAAAAGGGGGAAAGAAAATGGGCTGGGATAAAAGGGGAAAACGAGGGAATAGGGAGCGAAGAAGGAGAGGAGAGGGAGGAAGGTCAATAGGAGAAGGAGGTAGAAGAAATAATGGGGGGGGGGGGGGGGTAGAGATTGTTTAGTGACTCTGTTTGTTGGTTCTACAAAATTCACCACCTAGGATGTGGCAGCTGGTATTCTTCAGTAATTGGCCCTCTATGAAAACCTTAAAGTATTTGATGTGCTGAGTAAAACCTAGTAAAAATGTAGAAATTTCTTAGTTCCAATCTCAATAATTTAAAAGTTATTCAGAAAGAAATAAAATAAATAATTTGTTTAGGTTCTTAAAACAATGAAACTCACCGGTTTCAAATAATTTAACAATTTATTAATAAACAAATAAACTGGCAAACAATAACAATTGATGCAAAACAATATACTTCTGGCTTCAGCGAGTATTTGTATGATTTATAAAAAAGAAATAGGTTACTGTAAACTACATAAAATTACAGACTATAAACTCGTAAACAAATAAATTCCAATTTTTTCAACAGGTCATTATAAAAGTTCAAAAAGAAAATAGTTTTTTTTTGGGTTTTTTGTTTTTTAAGAAATAGAAAAAGACTTATTGTTCCTGATATCTAAGACTACAAATTAAAGTATACTGCAAATGAAAAAAATAAACCATTTAATTTGCTCGAAGGATCATAAATGAACTTATTTGTGGGCAAAGAGTCATGAAAATAGTTTCCAACTTGACTAACCTTACAATGTTTAAATTAGTTTCGGAAGACCAAATATTGTTTACCACAGTCTATAAATTCCCTATAAGTTTAAGGGATTGGCAGGGGTATCGGTATGATCCTAAAAAAAAATTATTCTATGTTAAAATAACTTAGGTCTTACGTCAAGCAAAAATTAATAAATGCTTCCAAGAAAACAAATAGCAACTATACCTCGTGACTAGAGAACAAAACAACAGACTCGCCAAACCAACGACAACTCCTTACAAACAAAAAAAAAAGGATTACTTTCCTCTGAAAGAACACCTAATACATCAAGAAAAGTTATCTCACCCTATACAATGCTTCAGAAATGACTTCAACTGTAGCTGAACTTCTCATCCTGACACACACACACATACCAACTGCCTCTCATACACTCTAAACTTACCCTACCGTAAGACTTAAATTTTTAAGATTGACCGGGAGCCATTCTTCCTGCCCTCAGGAAATAATGTACCGATCAATCACTAACCTAAGCATACAGAAAACAAAAGAAAACAACTTAACTCATCGTGGAGAGTTCTTGGCGGCATCCTCCGTACTGCAAGAGACACGCTCACGTGATCATTGCTGACTACATCACTCACTCCACTGCTCTCCTCTCCTCGTCCTGACCTTGCTTTTGTCGTCTCACCACGCCTCTGCCTCCACCCAAACAGCGGGTGGCATCTCCCCCTCTGGACTCAGCCAGAGCTTGAAGGAGGCATGTGACTACCTTCTCCTTTCCTCTGAACAACTACACCTCGACAGGCTGGAATCAGCAGGAAGCATATTCTCCTCGCGCCTGGCAGAACCATCACTCTAGTAACCCCTGCAAAAACACGGCACCTCAGTGCGCCTCGAAACTTCTACAGACACAACAATGCACCCACAAAAATGTGCGAGGCTCAGCTGGCATCTGCTGAAGTCTCCATTCCTCACATACCAAGTTCCTAAAAATCGTCATTAGAGAAACAACCAGAAGAGAACAAAATTGCAGCTTCACTTCGTCCGAGAAGGTTCGATACTGAGAACAGTAAATTCCTAGCAGACAAATCAGGCAAATTCCTTACCAGCCATCCAAGAGAGAAAAATCTAGTAGTCCCTAATGGTGAAGTGAAAGGAAAAATTAAGTCTAACCACCAAAAATGTATTACCTCTTAACAAAATAATAAATTTAACCCAAAAAAAAATTTGTATCTCAAAAAACTGATGAATTGAACTTCCAAACCTAGCACGTGTCCGAACAAAAAAATATAAGTTAACTAAATAAAATTACTCATGGAAATTTATGGGCTTAACAATATAACTGACTGTAATCACACACCAATTTCAAGCTGACATAAAACTTTCAAACCCTCTGAAAATGAAAGTAATATAACACTTCACACTTGTAATAAAAAATTTTGTTGACAAGGGAGCGTCAAGTATATGCTCCTGGGCATATAATTTTATTCGTGAAGATGTTGCACCTTGAGTTAAATAAATATTACGTTTTTAGATAATTTTAATTTTATGGCAGATACAATGAAACACCATAGGAAAAATGACCTTTAATCACTAAAGTAAACATCTTTGCAACTAATAATTCCACATTAAAATGTTTTGCATAACATTTTGCATAACTATTTTGTGCAGTGCATAATCTTGATAATTTTCTGTTTTTGCCAGGCGCAGTCTAATTGCTCTCTGGCCGGCACGGCATATGAAGGCAAGCATGCTCAGCCAAGTGATTCTTTTTTTTTTTTCTACACAACCACTTCCCCTCTCGAAGGAATGTGAGGGCAGGAAGGAAGTTGCGTGGCTGAGAGAGACAGAAAGAAGGTTGAGAGAGAGAGAGAGGACATTAGGTCATCAAGCTGGTTGCTAGGTGACCACTTCCTCTCACACAGGTGTGTAAGGGGAAGTAGCAAGCAAACCTCGCACATTGCACCGTGCCGAAATGTCAAACAGGCGTGTTGGGAAGACAGACAACATACCGCAGAGCTGTGATAAATGGCAGCGTGCATGACGTTTTCATAAACAACTAGCTTAAAAACTATAGTTGCTGGAAATCTTAGGTGACGGGACCTGAAATATACTTTGATGAACGCACCATGTGATAATTTATAAAAGTGGTTATGTTAACATTATTTAAATAGGAATTTCGCCGGGGCCACAAAAATTGTTGGTGGATGCAATTTATCAGTACGTGCCATAATGATACATAGAGAGTCGACTGTAGGTGTTTTCTATTGACGTCTTTCATAAATATTAATAAACGACTGCTACTCATCAGTGCAACTACTTCTGTGGCAGTTATCTACAATGTTGAGTTACCGCCGCCGCAGCAGCCTACAAGATTGAAGTATCTACTGGGTATGGAACAGACATCCCAATAATAAAATGTAATTTCGCCCGATGAGCCATCAGGACCACGTAAGAGGTCCCAGGCTAGTACATTAGGGTGCCGTGGGATGCCGCCACAATTAAGATGCCTAGATCCCACCACTCTTCACTATGCCACTTGCACCAAGGATCTAGACGCTGGGTTTGCACCTGCTAATCCCCTCTCCAGATGCCCTATGCCAGTGAAGGATTGGATGACCAAGGAGTATAAAAGGAGATGCGCCCCGGCCTTCAGATCGTCAGTTCTCGATCAAGTCTTCTGACCCTTCTCCTGGGCTCTCAATGCTCAAGCAATTGGTGCAGAGGCCTGTACCTCTCCAGTCTATTTCACCGCTTCCTCGCCAGCTTTGGCCAGCGGCGTCAACAGCAGCACACCGAGACACGTTCAGTCTCTTATGGACACCAGAGAGTAGAGCTCGTACCAAGGAATTAATACATTAAACGCACCAGTTACTGCCTACTTCTGTAGCTTTGCACAGGACGCCTTTCCCTGTTTACACTATGGTGTTTACCTTCCGCCAAGCCCATGTGGACTAGGAGGTAGTACTTCCACCAGCTTTGTTTATTCTCTTCTCGATAAATAAACACTGATCTTACCCAACCTTTTAAGTATCACTCTGTCCTCTATCCTCTTATCATCGGAGCTGATGGAGCCAGCAGACCGGGTTTACTCATACCGAACCTACACTTACAACACACCTTAACATCTTTGGAAGGCCACCCATTCTCTGCCCTGCAGTGAACAGTAGAGCCACAACACTAAGGATACCGTCCCCTAGAAGTTGCCTTGCCGGCTTGAAGTCGCCCCCACTGCACCACTCACTTAGTGGTGCTGAGGAGATGAACTTCTTTGAGTCTGAGGGGACGAGTGACCACTAGGCACTCTCCTCACCAATATTGAAATGCCACCCATTCCTTACACCTAGGTGGAAGGAACGGTACAGCCACGACACTAGGTACGCTCCTAGTGGGATCGGCTTGCCGGCTAGGGTGAAGTTCCCTCTCATCGCTCCCTTCGTGGTGCCAAGAGGGTTACACTTTGGTGCAGAGAAGACCAATTCCATTGGGACAACACTGTGCAGTTCCTACAACCAACACTTTGCAGCTCAAGTCCCCCCCCCCCCCCTCCTTCCGTGGGGAAGTCAAGAACGAGGTGCGGTGTTGGCGGTAGCAATTGGCACCCACACTTGGACACTCATGTAAACTGCCTACCTCCTGCAGACCCAATCTTAGGTTAGCGCCAAATGCCTTATACCCGTAGGGGTGATGTTGAGAGGGAGGTTAAGAAAGTGAGGGCAATCTCTAAGAAGCCACAGGGGCTTCACATCCATCCCAGTGGGGTCAGGCTACTGAATCCATGTGAACAGGCTGCTTTGCTATAACAGTGCCGCACCAGTACCCACCGTCACGCCTGTCTACTTAATTGGGCAACCAACCAGTGTTGCGGAAGGATACCACCTGATAGTGCAGGAAGTACGGTTTAGCGAAGGGTCCACCAGCACACCAGCTGTAATTAGTATCTCCAGGCCAGAAACAAATCCAAGCATCTTGCACCCAACCCCCAGTCAAGTGTTACTAGGTCCATGGGAACAGGGGCAGTAAAACTACCCGCAGGACAGACACACCATCCTGCTGTACCACGATCTAAGTTTGCACCACGCAGGGTGAAACTATCCGAGCCAGACTTTGTGCCAAGCCGACGGCCTACTAGGCTGGCATTGTAGTCCATTCGGGTACCAGTGCCCCGAGACTAGTAACCACCTAGAGACGTGACTGTCCTAACATCAAGTAAGTAACCCAGAGGCAAGGGCAGCCAATCAGCTGGGTCTGTCTTATATCTTTATCTTACCTATAATACACTAGTAGAGAAATTACCTTAACAGCTGAAACAAACATGCAGAACACCCTGAATGACCAATCAGGATATGGTCTAGGGTCCTGCACAGTAGGATATATGCATATATGCAACATGATGTGTGGGCATGTGCGAAGACTATAAAGCAAAATCATGGTGTATGCTTAACATTGCAGAGGCAGCTACAGTGTTGCAAGGTACAAACCAAGGGAATATAACACACAATATCTACACGTCTTACACCTTGTAAATGGAACATTGCCCACTTGTATATTTTCTGTAATATGAGCATACTTTTAGCCACCAGTGTAGGAGATATACCTACAAATGCAATTCCATCCTTGTAGACAAGTTCTGTAATAGAAACTTACAAGTTGTGTCACAAAAAGTTTTTCATTTTTTATAAAAGTCTAAGAACCTTGGTAGAAGTTTGACGCATGACACTTCCTATCATATATATTTATTTATTTATTTATTTGTTTATTTATTTATTTATTTACTGTGCTTCATCGTGTCTGTACCATATGCTCCGAGGGAAATCAAACCCCGACTGGTCACCTCCAAGGACAACACAATAACATAGTAAAAGGAAGTTGTGCCTTTGCTCTCGCCATGTGCTAACCCAACGAGAAGATCCCAAGATACAGCCAGCATGCAAGAGTTTGCCCCTAAGCAAGCAATGGATACTGCCTGCAAAGTTGCCAAACCACCTCGCCAAGAGATGGCAGCAGAGTCACTACCTGACCAAAAAGCAAGGGGCGACAGCTGGAGATAACCAAAGCACCCGATACACGAAGGAATACCCCATCCCAAGGTATATATGGGCTGATACCTGGCAGAAACGGCAGTTGTTTCAGTTCAGCTTAGCATTAGTTGTGCTAAGACTTTCTACTACAGCCACAGTTCTCATGAGGGCTCTCCTGAGAGCTTCCAGAATTCTACCAGCACTTGCAACCTCAGATGCCGAGGCCCCTTCACCTGTCTTGCCTGTTTACTAAGTCCATTGAACACATAGTGTGTGTTGAGAGAGGATATTCACAGCATTCTATTCTCGTAAGAGTAAAACAAGTGTTTCAGTTAACATCTGTTTTCCTTGCTCTGAAGTTGAACGTGTGCCCTTTCCCAACCTGGAAAGTATCACCCCAGAAGGGAGTGGCAGGGGACTGTGGATTTGGCAACTGCTTACCGACATAGGTAGGACTGTGGGCAGTCCCTAATCAAGATAGCACATATGTCACATACACTACAACGTCAACGGCCATCCTTACTGTGGACCAGGTATGCAAAGGTACCTGGTACGCACATACTGTAAATTTCCACCCTCTAGATAGACACACGACGAAGAATCTAGGTCAACCAAGTAAGTTAATCCACTCCCTCCAGAGCGTATAAATTCGCTGGAGGGGGTGCCAGGCCGGACGAGGTTTAACCCAGGAACTTCTGGCTCACAGTCAAGCTAGGGGATTGTTGTCTGCCACACACTACATGATGATCCATAGTAACCTTCCTGCTCATGACGTTAGACCACCGACGAGGAAACAGGAGAAACACACTGAGGACAGCTGCTGTTCTCGCATCTTTTCACTCCCTTAGTATTCAGTCCATACCAGCCTTCAGCTGCTTGAACCCCCAGGAAAGAGCACAGGCCGCACGACACCTTGTGGAATCTCACTTCACTACCCTCTCCGCCAACATCTTTGGCCTCCCGATTAGGATTACCAGAGCTGCTCAACCAGCAGTAGACCTTCTACCCCTTGGGATCACTCTACCACTAGGAGTGATACTGCTTGCCAAGCAGACCCTCGAGATGTCACCACCCATGACATCAACACCATTCAACCACATTACTGCCAGCCTGCAGACCCAACTACAGTCAGATGACACCAAGGACACACTTCCCAGTTGGCAGCTCTAGCTGAATATGATGTATGAGGAACAGAGCCATAGATTGGCCCAGAGTGCCAACACCACTGGTAAGCCAGCTATCCCAAGTGTACCCAATGCCCACAGTCATCACATCGCCCTTACGGACTTTGTGGCCTGCCGACGACTAACCCGTCCGACTATTTGAGGGACCAGCGTGAGGCCGACGCCCAATAGTACAGACGCCGCCCCTGTAGAGTCCACCTGGGACCTGCACATCTTACTAGTGCAGAACAAAACGTACTTGACGTGATGTTCCGTTCCCTGGCCATCTGCATCAAAGTAGAAGGGTTTTTCATGGGCCCAACATGGAGCCACTGCTAATTTGTCTGCATTTGATTAGCAGAGGCAGGTCTGCATCAACCTGAGTTAAGAGCACAAGCCAGGTCAATAACCTTAGCTACCAGTATTATACTTCGGAGAGCATCCTGTGGCACTCAACCCAAACATGTCGGAAGGAGAGGAGAGTGTGATAGACCTAGTAGAGACCACCACCATGGATGGCGAGCCCCATGAAATCACTAATGAAAGGTGCCACATAGCCACATGCACCGGCTTAGGCCAACACACAATCCAATTTCCACACTTCCATGTACAATACCTTTACAGATGCCTAGGCCAGAACGACGATCCTAGGTATACAGGTGGCCTTGAATACCCCTATGATGCATGCCACTTGCAGAAAGTCGCCCAGTGGGTTACCTGTGAAGGGCAGGGTATCAACATGGTGCAATGTGCCATATGCGCACAGATCTTTCGCCATACCTGTCAGGATGGCCGTATGAGAAGGTTACCCGACCGAGTCTGGTATACCATTGCAAGGTGTGTCACCGGGCATAGGAATGCAGGCCTAGCAACCCAGGATCCCATACCGAGGGTACAGTCAGGCATTTAGGCGCGCCACATCTACACGAGTTTGCAGGTCGCCTCCAAGAAGACCCAGTAGCCTTCACAGAAGAATGCGAGAGGGACTTCAAAGTAATGAAAAAAAAACGCCAGTCAAAACAGTGGGTGACTCGAGCCCATAAACAAATGGCAGGAAAATCCCTAGAGTGGTGAAACCGATATGACGAATTTGCAACGGAATGGGAACACCTCAGTGGTAAACTAGCTACACAGTTCTCGTGGGAAGAGGTGCTCTCCCCCATTTAACCTCCGAGTTCCGCAGTAGATACCAAACCGCTGACGATGAGACGGAGATTTTCATATGACTCAAAGTACAGCTATACAAGCGGATTAAGCCCGAAGACAGCGAGGATGGGTGCGTCAGGGCGATCACCCGGATGCTGCTTCCTTACATCAGGAATCTTGTTCAGATTCCATGCCCACAGACCGTGGATGAACTAGTCGAAAGATCCCGAGAAACTGAGTACAACAACACAACTCAAGCCACATTGGACGGATGTAAACCAAGAAATCCAAAGAGGAACCCAAGCCAACCAAAGGGCTTACCGAACCGGCCTCAGTACCGACACCTAAGCTGCCCTGATGTTGATTTTAACCGGGACTGCCCTGTCAAGCAGGCCGAATGAAAGGCAGCGAAAGATGGCGGGAGTACAAAACCAAGCCAAGAAGCAGGTAATCCTGCAGCTCGAGCAACCTGGAACAAGGAACAAACTTAGACCCGGGGAAATGACCTCACCGGGGTCCTAAGTGGACCACCAACTCTGGTAGCAACCGAGCCACTCCCCAGCATTCACTAATTATCCAAAGGGGACCATCCTCCTTTCCCCCTCCTCGAGACATCTCGCATTGAAGTAGCAGTCCACAGGAAAATAGCAACCATGTTACTAGACTCCGCGCCGACCGGGGATTTTGTGCTGGGTGACCTACTTACTGCCAGACAATACGCTGGTCTGAGACCCAAAGGAGGAAAGATGCACATGGCGCAACCCAATCAGTTACTCAAAGTAGAGGGAACAGTTAACCTCCACTTTAAGGTCGGGAATCACAACTACCAGGCTGAATTTTTAGTCCCCCCCCCCCCCCACATAAGGGATGAATCTTGTGACAATCATGGCTGCACCTCCAACACTGTATCATATATTGCAGGCAAAGACGCATCTGTATAGGTAACCAAGAGTGAATAACCACGAATTGGAACCAAGTTTGTGAGGAAGCATGCCCCTTATTGAAAAAACCAGAAGACATTGATTACCAGCTGGAGTCACCAGAATTCCGACAACTACTTAACGTGCCTGAAAATTATTCTCAGGTCGTTGGACATGGGGAAAAGTATAGAACACAAAATCTGGCTGACTTATAACAGCCCGATATATTGCAGACTCTACCAAGTGTCGGCTAAGCGCAGGGAAATCATTGTGGAACAAGTTCAAGCAATGAGGGAACAAGGGATTGTGGAGCCATCGAACTTCCCCTATAACTATAACTATGGTAGTTTTAGCCCCTAAAAAGGATGGCAACTATGTTTCTGTGTAAACTATCAAGATTTGAATGAGGTGACCCACCCCATTGCTCCCTCAGCCATCAACCTAGTGCACACCATTGAGATATAGGAATGGCCCAGATATTCTCGATTCTGGACATGCAGTCCAGATATTGGCAGATATTGGTACATTCCAGCAGTCACAAGTACAAAGCATTTACTACCCTGATGGAGAACATCTTGAGTTTAAAGTAATGCTATTTGGGTTAAATAACACCCAGACAACCTTCCAGAGTCTGATATCAGCAGACGTCCTGGCAAGTTACATTGGCAACTTTAGCGTTACTTATTTTGATGACATAATTATTTATTCCAAATCCTGGGCAGAACATTGCACCCACCTCCAGCGAGTATTGGAATTTCTAGAAGTAAATGGACAGACGTGCAAGTTATCCAAAAGTCATTTTGGCAAAACTAATATTGACTATTTGGGGCACGTCGTCACCCCAGAAGGGAACTAACACCAACAAGGATCGTTCTGAGGCATTCTCGAAGCAGAACAACTCCAAACGAAGAAGCAGCTTTGATGGGTTTTTTAATTTATGCAATTGGTTACACGACTTCGTACCAGATATAGAATAACTAATGGCCCCCTTGAACCTGCTACTCAAGTAGAATGCCTGTTGGAAATGGGGTGCCGAACTACAGATTGCACTCCAAGAACTTAAAGACAGTTTCCTGTTTATCCCAATACTCCACCGTTTGCAAGAAGGAAGACCTCTGATCTTACAAACTGACACATTCCAGAGTGGACTGGTTGAAGTGCTCTATCAAGAGGACCCTGACAAGAGACCCCAGGTGATTGCATATGCCAGCACAAGACCCAGCGTCACCGAACAGCATTATATAAGTTCAACACTCCGGGGAGGATGAATGATTTAACCGACGCTCTCTCCCACCACCTCGATGACCAAGAAGGGCCCAAAGAGGAGGAGGGGGATTAGGAAAGTATGACCCTACCTCTCGCCCAGACATGTAGTCTAGGGGAAGTGATCCAGCTGCAGCAGCTACATGTAAGCAGTTACACCCTGAGCTATCAACAGCAAAATCCCAAGGTGAAATGCTTACTCACTGACGTACCCCACTGGTACGAACTGTGGGATACATTAGTTTGGTCACTGTCCGGGAACCGGGTGGGAAAATTTGAGTACCTACTACTGTACGTTAAAAAAAAAAAATTATAATTTTTTCTATTTTTTATGTTAAGTGTTGATCAAATGAATTATATTAGCTTAATTTCAGTTGGGGATATTATTTTATTTCGTTTAGATTTGATTGATTTTGAGAGATAATTATCTCAGTTTATTTTTTTTAACTTATCAAGGGCCTCCTTACATTCACATTTTCTGGCCTGCAGCCTCACAAAATACACTTCAGCCATGTTTTCGATGCATTTCCGAGCAGTTTAGCTGCGTACACATTTTCTTTCTGGATGTGTATCTTAACACAATGTGTTTTTTTTTTTTTGTCGCCGTCGCATCCGGCTGCAAACCTTGTTTTTCTTTATGCAGTGTCCTTCAAGCGCAGTAGTCTACCACCTCGCATCAACTCTTTTCACGCTGCTGATATGCATGAAAGGCATTGAAAGCTGCCGTTTGGATAAGCTCATGCCATCTAGCAGCAACCAACGAAGCTCACCTGCTTGCTTGTATTGAGCGCTCACCACGTATCAACCGCATATACGTCATCCCACTGGCTAGCTGTGAACATCTGACTTGATGATGCACAACTTCAGAATTCACGTGCAATTGAGATGTAGTTTTGTGGAAGTTCATTTTAGTTCTCATTTTGTAGTTTAGTTGTGCTACAACTTTGTTTGGTGCTGCTATACTATGTTAGTGTGGTTTTCAACCTCAGTTATGGGCAAGTGTTGTACTACCATTTTCCTGACCCAGTTTCACGCCGTGATTGTTGTATTAATCCGTGCTCAACCTTTCCAGAGGTCACAGTTTCGCAACATATCGCCGATCACAGCTTGGCAGTCCTATTTCACTGTATCACTATCTGAGTACCAGTCTGTACCGACCTGTAATATGGGAAGACTGCAGCTTCTCAGACTAACCTGGTATGTGTGGCATGGTACTCGTGATTCCTGTCACATTCATTAAAGAACAGCCATGGCATTTTCTGTTTTCCCTCTGCTGGCCATCTCCAATTAATTTTGATTGACCCTACAGTTTGTGAACTTCCCACAGTTTGAATATTCAACAGTTTATAAACTTTCAATTAAAAAAAAAAATGAACTAACAAATTTTAAAAGGAAAAAGTTGTTTGTCATATACTTGGCTTGGTTAATGCATATTTTGTGTTTATAAAATATTTATGTCATGGCATTTAAATACGCATATACCATAAACCTCGTTTGTAAGAAGGCCCCTCTTATTTTTTCTGCTATTATGCAAGTTTTCATCATGTCATTCATATTCACTTTCTTATGCCAGCAAAATATATAAAGTTTATAATACTTTTAATAACCTTGTTCTCATCATTCATTAATTGCTGTTGGCTTTTTGTATCCAGCACGTATATGCTTTGAACACTGTATTTCTTTTTAGTAGTAGTAATTATGGTAGCAGAGTAACAACCAAATCAAGACCATACTACGCCCTGGGGTATGTCAACATCACTATGATAACCGCCAACCTGGACACCCAGGGATATGAGAAACACTAAGAGTTATAGGTCAGCACTATATCTGGAACACAATGAGTCGGGACGTTAGGCAGTAAGTCACCAACTGAGCATGCTGTTGACACAAGGGTTACCCTGCACCCAAGTCCACTGTCTCACCACGTTGATCACATGCTTTTGACCCACCTGGTCGCTGATTTGATGGACCCCTACACCCGAGGAAACAGACTTGCTGGTACTGACCAATTCTCTCGGTGGGTGGAAGCTTTTCCCCTGCTGAGCCAAGAAATTCAGGGGATCTTAGGAAAATTCAAGATGGAAATCTTTCCCTGCTGGGGTACCCCACAGGTGATCTTAACCAACAATAGACAACAATTCACCAGCATGACTTGGAAGAAGGCCTGTAACAAATGGGAGGTGGAGATGTAAGCAATTCCTCCCCCCCCCCCCAAATTGCACAAGATAATCCCACTGAGTGGAGGAACCATGAGTTGAAGAAGAGCCTCCGATTCAGTGTGGGTAGCGACCATAAGCATTGGGATACCCTCCTGCCAAATATCCTCTTCACCTTGAGATGGCGGAACGAGGCAATTAACACCTCACCCAGTGAACTACTTTTCGGCCGATCTCTACTAAGACCCAGGGACCGGCAATGGGAAGTAGGACCAACTACCATGTCCCAGCCCGAGGACTTATGCCTGGATGCCAGTACCGCACAGAAAGCCCGAGTGGCACAAGGAAAGTATATAGACCACAAATACCCCAAACTCAAGTTGGAGGTACAGCCGTTAAGATGTTGGAGAAAAGATGCTACTCCACAACCACCTGCCAAGTCGAGCCCAGGACCAGTTCTGTGCCAGCTTGGTGCAAAAATGGGAGGGATTCTATACTGCTGTTGGGAGACAAGACAGATGAGGCCCTGTCCCCCAGATATAATCACTTTGGACGAAGCCCCAACCATATCATGAGAGGACGAAACCTATGAGGAAGATCCACTTCCGGTGCCAAGTGAGACTCACTGAACGGCGCCAGCCCCATGAAGTAAGCCACAGGCAGCAGAAATCAACCTCACAGACATGGACACCAATTTGACTCCATGAGGCCAATACCTGAGGACAATAACCTGCTACTGGCACTGCTGCAGAGGCCTACTGACTGTCTCGTAGGGCGATGCTAATACGGATTGTGCCATCCACTCCCAGGTACCAGCAGAGAGAGACCCAACTGGCGCGAGGAAGCTCCTGAGGTAGCTGGTCACAGTTCTCGTGGCGATCACCCCTGGATCGTGATCACCAGCTGATGCAGATTCGTTCTTGTTCCCCCGAGGAAGAAATATAGGTGGTTAGGACTGAACCCCCTCAGAGCCCACAGGCGAGGTTCAGGGTGATGTCCAGCCCTTTGTGCCGTGGTGGTGCAGTTGGAGGTGCTGGTCTGGTGTGTAACTTGGTGTCATGTCTAGGTGACAAACTTCTCGTTCTGCAGCTGAAGGCCATGCGAGTGACAGCTTTCTTAGATGGTGTAGGCGGCAGTGGAGAGATCTCTCGTGGGGTGTGCCACAGGAGGTCAAACTGGAGGCTGCAGTTCCCACTTGACGCGCTGGCTGAAGTCCCTCTCCGACAGGCAGCTTACTCTTGTCTTCAGGTGTATACCCTGGTCGCAGCCTGATCTTCCCATATCAGGCCGGCAACCAGGGCTAGCCCCTGCTTGGCCACCTTATCTCGCCCAGCTGTGGCGAGGCATAGGAATTAGAGTAGAAGGGGAGACAGCAGGTGTTCCGTGGAGATGGACACGACCTGAAGGAAACAGGAGTCACTAGGTGGGTTATTCTGGTAGGCAGAGCTGTTGGCCTCCAGGCAGTCACAGTCAGACCAAAACACTCACAGAGAGTTGCAACAGTCGAGAGAACGTCCAATCGTAAGACGTGGATGGTTCCAAGAGGCAGGGGATGGGACGTACCTGCTTCTACAAGAGTGTAAGTGGAGAAAGGAGACGAAGTGGGGTGTAGAAGGAACAAAATGCAGAAAAAGTGTCAGAAAGATAACTGGACCAGATTTGTTTATGCTTGTTTACTGTTAGAACAACAAACTCACATAACCCAGCCTGTGTCCTGACTGGTGCCTAAAGGGCCGACCTAGAATGCTAACCAAGGAGTGGTCCGCTGTCACAGTAGACACAGTGTCGTATGGAGCAAGGGTAACTCCAGGTGTGCGGTGACTCATTACTGAGAATGGTGAGGCTTGCGTGGTAGCCATGAAGCGCGGCAGGCTTCGTGAGCTGCAAGGCAGCAAATGGCCGGTAACAAATAAGGCTTGTGGCATGAATTTACTGCCGGGCAGCGATTCGTCTAGCAACTGGTTGTCGGTGTCGGAGCGCATCTGGGCAGTGACAATCTGAAAGAGAGCTGCACGAGTCAGCCTCGAAATGAGGACTGCCATATATATATATATATATATATATATATATATATATATATATATATATATATATATATATATATATATATATATATATATATATATATATATATATATATATATATATATATATATATATATATATATATATATATATATATTGGTGCACAGGGCCAGCACATGGGGTGTGGAGGTAGTGGGGGGAAGCAGCGATGTGCCGGCGAAGATAACTGAATGCAGCCGAAGTCACAGGCGTGAGAGAGTGGCGACGTGGTGTGAAGCGGGTTGCAGCACACCAGAGGGCATCAGCTGGCCCGAGCAAACTCTGGGCTTCAAGCGGTGTGCTGCATTTACAGTTCTTAGGAGGGGACTGCAGTTGAGGCTAGATCGTATGAATGACGTATCCATGGCATGTCAGCGCCTAACGAACATAATTCTGCATCGTTTTTGTGACAGACAGTAGTTCAGAAATTCACTCTACATGTGAAAAGTGCTAAGCGCCACTATCATAAGCTAACCAGAATCTCAGGCAGCGCATTGAAGATGTGTGTGTTATGTTCGTAGCTACGTCATTTATCAATGCAACTGCTCGGGCAGGCAACAGGCAGACTTCACACCCCCCCCCCCTTGCAGTTGCATGCACGCAGGAGCTAATCAGCAGGCAGCATGTCCCATCTCCCACATCACAAAGTTACACCTGGGAACATGCAACGGATCACTCCCCCCCCCCCCCACAGTACTCTACATTCATTAACTCTACAAACAACATGTCATGCAAGCATGCACGGCACTGCAGCGGTGGTGTAGTGGTTTCAATACCCGCCTTGACCTAGGCGAACCAGGTTCGATTCCCCATGCGTTCACCCCGGATATTCACACGTGGGAATTGTGTCTGACGACACAGCTTCTTTGGTGGGTTTTCTCTGGGATTTCCCATATCACCCACCTTTCATTCCAATGCTACTCCATTCTCTCCTCATTTCACCCTCACTGGCAATCAAGATCTCACTGTTAAGAGCCGCCCAAATCTCTTCACTCACTACCCTTTTCATGCAATACTCACAGCCAAAGATACCCAGTTGCCAGCACATGACAGCCAGTCGAATTACCCCCAAGTGTTCCAGACAATCAAATTACCATTCACATCACCATACTTGTCAATGTGCAACAATGTGATTTCATTGCAACCTGGCAGTGCAGTATTTACCTCATTCATTGTTTAACCACTCTATTGCTTACCTCAGTAGGCGTTCATAATTTCACCATCCTCATTGCATAATCCACTGTGAATTTCCTTTTCTAATGTGTTATTCATGTAATTTACGTCACAAGTGCCACTGACTTTCAACAACAGCAAACAGCATCAAGAGAAAGAAACATAACCGACCATTCACGGTGCGATGTCTAGCGTCACAGTGCCCACCTCGCCCGGGAACAGCAATGACAGTGCATCACGACATGCTGTGCTGCCCTCCCCATACACCTGTCAGACAAGGGCCCTCCTCTCCTTATAGTAATTGCTTAAATTCTAATTGTGTTATAATTGAAGGCATGGAAACACATTCATTGCGAATATCAAATTTTGTTAATCATAACATATTGGCAGACTTGTCCGTTTTACTGATTGTAGTGTAAATTCAAATTTTATATCAAAACTTGTTGAAATTGGTTTTGTTAATCTGTTCAATGCCTAATTTTGCTGTCAGTAAAATTATTAAATTATTTTAGAGCTCGTAACCACCCCATAATTAATTTTATATACTTTGTTTTAAAAACTGGAGTTCTAGTAAGACAGAACTTGGAGGGGGGGGGGGGCGACTTCGAAAAGCAAACAGCAGAGCGGACCACTCGCCAGATGCAGAGAACCGCTATTGTATTCTGATTGGCTGTATATCGCCGCTCGGTTCTCATTGGCTGGCGGCGAGAGCAGTGTGTCGCGAGGACTAGAGCGGTGCAAGGGAGGGGGCAAAACGAACGAGTGGCCCGGAGTTCTAAAAAACGGGACTTCTTCTTGGGATTCGAGAGAGGAGACATCGCAGGCTCCTAGCATCTCTCAAGGATGCCTTCATAACTTAGTTTTTCAGTTTTAAGGGCCTCATCCACATGTACTAGTAAGGAAGCTCAGGGAAGGAGGCATGTTGCGGTAGCTTTTCACTGTCAAAATTCATCGTAATTTAGGAGAAGAGATCCACCGATATGGTGGTATGTGTAATTTTCTGTTTTATTAGTATGAGCGACGAACATGGGTGTAGAATAAAAGATAGATAAAATTATGCTACATGGAGATATGGTCTCATTTGTAGATCGACCCCTTTGCAAGGATGTCGCACAATTTACCTCTAGACGCATACGTTTGTGTTTGCATGTGTGTGTGACAATGTCTTTGTGAATTTTATGGTTGTGTATGAGCAACTCGGGACTGATTTTAAGGTGATATATTACTCTAGCGTTCGCGTATTGAACCGTCAGGGAACGCACAAATTTTTAGCTTAAGAATATTGTATAGTCCGGTGAGAAAAGACTCAACATCCTTCATTATATTTTTCTGTCCCTGGGTTAGCATCCTAACTAATCCCCATGTCCCCGAAGAGAGTTTTAGCCCGTTGGTTACATAAGGAGTCGGCAATAAATAAACGCAACTACATCTCTGTGTTAGGGTCCCAATTCCCTTGTTTCGACAGAATATTTGGCGGGCATTACCTCCCCATTGCTATCAATCAGAAATTCGTAAAACTGCCTTAACTACTGTCTATTCTCTGTCGCTACTGCTCCTCAGCTGGTAGCGGCACAACAAATGGTAGGCATAGCGGTGAGATTTCTTCATTTTATAACTCCAAGCTGTATGAAATTTTGTTGTGTCAAATTTTTGTACCCCCATTTGTACGACAAATGATGGCAGTTCAGCAGGGATCAGTCCATTTTCAGGCCCGTCTGAAGTCTTAACGTGTTTATTTTATGCCCCTAGAATATGCGTCAATATCGCAGACCGTCTAAATTCACATTTGATTGAAGAAAAAGAATTAAAACTGCAGGCGTTGACTGGTTAGTCAGATGAGGCCCTTTGGTCTTGGTAGCACGTGGCTCTCAAGAGCAGATGAGGGTGAAGTAAGGCGCACAAAAGTACATGGCACGAGAATTCGTAAGTTCGTGTGAGCGAAACCGAGATAGGAGCTAGCTGAAAGGGCCAGAAAAATGAGTCTTGAAAAGAATAAAACGAACAAAGACCGGGAGCTGTTAGGCTCCGAAAATGACGGTAAATCACAATTTAATTTAGGTGATCCATAAACTGTAGAGAACTTGGCCATGTCGTAGGACTTAGCGAGGATGTTGATGCGCCCACAAATGGCTGAATGGATGAATTTTGTAGAGTGCTTTGAAAATAAACCGGGGCAAAGCACAGAATCGTTTATTGAAATGATAGTGTATGTAGTTTCTACGTTGTTGTGGGGAGACACTGAGACGCTCATTTGTTGCAAATTGAAATTGAAAGGGGAAGCTGAAAACGTGTTGTGGGCATATCCTCACATGAAAGATACCCGCGTTTCAGACGACTTTGTGTCATTATTGATTAAGAATTTCAAACCTCATAATAAGAGTCACACTAGTAGTTTCGACAAATTCTTTACTTTTATGCAGAAAAGTAACAAGACTGTTCCTGGGTATGCAACGCGTTTTAGGTTGGAGGGCCACAGGACGGTCACCGACGGGCCACAGTGCGAGCACATGTATTTGAAGAAAATTCGATGACTGTATTCTTAAAAGGTTTGGAGCCAAGCATCCAACTTTCGTTCTGTCCCGTTCCCCATTCTTTTGAGAAGTCATTGCAATATGCAAAAGAAGAAGTGCAAAACGAGCTGTTGTCGAACCGGAAAAGCTACGCCCACACGGTCGAGTTGTGAGGGCCGGGTTCGTGGTTTGGACAGGTCGTCAGCCGGGAACCGTAACTGCAAGGTCCGAAAGTGTTGTCATTGCGGCAAACCGAACCACATGCTCAGAGACTGCATGCAGAAAACGAGGGACGAGACACAGAAATGAGAGTGATGGAGTAGGACATTAAGGGCGCTATAAAGTGCGGAAATTGTGGTCATGAAGATAATAGATTGACCAGCTGTCGCATACCGAAGTGTGAATTTTATAGAAAAATTGGCCATAGCGCGGCTGTTTTTTTTCTAGGTTAAATTTAAACGGGAAGGGCCTGACTCGAAGAGTTTGGGGCAAAGTGTAGAATTGTATACTAGTACTGGCAGTAAATTAGGGCTATTAGGATAATTAGAAGTTGATTTCGAAATTGGAGAGCTAGTCTGTAGTCACGATGTGTGATTTGTGAGACCGAGATGTAATTCAATGCTGATGGCTTACTTGATTTTATTTTTTTGCGATCATTTCAGTGCGATATTTCTGTAGTTGACAGCATTGTGTAAATTAGTAATGATAGTCTTCATTTGAGTGAAAGGTCCATGACAGGGAACGCGGCATTATTATTCCAAGGGGCACGATAGATGTAGCGCAAGACGGAAAAGTAGTTCCAGGTTCCGCTGAGTATAATTTTCCAGGCGACATCTATCGACGCGGTGGCACACCGAAGCTGCGCCGGCCTGAGGTAATGAGTAAGGTGGGCAGAAATCATACAGTTAGCCCTGGAGATTACAAGTTAGTGCGCTGTGACGTGGCCGGAATTTATAATGAAGAGCGTGCCGCGGCAGCGGGCGGGCAGATGAGTCATGCACCAAGCGCAGGTGGCCGCACCACGTGCTGCAACAGGAAAGGATTAGACTCCATCCGTGTTATTAGCCATTTGGCGGGATGTGTCGGAGTAAATACAGCTACAGGAAGGGACATATTACTTTCAGCCGGTTTATGTACAGACGACGGTGTTACTACGAAAGATGATACAAACACTGGTTTTGAGGTTGGAAATTCAAACGGTAATGATAGTAATGGTTAGGGGTCAACCGAGTTTTGCAGGGTGGACTCAATTAGTGGCAGAGTTGAAAGTTGACGCACAACCTAGAACGGATGGCTGCGGGAGATTCTTCCTCTGTATATGATGACTCCCCAAAGCTAGAAGGAAGACGTGTAGGGCACTTTCGGTAAAATCTGATGCCTCGTGTCAGACTAGGTCCCCTTGTGAAGTTATCCTGTGGTCAAACGACTGGGAGAAGGTTCATGTTTCACCGGCTGTTGATGCTAAGGACAGCGTGCAGTCTAACGACGGTGTATCTCTAGGTTTCAAAGGGTCCAGTTTGAAACCCGGTACTACCATCAACGTTTCAGGGTTGGTTTAAAGTGCATAGAGAGGAAAGTGTTCCTCCATTTAGTGAAATTTTATGTAATGGCAGAGTGTTAGCAGAGGTCAGGGGCCGTTCCCCCTATTTTAATGATAACTGGCCGATGAAGACGTTGGCGGGTGGAAGAGCTCGCGGCACTTCGCTTAAGGATTCGTTCCTAGGCTGTTATGGATCGGATGGGGTCATCCTCCCCTTAAATGAAAGTTTTTGTGAGCTAGGAAAAGGCAGCGGCCTCTAGCGGTGGCACAAGTCATGCCTTTTGTGAATCTGAGGCAGAGATGGAATGTGGCCTGCGCAGGGTTGTTTCACGTATAAAGTGTGTTTGAGAGGGTTCGCCCGGTGGGACGGTTCCCTTTAAAGAGGGCAGAAGTATTAAGCCCGAGTCAGTTTGTTGTTGTAAAATCCCAGTGTTTCTGTGTTGTTCTATCGTGACACGAGGTGTGAATTTGCCGTGTCCCTAGGCTAGTTGTGAAGTTGTTATATCCCCTGTACCTATGGTAACGTCGAATTAGAAGCCTGTGCTGCCTCAGTTACAAATGACTACAAAGTGCCCACTGTGTTGAAGAATATGTCTAGTGAAGTTGCGAAGGTACCCGGAGCAGAAATAGTAGGATCTGCCAGCACTTTAGGAAATGTACACAGGGAGTTTACCCCTGCAGAAAGTAAAGAGAAACTGTTCGTTTTCAACATGTTATGTGATGCTGATAATACAGTGAACTCGGGAAGTCTTGAGTACATTGCCCAAACCCTTGACTCTGAAGTGGGGGGAAACTGTTATGTTTGATTTTGTCCCTGAAAATGATAGTGTTAGTAATGTAAGTGATTTGTTAGATTTAAGCCACTTGATTGCAACACAGAGAGAAAAACTCTCTACTCTTAACGAGTATTCAGACGTGTTTTTAAGGAAAGACCAGAAACTGGGTTGCACGGATCAAATTTGTCATAGCATTGAAACAGGCTATGCGAAACGTATTTACGTGCGACTATACAGGATGAGTCAGAAGGAATCCCTCAAGGAATGGATACAGATCATGTTAAGACGCTGAAGTAATCGTCCCTTCTGCTAGTCCGTGGTCCGCACCCATGATCTTAGTGACGCAGAAAACTTTGAACTGTATTAAAATACGTTCAGTCATTGACTTCCTCACTTTGAATCAAGTGACCAAGCATTTTGTGTATCCCTTACCTCTCATTAATGAGACATTAGACATGCTGGGAGGTGCAAAGTATTTTGCAACCATGGATTGCATGAGTGGTTTCTGGCAGATTAAAGTTAACCCAGACGACCAAGAGAAACTGGGTTTTCAACCCCGGACTGCCATTACCACTGTGTCAGAATGCCATTCGGATTGACCAATGCCCCTAGGACATTTGCAAAATTAATGAATGACACCTTAGCTGCTTTGATAGGGCAGATCTGCTTTGTTTACCTATATGATGATGTAACATAATAGTTTTCTCAAAAACTGAAGAAGAGCACGTCCAGAATTTAGAGTTGAAACCGGAGGTGTAATTTCATGCTCACCACTGTTAATTATCTAGGTCATGTAATTTCTGAGGGTAGAATTCGCTCAGATAAGGATAAAATAGCCATTATCAAGGAGTATTGGGCTCCCAAGACTGTGAATGAAATCCCCAATTCATAGGTTTACCGACAATTCTTTCTAAATTTTTCTAAAATTGCTCAACCACTAACACATCTCACTAAGAAATATGTAAATTTTGAATGGAATGATGTGACGGAAACCACCTTTTTTTGAACTGCACGAGGCCTTATGTGATAAGCCCATTCTAAAATATCCTGATTTTTCCGTTCCATTCTACGTCACGTGCGATAGTTCAGATACAGCTACGGGTGCTGCATTGTCCCAAAAGACAAATGGCTTCGAACACCCCATATATTTTATTTCGAGGCAGTTGAATAAGGCAGAAAGAAATTATTCCACAACGGAACGAGAATGCCTCTGTGTTGTTTTCGCGCTTTAAGAAATGGAGATACTATTTATATGGTAGAAAGTTCACAGTAGTTACTGATCATAGGCCTTTAAGGTGGCTGTTGCAAATGAAGGAGCTGATGTCAAGATTAGCCAGGTGGTCCCTTCTTCTATCCTAGTATGACTTTGATATCGTTCACACGGCAGGGAAGGCGAATGTTAAAGCAGACGCTTTATCCAGAATTCCTGTGCACATATTAAACACGCCGTACGAACCAGTGTGGGACAGAGGATGCATTCGGCTAGAACAAGGAGACAACCCCCCCCCCCCCCCCCCATCGCTGCTGTGAAAAGCAAAGTAGATACGGGATACAAAATAGGCTACATCATTGACCCCGACGGCTTACTGTACAAATTCCATGAAGACAATAGAAATTATATGTTAGTAGTACCAGGAACCATGCAAAACAAAGTTTTAACCACCTACCATAATTAGCCTATTGCCTGACACCAAGATGTTAAAGGCACGTATGATTTAATAAAATCAATGTTTTTCTGGGAAGGAATGTATAGAGATGTTACAGAATTTTGCACAAATTGCGAATCGTGTGCTACAAACACGCGCCCTTACAGAAGTTTTCCAAGCTCACGGCTCCTTTTCAGAGTTAGCATGGACATTTTAGGTCCTCTTCCTACTACATATAAAGGAAATAAGTACATTTTAAGTTTTCAAGACGTTTTCTCAAAATATCCGGAGGCCACCTGCTCACCGGACCAAAAGGCAGAAACTGTTGCTAAAGCTTCCATCACAGAAGTAGTTTCTAGGCATGGCGCACCTGAACAGTTGCTTTCCGATAGAGGAACGAATTTCACGTCGCAACTTACGAAGGAGGTATGTTCGCTACTGCAGGTGAATAAATTACTAACCACCCCGTATCACCCAGCTTCAAACAGTTAAGTTGAACGTAGTCATCAGACTTTTGCCAGTATGTTATAGCATTATGTGGACCACGACCAACGTGACTGGGCTGGCTGGCTTCCATGCATCATCCTTGCATACAGACACCACACAGCATAACTCGTAAAACCCCCTTCTTCCTCATTCATGAACGTGACCCTCTTCTACCTTTTGACAATGATGTAAAACCTAGAACAGTAAATTATGCAGTTGAAAAGAATTATAAGGAAGAGCTCCTGCTCAGGTTACAGTGTGTGTTTTGAGGTAGTAAAAAAAACTGCCCTTCAAGTAAATAAGGAGACAGTAGAAATCCAATTTAATAAAAGTGCCATAAGTGTTGAATTTGCTGTAGGCGATAAGAGATTTTATAAAGAATGAACAAATTCCCAAGGGCCTCAATAAGAAGATATTTTAAGGAAATGGCTAGGGCCTTATCACATTGTAGAAATGACCTCCCCTGTTAATTTTAAGATTAAGAGAGATTTATGGAAGAAAGAATTAGTTCGTTCATTGTAATCGTTTAAAGAAGTTTAGGGGCAGAAATTATGTTTTTATGTGGGCTCAAAGAAATAAGATAAGAAATAATGATGTTAATGGTGACCCTGAGATTGAAGATTATTATACTCCCGTTCAACATGATAACCTAGGTGTGGTTTCCGAGGAAGTGTAAGTGAACGAGAAAGTTGTAGAAACCCCTGTTGAAATAGAAGTTGGGCCAACTCGGCCTGAGCCGAGGGTTGAAAGGGAGCCCTACAATCCACGTAGTAGGGGGTCGTAGAAGAGCTGCCATGGGTCATACCCTAGTTCTGTTTGAATTAAGCAATTGTTTCCTTTTGTGCTGAGGAAAATTTAATGTTGGGTACATATTGATGACAAACTCAATCTGTAAGTTTCTCTTGGTCTTTTGTGTTTTGTTACTACAGAATTGTCTTAGTGAAGTAACAGGCCACCAGTGCTTAAGTTTAGTTCTGTATATAGAATTGTTCTAAGAGATAACATAAATTAAGGTTTTCATTGTGTGTATTTGAGCGTTTTGCTTTAATTTTTTGGTTGTGAGGCGAGGACTTCCACCTCTGGTTATTCAGCCTTCTGAAGACAGGATTGAGTTCCCTTCAGTTAGGAATGAAACTTGTAGTGCCTGTGTGTGGTTGGGTGGGGAATGCCTAGCCGCAATGTAATCGTTTCTTTAATCAATTTTGTGTTCTTGTTTGCTTATGTCGGGCAAGTAGTGCCGATGAACCTTTAGTAAGGTAAATACATTGTGTTGGCTGTGAGTGACTAACATATTATGCAGTCCCTGTGTGTTTTATAAAGAGAAATAATTGATGGAACAAATTTATTCCAGTGGAAAACTTACCCCACTGGTTAATTTAGATGTGCTTATGGGAATGTTTATGCTAATTTGAGAATTTGTAGTGCTACGTAAGAATTATTTTGTATTGTCTTGATTGTGTTTTGTGTTAGGTTAAGGGGATTGTGCTCTATGCTTCAGTTGTCTTATCCACATTCAATATGTAGTAAGGAAGTTTTCAGCAATAACTGTGGCCTTCCATTCTTATGCTGAAATGTTATGATTTTGTGTGAACAGGATGTGTTAAATTACCCACTAAGGGCGATTGGTTATTATGTTATAATGTGAGAGTAATTAAGATATCATTGAATAATGGTACACAACTAAATATGGTCCGTAAAACAAGTACTCTTACTACTGAATGATAAGTTAAGATTGCAAATAGGCAGCTAGGCTACTAAAAACATATAAAGGAAAGGAATCCAAGTACTTACAGTTTAGTACTTGTCAATAGGCACACACACACACAAAGTAGGAAGAGACAGTTTTTTCATGCGGTTACGTGATCACGACGTTTCGCTGTCTAAACCAGCTTCATCAGGCGGCAAGTTGTAGGACACTGCAGTATGGTGGAAGGGCGCTGTTAGTAGTAAACCTTGAGATGGTGTTTGCCAACACATACAGGACGAGGTCCTTGTCTCAACTGCTTCCTGAATGTAGGTGTTTTAAGTTGGAAAACAGCCAAGAGCTTGCTCAGTAGACAGATGCTTCAAAAATTGCTCTTGCTCGATAAAACAACACTGTACCATTACGGCCTACTCACGATACTTTCCGCTGTTATTTTAAACTGTGAAAATTATATATGTTGCCACCGGGGCTAACTAAATATTTAAATAGGCACCATTTAATTTACAAATAGTATGCTAAAAAACTAGGTTAATATAGTATTTAATTGTGAATTATTTCTTACAGGCCGTTGTCAACACGTTGCTGCTCTCGCTGTTAATTCATATTTAAAAAAGAAATAAATATTACAAGTTATAAAAGATATTAAGGTAAAGGTTCACATTTATTCAATAATTCAAAAGTTAACCACAGTGTTATATATTTGTGGAATACAGGTTATTGAAGAAGAAAAGAAAGAAAAAAACAGGTCGACATGTTTTGCCTAGTGTTTTTTTTTTTTTTTTTTTTTCAAAGGTTGATTTTCAGTCCCTTCCAAACAGGAATGGTCTATACATAGTTTTTCCACAAAATTTTACACTCGAAAAACTTTATATAAAATATAGTTTTCCCACTTTGATTACATTTAGTATAAAAAAAAAAGGTATTAAAAATAATTCTGTTTAAAACTTCCCCCAAAATCTACATTTTTACAAGATTACATCGCTTTCCATCTATTTGCAGGTTAAATATAATTACTTTTCTTTAAACCATTCTCAACTGAAATGGCAGCAAGCCCGCCCTCCCGCCCCTTTTAAAATGTTGACAGAAGAGCAGTTCCTGCCCAAGTAAAAAAACCTGTGCTGTCTCCCTGAATCTGGGAGAGTCCCCTGTATTTATATTTTATTTGAAATCGTCTAGAACATTAATAAATGATCTTCACGACAACAATATCCGAAGTCCTGGAAGGACACCTTGGTAGTGCCTGACTGACTGGCTGGCGTCACGTGGTCAAGGTGACGTACGAGGGAGGGGAATGCAGTCATAGATTTTGTGGGCGGCAGCGGCGCGCGGCGGCACCCATACTTGCAGACCAACAGGCCCACCCAGCGGAAGTGAGGCGTAGAGCTCGTCAAACACACCCACACAGCAGCAAAGGTAAGCAGTACCAAACGGCCACCATTTTCTCAACTTCATATGGCACCATCAGTTAGACTTTTGTTCGATGTGCAGGGATAGCCATCACAACCTAGCGGCCAGATGGCGAACTAAGGTGGGGCGGGAAAACTGAAAAAATGCAGAATCATGAAAGCTTAAATAAACCCGGAAACATTCTCCACTATGGATACAAAATTCTAGCTTCTTCACCGTAAACACAAGACCCGCTCTCCAAACCACCCAGATTGGTCTTCAAAAAGCCACCTAACCTCCGCAACAAACTGGTTCGTCCTAAGCTGCAGCCAACCACAAATGCCCAATCAAACTATCACTCCCAAAGGGTCCCACCCCCTGAAATACCTTTTGCTGTGGCACCTGCACCATTCAACAATCCTCAACTTCTTTCAACAGCAGACTCACTAACCACACATACCCCATCCAAGGCAATTACAACTGTGCAACACAATATCTGATTTATCAGCTACACTGCCAACACTGTGATGCAGAATATGTCGACCTCACACTAACACACTCAGGCAATGAATAAATGACCACAGAGCAGATACCAAACAAGCCATAACTAGCAACATCAATAACCTACAGGACAAACCAGTTGCAGCAAATGCAGCATCAAACAACAAAGGTTTTGATTCCTGCTACAGTACCAGAGTTGTGAGAGCCCTACAACCTTTAAGCAATAGCTCAGCCTTCAAGAAATAGCTCAGAACTCAGATGCTGGGAATTAACTTACTAATTTATAACTAAATCCAGGCCTCAAAATAAGATAATCACAGCTCCTTAATATACCTGCATTTTTTCAATTTTCCCGCCCCACCCTAGTTCGCCACCCAGCCGCTAAGTTAACTACTAACAGCGCCCTTCCACCATACTGCAGTGTCCTACAACTGGCTGCCTGATGAAGCTGGCTTAGCCAGCAAAACATCACGATCACGCAACTGCGTGAAAAAACTGTCACCCTACTTTGTGTGTATGCCTATCGACAAGTACTAGACTGCGAGTACTTGGATTCCTGTCCTTTATATATTTTTACTGAACGATAAGGTGTCACTTAGACTTGCATCGTGATTATAAGCTGCTGCTTTTAAAGAACTACAGTTCTCTCTGTGAGAGAGCAGCTTTGTGTTATGTTTCCAGGATTCCAGAGAAATATGTCCGGCTTTGGTTTCAGCTTACTGTTCGCCTACCTGTGGGTTGTCGGATGGCAACCAGTACACCCCATGCAAGAAGACACTGCATTGGAGCTGAACAAAGGCTTGGTATTCATAAGAAAGGGTGACATGTTTTGTTGAATAAAAAAATTATGAGATTTCTTTTTGCATTAAAGTCTTGTTTTGCTATATTTGGATGCTAAAAGGCTACCTAAAGTTAGAGACCTTTAAATTCGAAGTATCTAGGATTTTGTGGAGGACAAATGATTTTTAAAACATTTGGTTACAATAATACATTGGTAACTTTTAAAGATTTTAACAGATGAGAATGTTATCTGGTCTAAAGTAATTCATTGTATGGATGTCCCAATTGAGGCAAATATCAACGTAAGAAAGAAGCCTTTTTGAAACATATGAGTTCAAGTGAAAATTCATGTAATTTTATTTAATCCAGTTCAATTAAAGGAACAAACAAATTTTAATAGGAGGGAAAACATGTGACGTGTATATTCGCGCAGTTACTCGTGTGTTTGTATATCCAAACAGTGAGAATCGTAAAGATGGAAACACGTTGACGAGTGACCGCAGCTGACCGGTACCAGGGAATTTACGTCCATATGGATGGGTCGAAAGCCGAACGAGCGTCCCTCAGTATCCAGGTCCGCTATGCGAGGGCCAAGAGAGCAAATCCACCCTCTCCCACTGGGGTAATTCCGGTGGCCTCAGTCCGAAACGGGGGCAACATCTTACCTGCGTCCCATGGCCAAGAGCTCCCTGTTGTTCCGGCCACAGAAAGAATGAATCAATGTCACCCAAGGACTCCCACACCCCTCTATTATCTCCTATTTGGCGGTGAGTGATGCATTCCCTTCCTCCCGTCAACGTCAAAAAGAGAACACTTACAACAAAATTTCCCACATTCACATTCTCTTCCAGTAAGTTTTGTCCAGCGAAAATGAATGGTACTAAGTGATTACTCTGGCATTCATCGCCCCCTTAGAAAAGTTTAAAATTTATTTTTTTGTGTGAGTGAGGATAAATTTTGGCAAGCATAAAATTTATTTCCTCTCAAAGGTTCTGTTTGTGTAGATTATCATCTAAGCATCTGGTTGTGAAAAATACATACTACTGAAATTCTCCTATGAAATCACATATGATGATGTCAACCACACAAACGATATCCATTCTCATACCCTCTTAAGAAATTACGATGTTAAACTCACAAGTCAAAAGATATAAGATGTTTCCATAATCATAATGACAAATTCTTTTAGACCTACTTAGTTGCTTCCTTGCTGCCTCTTGGCTGATTGTTTTGTATTACACTTACATCTAACTTTTACTTCGATACAGTGCAATGTCTGAATAACTTTCTGATGACGTAAGAATGGATCAAAAGCGTAGTTTCGAATTGTGTATAAATTAAAAATCTAAAGTAGAAATCGACTCTATGGTTACATATTAACTTCTTTGTCATAGACCGATTAATTAATCACCCCACGAATTATTATGTTTTATTTCTGAGGATTACATTTTGAAATGTTATGAAAATCACCTGTAAAATTATATATTTTTGAAAAGTTAAGCAATAACCCATATATTTTTCTTGTTTTTTACGCGAATAAATTGTGATGGAGGTTTTGATTGTATTTAATGACTTCTACATTACCGTGGTGGCAAAATCAAAAAGAAATAATAATTGATTTTTGAGTTGTAAAATCCTGAGACCCGTATACAGAAATTATTTTATTGTAAACTGTAAAAAGGTAAAGCACAAATTGAATTGGATCAAATGATGACATGTGAAACTGTTGAGCTCAAGGCTGAGCAATGTATACCTACAGCTCAACTTTTATGTAAAGACTCCACCATCCAGAAGGCGGTAGTGAGAGGTCATATTAAAATTAAGTGCTGTTGAAAAATTAAGGTAATTACTCAGTTTCTGTCACGTTAGAGTCGTTCAATTTAACGACTATCTCACTTTAGAGACGGTTTTTTCTAGACCCAGCAAAAGTCCCGTAAGAATAATGCATTTGATCGTTCAGTGTAAAGATTTCAGTTTAACGACTTCTTTCACATTAATGACAAACTCCGCCGACCCAAATCCTAAAAGAACAATGCATTCTTTCTCGCACTTTAACGACTACGGAAAAGCAGGGCAGGATCAATGTTTTCTCATTGATTGGGGGGGGGAAAGGTCGTGATTCTATTTTTAGAGCAACGCCGTTGAGCTGTGTGAGAGGGGATGCTGTGGCAAGACAGAAGAATGTCACTCATGACAGCTGCAGACTAACTCCGATGCTCCGATGGAGGGAGCAAGGGGGTAGATATACTGCAGACGGATAAGAACGTGCTTCGCACGGTCAACTAGCAACCTCTTTTTCTCTCTCACTTCTTTCTCTCTCTCTCAGCGGTGCACCTTCCTTCCTCCACACACAGACCATTCTCGCAGATAGGGGAAGTGTCTAGCAAAAGATGAAGCACATCCCCCCCTCTCTCTCTCTCTGGACCATGCCCATTTCGCTTGTTTTGTGTTCACACTCCGCCCACCGGCAGCAGAGCAAATAGTGTACCTGGCGAACGTAATTTTGTTAAGATTATTTATTATGTACAGTTAGAAAGTCGCAGCTGATATGCACTTTTTTTTGTATAATTTTTACGTTGACTTTTTTTTGTAAAGATTGGAAGTTCTTGAGAATTACTGCACTGTATTTTACATAGGAAATGTTGGGGAAAAGAAAACATTTAATTTTTTAAGTAAAACTTATAATTGAAGAATGGAAGAAAAACTATGGTAGAATCAAGGTTGAATTCAATCTTCCCAAGTCGACATTAAAAGGAACCCTTTCATATCACGAGTCAATTTTACAGGCTGCAAAGGAATGTGGTGCTTCATGTAGTAAATGGCAGAAAGTCCACAACAATAAATCAGAGGCTGTTGAGAATGCCTTAATTCAGGGGTTCCATGAAGCCAGAGCTGCAAATATCCCTCTTGTTTGTGGCATGGAAGATCTCAAAGCTTCGTGGGGGGTTGAACAGATTTAAGAAAAGGCATGGGCTAGCACATAAAAGCATTTATGGGGAAAGTGCATCAGTTAGTCAAGACACAGTTGATGACTGGAAAGAAAACCTAGACACAATTACTCAAGGATATGAAAAGAAAGATATTTTTAATGCAGATGAAACTGGCCTGTTTTTTAATCTATTGCACAGTAAAACAATTGCTACCAAAAATGAAAAGTGTCACGGGGGGGGGGGGGGGGGGGGGGGGGAAGAAGTAGAGAGAGGCTTACAATACTTTAGTGCACAAATTGTGAAGGTTCTGAAAAATTACCTCAACTAGTTGTAGGAAAATTCGCAAACTCTACATGCTTTAAGATCCTCAGAAAAAAAGCCATATCCTTATAAAAACAATTAAATAAAAGCCTGGGTGACATACAAAATTTTTGAACACTGGATTCATGCTCTTGATGCTAAAATGGGATGAGCAAATAGGAAAATTTTTTTGTTGCTTGACAGGTGTCCAGCTCACCCACAAAACATACAAGGCCTAAGAAATGTGACCAAGTTCTTGCCAGCAAATTGTACAAGCAAGCTGCAACCTCTCGATCTTGGCATCATACACCGTGTGAAGGTAAATTACCGGAAATCTCTGATTCATAAACTGTTGATTTGTATTGATCAGTGTACTTGAGGCAGTGTCTGCAGCATGGGACCTGGTCAGAAGTGAAACAATCGAAAACTGCTTCAGAAAAGCTGGCATTGCCAAATCTGAACCCTGTGATGGAAAAGAAGGGTCAGGTAGAGGTGGGACGAACGCAGACTTTGGAACTGAACCGAACTAGAACTAAGCTACAATATTTTTATTGAACAGAAGCTTAAAATTTGTACATGAACCGAACTATTCATCGAACTTGAACTAAACTCGAACCGAACTTTAAAAAATGTCTTATCCTCACACATATGCCTTCATAGTTCAGCCCTAAATTGATATATCTATACAACAAAAAACAAATATGTAGAACCACCTTGAAAACTAGGCTGGATTACGGATGCCCACTGCAGTGGGCGTCCACTGCGGTGGACGGCCGTCTTTCTTTTTTTGCTTCTTTTAGGCAGTGACATGCTGTTTTTTTGTCACGCTGGTCCTTTTTTTTTGCGGCGGTGGAATGTGACACTACCCTTCTAAAAAAAAAAAAAAAAAAAAAATGTGCTACCTCTTTCCCTTCTCCTCCCAGGTAGCAAAATCCCCTAGACTCTTCCACTGCACTTCCCTTTAAACATCACTGGACAGTTTAGACTCTACCACTCTACAAGGATGCATTATACACAAGTAAATACTTAAGTTCGTTAATGATGTTCCTTTCTAGCACATTTCCGAACCGAACACGAACTCTTGTAAAATTTTTGAACCGACTAGAACCAGTCTTTTACATGGAAATAAATTTTGAACCGAACACGAACATAACCTTAAATTTTGTGTTCGGCTCAAAATTTGAACGTTCGACCCATCTCTAGTCAGAAGATATTACACCTGGTGATTGGAAGTTGCTCACAAATGATGAAATTTCACTGGATCAGTTTTACCAATGTGATGAAAATCTGCTAACTACTGAAGTCATATACATTGAAGAAATTTACAGAGAAGAAACTGTAAGCAAACAGGCGGCAGATGATGACGATGGCGAAGAACAAGAAATTGAAACTGTAAAGGCACCTCCCATGATTCAAAGAGGCAGCTGATGCTCTCAGTGTGCTCCAAAGATAGGTTATGGCAGCTGAAGTGGATGAACACACATTTCAATTACTTGAATTGTGAGGGGAAAAAAAAAAGTAATTAAAAAGCCGCCCTCAGCCAAAACAAACCTCCATTTTGAACTATTTAAAAAAAGTGAACTGTAAACCAGAAGAATAACACAAGAGATATAAATAAGTGAACGTAAATGAAAATACTATAGTGAATTTCAGTTTTCCAAACAAGTCCTAACCCAATTAAACAAAACTTTTATAGATTCTTTTGAAACACTGTCAATTTGCTGGAATATTTTTAGATTTCTAATTTATAATTATCATGTGATTTGCTGTTCAGAGATGGGACTTAAATAAATTACTAGTGGTTTCCAAAATATAGTGGGAGCCAGGTACAACATTACAATTATTGGACTTTGCATTAAACTTTATGTTGGAATGAACAGTGAGGTGTGTAACCAAGCTTTTTGCATATACACAACCATTTGCCTAATGGATGTTCTGATAATACAAGCAGTAAATAAAATGTTTGTATCCATTATTCAGTTTAAGGACTCTTTCAATTTAAGGAAGATTTTTCCCAGTCCCTTAAAAGCCGTTAAACCGAAGGATTACTGTAATCTCTAAGGCAATATCCTTTTCAAAGTGCCATGAGTCTGTACTAGATATTTCTGGTTTTTATATGAGCGCATCCCTTACCTGAAGTGTTGAGCTTGTTTTGCTGAGGAAATCTTCTATTTGCATACCTTGAAAAACTTGAACTGTTTTGTGAAGACACCCTGTGACCTCTATAACATGTGAGGTTTGTTCTCATTGTTCCTGTGAACGATAATGCTTAAGTAAAGTCTGTTGTTTTATTATGTTGTGCACAATCACACTTTTGATAGTCTGGAGTCGAAGTACCTGTTCTATTAATGTTGCACCTGATGATGTGCGTTCGGTATGAACCTGCCAATGAAGTGAAAAGTTAACTGTTTTTATTCTGCTTATGGTGCTTCTTCCAGTAGTTTTAAGATCTTGAAGTAATTGTGAGTAAAATTTCATGTGAGCCTCTTTACCAAAGGGAGCCTCGAGAAAATAATTTGAGAGAAGGTAGGTCGTCAGTTAATGCTGTTTATTAAAAATGTTGTGTTTGCTGGTGGGAGACAAATACAATGATTTTAGAGTAATTGAAATCTTGTGTACGTTTTTGAAGAAATAGCCTGTGAACATGCATACGGAGATGCTTACACATTACACTTTTATGATTGGGTACCTTATTTGCAGTACCAGCTGGACGCTGGAGGTCAAGTGGTGTGTGTGCAGTGACTCACCATAATTGGAAGTATTTTATGTGTACCTCTCTTGAGCTAAGAGGGTTTAGTGGGAGTAGTGGTTTGACTCCAGAGAAAAGTTAGTAGTGGGGACCACTTGGTATTGCAGAAAATGTATTGTTCTGGTGTGAGGCTCTGGATGAGAGCACCAGTCTGTGAGATCTTGGTGGTAAAGTTGAAATATGATGGTGGATGCAGTGATCGAACAAAATTGAAAGTAATTGAAGTCGTTGGGACCCATGGATACAGGAGATTCCTACTTTCCTCAAACATCTCACCACCCCGTTCTGAGGGCGATACATTGTTGATACCGTAATATTTTGTGTGAAATAACCCTTGACCCATTATTCTCATGATCATTGGTGTTGTCAAGGACACCCAGCCATGTTGGGCTACGGTGTTTGGTTTGGGAAGGGGGCTGTCGGACAAGGGCTCTCCTCTTACAGTAATTGCTTAAATTCTAATTGTGTTTTGATTTAAGGCATGAAAACACATTCGTTGCGAACATTGATTTTAGTGTAAATTCAAATATCATATGAAAACTTGTTGAAATTGGTTTTGTTAACCTGTTCAATGCCTAATTGTGCTGTCAGGAAAGTTATTAAATTATTGTAGGCCTTGAAGGCACCCCGTAATTAATTTTATGTACTTTGTGTTAAAAACTGGAGTTCTAGTAAGACAGAACTTGGGGGCAACTTCTATGAGCAAACAGCTGAGCAGACCTTTCGCCAGGTGCAAAGAACCGCTGTTGTATTCTGATTGGCTGTATATCACCGCTCGGTTCTCATTGGCTATATCACCGCTCGGTTCTCATTGGCTAGAGGCGAAAGCAGTGCGTTGCGAGGGCCGAGAGCAGAGCAAGGGAGGGGAGAAACCAAACAAGTGGCCCGGAGCACTGAAAAACAGGACTTCTTCCCGAGATTCGAGAGAGGAGACATTGCAGGCTCTTAGTATCCCTCAAGGACACCTTCATAACTTAGTTTTTCAGTGTTAAGGACCTCACCCAAATGTACTAGTAAGGAAGTTCAGAGAAGGAGGCATGTTGCAGTAGCTTTTCACTGTCAAAATTCATCATAATTTAGGAGAAGAGATCCACCAATATGGTGGTATGTGTAATTTTCTGTTTGATTAGTATGAGCGACGAACATGGGTGTAGAATTAAAAATCGATAAAATTAGGCTACGTGAAGAGATGGTCTCATTTGTAGATCGACCCCTTTACAAGGATGTTGCACAATTCACCTCTAGACACACTGTTTCCTCAGCCTATTAATATGGCAAGAATTAATTTGATTGAAATGGAGTCATTTAGATTCTTTGAAATTTCCTGTGAATTCTATTTGGAGACATTTTATTTGTGGTTAATATTATGACAGAATATATCTATGACAGTGCCACTAGTCAACATTAAAATGGCGACAGTTAGGTTCCCGAGGCTCCCGTTGCGTAAGGAGATATATTTTGTCATTTTATAGTAGGAAAGCATATTATAATTATTGTTTTTACAATTGTGTGTATTACGCATAAGTTTATAGAAATGTGACACGCTTGGTGCAAATTTAATCTAAATAAATTTATTTGAAAGAATTTTTATGATTTTCTTTGAAAAACATACTAGCTCTTTTTAAATTACAGAATATAAGTGAGAAATAATAATCCTTCGTAGTTTGAGAACATGACGCTGGAATGTTTACAGTTATGTTAAAGGCTCAGAGGAGTGGTTGATAAATTATTATGGAAGAGTTTTTCATAGCAGCAGATGTCTTGAATTAAGAGAGGATGCATTTAGGATAAACGTTATTTCAGTTGCTAAAGAAATGTAGATTTGGCAAGGAGAGATTGTATGCAAGTGAGCATGAGCACAGATGGTGAATTATGGGCTATATGCAAGCCTGTGTTTTTTGGAGTATAGTGCTACTTTACAGAGAGTGGGTTAATTGACAGAATCCCATGTCAGATGAACTTTTACAGTCATCCCAGGAGCTCACTATATTTTGAAAGGTGTTTACATTAAAATTACGGTGTTATATTTAAGGGTGTTTAGTGTTATTTAGGGAAGATTGGGAAACCAAATGGGAAACATAGCCTTTAAGTGTGTGTGTGTGTATAAATATAAGCTTTCATTTCCGACATCTTTGTGAATTTTATGGTTGTGTACGAGCATACCAGGAATGATTTTAAGGTGATATATTACTCTAGCGTTCGTGTATCTAACGGTTAGGGAACGTATGAATTTTTAGCTCAAGAATATTGTATAGTTCGGTGAGAAAAGACTCAACCTCCTTCAATTATATTTTTTTCCCCGGGTTAGCTTCCTAACGAATCTCCACGTCCCTGAAGAGAGCTTTAGGCGGTCTGTTACATAAGGTGTCTGCGATAAATAAACGCAACTACATCTCTGCATTAGGGTCCCAATTCCTTTGTTTCGACAGAATATTGAGTGGTAGCAGCATTACCTTCCTTTTGCCATCAATCGGAGATTCGTGAAACCGCCTTAACTACAGTCTATACTTAGTCGCTACTGGTCCTCAGCTGGTAGCGGCACGACACACCTCACTGGCATCAGATGACGCCAGTGAGGCACCCAGTGTCAGGGCACCTTCCTTACACGTCCACAGCTGCTGAAGAGTTGACGCACCAGGATGGCGATGCAGCATGGCAGGTAAGAAAAATCTGACATTGAAAAATTTGCATGATACAACATGAGGGGAGGGAACTACAATTATTATTATTAATACAATAATTATTATTATTTTCATGTATCACACAGATATATATATATATATATATATATATATATATATATATATATATATATATATATATGCAGAATGAATCACTATTTACTGTCCAGGAGAACCTTAAAACTTCAGATATTAACTCACATTATCATTGAACATAATCATCATAAAAACTGCATTATAATAATACAATAAATAATAAAACCATATTATTATGACATGAATTTGCTGATTTTGTTGCAATTTCAATCAAATCTAAATGGAACTTGTTTTCCTTAATTTTAATGAGTGTATGTTTTCATGAAAACATTAAAAAATATTTTACAATATGGTTGAAAGGATAAACTGACGAGTACACTTGGCCATGTACTGCACGTGACAGAAATGAGCAGCCCTGGAGGTGGGACTGGGGTGAGGCTAGAGAATTCCTGGGAAACCCGGTCTACGTAGCAGCCGTTTACCTGTCGCTAGACAGTAGTAACGTTGTACGCACAAACACTGTTACTTACAACATATATTTAGTGATTTTGTAGAAACATGAGTAAATGTTTTTATTTGCACAATAGTGTACCCTCGACTGCCAGCCCAACAAAACCATGCCACCTCCTCACCTCGGCTCGCCCGCATACCTTCCAGGGACGCTTGTTTCTGTCACGCACAGCAATACACAATGTCACAGTCGCAGTCAATCTTGTGTGATCACGCTCGTATTTTGTAAAGATATTTAAAACTGCCTAAGAACACTTGTGTAGCATTTGAGTTTTATAAAGCCTACTACACAGGACTTTCTTGAGCAGAAAGGTGTACACGTTCGTGTTTACTTTGACTTATAGCAAACTTATATTGTGTAAACATCCACCTAGTACACTAGTGGCTAGCATACAAGTACATTTATACTAGCTAGTACAGAATAGGGACAGTACTATTTTTTTGCTATCTTTCTGGTGCAAATTGAACGTAAACAAACAATTTTGTGCGTGCTCAAATATGTATTTGACCGAAGTTTGCCTAATTTAGAGTATAAAATGTATTGGAGGGGGCAAAAGAAGCTGTTGAAGTGTTATTAATTATTAATACAATTTTCGACATTTATATAATAGCAGGACTTTGCCATACCACTAACAACTTTTCCAACTTGTATTTATTTTTACTCCAGACTTGATCAATTTTGCACAAATTTCACAAACAACCCCAAATACTGCATCTAAATCTGCATTTAACATTTTAAAAGTGTTCACCTCCTTACTCACAAACTTGTGCCGTGTGTATGGGTCACTCACTTCCTTGTTTACTAGATAGTATTTAGGTTAGTTGTCACTCTTTTTCACCTTTTATGTTCACTTTTGTGTTCAAGAAAGGGTCATATGTGTAGTAGGCTTAAGAATTTTACATCACCCACATACAATTTCTGTTCATATATAGGAAAGAAAATTTTAATTACAACACAAACACACACTATCCCTTCTAATCAGTTGTTACATCCCACACTCACAATATGTTGATAGCCAAAAAAGTATTTTAATTCCCATTTGTTCACATTGTGTATTTTGGGTAGAGGACTCCCTCTGTGTGTTGCACAAGATGCCCCCCCCCCCCCCCCCCCCCGTATAGCACCAATAAGGAAAAGTAATACAAGCCTAATAAAAGTTAAGTTAAAATTAAAATAACAGCAAACACTGGCACTGTTAAATATTTATTACTCCAACAGAAATTTACAACCTAACACCAAAAAGCAAGATAAGACTAATTATTCATCAAATAAAAAAAATACTACTTACGTAGTACAAATGTTTCCACAAAGTTTCTAATTATACAACAATATTTATTTGTACAAATGAGTTAATTAAATGGGTACTGCAAAATACAGGTTTGCACATACTGCCAAGATCTATGGAATGTAGAACCAATCTTTGGAACTGAGGAAACAATTAGGATTGGAATCAAGAATAAAGAAACATCTAGAAATGTGACATTGTTAATACCTACATTTATGATTACAAAAAAAATGTGCTTTACATATATCTAAAACAGTGCCATTATTTTCATCCCCCTGCAACAATTTATAAGGGTTGCACAAATGTCTTTAAAAATTCTGGCAACAGAACAGAAGTCGTTCTGGAATTTGTGGAAACCACTTTTGTGTTGGGTTTTCAGACTCTTGCTGTTGTGTACTCTGCTGGGAACCGGAAGGTATGCTTGCCTGTGGCGATTATGTTTGGAAGCAGCCCTGCATTGGGGATAATGTTCCAGGAAAGATTCAACGTCACATTCGAGTTGTCCCTGAAACAAACCATTTATCTTGTACCATGCTCTAAAACTTAGCTCAAACAAGGAACAGAATAGGTAAAATATTTATTTGGAGGATCTTTGAGAATTTGGTCTTTAGAAGCCATAGTGATATGATGCACAGCACAGGGTGTCCACTCTGACTTCAGTTTGAAATTTCCTGACAAGTTTCAGTTTCTCCCTGACACCAAAACATTGTGTTTTAGATGCCCACTTTATTCATGGAAGTTTCCACGTTGTAAACAAAAGCCTATGTGAAAATAACAAATGCATCCACAGCAACAATACGTAAGCCTACAACAAATATTTACACTTTTTAGTTTTAGAGAGACTATTTGATCATTGATGGCGCAACAGTTTCATGAGCAGTGTCCATGATTTTCTTTTTCTTCTAGTTCAGCTCCTTTAATATCATTGTCGATCATTTCTTATTTTTCGCAGTTAACTTTACTGCTACCTCTGTGGATTGTTTTTCTAAAACTTCAACATAACGAGCATGAGCATTTCTGACACTGTGTATGAGCATCTTCGTAACTTCTACACTTTCAATTCCATCTCTAGCAGTTACTCCGTCATGTATTTGTCGCAACCCAACAAGAGATTATTCGTGGAGATTCTCTACAAGATGCTCTTTATTGATCGGAAAACCCGTCTCTAATGCTGCATTCACACGTGAAATAATAAAAATCATTTTCAAAAATTTGGGCAACTCTTAAACATCTGAGAAACTTGGTAAAATATTTTGCATCCAAAAGTGATCCATCTGTCCATGGTTCGTAAAGACTTAACTGCTTCAGTGAAAATATCACTATCATACACTGCTCTGAACTTTTTTTGTATTATATCCCCTTGAATACCTGATATCCAGTTGTGCTCTACAAATGTATTGAGTGTGGTCGAGAGATGTGCATTTCAAATGGCAGGTTGCATAGCGACAGCTGGATCAAAACAATAAATCCCGTTTGTATGTTTGTATTTCAAGGGTGACTGTTCCAGTAGTTTTTGGCACCAAACAATCATAGCATTGCAACAATCTTTACGGAATTCTAACACATCATGTTCATTGACTCCCTGGCAGTTTCGTAAAGCTAATTTTGTAGCATAACCTACTTCAATTTTATTTGCAGGTAATATGTTGGCTTTCATCTGTAAATCACGCATTGCCACATTTACTGTAGATCTGTGACTTCAGATCTCACAAATTTTAACATTACAGTTTGCATTCAAACAAGTGATCCATAAACAAATGGTGCCAGAGGTAAATCAGATTGGAATTTAGTAAGGAATTGTTCCAGATATGCTGCAAGAGACTGGTAAAAACAGAGTTTTGCTTTGAGGAGTTTGTCTTCTAAAGAAGTCGAAACAATTTTAAAGGAATTGCATGTAGGTGATTTCTTGTTCAGTTTAACACACTGTACATACTCCTCAACATGAGGGAGAACTGAGAGAGTACATTCTACTACTTTCACATTTTCAAGTCATCTGACTTCACAGTATTTCAAAGGAAATACATTTGAACCGGAAAACTGCACATAATCAGCATGCCTCGCTGGTACATGACGAAACAGGTAGTGCAGTGCTCTCAGGAATTCAATAATACCCCAACCTGTCTCTTTTAAAGCTGCTTTGTAAGAGTTGTGCAAAGTATGCAGTCCACATGTCCCTAAATCGAGTACAACTGGTGAATCTGGGTTGCCCTTCAAATAAAGTTTCAGATTTTCAAGGAACTTTTTATTTACATTTGGGCCATCCATTGATATATGCATCAATTTCTTAACATCAAACCCACCCAATACCTTTATAAAACCATCTAACAAATCAGCAGCAGTTGCATGACCAAGAAACATAGACCCAAAATAGTGAGTACACACTAAATTGTCCTTGTCTGACCAGAATCTTATCATCAGATTTATTTGTCCCTTCTGAAAAACTTTGTTCAATAATTTGTCGAACCCTGCAACAAAGTGCTGACACTGACTGCACATTTCAAGATGATCTCCGTGAAAATAATGTGCTAACCCATACAACTATTTTGGTTTTATGCAACTTGAGATTCAAAGCTATTTCTGAATCTGGGAACATCAGTGGGAACAATGATACACTGGACTCACTTCCACGCAGTGAGTGGTTCTGCATGACTAAATGCATACACCAAATAATCTCGCCCTTCGTAACCTCTTCTTAAAAAAAAAATGCAGAAAGACTAACAGGTGGTTTTTGCTCCAAATGTGGTGCAGCTTGAACAGAATATGAAGAACAAGGTGCAACTGCTTCTGTTGAAGAAGTCCGAGTCACACACTGTGAATCTGGCTTGGTGGCAGTATTCAGAAAGGTTTTTAAACTTGCTGATTGCTCTCTACAGGAGACCGCAGCTACGCGTTTCTTCCCTGCCATGTGGCTTCTAAAAGCACGCTTCCCCAAGTTACTTAGTGCTATTGATGTTCTGCATACTGTACAATATACCAAATACATATCTTCGGCCATCGGTTTCAACCATGAAGAAAAGATACTATCCAACAACCATCATTCATTAAATTTAGTTTTTCTACATGTTGCCATGTCTTACAAATCAAAGTAATACATGTGGCCAAAAACAAACACTACACATTAAAGCCTACATAAAATAATAATAAACGGTAAATGTACAGTACCAATACAAATTCATTACCAAGTATAAACCACATGCTCTGTAGGTTTGACTTATATTTCTGTCTTTTGTGGCAACTAAAAAACACGCAATTATTTACCTGGTAAGTACTGATTACTTTTCACATGCTATTATTTACCGTTAATAACAACAAACTTCTAGTTTTTGTAAACACTGTTGAACAATGCCAAAAGAAAAGGCTTTAAGGCACCAACTGTTTGTAATCTGCATCGCCAAATCACGAGCCATAAAATTCTTGCAATTAGTTTGAATTTTATCAGTTTTTGTTGTATTGAATAAAATCTACTGTAAATTAATTAACGTATTAAATTTTTACTAAATTGTATCAAAATAAACAACAAAGTAACTGCCATGAACAACTCTTTTAGTTTAAGAATGTGTCACTGTGAAAAGAACAACACTTCAACTGTTTACAATATGGCAGCCGCAACACTAATAATGCGCCTATTCTGGCCTGTGCCGGTCGCAATTTTAATGCACAAGTCAAAAAGTTCTAAAGTGTATTTTTTACATGCAGCAGATTGTCTTTCATGATGGCAAGTTTGACATCTTAACCACTGGTCGAACGTACAGTATACACACCATATATAGGATAAAAATTACCAGTGTTTTGGTAGCACCCGACGTGCAACCAAATACAGCTTGGCAATTCGTGCAACCTATAATGTAGCGGTGTGGCAAAAAAAAAAACAAAATTTGTGTATACACCATTAAAAATTATTGTAGCACTACGAAATTTCATGGGTTAGTTAACACTTCAAAAATATATTTAAAACGATCTTATGGTTTGAAAAATTCCCTGACACTGTCAAATCCCCTGACTTTTCCCTGTGACATCTTCAAATTCCCTGACAATTCCTGGTTTTCCCGACGAGTGGACACCCTGACAGTAACTTTTCCCACATGGTAAAATCAGGAGTGGCCCTACCACTATGCTGGCATATGACCACTGCATTTCCTGAAAGTGTTTTACAGTGCATACAGTACTTACTCTGGTCCTAAAGTGAAATGGACCCACACTGCCGTAATTACAAGGCTGCTAAAATGCGCTAGCAAAAGCATATTCCACTTACATTTTTTCATACTCAGGAATGTACTGCCTTCTTTAGACTAGACTATGCAAATTAATTAATTATGTGTTAAATAATGAATTCTAAAATAAAATAAATTTAATAAAACAAACATTACATACCATGCATAATCTATCTCCTCGAAAACCCGCAATAGGATTATATATATAGCAGACAAAATTTTTGAAAAATATGTATTTACAAGGCAGTTAATGGTAGGGGTGCGTGAAGCTTCGAAAATTCAAATTTGAATAAAATATTCTTAATATTCAGTGCGTTTGGCCAACTTAAATTATATATTATTATTGGCCCAAAAAGCAAAATAAGGCAACGTATGCTTAATAAAATCAAAGTTTTTATTTGACGTATGTCACACACATGGTAAGTGGATCATGAAAACATAACCTCAACAGAATGCCCATAAATTAGTCCAAGCTGCATTTTGGTTTAAAATAATTGTCAGTATCTAATTTTACTCACAAAATAGTGGAACAGAATTGTGGAAAGAAAAAAAAACTTTTTTATAATATGGAACGCTTAATTATTCCCAAACTTCATTCTGCACCGATGATTTTAATCAGTAATATAAGTTTAGTTCCTTCGTCCAACAGCACCTTAATGCATTACAGTGTGATAAATAGGAGATTAAACTGCAAATTTTACAAACTTAACTGCAGTGACATTGCACCCATTGTGATTCAAATATCAATAATGTAATATATCCACATAGCCACCAGTGTTCTGTTGATCTAATCATAGAACAAGTTTTGTCCATTTCATATAACTGGGATAAAATCTGACAATGTGACCAACCTACACAATATGTAAACAGTAAATGCTCTCGTTTGTAAAGTATTGTATCAGCTGATGAATTGCTGCAGGATGCATGTTGTTAAGTTGGCCATTTTGATGATGGCTTTGGAAGGAAATGGTACTCAGAACTAAAAATTGTAATTTAAAATTTTAATTATACTTACAACATTTATGGCTGAAATTGGATTTTTAAAGCAATATTAATTTCTTTGGCTTTTACTGAATGGACTATTTTGTTGGTGTCAGAATATTTTATCGGTAGTTAATTATATTTTTATTTGCTTTCTTTAAGTATAGTTGGTTGTAGGTACCATTGCAGTGTGTTTTCTTGAGTGAAATTAAATATTAATTGGCACGTGTTTACCATTTCGTAATAACTCTTGTTCTGCCATTTCCCTTAACCCCCATCCGCAATGAAGCGACACAAATATAATTTACGTATCTATGTTTAAGTTTGTTGGTTTCAGGAAACGTGCACAGTGTTGATTTTACTGAATGATTTCACAAATAAATTATTTAACGCTAGTGATGAATAAACATGATGATTTTAATGAATAAACTTGCAAGAATTACCTTAGAAAACCATATATATATATATATATATATATATATATATATATATATATATATATATATATATATAATCCACATGTACGAATACAAACAGCGACATATGCATCATGTTTTGTTTTTTCACTGAAATTAAAATTTTTAAGTTACAATAACGTAAATGTTATTTCCATATGAGCAAACTTTTCCACTGCTCCGTCAAAACAATACGAAACTCGAAATGCTGCACAGTAGTAAGAATATCAAAACAATGCTGTCTCACGAGACGTTAAAATAAAGCAGCCCCTCCCCCCACCAAACTGTTTCCTTTTTTTCTTTGAAATAAAATTAATAGAACACAAAAAAAGTTAACTTGGCAATTACAAAAATTAAATGGTTTGGAATGCCAACCTGGTAACGGTATCTTGCACTAATTACTGGACAGAAGTTAGCAAAAGTCAGTCTTTCAGTACTGCCATGATATGAAACACAAGGAAAGAGGAAAATGCAAGTGCGACTGTCGCCTGGTCGCCCAACTTTTAGTGATCACTTTTCTCTGGCTATACACGTGCTCCTCAGCCATCTCGCTCCCCTCCTTTTCTCCTAGTTCTCCCCCCCCCCCCCTTCCTCCTCTCCTTTCCCCTACTGAGTTAGGCTTGTGCCCTCCCTTCCTCGAGCACTTTTCCTCCAGTCAGTGTTGAAGACACTGCTACTCCTGCCAGCCTCAAAGACTCTTAGCTTTAGTGGGTGTCTGGGGTCATCGGTCATGTCTGGATATCTGTTCACTCTTGAAGGTATCAAAGGTATTACTATATTTATAAGCACCCTTCAATGCATCAGTGCTGAATTGTTTTAGCTAATTTCATGCCAATTTCAGCATAATCCTACATTACATAGTTAATTAAAAAAAAAAAGATTTTCACATGGCAACAACTGTCTAGTTCCTAAATTTAAAAAAATTTTCTAGAATTAAAATGGTTCATTGCGAACTATGTACTGTTATTTCTATCAAATTTGTTTTCATACAGAAATGATAAAAATTACATAATCCAATAAAATAAGATTTAAGTTGGAATACATTAATCCTAATTGTATCACATAACCACCACCTGACTGAATTTCACCTGTATCTATATCAAACCAAACACATGATAAAATTTTAGATGAAATGTACAAATATTACAGTGTAACACATAACTATACCATGTGGAGCCTCAGATTTTTGTAGAGAGTACTCACTTCAGTCCATTTCCATCATCCCAAAAATAATATTTTGTATTCATGTTTTTGAAGTCCAAGGCAGCATTTTCACCACGCAAGATTATCTTGTCCCACAGCACCACCTACATTAAAAAAAATTGAATAAAAATATTAACATATGCCATTTTGAAAAATTAATTATGGAAAATATAAGGTACATTTCAACCCACACCAATTTTAAATTGCCAAATCTAAATCCCCAATAGAAAAATTGTCACTCAGAAAATACATTTTGGCACACCTCAACCTTAAAACTGTAATTATAAAAATGTAAGTTATATTTCAAGTTATATAAATTTCACACTGATATTTCACTATTAATGGAATGTAGGTGATGCATAACTATACCAACTTCATATTTTAATTTCAAACAAAACACCTGTCAATCAAGATTGACGCTCTATGCTCTGCACCAAAATAACATGACTAATGTTGACTTTTCTTTTAACATTTATTATATCCTCATACTTTAAGAACCTTTTACATACGACAAGTGACAGAGACATTAAAACTGAGTTGAAAATACATGTCATCAACACTTGATGATGATGATGATGATTATACTTAAAATAATTGTTACATTGCACTGCCTGACAAACAGAAAGGCCAACCAGCCCTTCCAAGTGTAGCAAAATTACCTGATTCAATTCGTTGGTCTTGGTGGTGTATTCAGCAGTCAAATACAAGAACAGCTGCTTGACATTCCAATTGAACAAATGGTTCAAATGTAGCACACAATTAAGGTGAACACAACATTATTTGTAGCATATAACTATGGCTGCAATATCATTATGCTCACTGATTTCCATATAGTCATATGCTTCCACATCACACTATCACCATCATGAGTTACAGGCCACAGGTAATTCTGAATTCATACATTTTCTGGAAGTACATATACAATTTATCGTGCAGGTGAGTCAACAGGAAATCAACAAATACCTAATGCCAGACAAAAGCTGTTGTGAAAATATAAACAGTTGTGCTAGAAACTATGTACATTATTAAATCACTAACTGTTTCATTATCCATGTCTTGAAGAACAATATTCAGCTATACTTTATGTAATTGTGATCAGGCTCTTCTGTGGAGAGAAAAAAAAAAATTACATCCCAAGATATGCCTGGGATGGTGTGCGACTTTCACAAGCTGGTCCCACAAGGACACTTTGTCAACAGAAGACAAGTTCGTGTCATCAAAGAGGAGTTGATGTATCAACCAATAAAGCTGCTATTTAAGTAACTGAACTCTTAAAGCTCTGTTACAAGAACACAAGCCTAGAGCAACTTAGTCAAGGAATAGCATCCCTGAAAGGTACTCTACGTCCAAGTAGATGCATTCAAGAGTGTTGGCAGGGTTCTCCACTCAGATGTGTGCTCAGTTGACAAATGTACTGACAGCATAGTGCTCCTCTTCGACATTACAACTATAATCTCTGGGGCTTTTCGCCAACTCCTACATGGGTAAATGTACAAAAGTATTTACTTATTACAGAGTTCTTTTGCATGATACACCAGGCTCATGGGTCTCAGCACCGATTGGGCTGCACAGTGATACTGAATATTTGAGAGGGGGATGGAGAGTGAGCTCATAAACTACATAACAAGTTTTAATTTTACAATATGAAAATGAGCTTTACAATAATATAGGATTGTCCAAAATTGACACTTTGTTTCGCAAAACAAAATTTTTTTTTTGGATTTCATTAAACTGAAAAGAAATTTAAAAATAATTTGATGAGAACCCAGCTTTTGATGTTAAACGAAAATCTAAACATTTCATTAAGTTTGTCATATATATATATATTCACTTTAATCACCCTCATCGGCTCTCAAGACCTCATTGTTAAGAGCCCCCTAAATCTCTTCACTCACTCACTCTATTAAAATTGGGAAATATAACATGCCTAGTTTTATCAATGGCCATACAGTACAACAATATGCTCCAAAATATTTCCTTAAAGTACATGTGAAAAAATACTAGGCATGAATTAATTGACTGCCTAAGAACGGAATAAACATTGTAAAATTCTTAAACTGAACAAAATAGCTTTTGCAAACATTTCAAGTCAAGTTTCAAGTAATCATTTCAGTAACATTTTATTAATAAACATACAGAAAAGGACAGACAAACAAAAATTTTCATTCTTATTCATCTAAATGAACATTTGGCAAAGCACTAAATACTCAGTGAACTTCAAATTTCAATTCAGCTTAGATTTTGATAATGTACCTAGTTTCGTACCAAAAACAAAAGATCTTATTTTTTTTTAGTAAACAGGTAAAAAATAATGGTACATGGATAAACCAGCTTTACTTTTACACCACCCTTTTTTGATAATGCTGTATTAAAATTGTTTCATCTCATGGTGATATCCTTTCTTATTCTCTATTATATGTGGTACTAATAAAAAATGGCTGCTATTTTATTTTTTACTTTATGGTTTTTAAACCACAAATATGCATTTGCAACTTGAAAAATAACAAAAATGATTACACAAGTTAGAAATATTTTTAACATACTTTATATAAAAACAAAATAGAGCATTTTTTTATTCACACCGTGTTTATCATACACGTCACAATTAAATTTTCCTTTGTCTGTTGCTTACTTCAAGGCTGATTAGTCATTTGCTTTTAATTTAATTTTATCCTCTGGCCCACATGCACAATAGGGTGAGAAAACCCCCCCCCCCCCCAAACCAGCTAGCTACATCCTACGTCCCTGCCACCGGCATGCGCATGTGTTAGTGAAGCCAGGCGGCTAGGCTGCCTTCGCCTAGGGCCGTGCAAGCTACATAAACACACACATTCAGTCGAGGGAATCGGCCTTCAATCGTTGCCAGAGTACAAATCTCAAAGCAATCATAATAAGGTTTCTTTTCAATTGAAAGCAGCTATGACATTAAACACTGTTTATTGTAATTCACAAATAATTCAGAGGGGACCCCAACAGTCACTGAATTCTTTAACATTCTAAATTAAATGTATAATTTCAGTGGTTCTTTATTCTGCAATGCTGACTATAGAGAGAACAGTTCCATCATCTAGTCGCACAACTTCTTGAGATGATATTTCCCCCTACACCTCATCTGGTCCAAATCTCATCCCTTGAGAACACACACTAACAAAGAAAATTTTGGTGCTGGACCAATTGGTTGTGGAAAGCATATCCCTCTCTTCAGTGGGCTGCACAGGTGATCACCAAAGGTCACTGATCCCTGGCCCTCCCCGTTTGGTCAAGTGTGGTGGAATTTTGTGTTCAGAGTTTAATATAATTCTGAAGTACTTTCAAGACATTACATTAGGCTTGGTTGTAGTTACTGCTAAAACTGTTGCAGTTTGTTAGGTTGTTCAGCACATGTAACATGCTAAAGTAAAAGAGACACTAAGCTATGAAACCTGTGACCATCTCTGGATACTGATGCGTGATGCCCCGAGTTGGTGGAGGAATGTCACCGCATCACAAGGGTTTTTGGTGGGTGCTAGGTCAGGCACTTCCTGTGGCAAGATGGCTTTACTCAGCCTTTACGTGGTATTGGCACACGTCCAGTGTAAAGTACTGGCCTAGTCGCTATACAGCAGGTCACAAAGTCAGGTTTTGTAAAAGTGATCTTACATTTCAGCAGATTGGCTCTAGGCAGTATACGTGGGCAACGCGTAACCTGTGGAGGCTGCTTAACCTGTACCAACTCCGGCGAGTACAAGTGTGAGCTAGGTTGGTTAATGTACAATGGCTCAAAGGTTGGGTCGGTCATAATGAGTTGATTCCGCTGGCTCAAATCCCCCAAAGTATGCGTTGGAGAGTCCCAAGGACTGGTCATGTCTGCTCAAATACGTTGCTAAAATGGGACGTTTCCTTGCTCAGACGTATGAGGTCCTGGAAGAGGTTCTTGGGAATCACTGGTGTGACAGGTATCTGCAGGTTGAGCAACGCCTGGACTTGATCCCTCGATGCGAGTGTAGTCAGGACGAGGGGAGTAAGCGTAAGCATCTGCAAATGCCCAGAGACAGCAAGCACCTTTCTAACATCTCAAATACCACTCCGACAGGAGTAGGGCAACTGGACTGACTCTCACTCACATCGGTGAAGAGACTGCAGGCGGCATGTTGTTCCACCCTAGTGTGGAGTCATGTGTAGTGTCTACCGATTGTAAGCAGTATCCCTATCCCAGCACTTGGCATAGGAATGCGGTTAGCACTGAGTCAGGTCTTGCTGGTTGACAATGTCTGCACGTGGGTAATTGTCTCAGAAGGGAACAGTCTCCCCAACTCAGAAAACACGAACTCCGGCACCGTAGGCACAGAGGAGAGAGTAGCCACTGAGCAGACAAGCTGGCCTCAAGAGACCAAGTACTTAGAATCGGGGCTCTACCATTCTGCCCACTATGGTGTACATATTGGATGGCCATCCAATGTGCGTGTGGGTACTCCGATTGGTGTATTGTGTTTGAGTAAATTCCCCGGTCACCTGCAATCCCTTGGACAGCACAAGGTCCAATGGGTGAGGAATTACAACCAAGGGAAGAATACCCTCGAGTCAGTAAAACGTCTGTTTATTCCTTTTTACTGAAAGTAAACAGAGCAGTGTTGCACTACTTCCTACCACTAGCAAGAGCTTATGAAAGCTTAACCTACACTGAGCCAGGTGAAGGTGACCGGAGCCTAAGCAAACAATGGCAGGGTAGACGAGAATTATGAAACTAACTTAAACTGGTACCACTCCTACTAGTGTTGTCCAAAAGGGGCCACAGCGTCTGGACGTGTAGACCAAGGAGTGAAGATTCCTTCAACACAAATGCAATGAAGGGTACGTAGAGCTAGGAAGCAGACAATCATGTTAAGATCTCCGGCAGAAGTCTGCAGTGGAGACGAAGACTGATCACGTGTGGGCAATCGACCCGCTATTTATACTCTGGCTGGTCATTCCCTTTCAATCAGCTGGATAGGGGTGGCTGTAGCATAGCTATTGTTGGAAAGACGTCATGCGTCATTACTGTTGTGGCTAACTGCAGCAGTGTCTCCCAACAAGGAATTCTCACCCACCATGCTGCAGACTGCAGCTCTTCCACCTGCAGAGACGACCAGGTACTTCACACAGGAGTAACTGATAGTCAGCGTAGTCTATTTGTGATTTCTTCACACTTTTTGAATAAAACCTTTGAAAAATTACACCATGTTATGATGTGTTTGGCTGTTTCCTAAATATGTCATGAACAAGTTTTTTTTTTTTTTTTTTTTTAAAAGATAAAAATGCCTTATTTTGGTTAAGTTGAACTTTTGCTTGTTTTCATCTATAATTTACAATATTTCATTTTTAATAATACGAAATAAAAACAGAGGGGAAAATAGGTGTGTTGGTAATGCCTAGTAAAAAATAGTGATTATGCAAAATATTACAGTGCCCACAGATGAGCTGCTTTGTCTTTTTGGTATAATTTTCTAGATGTAGTTAAGCTGTGTTGGAATTATGGAGAGGAATATCCTGGAAGTAGAACTTATAAATATCTTAGCACATCCATGCAGAAATGTTTGAAACATGTTCACCTAAAGCTGTAAATAAGCCTCTTCAATTATGAACTTGTAATGAAAACACACAATCCAAAAGAATATATTATGATTCATTTGTATTCTTTTCAGGCACAAAAAATGAAAAAAATCTTGTGCTGGTACCATGATAGTCTTTTGCAATGGTATCAGCAAGAGTAGAAGGCCTAAGGAGGGGGGTGGCAGGTAGGTGCACTCCACTATGGACATACATTAGTGGGTAGCCCTGTAAGATGTGGAAATAAAAAAGTGACATTTGTGGTTAATTTAAATACCTACACATTTTTGTAAATCGCAGGTAAAAGAAACTGTGATTAATAATATCCTATTTCAGACAATGGTAAATTTTTAAAACTACCGGGAAGTTCTAACTTACGAATATTGTCTAGGAGGCATTACTGCATGGTACTGGACCCACGAAATTTCTGGGGTCAATTAATTATCAGTGAAATAAAGGTATATTTTCAAGAATAAGGACTTCAGTGAAAATACAGTCAATCTTTAAAATAAGCATGCCTCTTTAGTACTAAATGGAATGTAACAAACAAAAATTCAATGTGTAGTTTCAAGCAATTTTGAAGACCAGTAAAAATGTTTTTGTCTGGGAGACAAATCAAAATTTATTCTAGTTAAGTCAAAGTGTGAAAACATGTCACTGATGTCAAACAGAAGAACCATAACATGTTACTTTGCATAGTTTCTTCAGATCTATTTTGTTCTTAAATTTGAAACCATTTAAATGACTGGTTTAGATATTCGATGCCTATATTGCTAATGTTTGCGAATATGGTAACAAGAAAAATTATCGGCTACCAATTTATTAAGTTAAAGCACAGTTGCCACAGTAAAAGTTTCCTTGGAAGTCTCCAGGCAAGCCAACATTGCATCTAGTATGAATAGTTAGAAGAATTAGCTGCCTGCTAGCAATTTTCATGGTCTCTCTGATAGTTGGTAATGTGCAATTTTCAGTGGACGATTTCATAAAAGATGCAAATTTTAGCCAGTAAGCGTGAAGGTGGTGGGGTGGTGGTAAGGTGCTACTAGTTATGATAGTTATAATTTATTTTGTTTTGAGAAACAGTGATAAAATCATTAAACTGCAGTAAAATAAATAGTAGGGGAAAAAACCCATGACAATGATTTATATATTGATGCTGTGAAAATCACAGTAAACATTATTGTTTATTTATGTAGTTTACAATGAACATCCACATTTCTTTAACATGAAAATGTTCCAAATTCACAAAACAATTAACATTAATGGATATTGGAAAAGCTATGAGTGAATTCTCTCCTTGAAATACAGTTTCTTAAGTAAAATCCAAAAATATGTGCACGTGTTTACATGTGTGGCAGAAAGTCTTGTGTGACAGGTAATTCCACAGACCCGTTTTTTTTCTCAAGAAACTCTTGTTTCTTGTCTTTACTCTCAAAATTTTTCAGCCTCAGAGCTTCCGCATACAGTCCTCTTGCATTTCTTGCACAATGTATCATCTTTTTGCAGACCATAAGATCATGCAGGCCACCAGACGCCACAACTCCATCGTAAACTTACCTCTGAACAACAAGGAATTTTTGAGCTTGGTTCTCAACAACTAACTCTTTGTTAACAGAGAATCCTCTCTCAACAAACATTCCCATGAGGCAGGATTAGAACTTTCATTCACAAAGTTCAACAGGTTTGGCACACTAAAACCTGAAAGAAAGTACTCCAGAAATTGTCCCGCCTTTCTTGTTTGTGAGAATTCTTTTTAACAGATTCCACGACTGCTGGACTAGCACAAACTTTCCTGAAATCTCTTTCAACCCTATCTGCTCCATTTCCCAAAAGCCAGTTAGATCCCTGAAAAACTTCTAAAGCTGCTTGAAGATGTTTCAAACTGATACTAACAGATTTTGAAATAAGAGTTGGGTCACAAAATTATACACCCTTGCAAAGTTTATATTTCATAGGGGCTTTTTCCAAAATTTTTGTACATAATGTTTGAAGAAAGTGATGGCAGTCTTTCTTAAAGCATTCCAATTGTAGTTGTGAGGAATTTGCATTGTGCAAAGCTGCACGAGCAATGTAGCCAAGACTAACATGTTTTGAAAATTTCAAGTTCTCTTTCTTAGCTCCATCAATTGCTTTAACTTGTTGACAACTCAACATAACCTCTTCCTTAACAAATAAACTCATCAAGGTTTTTAAAATATCTGAAAGTTCTGTGTACTGAAATAGTGAAATAAGTAGATGTCTGAAACTCTGTGAGAAATGGTTCAAGTTCTGTGGCAATGTATGTGAAAAATACAAGTTTAGGCCCTAAGAGGCTATCCCCAAGTGCTGTTACAAAGACTTACTAGCTAAATGAATTAATTTCCTTCTTGTTATTTTCACCCCTTCAACAAACTTCTGCAGGTTTGGCAAAATGTTCAAAGCTCTTTGTGCTACATCAGCATTATACAACCACATCACAGAACAAAATTTTTTTTTGGCATATGTGTGGACTCTGAATACAACATATAATCATGCTTTCATGCTGTAACATCTTTGAACACATAAATAGTTCTGAGGAATTCAACAACTTGCCAACCTGTTTTTTTTTGCAGTTGTTTTAAATGACTTATCCATTACATGTAATCCACATGTTCCCATGAAGAACATTATGGAATAGTCTGGATCTTTGCCTTCACTCAAATTCTCTTTCAAATCCCTGAGAAACTTGATATTTACATTTGGACCATCAAGAGAGACATGAAGGTGTTGCAAATTACGGAGAGACAAAGTTTCCTTGAAAGCACAAACCAAGTCTACTAACTTTGTACATCCCAAAACATGCAGAACTGGAATAGCGAGTACAAACCTTACCTTTGGATTTTCTCCAGAATTGTAGCCCAATATCCATATGCTGTAATTGAGCACACTTGTTTTGGGACTTGTCAAACAATGCTACAAAACAATCCATCTCGTTAACTTCACTTTCTAAAATGCTATGGAAAAACACTCATTTGAATTTTCAGTAACCAACAACAATTTCCCTGACTTTTCCAGGTTTTACTTGACCACTTTAAATTTCCCTGACTTTTCCAGGGTTTCCAGACCTGTAGCAACCCTGTTTAAGTAAAGAACCATTATGATTCAATGAGTAATTTTCATGCAATCTCCTCTGAACTTAGTAATAGTCTACATTTTTTTTTATCTTTGAAGATCAAACACAATATTGAATAAAATTCAGTATAATATTGAATGTGTAACTAGTGTCTGACAGTTTTGCAGTAGATAGTTGTTCTTTACTGTGGATGTGGTTATTTGTCTGTTCGCTAGTGCATTTGTTTACCATATCATACTAAACATATAAGTGTCTTGTGTTTTTCCTTATATGTTTGTTTCAATAAAGTAATCCTTACAGCTAAAAGGTAAAACTTGACGCAGGACGTCTTTTATTATAATAATAAACGACTGCTACTCATCAGTGCAACTGCATCCCTGGCAGTTTGTCTACCGTGCCATGATACTGCAGCCGCCTACAATATTATTGTATCTACCGGGCCGGGACAGATGTCCCAATAATAACTTATTATTTTGCCAGATGAGCCACTGAGACCATACAAGAGACCCGGGGCGAGTACAGCAGTGTGCCACGGGATGCCGCCACATGCAAGATGCCTAGATCCCACCGCTCTCCACTACGTCACACGCACAAAGGATCTAGGTGCTGGGCTTGCACCTGCTAACCCCCTCTCCACACGCCCATGCCAGTGAAAAAAGGGATGGCCAAGGATTATATAAGGAGATGCATCCCGGCCTCCGGATCGTCGGTTCTGCTACAGTTCTCGATCACCTCTCCTGAGCTCTCATCGCTCCAGCTATCGGTGCCGAGGCTCAAACCTCCCTAGTACTTCACCGCTCACCTCATGGGGCCGAAGATCCTCTCAGTGACCTAAGGAAAAACCAGCGGCATGAATAGCTTCACACTAAGACACGTTCGGTCCCCTGCGGACAACCTAAGAGTAGAGCTCGCCCCGAGTCTTCACAAACAATTAACACTCGCAACAGAAGAAAAAAAAACAAGAGCAGCGTGGTCACTAACAGCCTGACACGAACACTACATCGCTGAACTGACTTGATGAATAAACTGTGCGGCAAGTAAATAAACACTAAACTAAAAAATGTGACTTGAGAAAGGTCACGCCTACTTTTTACTGTATTGACGGAATGTTTCATTAAATACACGTGGTCCAACAGTGGCTTTGCTCGGTGTGCTAATGTCTAAAAATAGCCTGCAAACTCGGATGTGACTCTAGAAACAATAGGATTACATGTGTGCGGGTGGTCACGTCGGCTAACTGTGACCTCAATTCGGTCATTGCATCAGGTAGCGCAATACAGCAGCTACATGTCTAGCTTACTAACCCAGTGAAAAGTTACACTATCATCCTATGACTATGTTACTACTGATGCAATGTTCCAAATAAATTTGGAAAAATGAACATATACTGACGCCGTCCGGTGAGAGACGAGATGAACGATGACACAACAAATACTTACTGGTAATATGGGCACCAGCGGTGCTTCCCAATCACCACACTATTGACACTCTGGGTTCTCAGGGATGCTGTGGGTTCCACGTGTCCGTCTCACCCGTGCATACTTACAACATAGGCAATACTAAACTTTTACTCAACATCACTTTGAAAATAAGCACTTCATAAAAAGACATAAGGCTAGGACACTGTCACTACTGAATAAAAGAGATAAGTTCACTTTAGACTTGCTTTTACTGTTACTATGCATACTCATCAATGTGCCAATGAAATTATGATTATCTCGGTCATGACTAGCCAATTCAGCTTGGGTGCTCCCCAGCCCGCAATTAATCTACTGCATGCCTAAATGGATGATCTCACAGAGGTGCATGAAAGCACAATCTTCACTAGGGTGGACTCACGGTTTTTCCCTGAAGACAGGACACTGTGAATAACTAATGAAAACATTTGATAAAAAACATACACGTGTGACTACTCAGCATCACTAACACAAACTCGTCTGGACTGGCCTGCAAGCACATGGCCTATACACAGAGCCAGCTAGGACGGGAGCAACTGCACCGTACACAAATTACAAAATTACATAAACCCTCAAAAGATACACTAAACAAGATGGGGCACAAAATGAGTATTCACAATAAACATACACATGTGTGAAAACAAGCTTAGATGATGCGGATGCCATTGGATAAAGTTCGTAGCGGGCCACGTGGTGCAGGTGGAATTGCAATATTTCTAAGTGAAAATGGTAAATTAAATTAAGACCAAATATTATTCTGAACGAGAAAATTATTCTCTTTACGATTTAAGTGATTGTAGCACGCTGATGGCGTTAAAATCAAACATGAAAGTGACCGCGTGGCCAAACACAAAAAGCATCAATTTATGTGAAATTACATTGAACCCTGACAAAAATTTAACATAGAACCATGAATAAAATATTGCACATACAATGTCTCATAAATAATCTCTCAAACGCAACAATGTACAAAGACTTGGTGTCAGTCGGCCACATGGTTATATGTGATGTTGCCGTAAAATATTCAAACACGAAAAACACCCTCAAATACCAACACAAAAACAAAACCCTTCAAATTGCAATAATACAGAAATTACGATGAAACGCCACTAACTTAGATGAATGTCGCCTGAATCAAGTTGTGAGAGTCATGTGACCTCTCCGACATCTTTCTCCTCGATCAAGATAAAAATGCCACAAGGGCGAAATAAATTAGTAAAGCAGAAGCATAATGCTGTGGAAATGTCTGGCAAAATGTACGCAAGCAAAGGTTGACTGGTAAACTAAACTGACTATTGAAATCTACATCAGTGAACAAAAGTTGTAGTGCGTACGTGACAGTGTCTTACCTCACCAGCTATCCTCGACGGACTGTCCAGAGACAAGCGCCGCACAGACCTACCATGGCCGCCTACGGGTTCACATAAGCGCAAGTGCTATGCATGCCAAGTAAAATATTTATTTTTGAAAATAAAATGGCACAAATTAAATTAAATACTGTTTTACATTTTATAATTTTCCTGTGAAATTTTTATATATTATTTCAGTGTCTATTTATGGAGTTCATGTCGGAATATTAGTGCCCTTAATCTCGGTGCTGCGGGCATTTTGAATTTCATAACCGAACAATTTTAAAACAATAACAAACACTTCAAAACATTTTAAGACATATTAAACCCTGCAAATACAAATCACATTTTACACTGAAAAATAGTATTTATGTTAAAATTCAAAATATTGGCCTCTTTGCACACATGCAGGACATGTGACACGTGCATGGTGAGCGCCATCATGGGCTCTAGCACACTGGCTGTTAGCCGGCATCAATACAAAATACAAACAAATTGATATTGCCACAATCTTTTTAATATTAAAGGAATTACTATCATTAAAAATAGAAATTTAAAATAATTCACAAATATATATATTGCAATGCTACAACCACGTACCTCCACAGCAAACAACTTGTATATTCCTTTTTATTTTTAATGCAAATTTATTTCAAAATATTGGTAAAATTGCATTGTCTAAATAATTAATAACAATTTTGTTTCAAACAGCAAAAAATTGCCTTCGGAATCAACATGTACTAGTGGAAATGCATCGAAGAACATCTAATAAATATTGTCCAATCCAAACAGGTTTTACAACAAACTGTTTGCGTGTAGAGGGCACTCTGTTCATAAGTGTAAAGGGACCACTGTACTGGTCTGCAGCCATTTGACAAGTGTCTTATTGCAGGGGCATATTCCACAAAGGTACAAGTAGCTACAATCATATGTACATTGTAGGAAGCAAAGTACAAGTGTACAAGTTGGCAGTATTTATCATTATATTTGTTGTCATAACCTAAACATTGTTTACATCACATAAGCAGATTAGTATGTTGTGATAAGAGTGATGCTTTTTCGATACCGATATGTCATCTAAGACTATAAGCAAGCTGTCCATTCTTAATGATATAAGGACAAAAAAAACATACTGTTTGCTGCTTTCTCTGGCAAGTACAAAGCAAGATAAACTGAAAGCATGACAGGAAATCCATGAAAGGGCAAGTGGGTTAGGTTTAATTCCTCCAGGCAAGGATGTCACATACACAATACACGTTCTGGCAAAATGTGAAGAAAAACACTACGGTAAGTTTGAAAAATGCAATTTTAATTATTGTAATCAAATTGTTAGTATAATTTTTACGAGAACTCTTTGGCAGTAAATGAGAAGAAATCATTTGTTTGCAAAAGAAAATGAAATCACGTATATAAAAATGTAATGTATAATAGAGAAGGGTTCTCACGACATTGTAAAGAAGCATTTTACACTCAATTTGCAAACACTATAATTACTCTCACAAAACAAATGTCAATCATAGCACCAAGTATAAACAACTAACCTCAAAGACAGTAGGTAATAAGAGTTGCTTGAAAGACATTTTGAATTTGAAACATGTAGTTAAATCTAAAAACACAGTTTAATTAATAACAGTTCTGTAGCATGATCCTGCTTAATACAACATTAATATTGCCAGCAAAATGTAGGCATATGCAGTTACAATACAAACCACAGGGAAATACTTACTGTGTGTTGCAGAAGAAAATCAACAAATGGAAGAAGACAGGAAGTGCAGGAGGGACAGAGAGCAAACTAATAGATGTGGACAACGTTGTATTAGACATTGGACGAGAATCGCCTGCAGTTGTTGGTTTGAACTGTTCTGAAAGTTGGCAAGACGAATCTGCATTTGACCAGAGTAGACAGGTAATCGGTAATGATGACTCTCCTGCTTCACACTTGGGAAACAGCACAAGACCGGCCAGTTCATGTGCCACAGACATGTACAAACAGAAATCATCAAGAAGTGATCAAATGAGCCATGCAGCAAATAACCAAGATGATGAGAGATTGCTGCGGTCTAAAAAGTTAAAACTCCAGGTTGAACTTCTCGAAAAGGGAAGTTACCTTAAAAGTTTGCAAATATTAAAACTGGAGAGGGAACTGGGAATCCCTGCTTCCCATTTTACTAAGGACTTTCCAGTTGAATCACAGACCATTTATTTACTGTATGAAGGATGTGTAAATGAAAATGGTGTAGTAAATGAACAAATTATACAAAATAATGTTAATCAGTAACAGTAAATGATGTTTCATCACCCATTCATTATCATACGTGTATGACATTGTAACAAGACACATATGTTTGAACATTAAATATATTTGTAAATATCCTGTCTCACTAGTACAGTTCATTCATACTTCGTACTAAGAGAAGTAGACCCTATTTAGCATCTTCCAGAAAGGATTTATTAATTGTTTGTCTTTGTTGGGCTACAGGATGTGGATGTATTTCATTATTATCTATTTCAGCTACTGTCACTTCATCTGTTTCTATTTGCAATGGCTGTAAGTTGTCCTCGTTTCAAGCAATGTTGCACAATGCGGCACAGCATTTGAATACTTGAGCTGCAAATATTGGTGTTACCCGTAAATGCTTTATGCACGGGAACTTCTCTTTCAGAATACCAAAAGAATTTTCCACTAACCGCCTTGTAGATTTGTGGGCCCTGTTAAATCTGTTCACTGCGGGATCCTGAAAGTCAGCCATTGCTGGGGGGGATCAACCACTCTTTCAAGGTATAACCAGAGTCACCCAATATGATGGCACCAGGAATTGGTATCCAGCCATCATCCATGCGCTGACTTAGTGTACCGTTTCTAAGCACTCTAACATCATGTACACTTCCTGGCCACCTAGCACTTACATAACAGAAGGAATAATTAGGACCACAAACAACCATACAGTTCAGCAAGTGATTTCCATGTCGGTCGACATACTGAACTTCATTATGTTTGGGTGCGTTAATGTTTATAAGTGTACCATCAATGCAACCAATAACATTAGGCATAACAGCAATACTGTTGAACTTTGCTGACAATTGCACCACATCTTCAGGCCATTCAATCACTAGTGGAAATTTGATTGTATTTTCAGCATTTAACTTATTATGAACAGCACGGCACACATTAGCCTTACCAATACCATGCATATCCGCTACAGAATGGTATTGTCCACCAGTTCCCAGCCAGTGAAGGGCAACACAATTACAATTTCAATTTTGCTAGTAATGCCTTACTCCTATTAGTGTGGCATTGCAACTTATGTCCTATATAATTTAGTAATGACTGGAGTTTAACAGCGCTCATACAAAATCTCTCATTAAATTTGAACACACTTTCAAAGGTGTAATTCATACACCTTTTAAATACCCTTCACTTGATGACTGGATGGACACGTTCATTTTCTTCATCTGATGAAATATCCCAGATGTTAAAAGAACCTCTAGCAATAACAGAATCACTTGTAAAACATTTTAACCTACCTTCAGAGATAGGTAAACTTGTACTCACATTTTACAAGTTTCTTTTATAGATTTGTACTTTGTGATTTACAAGAGGATGTACAAGGATAGAAAAACATTTGTAACTTGTGAACATACACTGGGATTTACACGTGTTTGCTTGTACCTTGGTGGAACAGAATATCTGCCACTTTTCTACAACGTGTACATCATACCTGTAACTTGTACCTTTGTGGAATAGGCCCCAGGTCGTCTGGCAACATGAGTGCTGTTGGCTATGTGATTCCAATGTGTAGGTATCACAGAATATGTCTGCAATCTGTAGATGACTGCAAGCACCAATTGAACAGTTAAATAACTGAATGTGGCCATATACTAAGACTCAGACAGAGTGGCTGGACATTCTGCAGAACTGCTACTCACTTGGAGCATGATGTATAGATGGTTCATCGGTAGAGGAGAAGATAAGTGAGGGTTCCTACAGCTGCTTAGTCCCATCATCAGCACCACCTCATTGCACTGGTGAGTACCTAGATAGGATCATTCGGGCCACTCTGATTGCAGAACAGCAATGGCACATGAAATCAAAGCCAATGTGACACCCCAAACACGAAACACTGCTGGCTAACAGCCAGCAGTGTTAAGACGATGACGATGCTCACCACTCATGTGACACGTGTGTACACACATGCGCAAAGAGACCATAACCTGAACTTTCCCGTAACGGGATATTTGTTTGAAGTGTAAATAAATCATGTCTATTTATTTCACGGTCCAAGTGTCTTAAAGTGTTAAATTTGTATGTTGCTAAAGTGTTGCACAATGTTTGGTTAAAAATTCAACATGTGCGCTGCGCGAAGAAGGACATTATTATTCCGGCGTAAAGGCCTCCATAAAGAACAATCAACAAACACAGAAAATTCACAATTTAAAAGCTTAATGTGATTATGCATGCAAATTATTTGTGCCATTTCTTTTGATATTAAAAGTTTTACTCGGCCATGGTAGGTCCGCACGACATTTGCTTCTGGGCAGTCTGTCGAGGAGAGCTGGCGAGATAAGACGCTGTCACACACACACTTCAACCTTTTTGCACAGAGTTATATTTCCATAGTTCAATTTTAGTATACCGGTTAACCTTTGCTTTGCGTATATTTTGCCAGACATTCCCCAGCATTATGCTTCCACTTAACTCAATAATTTGTAGCCCTTGTGACTTTTTAGAACTTAAACGAGAGGAGGAGAAAATGTTGGAGAGGCCACGCAACTTGTAAATCAGGTGCCATCCACTACACCAAAGGCTTTTCATTGTCATTTCTACTTAATTGTTGCGTGCAATATTAAGGGCTATATTTCTATGTGTGTATTTCAGGGTATTTTTCATGTTTAATTGTGTTACGGCCACATCGCCCATGGCCATGCGGTCAGATATCGCCAAGTCCGTATTGCGCTATCCACGTGCTTTAAGAGTATATTTGTGTAATATAATGTGCGCTATAATTAATTTGGGGGTTCAATGTAATATTTTATTCAGAGTTCAGTGTATTTCACGTGAATGATGCTTTTGTATGTATGACCACGCAGTCTTTTTCATGTTTGATTTTCCGCCATCAGGCGTGCTACAAGCCTCTAGATGCTTAAATTTTCAGGGGAATAATTTTCCCAATACCGCTACCACTTTGTCCAGTAATTATTTCCAGTTTTTACTGAAAACTACTGCAATTCCACCTGCACCACGTGGTCTGCTACACATTGTATCCAGCGGCATCCACGCCACCTAAACATACTTTCACACATCTACATGTTTATTGTGCCCAGTCATGTCGTATCCCATATTGTATCATTCTTATTTGTGCAGTTTGTACAGTGACATTATTTCCGTCCTAGACAGCTATGTGTAAAGACCATCACCACACTCACCACACGCTGGGAGACGCGTCCCGATGAGTCCGTGTTAGCGATGTCAAATAATCACACGTGTTTAATGCTCATTTTGTAACTCTCCATGTCCTGTCTCCAGGAAAACCTACAGTTCATCCTAGGGACTGTAGACCTCTTTCCTTGTGGGGGTGTGTATTCAAACACCCCGGAGAAATCATCCATCTAGGAGTGTGCTAGAGCAATTGCAAGCTGGGGGTAAGAGCCCAATGGAATTCGCTAGACACATCCAAGTTTTCAATCATAACTCATTTTTCTGGCACGACTTTGTAATTGGAAAGCAATAAATGGTATGTGACTCAGTGTAACACGTGCGCTTACTTGTAGCGTCAGAACAGCAAATCTCCCGCCTATTATTCAGTGATAAAATGTTTAGTATTGATCAGTGTTTTGTAAAGACGCTCAGGGTGAGACGGATACACAAAACCCACAGCATCCCTGAGAACCCTGAGTCTCAGTGCAGTGTCCGGGAAACACAGCAGGCACCCATCCTCAGTAAGTAAATTGTGTCATCGTTCGTCTCGTGTCTCACCCAATTGCGGCATATCATGTTCCTCTGGCATGTTTACCCAACACCTGCTCATAGTCATGATTGACTCTGGTGGTGGAAATAGTGTGTTGGTGAGGCAAATGGAGAGCAGTGTGTTCATGATGAGAGTTAATTTTACCTTGGACAACGTGAGATCTGTGTTTACATTTGTCGATGCCATGGTGAGCGGAACAATCCTTTATGTATTCGAACTTGCCACACCGAATCCACACCTGAGATTATGGTATGGGAGGCCATAAGCTACACATCCCAACTGCCTCCATGACATTGTCAATCCTGTCCTCTGACCATATCTTGACACGCTGCAAAAACCAAACTTACAGTTCGATAACGTGCGTCCCCATGCCGCTAGGGCAACACAGCATGCTATACACAGTGTAAAGTATGTTACCCTTGCCTGCTAGATCTCTAGACCTCAGCCCCACCAAGCATGCTATATGTGTTGCAGTTAATGTTCTAGATGTCCGACTGACTTGATATTTTTATCAGTCCCACATATCACAGTCTAAGAGTAAAAGCAACAAGTTTAGAGAAAGTGTAACTGACATGCTGACTGCTTTGGTACTACAAAGAAAATGTGGGAATTCAATTTTACTTTGGTTTTACGTCCTGGATTCGGAAATATGAAAGTCTCATTACCACCTGTGTGACACCAGCAAACTCAAAATGTCATGTTTCTCTCTTAATGTTAAATAACCAATGTTGTTCCCACCTATGTTGTTTGAAAGTGTATAAACTAACTGGAGGCTGTGGAATCAGCTGCAAGATGCACATACCAATCATTCCCAGTTAACCAGAACAGTGGACAAGTTGAGATGAGCATGGAACCGTGGTGGTACAAACTGGGGAAGAAATAAGGGTAACCTGAGAAAATTTTGACGGTACTGAAACATGTTACAAGACACATGCAATAACTGGCTGCCAAATCATTACCAGCATGCCATGATCTGGGATCAAACCAGAAATAGCCACCGAGCTACCTGCAATTCTCCTACACATAAAGTAGGCAATTAATTTACAAAAAAATATATCTGCCGTAACAACACTTGTCTCATCTTACTATGACAATCACTTTATTCCTTAGACCAAACTAGAGTTTTCAAAGGATATCAGTGTGGAGGTCAAATGTAATGAAACCTAGGTCGTTCTTCTCACGGGAAGCACTGAAGTCGGGTACATTTTTTCTGAAATAAAAAGAACAAACATTTACAATTATTTTTATCACAAAAGATATTTTGGTATCACTACTGAACACTTCTCAAACAAAAAGAAAAATTAAAAGGATGATATTGTTACCTAAAAAAACATATGAAATACATAGATTTAAAGACCCAAACAAGGTCATTACTCGATCTCTCCACTGGACACAGGCCAAATACAAATAAAACATTTCACTATTACATACACATTATGTAAAAAATACTTTTCATAACATATGGGATAAACTTTACCAGTGGACAGCAGACACCAAAACAATTATAATATGTTCATGTATACATATGGCCTATTCCAGTTATTGACCGGTTTGTACTGCAATAATGTGGTGGTGCTGCTTATCATGATCGGAGGTGCTCAAAATGACCATCTTCAGCCTGACTGCAGTTGTTGAATCTCAGACTTATTCTTTCAAAAACACCAGGTGTTTGTTGAATACCTAGGCAGTCTTCTTGCATATGCTGACAAAGTGTTTCAATGATAAGAATGGGCATGTACATTTGTTTTCAAGTAGCCCAATAAATAAAAAAGTGACTGGATTTAAGTCTGGACCACATGCAGACCAGCTAGTATGTCCTGCACAATCTATTTATTCATTCAGAAATATATAGCTCAGGAAATTTCCTCCTATTTGACTAAAATGAGATAGTGCACCATTATGCGTAAACCACATGCAATCCACATCATGGGGAAAAGTTTTACAAAAGCTCATACCACCAGTTTGTAAGGAAATCTATTTAAGATTGACATGTTATTCTCTTAAAATGAAAAACAGGTCCAATTATATTGTTGTCAAGCATTCCTGCTCATACATTGATGCTGAATTGTTGTCTGTGTCATGATTGATGAATTACACATCAATTTTCTTCAGCCCAATGACGAGTGTTATAGAAATTGACTATTCAAACTCTGGTGAATTCAGTTTTGTCTATAAATAATATGGTGGACAGAAAATATTGATCACCAAAAAAGATATCTGCTGAAACCAAATACTACTGACTCCCTTGTTGCTTTATGTGGCACGTCAAGATACACGTTTATGTTGACATTTTAACCACTTTCAAGTTGCCTACCATCAAAGGCCAGTTTGGAGATGACCAGTGTGAGACTCAACATGACCAAGCACCCGTCCATACTGCAGAGTATGTAGAGGAGTGGTTTGACATCAATGTCCCACTAATGGAATGGTCTACGCAAAGTCCATCCCTCTGGGATGTTTTGAAATGCTGATTTCATAGTACTAAACTACACAGAACCACACCAATACCTATTCTCATACCGCAAGGAATGGGCTGCCATTCCTCAGGAAACCTTCTGCCACCTGATTGAAAGTATGTCTGCAAGAGTGCAGGCTGTCATCAATGCTAAGGGTAGAACAATATTGTATTCGCTGCCAGTGTTCGCAATGGAGGGTGACCCAAACTTGTACTTAATTTTCAGGTGAGTGTCCAGATACTTTTGGTCACATAGTGTATACCTTGAAAATATTTTCTGCATCTTCTCGTGTTTCTTTAAATGATCATAACCTCTTCAGTATGGCCTAGAGCTGACGCCAAATCAGACTTTTCATGAAGAAACACAGTCAAATGGCAGAGTAAGGCTGAACGTTAATCACAAACAAGTTTTGTTACCCTTTTCCTAGCCTGAAGCAGCTAGTCACTAACGTACATGTGTTTTCATGGCCTCCTTTTGCTATTCCTTTATAAAAATAAGTAAATTTGAATAGCTGACTCCAGTAAAAGGGCTGAGGACAACTGCCACCCTGTTTCCATCTGCCATTTTGTTTTCCCATCAGCTTTCTCCTCTTATACCTCTCAAAATTTCTCATTTCCCCTCAAATTATTGTTTTGTCGCAATGTCTGGAATTTCTGTTTTCTTTCTCACTACTTCTGCAATTTTCCCTCTTAAATTGCAGAAGATTCTCGTAAATAGATATTTTCCTTCACTGCGAACTACCGCAACGAGGCTGCCATATCGACACCTCCTAAAAATGTCCCTATGATGTTGAGGCGATTAATTAATAGCGAAAAAACTTTCCCAATCACCAAGCTCCTCAAAACCACCAAAGTCTTCTAAAATCAATGAAATTAAGACACCTGGTGTCACAAACTGTCCATTTTAGTGCCACAATCATTGACTATGCACAAGCACAATTTTAAAAATATGTTTTTTCCTTTCATTTACAGACACATGTATATTGTGCAACCTGTCTGCGGATATGAATTTTCAAGAAGAATTTGATTAGGCTGTAACCACCTTGAATTATGCAAGCCATAATTTTATAAATAAAAGTCATTGTATTTAATATATTTTATATTCAACTTTAAAAATAAGTGTTTTGAGCGACATGTCTTGGGATTCGTACTTTTAAGGCAGGTGAGAGTATGCAGTCAGAATATTATGTGGCAGTGACCATCACCATGTTGGATTTTATAAGCATAGGGCCTACAATTGTGTTAATACACCAACTATTATATATTTTCAGACTCTTCTTTTCAATTTGAATGCTAATGTGACACCATGAACTTTGAATATCCAAGTGTTCAATGCCATATTAAATTTAGTAGGCATAGGCATGATGTCAGGGTTTTAAAGTAATTATGTAAACAGCTTAAGCGATAAATACAATACAGTGGTTGCTTTACCTCAGGTCATATTTTAAGTGCAGTATGTTTCTGTTGGACACACACACTTAAAGACACAGTTGGTCACTCATCGACTGCCAGAGTTAGACACATGGAAATCAGAACATGTTAGACCAGTACAAGTCTGACAAAGATGAAAAATGCATTATGCCTTAAACCTTCTTTTGAGCATAAATTAACATTTTCCATTTCTTATGGTTATAGTTATAAAAATTCATGTAATAGGTACACTGTTGCCTAGATCAAGATGACATGGTCCTTTGCTGATTAAACCTTTGAGTGAAAAATGGCCCATTATGATTTAAGCCTTCTTATAGCCATGGTTTTTCTACCATCCTTGGTGTTACAGCTGTCAAATACATATATTTAACACTCTTCAACTTGATCGAGGTAATATGGGCCATTTTGCCTTAAGCATTCTTACAAGCAAAATTCCCCCATTCTTGCAATTGTACATTGTACACCCCTAAGAAAATCAGGTCATAAGGTCGCATCCAAAAAGCAAATATGACATTAACAAAATAGGCATATGTGCATAAATCCGTCATCATATACATTATAACAGCTTGATTCACGATTTTTAATTATAAGGGGAAAACATTCTAAATTTATTTTAAGTACCAGCAGTGCTTTTTTTTTAAATATGACGTTTACACACACACACACACACGCACGCACACATACATACATGACGGATTTGGGTGGTACTTAACAGTGGAGGTCTTCAGCGCCAATGGGTATGAAGTGAAATGGAGATTGGGCAGTGGCTGAATTCAATGGTGGAAGAAATTGGAGCACTCCGAGAAACTCCACCTGCCAAGCAGCAAAATCCACAATGCTTTACACAAGTAAAAGTTGGGAGTGAACCCACCAGGAATTGAACTTGTTTTGTAATGGTGGTGGGTGGGCTAGTCTGTGGACTGTAAGGAAATTATAATATTGCCATCATATAGCAGTCTATAGTTGTAATAAGTTGAAAAAAATCATTAAAAAATTTAATTTGTATAAAATATATCACACATTATAATATCAAACATTAGGATATAATGTTTTTTACCATAAGCAGACATTTACATTTCCTTTATTTCACTTTTGCTTCAGAAATAGCCATAGTTCTAGTCATAGGTATGATATATTTTATATAAATTAGATTTTAAAATGAGTAGCATGATCTTTTTCAACTTATTACAACTATAGACTTCTATATGATGGCAACATTATAATTTCCTTACAGTCCACGGACTAGCCTACCCACCACCATTACACACCAAGTTCAATTCCTGGTGGGTTCACTCCCAACTTTTACTTGTGTAAAGCATTGTGGATTTTGCTGCTTGGCAGGTGGAGTTTCTCGGAGTGCTCCAATTTCTTCCACCATTGAATTCAGCCACTGCTCAATCTCCATTTCACTTCATACCCATTGGCGCTGAAGACCTACACTGTTAAGGCCTTGATCGGGAGTTTTGCAAGCTTGAAGGAAAAAATTAATTATATGGATTTTTCAGCATTCTAAAAACTTTGAACTTCATTAATTTCTAGAGATATATGTGTACTTTCATGTGTATTTAATTCATTGTTAGAGTATTCTTCCTATGTTAGTTTTTTGCACTCAAACTCCACAACTTTCTGTCCCCATGTTATTCTTATGGAACTACGAAAATGTGTGAAAAAACATGCTAAAATAATTATTTTCTCAGAATCTTCTACAAGTATTTCAAAACTCATACACATAAACAGACATTACGTAGAAACTCATTTGCCCTAATTTTTTTACAGCAAAATATTGAGTCGTTTCGGAAAATATTGCATTTTTATGTGGAAATGTAACGATTTCCTAATTTTGCCACATTATATTAGTGTGAAGGTTGAAAACACCAAGGCTCACAGGCAGCTGCAACGAGTTCTCCTGCCTCACAGTAGGTGTCACTAATGGCGTGGGAGAGAGGGAGAGAGAGGGAGAGAGAGAGAGAGAGAGAGAGAGAGAGAGAGAGAAAGCAGACACGCCGTTTATCATCTGCCGGAGGTTCGTTCTGCAGAAAGATCTACCGTGGCTGCCCCAGAAACTTTTTTTTGTATTCCGGCCACGCAGAGCTGATGTGTCCATTTGCCCACATCGTACTTTGGAAACAACAGTGTATATTCCGACGTGCTGTAATGGGAAGAATAAGAAAAGGGATAAGCCGGAAACAGAGGAATCATTTAAGATTAATAGATTTTTTCTGAAAAATATGTTATTACAAATCATTCTACCCACAGGCGGGGACTGAAATTTTTTTAAGGATGATGCTTATCTGGATTAGATAATGGCAAATTATATACAGTGCATATATAATACATATAGGTAATGTATATATTAGGTGAGGCATAAATCCTTTCTTTTTCGAGGGGGAGGAGGGAGAAACAGTCCCTCCCCCCACCACCAGTCGGCGGGTGTGATATTAATGGATTTTACATCGCAATGACATGTAAAAACAAACCGAATACTATACATACCAATAATTTATAACTCGGCACCTGATAATAATTGGAGTGTACTTACTTTATGGCATAAACATAAATTACGGTAGGAGTGGAAAAATATTTCAAAGTGTTTCGTGGATAAATACTCAGGCATTTTCGATGACACATATTCATTATAAATACAAAGAAAATATTTACTGATATTTTACAGTCTTGTCAAATTACGAAAATAGTTTGAAATGCAAAAACTGTTTGTGAAAAATTGAAGAATAATGTAACTAAGTAAATGAAGTAGTAAATATTATCACTTATAAACCCATCTTACATATACAATTCATCAGTAATCGAAGAACACAATTATTACAATAAATGTATCTGGCACTATAATGGGTTTATAAGAAAACTAATATTTGTAATATCAGTGTTTGGACAGTAGTAGTATTTCTAGCAGTAGTGTTTTTGTAGCAGTAGTAGCCGTTGAATACGCTGTATTAGTAACCGTAGCAGTGATGATCTAAATATTGTTGACTGTTTCGTTTACGTAATTTTTATTGCGGAAACGCCAATTTACTAACTTTGATTCTGTGTTATACTTGCCGTACAATATTTATGTAAAATTAATACCAAATTTTGAATTTTACTTTCAGTATTCATGACAATACAAACATGTGTAATAGTGAACAGTGTAGATTTTATATGTATCTCAGACAGTCATTGAAACACTAACTGACTATAAATAGACACATATGGTATTTATTCAACGTGAATCATGTGTTACAGGAATGCAGCAGCATGGACCAAAGTACACCCATCTGTTCGGATTACAGAGTGAATAGAATTATGGAATTCATGTAGAAAAAACTACATAGAGAAGGAAAATATAGAACAAAATATTTTCCCCGATGCACTAAGATGTGTCACGATGCTTCGTCCTCAGTGAGAGGAAAATTTGACCCGCATGTAATCTGTGACATCATAAAAGGGAGTCGTTATATCCAAGCCACATGCGTGTTAGCATATGTAAAAGTTACAACAGTCACCTAAATATCACCTAATTAATTTCTTTCATCAACAACAAAGGAAATTATATTTTAAAATGTTACACGGTAGCTGAAATTATTGTTAGCAAGTTGAAACCGAGCGAAGTGGCGCAGAGGTCTCTGGTCTCGCATTCGGGAGGATCCTGGTTCGATCCCAGGTCTGTCCGTCCTGATTTCGGATTCCCAGGGTAGGTCACAAGTGAATTAATTTTATTTCCCTTTGGATTTGAAACACCGACTAATGAAATAGGCTACACAGTAAACATTTTCTTCAGTTTATAATTTCACAACATCAGTCCTTGTTATTATTTATGGTGGCCAATCTTCTGGAAGACAGGGATAACCTGGGCATTTCAGGGAATTCTATAGGTTTAGAAAAAATCATGGGCAAGTCTTGAAATTTTTTAAAACTTTTAATAATTTGGGGAAAATGTTTCAAATAAGTATAAAGTTTTTATATTGAATTGCGTAAATAATTTTCAGTTATTCCCTGTTATTTATTATTAGCCTAACGGCCGCAAACAAAAGTGATTTTTATGTTTAATTATATTGCAAACAGAGAGAATACTGAAATGACGAGTCAGACAAAAATGCAAATTATGTCTGGAAAACCTTTTCATTTCCAGAAATTTTGTAGAAGGAAATGTAAGGCAACGCTGAAAATAACTTAATTTGCAATACCGACCATTTCTTATAGTTCTGATAACTTTTTTTTACAGATATATTGCACACCGAAATGTGTGCATGTGTACTTTAGGCTGTCACTGCTATGGAAATGTTTTATTTACTTTCGGTACTGTAAATACTGAAATATTTGTACGTATATTTCCACACATATTGTTTCAACAATTCATCAAATAAATTGCTTGTAAGAAACACACGTGTCTACACTGCTAAGCATTTTCATTTCTAGTATTCATTATAATGCAATATCTTGCTGCATTATACTCATCAGCATACGAATTGCTGCATAAAAGTTACTATATAATAAGTTTATACTTTTCGAACCACCAAAGTTGCTCATAATTTCACTCTGAGCAATAAACGCACTGAGTTTCATTTGTCTTTGCAATGTAGCAAGCACAGTTGTACTTTGTCGAAACACTGCTTCCAGATCGTCAGTTCACCATTATACGACTCGTTATCATTAGCAACTTTGTCTTCATTGTGTCTAGTTTCATAATTTTTTCTATTTTCTGGCTGGTTGGCTAGGCCAGCAACATCTGTTATGACGTCACCTAATGTTTACCAAACTCTGCCTACCTGCGCAACCATTCAGTCACACAGTGCTCGTACAAAATCCAACACAATTATTTATTTTTTTTATTAATGTATCATTCCAGAACTGCTCCTTTTAAATAAATAAAATAATAAATCAGCTTGACGAAAACAGAGACTACCATTTTCCCCCTTTTTTATAGGAATAACGAAAACATGATCGCTATGCAAAATGCAGTAATGTCAAACAGAAAACCAACAACAGAATGTCAACATATGGAGAACGCATGGGGGTGTGTATATACATATATGTAGGGTGTACATTGTTGTGGATTGTAATTGCGATTTTATTTCAATTTACAAATTTTTGCAGGTTCAGTAAAAATCTGCCACGTCTGGTTGTAAAATCAGATTCCCTTCTCCAGAAGAAGACCCTGGGTTACATTTACTACATGGAAAGATGACAGTAGACATCAAACATATTATGATTGAGTTGCAGCTTCTGGAACGTCACAGGTAATTGTACTGTGCATCATCATCATCTCTCTTAGCTGTCTCCGATGCTACAATGAATGCAAAATTCCTTGATTTATCTAGTTCAGGGGATTGTAGAGCATTTTTGTATGCTAACATATTAAAAAAAAAAAAAAAAAAAAAATTTAATACTAAAATGGAGCAGTTGTGCGAAAATTGATGTATTATACACACTTACATTTAGTTTTTGTATAGTTTTCTAAAAGCAAGAGCCAAAATATTTGTGTGTTAGTAACATTGTGAGGAGAGAATACAAAACTGTCATCGCTCCATGTAACAACGTAGATAGTAATTACATGCACAAGAAATTCACTGTAATACATGACAGTTGTTGCCATCACTGACTTCTTTCAAGAGTCACTCAACTGGTGGTCCTTCAGTAGCCGGCAGTCGGCCCTAAAACCAATTTCATATAGTGTTCATGAAAATTAACGTGTATGTATGTGTGTATGTGGAAATTTTAATACGAGAGCTAAATACATGAGAACTCGTGATAATGTATTAATAATTTTTTTTAAATTTGTGAGGCTAACATTAAAAACAGTTCTGATACCACCAAAATATACCCTTATTCACAAATTAATTCTTGCAACAAAATTATTCTTTAGTTCTATGTAACTCAGTGACTTAAAATTTTAGACAGGAGATTTTCCCTAAACTACCTCCTAATTGTTTCAGATACCCTGTAACATCAACTTGCTCTTTCCGTCTGATAGGGGTTTGTCAGTATGGATTAATTCATGATTTCAAATTTCAGTGCCCCTTCATGTCTTCTGGTACGACAATCTCAGTCAGAACCTACGACTTACCTTCCTGTTGGTCATCCGAATAAATGCAATGAACTGAAGTTGGACATAAATAACAAAGTTGTTTGGGACTGTTTATCAATAGACATAGGACATGGGCCTCTAGAAGAATTACTTAGTGTTGCTGACATTTCTCCTATGGGCCCTAATTGTTTTTCCAAACATGAGAAAAAAATAGGAAATGTATGGCAAGAGGACTACAGCAACAGATGAATGAAACTGTGCAGGAAGAGTGGAAACTAGCCAAAGACAGTGGGAGAATAATTACAGAAGATTTTGTAGAATATGCACAGACCACTGCAATAGTTGATGGTGGCTGGAGTCAGAGGTCATACGATCACCGATATTCAGCTAAATCTGGATGTGCAGTTATTATTGGCTATTATACAAAGAAAATATTGTATCTGGGTGTAAGAAATAAGTACTGCTCCATTTGCACACGAGCAGAGAGAGAAAAGAAAGAACAGACAGCTCACATATGTTACAAAAACTGGTATAGCTCATCAACTGCAATGGAGTCCGACATTATTGTTCAGGGATTCATTTACTGTGGGGTGTACAAATTTAGGCTTGAAAAATTTGTGGGCAATGGTGATTCAAATGTACATTCAGCAATTATTAGTAATGTTTCGTATGGTAGGAATGTGCAGAAGTTGGAATGTGCCAACCATGTTATTTAGAACCTGAAGAAGAATTTGTATGCAATGGCAAAAGGAAAATCAGTTAAGTATCTTAGTAAGTCTAAGATACAGTCCATATGCATTGCGCACGAGGATGTATAAAATACAACAAAGGAAATCTTGAGACTATGAAGATCGATCTCATAAATGTGCCTAACCATCTATTTGGTGACCATACATTTGATGTCAAGAAATTCGTGACAAATCTGGCACAAAGGTACAGCCTTGTACCCTTGATTCTACTCCTTGTGAAGTTATTACAGGAATTAGAGTTCTGGTCAACAAAGTACGCTCAAAATCACACACACTTCTCATGGACTTGACAAGCAACAATGCAGAAATGTTTATGTCATTAGTAGCAAGAATGGTTGGTGGGAAACAGATAAATCATTCTCAGCAAGGTTCATATTCCTGCAGAACAGCAGGTGCAGGTTTGAGTTTCCAGCAACGCTACCAATGGCACAACGCCACGAACTGCAGAAGAAGATTAAATATGAGTGCATGCGAAACCTGACAGGAGCTATGGGCCCCTTGCAACTAAGTCTCCTGCTGCGGGCATGGAACTGGAAGTGCTGACAAAATCTGTATTGAAGAGCATACAAGTCAATCAACAGAATGGGATATCTTCAAGTCTCAAACGAGACAGCAAGCTAACAGTGAACTACGGGTCAAAGAACGAAGACGACGACTAACTGCATTATATTTTGGCAGTACGTGTAAAATGAGAGAACACACATCATGCCTCTCTACAATAGAAGCAATTGTGTATGGAACCACAATGTCAGTTGCAGCTGTGGTACATGGCACAGCTACTGAAGGGGTCGCTATTTCGTAGTATGAAGAACTCACAGGAAATACTGTCCAGAAATTTGGTCTTTTCATTGACACAGAACATTGTTTCCTTGCCACCACTCCTGAAGGCATTGTAGGAGATAATGGAATTCAAGTGTCCATATTCTACCAGGAACATCTGTCCCACTGATGCCGCTAGAAAGCTGAAAACTTTTTTTTGCATTTTATTGGATAGAAAGTTGCAGTTACGCCGTTCACACAATTATTCCTTTCAGATTTAGGGTCAACTCCATGTTACTGGACGTTCGTGGTGCGACTTCGTTGTATGGACATTGAAGGGCATCTCCATTGAAAGAATTGCAAAGGATGACAAGTTTTGAGAAAGTAAAATGATAGTAAAACTCACTCGATTTTACCATTGCTGTCTACTGCCGGAGCTAGCAGATCCCTGCCGTCCTAGAGGGCAAGCGATTTGCAAGCCTTCATACATAACAGATGCACAAAGTGCGGCAAAGAAATGCAAAAATGAATAGAATTACTTAGAGTACACTGCAATAACAATTGCGTGTATGGTAAATTACCTATAGTATATTGTCATTGAACTATGATAATGCTTATTATTTTATTTTGCTTGCATGGCTAGATACTGAAGTATGCATAAGTAATTAATGATTTTCGTGCTGTTCCTTTCGAGTAACAGTAACTTGCTTTTATGGATAGATTTTATTTTGATAGTGATGGCAGCAAAGAGTTTACAATTGGTTCAGTCAAAACAAAGATCATAAAGCTAGTGGTTGAACTGTAAATAGAATAAATGAAATAATTGTTCATAGTTTTATATTAATTTATATTTCTCCATTAGATTTAATGTTACAGTACCACTGAGAGGAGAATCAAATGTTTATTGAAATGTGGTTGTGCTTCTTTGTAGAATGGTATTGTTAAATTTTTTCTGTACTGTTAGATAATATGCTAAACAGGTAAATGTTATTTTAATGTGATACAAGCTAATTGTGGTGGTGTCATGATTGCACATCGTCCAATTTTTATTTCTATAATGTATAACATTTCCTGACATTATATTTTTAAATACGCAATATTGTACTTTTATTGTTACCATGAACATTTATTTTTGAACATTTATTTTTGCAGTGTTACATGAGTTTCTTGTCAGAAAATTATGTTACAATTGTACTACAATACATTTGTAATTTTAACTTTTTTTTGTAACTTTACATCTATGTTAGACATTACAAATGTAAAAGTACATCAAACATTGGTAAAGACTCTGCTTGTTCAATGTATGTTCCTTTGATATCATAACTTGTTTTACTTACTAGTATTTTTAAATACAGTGAGTTGTTGGTCATGATATTTACAATGCATAACTGAATTAAAGAGATCAAATTAATTTTATATGTGTATATACATACAGCAAATTCTGTCTTTACGAATTTTTAAATATTTTTAAGGTCTGGGTACGTGTGTACATCACGCTACTTTTTCGTACACTATTGGCATACTGGCTACCAAGTTACGCTCTTGTGCAATAATATGTATTCTGTACTACAGGGAAATATTACATTTATCATATTATATCATATTATTAAAAGCATTGGGCATAATTTAATTTTATATACGTAAATTTAGATGTAAAAGTAAACAAATGAAAAATGGGAATGTATGACTTTACTGAAATCAAATGCCTTGAACTACCAAGACGATTTAGCAACACCTATGTCGGACGTCGGACAAAAGTAGACCACCTTATATATATATATATATATATATATATATATATATATATATATATATAAATATTTAGTTTTCCTTGATTGCGAAATAGAAATTCGCAGAAATAAAGTAATACACTTACTGCATAACATCAGTGGCACTAACTATAAATAACTGGTGCAAGTAATGTGCTTCAGAAGAGTTTGCCTTCCAGCCACTAAATAACACATGATAGTTCCCCTTGAACTATAGGTCATTTACACAAGGAGCAGGTGAAAGAAAAAATCCAACAAATTACGTTTCTCGAAACAACAAACACAAAGCAACGGTTTAGGTACCATCTTCTGTTAACTTACTTCTAACATGCGGTTTTCATTGGTGGGGCTTTATTATTCACATTTATGTCATTAGAAATTTTATTTTTAAATCACTGAATGAAAAGTACAGAACGCCTGCTATATTCCTTCAATAAGCAATACGTATAGCAATGAAATACTTTATTGTATTGTGTGTGTGTGTGTATGTATATATATATATATATATAAAACCCTATAACAGTATATTAATAACACTTTATCGCACCTTGATAAAATACCAAAAAAAATTATGCATACAAGACTGTTGGAACTACATAACAAAGAATTCTGATGGATTCGTGAACCAGATATTTTTCATTAACCTGGTTACTACAATCACACTAACTACTTTCCTTGATATGCAAGACGTAAAACACTGCATAGATCCACTGACTAGGCATTTCGCCATTATTCTTTGCTTAGAACTCAATAACATGCATTCATTTACTATCCTTTGTCGAACACAAAAATATAAAATCTTTCACTAACACCAGATAGCTGATAAACTAAGGGAATTACAACAATTTCCTTGATTTATTCTAAGTTTTACACAATGTAATGTAAATGAAATGGTCATGAACATTTACTCTTCCCATCCCAAATATGACACACAAATGCAACTGCTAGTCTAGTATTTGTTAGCAAACTATTCGGAACAAATTATAACCTTATTTAGACAAAACTGCGTACAAAAAACTTACTATTGTTCACCAATTTTTGTTCACCTACAGAAATTAATTGTAGATATTATAGTTAGATTTTTGAACTTTAAAAAAAGTAGAAAGCAGTACCCAACACAAACAACTGTTTCCAAAAACGAAACAAGACAAATAAGAGAATGAAGCAATCTTCATATATCTGGTATCTAGCGCAGCATAGCAAACAACTGCATGCAGGAAGCAGTGTTTTCAACTTCTTTGCTAGCATGGCGGCACTACCCATCAGGCAGACCTCAGCTGTGAGTCATCCTGTTTGGTAGGTCAAAGTCCCTCACCCTCCTCCACCACGCGCCAGTCTGGGAAACTCTAGTGCAAGGCCTAAATACCAACTAAACCTGTCATATATATATATATATATATATATAATATATATATATATATATATATATATATATATATATATATATATATATATATATATATATATATATATATATATATATATATATATATATATATATATATATATAATGTGTCATATTAAAAAAAGCACTACCGGTATACGCGTAGTGTATTGAAAATAACATAGCGGTATATGCGGACGCACAGTGTAGTGAAGATAACATGGCAGCATTCATCGCCTCCAAAGGTAAACACAGTCTATGAACGAGGCTCTGTGTCATCTAAGATATCTATAATTATTCTACTAGTAATACGTTTTATCCTCTCGTCAATATAGACAAGGTAAGCTTAGAGTAATTCACCAGAATTACATATGATCCGACATTGCTCTATACATGTATAAACCTTAGCGCAGCGCTATAAATATACCTCATAATGACATTTATGCATTAAATATTCGTTGCAAACAGTATTCTTCCATGTAAAACAATTAAGTGACCCAATATAAATGTATTCTACATAAATCCAATGTATTTTACAGTATAAACACAGCTTTGTTGACAACCATCTTCCCTATTACATTTTTTTTTACAGAAAACTACCTGAAGCCCCTCCAAAATTCCTAGTAATCATGATTACTAATGATCATATCTAACATATCCAGGTATTATTTTCAGATTTTCGAAAAACTCCTACTCTTAAGAATTACCATTAAAATTAATTGTTTCTCAATGAATGTATAAATTATAAAGATAACTGCCAAAACAAAAAATATTCTACTTGTAATTTCTGTAATATGAAAACTTTTATTTATTGTATCTGTAATACCTAATATCTGATATGAAACTTAAAAATATATATTTCACAAAACAAATAAGCAAATATTGTAATCCTTTCTATTGCAAAATTGTTACATGAAATATTACGTAACTCTTTTTGTATGAAAACAGTTATCTACAAAAATTGTGCACAGCGAATGTATTTATTTTAACTTTGATTTCCCATTTAAACTCAGTAGTTGAAATCTAGGAGGTAGTCAGAACCCTTAAGATTCAATTAACATAAATCGTTATCTGGGAGTCTCATGGATGTTCTCTGCTGAAAGAAAGTGTTCACACACACACACACGTCACTATGGATTAAAAAATCAATACAATACAATTTGCTGAAACATTACACATTATGACTGCAAACAACATTATGTTATTGTTAAAACGATTACAAGTACTGGTGTTGCCAAGGAACAAACTCCACTTCTGACAAAGTATTCACGGAATTCCTTCCTGATGCCGTGAGCCATCGCGGTAGAGTTACGTGCCCTAACCTGCAGGGGCAAAATACCAGCATCAAAAGCAACTGTTTGCTTCCACGAATCATCAATGACATTGCCGGTACTAGCATCTTCACTATCCAGGGATCCAAATGGTGCATACAGGTTCCAGGAAGTCTTCTGTTTTCGCAGAAAATCATGCAGATACACACAACAAAGAATGTCTGCAATGTTTGTAACAATTTTCATTTCTATTGGTTTCCTAAATATTCGGAAAACAGATGCCAGCAAACCAAAAACGTTCTCAGCGGTACGACGTGCCCTAGATAGTCGGTAACTAAACACTCTTGTTTGGAGATCCCTTACCCAGTTCCACCGGAAACGGTTTCATTATGTGTTCGTGCAAAGGGAATACATCATCTGCGACAAGTACGAAAGGGACGTTTAAATTTCTTCCAGGTAAGGGTCTTGGATTTGGCAAACACATTCCTCCACAGAATAGTTTCTTTGTGAATTCAGAATGCTTGAACACACCACCGTCTGATACTTTCCCTTGGCATCCAACATTGCAATAAACAAAGCTGTAGTCTGCATCCACAACTCCTAACAGCACAATACTATAACATCCTTTGTAGTTGTAGTCGATTGCACTACCTTCTGGACGCTATCACAATGTGCTTTCCGTAAACAGCACCAAAGCAGTTCGGAAGTTCCATTTTGCTTCAATGTTACTAGCAATTGCATTATAGCCTTCTTCATTTGATTTCACCTGAAACAAATGTATAATATTCAAGCTATAAAAGTACTTATATTGTCAATCAGTTAGTGAACTTAAAGTATACGCAGTAGCAATTGTCCACACGAATGTGTTTTGTTTTTGCTAGGTTGCTGAAGTAAACTAAGAAATGCATACAGAGTGCATTGTACTTCAGAGTCCTCATACCGAATCTTTGAACGAAGGAACAAGTGGCAATTTCGACTCTACGAGATCCAAAATTAACAAAAGCAAGAGTAAGAGAGATCAGAGAGGAAGCAGCATTCTAGATAATGAAAAGTGTGACTTCAAACATGAAAATAAACTATGTGCATGCTTCCTTTGGACAGTTTGTAGTTCACAAGATACGGAAGCTACCACCTCCTTGATTACAGAACATCGCTCAAAACCGTATCACTAACATTCTCTTTGAGATAGTCACAGGAGTGTGTTCAGTTGTCTCTCCATTCCAACCACTAAATTACCCACAAGGGCCAAGTTCCACGAGTACCTCAACCTCACAGTAATATATATAGAACTGAATGTGCCTAATCATGCTGAAGGAGTTTATGTTTACGGCAATGACAGTAGTAGCAATGTGGTTGTGCAGGAGTAATATGTTCATATATATTGAATGCACCAGCAATTCTTATATTTCGTATCGCTAACTTCATTACAAATATATTGAATTGTCTTTAAAATTGTTAAATTATCACGGTTTCATTCACTGAGTAAATATATCAATACACATTATATTTCACTGTATTTTCGAGTGACTCACCTTTACGTACTCCCTCAAAACTTGTGTAAAGCATTTCACAGTTTCTGGTACAATAACAGTGATGCTATGCACTGAAACTTTAAACAAATATTTCAGGCTCTGGTAAGTCTCCCATGGCGAGAAATCTCAGCATCAGAAGAAGCCTTGTTCCTGCAGGAATCGCTTCTCGCATTACGGTGTCTTGTTTACAAATGAATGGTTTCACTTTTTCTATAAGTAGCTCAAAGTCCTGCCGTGACATTCGCGTGAAGTTATTAAACAGCACTTCTCCGTCCCATTGCAGTTCTCGCAACATTTTATTTTGTCTTGCTTTTAAAGAACTCTTTTTGCCAGAGTGTCCTCTTTCTTGAACGAGACACAACTATACACAACACAAACTACAGCAACCACCGCACTATCGACGGACATAATTGAAACTGAACTCTTGTGCATAGCACAGCATGTAGATAGGAACGAGCAACGCGTCTTCACGCATGTGCATTTTGCTTCTTCATCATGCAATATTGCATGCGCTAGAGGCGATAGTGCACAGTGCAAGTTGCACAAAAAATCGCATTGTCTGGACGTAGCTTTAGAATATTTGAGGTTGGATTTGATAAAAACATAGCTGCCAGACAGGGTGCAAGAGTGAGCTGCGAGTGAAGTGTGTCGTTCGTTCACTCCCCCTCTTGCACTCTTCCCCCCACCCCCCTCCTCCGGGTTGAGACAGACAAGATGACTCTGCGATGATAAGAGTGAATGAGAGAGTACTCTCTCTGCGAATTGGGACACAGCCTCAAAGAAGAAAATTAGCAGGGCTTTAAAAAGTGCTCACTTTACCGTGAACAGCCAATATCAAATGTAGCAATGCTACTGAGCGTGTGTTGAGTATATGCTAAAGGTTATAACTGCGAGGCTGTGTTCGATTTCGGTGCAATGTGCCCTTGTTCCCTTTCATAGATATTCTGTGGAATTTAAATTTATGAGTTTAGTCTTTGTGACGTTGCAAGTGTTTTCTGCAGCCCTAAAGAGATGTAAACACAGAACAAACACAAACAAATGAAACAATTGCGAATCGAAAACTATCTAGGACTCGAGAAGGGCAAGTTGTTCGTGCCCTTGGATGAAGGGGACATTTTAGGGTGCATAATGTGCCCTTGCTGGAAAATTCGGACAGCGGCACTGTGACGTCACGTCCGGGATGCACTTTTCAAGAGCACGAAGCCAGATAAGGGAAGAGCCCTCAGCTGGCTAATTCGAATACTGCCCGAATGTGTTAGTTACACATGAATTGTATCCCGGGCTTTACCAGTAACTACCATCGTTTCAAGGATGCAACTTGCTGTTAAGCTGTTACAGTACAACATACGGGTATGCAAGCAAGTTGCATTAGTGTACTTACACCAAAACTTTCACAGTATTCATCGCAGCTGTAGTTCTATAATCAATAAATACAGTGGAGACAAAGCAAATAAATGTCAATGCAGCCAGAACACTTAATGTATACGCCAAAATTGCGTTTCCTCTTGTCAACACGGAATGCATTTTTTCTTTATTTTTTCCGTTGTCAAGAGTTTAAAGTCAAATTTAAAGCTGCCTTAGAACTACAAATAATATTTGTATTAACATAACCGAAATACTAAACAACCATGCTCACTCCGCACACAAACACATGAATACAGCGTTCCTTCCACTTCCGCTCAACGACGTGTTCCCAATGTCCCAAACATAAAATAAAAAAAACTACATTCTCAAAGATGTTCCATTCATGGGAGAAAATTACCTCTCTTCTGAATAAAAAAATACTCGCGTTTCGATTTCTCCAAAACACAACACCATATTTAAGTTAATAAGCTTTCATAAACTGGATCTCTTTACTAACATCATCGTGAATTTGGTATCGATTGCGCACTGATGTTAGGCCCTTGTCATAATGTCAATTTTTTTCTGTAAAACCCGTTCCGATAAGTTTGGTCAAATAAACATTGATAGTTATGACGTCAATCAAACATCATAAACACTGACCTATTTGCATATAATATTTCCCATTACCATCGCATTGCGAAATATACACAGCAAAGTAGTTCCGTAAAACATTCGCAGCAGCATCGGTGTACATTCTTCCTCCGTCATTCATTCGCGGCCAATCTTACGCATAAACTGCACGATGGAAAAACACAAGCTTGGTGCACTGACATCAAAATGACCGGATAATACCATAAAAGTGAGAACTTGGGGGTTTGCATCAACGGCAATCAAAGGGCAGGTTTGTTGGGTTTGGAAAAGTGCGCAGTGTTGATTTTACGAATGATTCTACAAATAAATTATATATTGCTAATGAACGAACTAACGTGACTTTGATAAAGAAAACTCGCAAGGATTTTGATAGGAAAACGTGCTTTTAAGAGGTTGCGAATTTGACTAAAAGTAAGTTTCCGTGTTTTGTAAGTAATGCATTTCGAAATTGTTACTAGAATTATTGAAATGCACGAGGCCTAAAAACGTAGCACTTTCAACACTTTTTTAGTGTATTGTTTCTTAGCCTATATCATGGATCCAACGAGTGCAAGGTTGCCTTCTGGCAAAGTGTGTGTGTGTGTGTGTGTGAAAGTATGAGTGTTGCTGCCTCTGTACGAATACGAACAGCGATGTATTAATCACGTTTTTTTATATTGCAGTTAAGATTTCTGGAAGTTACAATAATCTGAATATTATTTTCATACGAGCAACATTTCCACCGCTCCATCTATAACATCAGAAACTGATGCTCATGGAATACTGGGAACAGGTCACGTTGAATTTTCTGGAGCGATGATAGTGAGGTGTAGGAATGATTATACCCGACAGGCGCCAGACACTATCAGGCGACGTCAATGTTGATGCTGCTCCTCTTAACCTCGTGGTTGTGGGCCGTCCGCCCGGGACCAATCTCCTCGCTGTTGGAGTTGAAGTGTTGACTTCCACCATGTTGAATACTGCTCCAGTTGAACGTGATTTACTAAATAATAGCCTGGCGTGTGCCACGTTCTGACCCCTAGACCATTCACTACTTCTGGAGCAGAAACCCATACAGCTAGCTGACCGCCACCGTCCGTGCCGTGTACAGCCAGTGTTACATGTGCGTGACTCAGTTTGATTCGAATAGGCATGCTGTAGGAAATGTATATTTAGAGTTTGTTTGCATTTGTTTTCCATGGCCCTACAGTGTTTGTTTTAATTGCTTTGTTCTTTTCAGTGTTAATGAGTGTTTAAATGTGTTACTGTAATTTACCAGGCCATTTTCATATTAAATATTATTTGTTGTCATGTGGCTATGTGGTCCGAAACACACCGCACCATGTGAACCAGTGTGACATCTGCTTCCAGCTTGCCTCAAGCCTAGATTTGAAGTCCTTTGTGATTACTTGACTTTGGCAAACTTGCCGAAAGCTTAAATTAGACTTGCTGTGCAAGCTTTGTGATACAAGTTTGAATCAAGCTTGTCTCAAGTCTAGATTTGAAGGCCTTGTGATTATTTGCCCTCGGCAAACTTGCCGAAGAATTGAATTTAACTTGCTGCAGACTTGAATTTAAGTTGCCGCGGCTAGGGAGGGTCTCTGCGGATCAGATGCTTAATAGCCTTTATATATGGGCTAATCTATTTTCTGTATTTGTGTGCTTGGGTAGTAAGTCATTTAAATACTGTAATTATACATTCGTAAATAATATGTTTCATGTAGTGTTTCTTAATACTTAAGTGGGTAGCTAATGGCCCGATACCTCGTGTCGTGATTATGTAAGGTTATCTTTTCATTTACATATATATATATATATATATATATATATATATATATATATATATATATATATATATATATATATGAGAATCTTAAAATCAAAAGTGAAGGTAAACAACTACGGGAAATATACATATTAATTCGTATTAATCGATTTGCTTTAGAACTCTTGCAAAACATAATGTGTAAAGTAATTTCATTTTACATGAATACTTGGAAGAGTAATTGCTAGCATTCTAGACTGTGGACAAGAGGTTTGCGAGTTCAATACCAGGTTCTTCCAAAGATATTTAATAACCGTGAAAAAATGCTAAAGATGACATACATGAAAGTGGAAAATTAATCAATATTATTTGGGGTGAAATATAATTATATTTCGGCTTTGAAAATGCATGGCAAGCTGATTATACATGGACAGGTTTTCCGCAAGCTAGCCGTGGCAGGCTTGGCTCAAGCTAGCCGGGCATGTTGACTAGTTAGCTTGATTCAAGCTTGATTCTGGCTTAATGGCTTGTCGTAGCAAGCTTCATTTAAGCTTACAGCCTTGTCATGGCAAGCTTGTTTCAAGCCTGAAACAGTTTTGTTCTTCTATGTGGGGAGGGATGAGATTCTCCCCTTAAAGAGAACTGGGCAATTCTATGTCGCACCCACTAAGTGCACTCAGCATCGCCATGTTTATGTAACTGTGCAAAATATGTGGAAGAGAGATCGTGCAAGGGTCGCCCAGGCAATCCTGAAAGGGGAGAAGGATGGAGCAGCTGTATAGTTACCGCATGAGACAGCCGAGTGGTGGGTTGAGCTGTTTTGTCGGTGAGGGGCATGATCCTCAGGAGATCACTGAGGAATATCTGGCTGACTCACATGGAATGGCTTGCACAATTTTCTTGGAGGAGGTCTAATGAGCAGAGATATCTGGACAGAGTGCTTTAGGCGCAGATGGGGTATCTGTTGCCCGAAGAATTCAAGTTGGAATGGCTGTTGCACCTGAGAAAAGGGTGTTTCTCAACTCCTATGGGTTGGCCGAAAATTTCACCTTGTCAGAAATTCTCTTTTTGGCGACATCCCAGATTAAGTCGGTTTATGCTGCTGTATTAGATGTCAAAAGGGCATTTGACACAGTATAGTATGTGCCTCTATTGAATATCTTGAGGTTGCGTAGTTCCCCACGTCAGTTAGTGTGCTATATTCATAAGATCTATGCACTGGGTACAACGTCCATTCTACTCCCAGGGCTGATCAGGAAAGACCTATCTGTAAACCAGGGTATATGCTTCAGGAGGACCATTTATCCCCCATACTGTTCAATCTTGTGATGGATGCAGCCCTTGCAGAAAGGAATCGGAGTCTTGGTGGTAAGCTGGGTGAACATGTCGTTTCTTATTTGGCATTTGCAGATGATCTTATTCTGGTAGCAAGCTCACCTACTGGTCTGCAATCGAATCTGGATACCTTGGTGAGGGGTCTGGCCACTGTCGAGTTGGTGATCTCACCCGAAAAATCCCACTCGCTCTCTCTTGTAAGACTTGGAAAATTAAGGTCCTGACAGAGGCTACATTCAAGCTTTGTAGAAAAATATCTTAACCCACTTGGCATAACAAAGTTTAGGAAATACTTAGGTATTCACAGCAAGATGTATAAAGGCTTTTAGGAAGGAGATCGAGGAACCGCTTAGGCGGATATCTGAGGCTCCACTAAAGACATTTAAGATGATGGCGATTCTGCAGATCTTCTTGATACCATCATGTATATACCAACTCTAGTATGCATGAGTAGGTATTAGTATTCTGAAGGCCTTAGATATTCTTGTGAGGGATGCAGTGAGAAGGCGGCTAAAACTTCCGAGAGATGCAGCTGTCGGATTTTTCCATGCTCCTTCTAGTGCCTCTGGACTTGGTATTCCATCCTTTTTAAGGAGCATTCCCATTTAGATTCTGGCACATCTGATGAACGTGTCCAAATCAGAATATCCACCAGCACATTCTCTGGTTGATTGTCCTTATTCTTCCAGAAGAGTGGAATGGGCCAAGAGGGCAGCAGTGATTGGTGGTCACTTTCTTGACTCTACTTTGAAAGTGAAGAACTTTTGGAAGGCTAAACTCTTTGGTTCTGTAGATGGAAAAGATTTGGAACGACATAAAGGGTCGAAACTGTCCACTGCCTGTATAGTATCAGATGCGAGGATGATTCCGACTAGAGATTACATCTCGTACTTACAGATTGTAAGTAATAGTCTGCCAACCAGGCTAAGAACTAGTCGTGAGAGTTGTGCAGATGGAGTGCTCCCAAAATGTCGAGTAGCATACAGTAAGATCAAGTCGGTTAATCATATCTAGCAGCAATGTGTACGAACCCATGAAGCATGTATGGCGAGACACAATAACATCGCTCATGTTATTGTCATCGCTGATCGATAACTGAAGAGAGGTTGGAGCATAAAGAAAGAACCGTGCTACCAAACATATGCAGGAACTGAGGAAGTGTGATATAGTTGCTGTTGATAAAGAGAAAAGGAATGCAGTCATCTTGAATATCCAGATTGTCCAGGCCAATAATATTCAATGGTCCTATGACACCAAAGTGAAGAAATATGGGGGGCCAAATCTTCTTGATGCTGTCAAGTCTGGGTATAATGCGAAGGAGGCGAGTGTAATTCCAATTACACTCACATGGAAGGGAAGTTGGTTTGAACAATCAGCAGTGGAGTGGCAAGAGGTGGTTGGTGAAGGACGTTTTCTGAAGTCCTTGGTACACAGAGTCCTGTTCGGCATATTCTAGTGTTGGAGACGGTTTCAAAAGTCCACCATCATTGATTGAATCCATATAGGTTTTCTTGTTTGTGCACTATATATAGCCATGGCTAAAAAGGGGGGAGGGGATTGCTGACCCAGTGTATTTCTATAGCCAGTGTATCTCTTGTTTTTTTTGTTTTGTGATTTTCTGGCGGTGAAAGCTCCTGTTCGTGGCAGCTGGGTGCTAGGCATTACTGCAGCAGACAATCTCAGGGTTGAGTTATCTGTCTGGGCTCTGGTCACGCTGGTGTTTGTGGTTCTTTCTGCACATGTGGGAAATAATGTAGTCAATGGCAACTTACCCCACGGAACTTCCAACTATTCTAACTGATCCCTATTGGGCGTCGGGATGCCGTGCATCAGTTAAGACAAAGTTGAATTCTGAGGCGATATTGTACTTACTGATGTTGTGTTTGCCATAGTAGCAGTTAAGTAGCCATCCTCTTCCAGCTGATCCCTATTGGGCATCGAGATACCGGGCGTCGGTTGAAAAGCTGACATAATAGTAGTTGTTTTAGGCGGGTTTGTTTTGATTTGTATTTTGTTATCTTCTGCCGCCTTACTGGAAGATGCTCAATCCCTATTGGGCGTCGAATCACTGGTCTCCTTTGCTGGAGCATTGGAATCAACTGTTTGTTCGGAATCAGAAGGGGAAGAGGTGGCATGTATTCCCTCACCTGTCTCCCTTATGTCGCCCCAGTGTAATTTTATGCTTTTCCTCGCACTGAGTTTTACCCTGTAGGTAGTGTTTCCCAGTTTGCTGTTAATGTGATATGATCCACTCTATCTAGCCGCTAATATAGCACAAAAATTTTGGTTGACTGCTGATTGCAGGTGCTCACGTATGTAAACAATTGTCGGCCGTGATTGCCTGGGAAAGGGTTGGTTGTGGTCACAGAGGAGGTGAACAATTTGGAAGGAAAGTTTTTGGAAAACTTTTACCCAGTAGGCGAGAGAAGTCGCCATTGCAGCATCAATGATGATGATGTGGTAGAGCTGTGGGCCAATCATCCTGACCAACATTCCCACGATGTTCTTGTTGTTTACCTTGTATGGGGCCTCATTTGTTTGCTAAACGAGGGTCTCTTCGGGCGGCCCAATCACCGCATAGTATTGCGAAATAATTACAAACACTTAGATTGGCACAATTAGACTTCGTACGTGTGGATTGTTAAGGCCAACCACACGCCCATATAAGCTATACACTAACACTTGGAATACGTTGCAGCACACATGAAAATAAATAATGACCCTTTTAAAATGGACATTAAACTTGCATAGAAACTGGTGGGTTGAAGGGCCCGTGCCCTGAAATGCCTCTTGGTGACTGAAATATAATGCACTCGTCAGCTGATGCTATTTATTCTGCGAAGTTACAGTTCCCTCTAGGAGAACAACTGACATGGATTTGGCAATTTTGTCTGTGGTGAAGGGTACACTAATTAAAAAGCTCTATAGCTACATGAAAATTATGTGTGCTGTTAAACTGATAAACTCCCCAGGAGATGCAATTCATGAGGAGGCGAGGAGAAATGTCCCAGACATCAGAAAACGAAAAGGTTTCAAAATATTACACAATTGCTGAACAATTACTGGCAATAAAAAATTAAGAGCCATTCCGGCAGTAAAAACCGCAACCGCGATCCCACACGTAACCTTCCCCTCAAGGTGCGACTTCCTGACTAACTTCCTGCTGTGGTATGAGGGCTGGCGAGCATGGGGCCACGTGCCGTGGAGGGATCTACTTGCAAACATGGAAGAACTTTTACTATTACATTATGCAAAGCGATACTAAAAACACTGCAGAAATAAATGAAACAAACATACATTTAGGCCTACCTCGCTAACATGATGGAACGAAGTGGACAAAATACTGATGGGGTTGAAAATGAATGTTTATAAAAACACAACACTTGCAAAAACCATAACAATTGAAGCATGAGGACTTCCATGAATGTCATCTTTATGTATTGCACACACGTCCTTATTATGTGTCCAGAAATACCCTCAGTACGTTAAAAACCCTTTCTATGCATGATCACGTGTTTATGTATACCTCTGTCCTTGTCTCGGGCTGCTTAGCGCACCTGGTTCTGCATCACTTACACTTTAATACACTTGCTTGAAATTGAACTCGCTTTCACCATTCCTGCGCTGCAAGTCGCTACTCACAATTCGCTGTCGATCACACGGCGAGTGCAAGTGCATGCTCTACTGGGGAAGCGATTGATGTGGCATATTGCCTAAATCGGGGTGCGACACATGTCAAACGACACCCCCTACCCTTTTCTGAGGGAGTTTGTGGGCCGATGCTGCTACCTGCAGCACTGGGGTGTCCTCTGGTTCCTCCGAGGGCGCAGGAATTAGGTCATTACCCGCTGAGCCGTTTCTCCTCCTGGTGCCACATTGTTCCTGCAGCGAGCCGTGCCGCGATTGGCTGAGGCGCATCCACAATGGTAGCACTTGTGAGATGGGTGAATCTGGTATGAAGTTCTGTGGAGGCGTAGTGAGGCCAAGGACCCGCTGCCCTCACTCCCACAGTCGCTGCTGCTGCCACTCTCATCTCCTTGCCTGATCCTACTGTTCTGCTTCTTCCTACTATCTTCCTGCATCCATTCGCCCTGCTGCAATCCCTGGGCGCGATACAGAATATCTGCTTCCTCCTGTCTGCTAGCGTGGTTTTCTCCTTCTCCTTCCTCCTCTCCTGCCTGTCCTTCTTTCACACCTGCTGGTACACCTGCTACTGTTGACTTTTTCTGAGGTGCTGCCACAGGAATGGGTGGCGTATCATCAGCGACAGAATTTGTAGGCGCTTCGCCATCGGAGACACTAGGGTATGCATTCGGTAGCTCCTTGTCGGGTGTGGTGAGGCCAGGCAAAGGCGGGACTTCTACCCCTTCTCCTTCACTCCCTGCTGAAGGTATCGGTGTAACTCTCCTTCCTCCTGCATTCTCAGGGAGCTCGTCCTCCCCGAGGTTGTCATGAGGCTCACCAGTTGGTTCCCCCAGATACTTCGTTTGTGGTGAAGCTGGAGCTACCCTTTCTTCCTGAAGTGCCATGGCACCTCTATCCTCTCTTGCAGCATCGGCGAGCCCGGCAGCGCCATTGTGGTCATGGGGTCGAGGATCACCGAAGGATTATCTTTGTCGTGGACGATAGCTGGTATGAGCCGGATGTCGTCCCGATGCAAACTCCCCCTTTTCCTGTCGATGCGGGGCATGCAGGTGGTAGGTCCTAACCGCTCGAACACTCGGAGCAGCCCACTCCACTTAGCCATGAAGCCCGTTTAAAAATCATTGCATTCGGTGGACTGCAGATGAGCCTTGACATACACTTACTGGCCGATCTGTGGAAGCTATGCCGGTTTTGTTGTGGTGGGTAGCCATTTCACTGCATAGTGTACATGCTGTTCGCATGCTTGCCATTACCATTCCCTGTGTGCTGGTCGGTTGGCACTACTGCTGGGTGCATCACTGCTGTCTGGTCTCTGGCAGTTACTTTCCTCTGGCAGGCGCAGGTTCCTGCCCAGGATCACCTCGGCAGGTGTTTTGCCTGTAGTGGCATTGACATGCCAGTGTAATGTGTACAGTGCGGTGGCATGATGTTCCGGCCAAATGGCATGTTGTTCGCCCACACAGAGATGCAGCTGAACCTTTAACTCTAGGTTGTGCTGCTCCATGGGGTTGACCCTGTGATAGTACATGATCATGGTAATGTAATTCACTCCCTACTACATACACAGCTAACGCCACTGATTCCTGGTAAACCGGGTCCCATTATCTGTGATTAAAATTTTTGGGAAAGCCCCAACGTGGGAATAACTCTTCACTGAGCACTCACACAATGTTATTGGTAGGTGCACTGCTAACGGCGTAGGCCTCGACCTACTTGGAAAAATTGACAGTCACCATGAATAAAAATTACTTCCCATTAGTTGATCTTGGATAGGGTCCCATTAAGACAATGGTTTTCTCGGCAGGCATGGCTATGTTGTTGCCGGCCATCCGTTCTGAGACTTTTGAACAAATTACACTTATTGCATTTTGGCACCAAACTGCATGTTTGCCTCGTTAGCCCTGGCCAAAATAAATGCTCCATAATATTTCTGATTTTCTGGTCCACACTGGGGTGTCCTGCTACATCGCCACAGTGTGCATGGACGAATACCTGTTCCCGCACACACATAGGGACAAAAACCCACCATTTCCCCAGGTTTCACAGCAAGCAAGTTTCTAAGTGGCTGGTTATAGCAAGCCAGTTTCAACCATGCCTTGTTTGCATTGACGTTTTTTATTCTGCTAGAATTGACAATCCTTCTGCACTTGTTTCACCTGCTCAAAAAGTTCAGATATTCGCACTACATTTTCTACACCACTCACTTGCTGTACATGGATTTCTGAAATAGTCTCATGGTCGCATGGCAGAAGAATTTCTTCCCATTCAGCCTCATCTTGCCAAATAACCTGCTCATCTGGCGCACGTAACAAAGTATTGGCTAACTGGTTCTCCTTCCCTGGTACACGTTCCTTACAAAAATCAAACACTTGTAAATGCAAAGCTCACCGGACTAACTTGTTTCGTGCTTCACACATGTTATGCAGCCACAGGAAGAATCTATTATAGGTATGTAACATGAAGCGTTGCTACACCAGATACACCCGATATTTTTTATCGCCCCTATCACAGCGAGGCACTGGCATTCATTAAATTCGTAGCGCCACTCGGTAGGGCCTACTTTGGCGCTAGCAAAGTCAATAAGTACCTCTCTCCGCTGTCGACTAGTTGGTACAGCATTGCAGCTACTCCCTCCTGGCTCGCTTCTCTCTGTAAATACAAGTGTCAGTGTCGGACATGTGCAGAATTTGTTTTGATTTCCTGGAATGACTTTTCTGCTTCGTCTGACCACTGGAACCAGGTCTGTGGTGAAAACTAATTGGTTAATGGTGCCGTAAGCACTGAAACATTTTGAATGTGATCCCTAAGCCAATTTATAAGTCCGAAAAATTTTTGAAATTGTTTTCTTGTTTTGGGCCTTGGATATTCTACAGTTAATTTAAGTTGTTTTGGATATGGCTTATTACCTTCTGCATCTATTACATGTCCTAAAGAGTCAATGCTGATTTTACCAATATAGGATTTTTTCCAGTGCTCAAATCAGACCAATAATCGCTAATCTTCCCAACACAACAGATAGGTGATGTAAGAGCTCTTCCCACATGGACAATACAATTACACCATCTAGGTAGGCCATGGTGTACTCGCATATTAAGCCGTCCAACACACGCACCATCATAGATTGTAACATAGCTGGGGCACACTTAAGCCAAAAGGGCATGACGCAAAACTGAAACCGGCATCCATCTGGTGCGGTAAAGGCTGTTTTGGCGAGATATTCCATTTTTACAGGTACTTGCCAGTAGCCAATTTTTAAATCAAGAGATGAAATTATTTTAACCTGTCCTAGCGAACATAAGGCGTCTTTTACACTGATATATATAGCAGAAAACAAAGTTTTAGTTACTTGATTGAGTGACCAAAAATCGACACAAATATGCCACATCCCATCTTTCTTAGGCACGAGCATGATTGCGGAATTATAAGTGCTATCAGTCGGTTCTATGACTCCATCGTCCAACATTTCTTAAAATTTGCTGTTTGAATATTTTTGCCTGGTGTGGTAAATAGCTATGTGGTGGCATACGAACACGTTTAGCATCTAACGGGATTTCATATTCCGCTACTGTAGTCCGGCGTAGACCATCTCGTTTACCAAATACATCCAGCATTCATTCAGTAAACACTGGAAGGATGCCTGATGTTTGGGCAGTATGTCATGGACAAGGTCACCTAGCGCAACAAATGGTAAATGGCTTCTTATCCAGGGTGTACACTGTGCGCCTCTCCTTTTCTCCTAAATGAATTCTACGTGCAGCCGGTTATACAATCATATTCTGCTCGGCCAACCATGGGATTCCTGAAATAAAGTCCTCCCAGATTTCTGGCATGACAATAGCTGTTTTTAGGATACTGATATTATCTGATACTAACGGTGATTTGAGCTTGGCTTAATGCAGTGCTATTTTTATTTTTGATATCTAGTCTGATAACAAAATTTACAGGTTTCACTTCTTATGGTTGAACGAATTCTGGGCGTATTAAATTATGCGATGCTATGGTATCAACGAAGGCTTGTCATTTATGACCATTCACGCTCACAACAACCCGAATGAACTGCTGCTTACAATTACTAACCTTTTGTAATAATGCTTGTTGTGGTGTCTGATCCAATTGGTTATTTGATGGGTCAGGGGTGGGAGAGACGTCCGGCCTCTTCACCCATGCATCCCGTTTCCCTGCTTCTTGTTGGCTGCTGCTTGAATACTTTGTAAATGTGGGTTCTTGGGGCATTTGTTATACCATTGATATGCTGGTGTGGGACAGTATCGATATGGATGTCGTGGCGGTAGATTTGGGTACCATCACGTGATTGCACTTCTGTACTGTGATTTGCACTTTCCACTTCCTCTCTTATTTCGCTTGAAATAGTGGCCTATTCACTTGCAGAGGCCTGGAGAAATTTTGTTTATGTTGGTCGAATGATTAGGGGTTTGGTTGCTGTACTGAGGTAGGGTTGAATGTCCCCTTGTTTCTTTCTGCTCGTGGTCCCATTTAACTGCTCCCGAATCTCGATGCGGTTGTTCGTGATTGCGCTCCAGCAGTTTAGCGGCGTGCATAACATATCCAACAGCTCCATTCAGTAGTGGTATTAATGCTGCCCTAAATTCTGGTCTTGCTGTTTCTGTCATTATCTCCAGGATCTCCCTCTCCGGCAGTTGCAGGTGGATCTGGCGAATCGAGTGTGTCTTGCAGGTGGTGAAGTCAGATAAGAGCTTGTTTGGTTGTTGTTCTTCTAGAAGGAGACGACTCTGTGCTTGTATCGAGTTGAACACACCTTGGAAAAGGCTCTGAAAAGCGAGGTGAGACTCCTGCCACCGCAGCCCATAGTGATTAAGAGAGTGCCACCAAGACCGTGCATCTCCTTGGAGCTGCACACCAACACAGCATGACCATTTTTTTACTCCGTATCTGGTGAGTCTGCTCGCGCAGTCCTCCAGAAAGACAGTGGGGTCCTCCGACGATGTTCCCGCGAATGTGAGCAATATCTGAAAACGTCTGGGTGTCCTCACATGTGCTTGTCCTTGCGGTGGTGTACTGTGGTTAGGTTCTGTGTTTCCCGTTTCTCTTGCCGTCTCTATTGTTGTCCTTGTTGCTGATGCTACTCCTGTGTGTGGTCCCATGTAGGGCATTGCGGATGGTATAGTCGGGTAGGTTTTTTTTTGTTTTCTTGAGTTCCATAACTTGGCATATTAGAAACCAAGTTCATGGAAACTCCCTGCAATTTTTTCTAGAGTACCTGGTTGAAACAACCTCTACCTCCTGCCTATGGGCCTAAGTCATACATTTGTAATACCTGTTGTGTTATTCGAGGTATAATCCCTTCCCTGGTGTTAAATAAAGAAAAAGCTTAGTACCTTACTAAATCTAATGCAAAACTATTATTATCATTATTTATTATTATTAATTTTAATTTTAATTTTTTTCCTCTTTGTATGTTAGTGTAACGTGTAGACCCCAGTCATAATCTAATTGATCAGTATTTACTTTAACATTAAACCTGCCCCCTCCTGGGTAACATATGTGCCCAGACGATGCTTCCCTACTTGATTCTAAAGGCAGCTGTGAAAGCTAAACCTGAAGGGTTAGGTCTGTCTGCAAGTTTGCTTAATACTAAGAGAAATCATTAATCAAAATAATGATTTTGTTCATTAATTTATTATTGACTTGATATATTACATGACAATATACACATGGTGTTTAGATTGGTGAAGTGTGTAGTGTTTCAGATTAGTGTGGTGTGATTTGTCCATGTGTGTGCCTACTAAGTAAAATGCTTGTTGTCTATTATCTTGTGCCCTAGTTGGACCGGGCTCTCTCCCCAGTTTTCAGGGTTCCTAACAGGCTCCACCGGCTAGCGTGGCGCTCGAGGGTGATACCACCAGCACTGGTCCTGCCAGGCAATCCCCTACTTTGGTTCCTGCCCTCAATCTGTCCTTGTGAGTGTGTGTTCTTCTTTGTTAACTGATTAGAGTCATGAATCATGTCTACCATATTTACCCAGTACCCGGACAACTGGATTTTTGTGGTTCTTGATGAATTCATAAAAATTCTTGTTTGCCTTCTTTATTACCTCTCCCACATATCCCATGCTTGTTCTTTGGTTGATTGATTCTGTTGTGAACCTTGATGAATTAAGAATGCTTTTTTAGTATTTGTTTTGAGTTATCTGTAGTTTTTCCTGGTGTGTTTTTGCTGAAGTGCTCCAACCTTCACTGCCATACAGCAAGACTGCCCTTATTGTTGCCTTGTAGAGCATATTTTTTTAAATGCACATTTTGTTCGATTTGAGGAGATGGTATGCCTGTAGGAATTAACCCCTTGCTGCATTTGCGATATTTGTTATGTGTATCTGCCAAGAAAGTTTTTCATTGAGGTTTACTCCTAGATACTTTATAGTCTTTTTGATTGGAATTTCCTCATTGTAGAGGTGGAGCATTATATTGTCGTCTCTTCCCCTGTGAAAGATTATTGCACCACTCTTAGTGGGGTTGACTCTAATAACCCATTTCTCCCAGTAGGCCTCTAGTTTCTTTAAGTACTGTTGTAATTTTGCCTAAGTATAATATAATAGTTTTTTGTCTTTAGCATAGATTGTGGTGTCATCTGCATATAATGCGATTTTTGCTGTATCTGCTTTTAGGTTATCCCTGGTGTATAATGTGTAAAGTAACAGGGACAATACTGATTCTTGCGGCACTCCTGCCTCTATCTTCCTTGTAGTTGACTTTTTCCCATCCAGTGTGAGACAGAAACTTCTGTTTTCTAGGAAGTATGAAATATCTTCCAGTAGGTGTCTCTGCGATGCCTGCTTCAATTAGTTTGCATTTGAGGTGTTGGTAATGTACCTTATCGAAGGCTTTTTCAATTCCATAAATACTGAGACTGTTTTTTCCCCTTTGTTAAGGCTTTGTACTGCATACTTTGTGACTCTTGTGAGCGCATGTATTGTCGAGTGGTTTGCCCTGAAATCCATTTGTTGATTTGGGAGTAGCTTTGTTTTTAACGATTTTTTTAATTCTTGTATTTATAATTTTCTCGAACGTTTTTGAAAATGTGTTAAGGAGACTTTTGGGCCTTCTGTTTTGCGGGAAGATTGCCTTTATTTCCTGGTTTTGGCAGGGTCATAATATTTGCTATTTTCCAGTCGGGTATGTTGTTGTCAGTGGCGGTAATATATTAATGGGTACAAGGGTGTCGGATACATTTTAGGCATTGGTGGAAAGTATGTGTTGATTGGTAGGTATGGTAAGGGAGTTGTGTTAGGATGGTGTGGCGGTAACGTTTCTGACACTAGTGGTTGACGTATCCCGCAGCTCACCACATACACACTGTTTTCACGTGGGTGTTGCTCTCTATCCTGCTTCTCCGCTGTATATGCGATGCGTTTCTCCCCTCCTGCGGCTGGTGTAGTAGCTTACTGTTTCTCATCGATCCTGTTTGCTACATCTCTTGCTTGCCAATTAAAATTTCTTAAGGTTCTCTCATTACTACTTGCCTGGATAAGACATGTCGACAATAAGTTCTGAACTTGCTGTTGAACATTACATTGAACGTCACTGGTGTGACAGGTACCGCACATAAACAATAGCCCACTTGCGGTTACTTGCTCCTTTTCACTAAGAAATTCTCTATGAAATTCTTTTACAGTCCCGACAATGTAGAATGATTGCTCCTTGCCCGTCACAAATGAGGTTGTCGCAATAATGTGGTGCATGATAATTGGGAGTGTCTGATTCCTTCTTTACTGCTTCTGATTGCATTGTTTCAGATTGTAAAGTATATTTAATAGCATAAAATAAATGTTAACATATTCCCCCTCAATACATCCCCCATTATAATATATAATGGAAAGGGATATAAAAAATACAAAAAACATCGTAGTACATTTAGTACCTACAAAACATGTATTTACAAAATTAAAAATACATAACACATAATCACGGTTTGAAAACAATTCCACATGACCAAGAATATGCATGTCACCAGTAGTACCAACTAATTTCCGATACAACAAAATGTGGTCACCAAGTTTCAATGTCATCTTCTTACGTGGCAGTATTGTCTGCCTTGCCCTCATGAACTAGAAAAGTCTTCCAGCAGATTATCCTGTTTGGATCAATCTCACTAATATCCTTTGGTCCAGGCTCCTTCTCGACATGAGATCTTCCGAAGAAACACATTTCCAACAAACCACTACCAGCTCTGGAGCTACGTGAAAATTTTGTGTCCTGTTAAACTGATAAACTCCCTAGTCGATGCAATTCCTGAGGAGGCGAGGAGAAGTGTCCCAGACGGCAGAAAACGAAAAGGTTTCAAAATATTACGTTATTGCTGAATGATTACTGGCGATGAAAAAGTTGAGAGCCATCCGGGCAGGAAAAATGTGACCGTGATCTCACACTCAACATTCCCCTCCAGGTGCGACATGCTGACTAACTTCCCGCCATGGTGCGAGGGCTGGCGAGTGTGGGCCCACGCGCCATGGAGGGATCTACTTGCACACACGGAAGAACTTTTAATGTTAAATTATGCAAAACGATTCTCAACACACTGCAGAAAAAAATGAAACAAACATACATTTAGGCCTATCTCGCTAACATGATGGAATGAAGTGGGCAAAACACTGATGGGGGTGAAAATAAACATTTATAAAAACACAACACTTGCAAAAACAATAACAATAGAAGAACGAGGGTTTCCATGCATGTCATCTTTATTTACTGCACATGTGTCCTTTTCCCGTAGCTGCATTAATATGTGTTCGTAAACAAAACAAAGCAGCTGGCAAGTGGTGTGGCCATGTTGCGTGGTTCGTCCCTATGCATAGTCGTAGTTGAGTTTAAGTCCTGGTTATTATGTTCTGTTGGATTTGCCCTAGGGTGGTACTAGGCTGTTGTGTGGTGTTCTGTTTTCTATTTCCCGCAGAAATTCGCCCACTTGTGTCCTGTGAAGTGAGTTCCGTTATCTGACAGAAGCACTTGTGGAAAACCCCATCGGGGAAAATAATTAATTTTCTAGGACTCTTGCAATGGTGTTAGTTCTAGCACTGTTTACGTTTATTACAAAAGTGTGGAGCTTTTTGTAAAATAATTTGACGGCACTGATATGGGTAGAAGGATCTATATTCTGTTTCTTATTGGTGTCAAAGTTATCACTGAGCTGTCATTACCCCCTGAGTGTTCAATCACATCATCCCTTAACATTTCACTAACCTGCTCGTCAATGATGTTTCTGTGACATGGCGTGTAGTCTCTGGATTGTGTTTACAGCGGCTCCAGGTGACTCGTTCGTATAGGGTGTTCTGCAATGCTGGTGCGGTGTAGTAGGTCCCTACATGAAAACACATCCTTGTGCTTGTTCAAGGTGGCTTGCACTGCACTTGGGAATTTTTCCGGCACTGTTAGGTTGAATTCAGTTAGTTTGATGTCTTCCAATATGGCGGGTGGATGGTATCCCAGGTGGTACATGGTCTTCTTCTGGGTCTTCCCAAAGTGGATATGGTCGCAAGGAATTTCGATCACTACTTGTTGGTCGACGAGCCACAGCATTCCTAAGATGACGTATTCTCTGAGGTCTGGCATAATACACACTATAACTGTAATTGCTTCATTTTGGATATGGATACTGACTGTTGTGGTTCTGCTGGCTTGACCATTAACGTCACTTGTGAGTATAATTGTTTGTTTACATTTGTTAAACTAGTTGGAATTCGCTAATTTTTCGTTGATAAAATTGTGGGATGCTGCGGTATCAATTTGTGCCACAGTGGAGATGGTGTTAACAATAATGGGTATGCATGATGCACTAAAAATTTTGGTAGATTCGGCGTAGGTAACTGTGTGTTGTTTTTGTTTCGAGGGTATGGGGTGTGGTCCCTATCCCTGCTCTCCATTTCCCGACTCTGGGTTTTTGTTTTTCTCGGCGCATCAAACAATCTCTATTCCAATGCATTTGCGCATTAGGGCAGTACCTGTATGGAGTGGTAAGTGCCTGTTCCGATCTGTCACTCTCACGTGGCTACCTCGTGTTGTCTCTGTGTCCTTGTCTATTGCCCCTTGTGCTGTCGCTGGTGTATACCCTGCCACTCCACTCGGGTGTTCGGCAGGCAGATGGCCTCCAGGCACCCCGATGTTGTTGTTTTGATGGCCGAAGGACATGGCATGGCAGTGTTGACACTTGGAGGACCACGTGGTGTATTCCTCATTGATGTAGTTCTGCATTCTCATGTGTGATGCCGGCAGTTGTTCAGATAAAGTTTTCAAATCCATAGTGGATGGCTTGCTCTAGACCATTTCTGCATTCGATTAGCACTGCTTGTATCACTGCCTCTAAAATGTCTGTGGTGGCAATGTGTGGGTAAAAAGTGTCACCCAGTTCACTTCACGTCTCACAAACATTTCTAGATCTTCGTGCGTATGTTGTTTTACGATGAAGATACTCAATTGAGTTTGTATGTTTGCTAGTGTGTTGGTATACCATCTAGAAAATTTTGTGACGAACTGTTCCTAAATCATCTGATATTCCTCAATGGCTCGCCACCAAAGTCTTGCATCACCTGTCAGTTGTCCTCCTACCACACACAGCCATTCTTCAGTGGTCACTTCATACTGCTGCAATCACTGCGCACACCTTTCTATGGACTCTCTCGGATCCTTTGTGCCATGTCCCGCAAAGTTCGGAAGAATTTGGAATCTTACCAGTATTTTTAACGGGATGACAGGAATGTTAAGACATGTGAGGTTCAAGTGGTGAGGACGTTGCGGCAGATTTGTTGGATCGGTAGGCGTAACATGTTGGGAGTAGGCGGTGGTAAGGTTATAAGTTGCACTTATCTGATTGGTTTAGTCACTGTGGCCTGCACTAGTGATTGTTTAGCTATGTCAGTCAGTTCTGTTTGTTGCCTCGTGCATGTTCGACACTGAAAGGGTTGTTTCGGGGTTCTCCCCCACTCACATGTGGAATATACCTGTGGTGTATGACACTGGTGGCACTTGTCATGGTAGTTTTTTGTGGCTTTGTTCGGCAGTTCACACATACCTCGTGGTGCATAGTCTCATGCAATGTTGTTATTCTCTGGTGTTGAGCAGTTGCTTTGTGTCCTTCCTTGGGCTAAACAACACTGGTAGCACACGAACTATCCCAAATACGCACTTATCCTCTCTGGCATGTTGATTGTTTTCTCCGACTATTGGTTCCAGCAATGTGCACAGGACGTCAGATCTCGCTCTGATGCCTCATGTTGAAGTCGAATTCCCTATAAGGCGCACGAGTGACCGACTGGGTGGCTATACAGGTTGGTTGTGAATGCCATCAGGACGTATCCTGGCAGGCATTTGCAAATGTTCTCTAATGGCTTGTTCTTGGCGAACGTATCACTGTATTTTACTTTTTCGCAGTTCATGCATGTTACTGCCCATCAACACTCCATCGCGAAATATGTGCATGTACGCAGTTGACCATCGCAGTTATGTGGTTTCGCTGAGTTCTTCATGGAGGCTACGGCTCTCCTGCTTGCGTATTTGTCATACACACATGGACAATGTTTATGGGGAAGTTGGTCGCATCTGTGGGGTTCGGAGGAACATGGGTTCAGTTCCTCCAAACTCTTTGTATGTAGCACGGATGACCAAGGATGCTTCGTGGAACAGTGGATGGAGGGAAAACACATACTGTTTGTTACCATTCCCAGAATCCGGTGCCAGCGATGGCTGCCTCCTCACTTTTAACTTTCGCCAATGTCGTAATACAGCGGTTCCATGCTTGGTCACCCACTTGGCCATTGCATTTAGCCACATGGAGGGATACCACTTGATGCCTAGCGGGGTGATGCGGTGTAAAATCGGGCATCAGGGAAAATAATTAGGTTAGGATAAACAGTTGTGGGATTCATTGTTACCAGGTGGGTGGCAATCCTCACTCAGTCGAGAAATCTGATGATGCTGTGGGCTGTGAGCTATTCACCGTAAAGTGGATCCCTGATGCCATCATAAGTTGATGCTGCTGTTGAATGATGAGCCATAATCTAGTTATGCCTTGTGTAGTAGAGGATATCAGAGCTCTCTCTATTTGCTCGTCCATTATGATGGGTGCTATTCCAGTCATTCCCACGCCAATATTTCAGGTTAAGTACGACAATAGTTTAAGTGGTCGTGACGTGACCAAAACAAATAAATATTATGCTATTTAGCGACGATCACATTTTATTTGCATAATTCCCTCGTATGAGGCACAGGCACTCTATACACTCCACTCAAATACAGAGTAAATTTAGACAGAAAAATATGCGAATGCCAACACAATGATTATGGTTGAAACATTACGCCCCAGTCGTATAGAATACGAGCTGGGTTGCGAACAGGATCTTTTCACTGATAAAAAAAGTAGTTACACGGTTCCAATTTATATAATTTACTACTGATACACTAAATGAGAGGCCTAAATATGATGGTCCAGGGAGGGCACGTTATGTATCTCCACTCGGCTGTAAGTTGATGATGCTAATGACCTAGGGCATGGGGTGCCACTCTCTCAGTGGCTAGACATTCCCATATCTTGATGAGAAAAAATGTTTAATTAGGATTTCTTATTAATGATAATGAAATAGCTGGTGGCTGATATCTGATAGTGACGTGATACATTGCATGGACAACTACATTTTGCACACTGAAAATAAAATTAAAGAAAATTATATGATATAAAATGCAAGCCTTTTTGGAGGCTGACTTGCCACATGACTTGTCCTTATGTGTACAAAGTGTCTATCTTGGCACACATTTTACAGTATGAATAAATGCTTCCCTTTTTAAACCTAATATCTCTATGAGCTAATTTTTACATGTGGATTGTATTGTGAATACTGAAAAATATGTAAGCATTCTTATTTAACAAGTTATGAGAAAGTAGGGTTAGCTTGCCATGTGCTCACCTCTCATAGTGGACTGCTTAAGTACTAAGGCTTACCTAACCTCAATGTTCTGCCCCATTACTGTCCCTGGTACAAGATACTACTGTCTGATAGTGCCCTCTTATGATCTTTATGATATTTCTGAATAAAGTATGAAGCATGCAGTGATTGCACCTATTGCAAAAATAATCTTAAATTCAGTTATTGTCTATATTGCATATCTAAATCGCTCAAAAACCACTGTGTTACGTAACCAATTATACAAAAAGCCAAGACGAAAATCAGCCAATTGTGTATCCAACCATGACCCGGAAAAGTCCCAGATAAAATACAAAGCTTCCCCCTGCAAATCCAGCTCGCCTTGAAAAAGCTGGTTTTTTCCTAAATTTGTTTGGAATTGCATATACGGTCGAGTAGCGGAGAAATTTCGACCTACACCAAATTATTTTCTATAACATATCCAAACCAAAAACACATGATTCGCGATGAATTATTTTTTATTTATTTTAAAAATAATGTTTATTTAAAATTAATATTTTTTATAAATTTAACCATATAATATGCAATGGTTTGTATATACACCATCACTAAAGGGTATGGTAAAACAGTGGATATTAAAAAAATTCAATTTTTAAAAATAAATGTAACAATATAATACACAATGTTTTATATAAGCAATCAATTTTTATAATTTACCTTAACGCTCGAAACTGGCAGGCCCAAAGTACACGAAAATAACAGCATATGCAATTGCATCCACCGCCGGCCGATCCGGTCATGACCGACAGCGCTATGCCTTTTCCATATCGCGAATGAATGTAATTTTTTTTTAAATTTACCTCAATAATTGAAACTGGCAGATCCAAATTTTGTGTATGCAACAGATGCAAGTTCATCCATCGTCGCCGGATCCACCCATCATGATCTACATGACTACTCCAGACTTTTTCCAGATCGCGAATGAATGTTTATTTTTAAATATTTTTACATATGACAATTATCCTTTTTTAAAACTTTCACAAATAGCAACTCCATTTAACTTTTTTTTAGTTAAATCAAAAAGCAAGTAAATTAAACTTTCTTAAAATTAAATCAAACAGCAACCCAATTAAACTTTTTAAAACTTGAATCAAACATCAACTCAATTAAACCTTTTTTTTTAAGATTAAATCAAACAGCAAATCAATTAAACTTTTTTTAAAACTGCAATAAACAGCATGAAAATTACACTTTAATTTTAAACTGCAATAAACAACACACCAATCACACTTTAATATTAAAATGCAATAAATAACACGCCAATCAAACTTTTTAAATTGAAACAAACAACATGTCAATCAAACAATACATTTTTACTGAAACAAAGAGCTACACAGTCTCACTCGCACCTGTAAATTTAATCACACAGCAACTCAATCACACTTTACATTTAAATTAAAACATAGCAACACAATTAAACTTTAATTTTGGACTTCAAGATACAGCAACTCAATTAAATTTTTTGTTAAATTTAAACAAATAGCAACTCAAGATTTTTTTTTTAAACTGCGACAATCAGCAAGGCACTTGTATTTTAATAATTTTTAAACTTAAACGAACAGCATGTCAATCACAATTTATTTTTAAAATAAAACATTTCAAGTCAATCACGCTTTAATTTTAAACTGCAACAACAACACATCAATCACTTTAATTATAACCTAAAACAAATAATATATCAATTACACTTTAATTATAAACTGAAATAAACAGCATATCAATCTCCCGTTTATTTTTAAACTGCAACAGCAACAGCAACTAAATTTCGCTCGTGCCTGTAAATTTAAATGACAATAACAAACTGATACCTGTCGATAGTAGGATAGCCTTCACCGCCATCTCCTCTGCGTCGATTTCGATGGTGCATGTCAGCGGCATGAATCAGCAATGAGTGCAGTCGTTCGCTGTACCGATGATTCTTTTTCCAGGCGTATTCTGCCAGGTAGCCGACCTAAGATATCTTCCGTCGGCCAAAGCAGGGAATACTAAATCTCACAGAACACCACCTTTGCTTAATGATTTGAGTGTGAACCCTCAATGTCTCGCCCCTCTTCATCTTTAGAGTGTTTCGGGTGTTTACCATTCCGCTCTTTTCACTGCACACAAATTCCCTCCTATGATTCATCTGTATGTGACGGTAGCCGTGAATGTCCACGTTGCTGTAACCGAGCCAGCAGTCTAAAATTATCGTTGGGCCTGGAGCGATCCACTCGCGAATGAATTTGGTCGAGGTCGCCGCATTCCTCTTTTCCTCCAGCACCAGGAAGAATTTAGTCGGATCATCTCTCTGCACTCCCCCGAAAACCCACTGGCCCTGAACTTTATGTCCTATGCGGTCTTTCGTTTACCCAGCTTTGACTCGTCAATCTCGACCACTTTGCTCGGACTGCCGATGTGTTTCCTGTACATCAACACCCAGTCTATGCACACTTGATGGCAGAAACTCGACAAGGCGACGACTGTCTTTCCAGAGAATAAACGTTCGTTTATTATAGTTTTATAGTTTATTCTCGAAGGTATTTGATCAGGTACCAGAGTAAACATAACTCGATTATCTTGTCTGGAGACAAGTTTGAATCTCCCACAAAACTACCCCGCCTCGCCAACACTTTAAAGTTGCATTTAGTTCCGTCCTCCATTCGCCGTCGGCACCAGTAAAACAAGCCCCTATTATCCACCAGTTTTGCTTCACCTTCCCCACATGTTTCGCACCATATCGTCGACTTGAGGATGTCGTGTTCCATGACAAACATGTTTATGTCACACCTTTTTTCTCCACCCAATCATCACACTTGGTTAATTTCATCACCATATTTGGAGTGTGACCTTCCCGCTCTCCCTACTCTTGTAATTTAAAAAGGCTAATCCCTCACCCAATCAGCATGCTTGGTATATTTCATCATCATATTAGGAGTGTGTCCTCTTCCCTTTCTCCCCACTCTTGTCTTTAAAAATAATATTCCCTCACCCAATCACCGTGCTTGTCCTGTCTTCCTACTTACCCTTCTCCGATGTCCCCTTCCATCGTTGTCACATGTGATGTCAACGTCATCGCCACGCCCCCCCACCCCCACAAAAGTTCCGACATTTTAACTCGTGCACAATTTATTTCTTTTCATTGAGGAGAGAACAACATCACTACTTTTTTGCACAGTTATGTGCGAATAATTTATTATATTTGTCCTTGATCTAGAAGGTAGAAAACAGGATTATGCATTCTGCGCAGATCACGATATGGCGATTACATGTAAGTATCCATGCATTATTTCATCAGCAAGTACATGTAAGTATTTATACATAATTTTTTTTAAACTCGTTACTTGTGATTGTGTGTGTGTAAACCAATGTCTAGTAAAATTATATTTTTAGTGCCAGGATTATACGGATATTTGCTAGTTACAGACAATAAATTAAAAACAACCGTTTTTCCAAACAAACTGTTTCCTTTCAGAAAAATATCGGATAAAGATTTTCAGCGAATATTGAATGACGATTCTTTACGACCCGGTAAAGTGTTATGTTGGGTGTGTGGAAAATCTGCATATTCGAGTTTAATTTCTCATTTTTATCGAAATATTACGAAAGCTAAAATTTAAGGAACCACGTAGGATTGGTGCGAAGATTTATTGTAATCTGCATATTCAGTAAAACATTCGATGGAAAATTACTTGTCGAAATACTCATTTCCATTGGAAATTTTCATGGTCAGCCATTCTTTGGGTGTTTTACTGGTGCGAATAACATTGGAAATTTATGACGAGGCGGAATTTTACAAATATGTGAAATGTGTATTTTTGTAGGCCCTCCTATATTCGGTTTGCAAAATTTGAAAAAAAAATTTCGACGATTTGATTTTACCTTTGCTGGCAGTAGATACAGCCAAGTCCAAATACAATTTATTTTCCAAAGATCAATTACTAGCATTCTACAGGCAATGTAGAAAGAATTTCGTGTTGATGTTATTACGAATTTTTTACAACTACTCTGATAAATCACGAGTCGTCAACAACAGTAAACAAATATCACTGGATGGTTGAAAGATTGTTCAATTTTGCTAAATGATGAATATTCGGTCGGTATGTAGTCACTACAAATTCGTATTATGGTACAATCACCAATCTTGAAATTAATTTCGTGGCAAACAATTCCCTGCCACTAGATACGATATGGCCCGCCATCCGCGAGAAAAATACTACGGCGGGGGTCAATGCGTGTATCCAATTAAATTTTTTCGAGTATGGCGTAGGGATGGTCTCCATACGAAATTCATGTTTGAATATCTCTCTAAACACTAAAAACACTCTTTAACTAAACGACCAATTTCCACTCGGCCGCACTTTTTTACTAAACAGCAAGTTTATAAAAAAAATATTACAGATTTAGTTATGCGAGATGTATATAAAAGATCAATTAAATAATTCGACACAACAACTGAAATGGCTCCTAATATCGACGTTGCCTTGAATGATTTTGATAAATTTTACACTTTAAAGGAACCAGTCGATTCAAATGCAGCAAGTAAAAAATACGATAAATTGAGCTAAGAATACATTAAATTGTTGGATATTCTAGAATACATACTTTCAAACGTCAATATTATTTTCATTTACAATATGAAAAGGTTCATACAAATTGTCAAAATCAAGTTATTTCTGCTGGACGGGATAATAAACTATGAAGCTCTGTTGAAACTCAACCCGAAATCAAAATCTATTCCATTTTATCCGTAGTTCCAGATATAAACAATTCTATGAAAAGTTGTTTTTACGGCATGTTTAAAATTCTTCCCAAATGAATTGGCGAACATTCGGCGATAATCAGCCAGCAAAACCAAATTTTTGCTAGTCACTGGCGAATAAATCACCGAAAAGTATCGATGATTTTACTCGAGATGTATTCAGACCCGTGGAAAAACCCAAGTAAACATGGTTTCCCTAGTCGAATTAATTTTCAGATTCTTCGTGACGGAATTTGATCAAGTAAGCTTGCTACTACATATATTGTTTGTACCTGTGATGGGTTTCTGTCTAGCGTTCGCGCTTGCCGATCATACACGCGTAGAGGTGCAAAAGCAAGACGATTTGCCCGCGAGTCCCGAAGCGCAAAATACGCCGGGATCGGACGATGTTTTGTGCAATTTGTTGTTCAAGTTTCTGAAAAAGTCTTCAAACCCGATGCTGTCTTTGAGTATAACATTTCACCTCTGCTCGGACACGATGACCATGAAACATCCACGTTAAACGTGCACAAATTATTTTATCGACACTGCAATGGCGTTTACTGGAAACTATTCGGATGTCGACCCAAAGAGTCAATTACTGCAGACCAAGTACGCGGTTTGTGCACGAATCTGTTTGATAGAAATATAAATTATTTACCGCTCCCAATCGAAGCCGTCAACGTAAAACTACCATTTGACAATCTTAATCAACGAATGTTCCCGTTTATTTTCTGTGGGAGAAAAGACCGGTGCCAGAAACTGGCAACAATGTCAACAGTCTAACAATGTGTTGCTCGGTACCATAACAGGCCAAGTTTAAAAAACTGTAAGTACATAATAAGAAGTTTTAATTTTTTTGGCGAGTGACAAACTTTGAATATTAAAAAGAAAATTATTTTTAAAAGGTCACAGTTTTGGTAATGCCTTTTTGAGATGTTTACAATGGCAGCGATAAAACAAAGTGCGATAATTCATTACTCACTCTGTCTGTGCACCCACTGGTGATTTCCAGATGGTTATAAATAGGTTTAATGTTTTAAAGGATACAGTTTCCATAAGAAAAGGAGCTTGGGTTCGAATCTCACTACCAGTACTCACCAGAGTGTGTTGCGATCGGCATTCCTCTTCCCCCTACTACTTTCAACAACCAATCACGAATCAGTATTTCATTTCCCCCATTTCCCCTTCTTCCAGTTTTCCTATATAGTGGCGAAATCTGGAAGAATGACTAGACGATGCGAGCTTAACGAAGAAACATCAAGAAGAGGAATAAGGAGTAAGTATAAAGAGGCAAGTTATTTAATAAATATAGCTCTCTCTCTCTCTCTCTCTCTCTCTCTCTCTCTCTCTCTATATATATATATATATATATATATATATATATATATATATATATATATATATATATATATATATATATATATATAATTAACATAATGTCACGTAAGTGGCATTCCCTCATTGTTGACACATTGTTGTAGTCGTTCTCTGAAGTGTCGCATAACCTTCCTCGTGGCCTGTTGTGGAATGGCGGCGATTTCTTGTCATATTGCATCATTCAAATTATCAATCGTCCGTGGATGCTCTTTGTACACACTTGCTTTGAGGTAACCCCACAAAAAAAAACTCACAAGGGGGGGTCAGATCGGGTGACTGGGCTGGCCACCCAATGTCGCCGCGCAAAGAGATCAGATGACCAAGGAACATTTCCCTTAAAATGTCAAGGGCCCGTCGCGACGTGTGTGCTGTGGCTCCGTCCTGCTGAACCTATACATTGTGTGCACCATCCAGTTCGCCTAGTTTAGGGTGCAGAAAGTTCTGTAGCATCGCAACGTAACGAAGTGATGTCACTGTCACTCTATATATATATATATATATATATATATATATATATATATATATATATATATATACACATCACTTCGTTACGTTGCGATGCTACAGTATATATATATATATACCATTCAAATCATCTTGCAAGTATGCCGAGTTTAGTAGGTTTATCTCACAACTGGGTCAATATATATGTCATATCCAGAAATATTTGTCTTTCTTCGGTGAGAAAGAAAATTTATTAAAATTAGTATATAAGTTTCAGAATTATCCTCTCGCTATTCTTTTTATTACAGCTAGGCCACCACGTGTTACTCTAAAAATGTTTCTTTTCTTCCTTCAGTGGATGAGTAGCTTAAATTATGATTAATTTATTATCACGACCGAGAGCTTGTCATATCTGCAAGTATTTCTTTTCTCCTTCCTTCGGCGCGCAAAGCATTTTGTAGGAGGGGAATCCAGTAGTGGGGGGAGATAAAGTGGTTATATAAAGGCAGTTACACAAAGAGAATGCTTTTCTTCGAGACGACAGTACGAGATGATGGTGAGTTTAACACTACAGTTTGTGTTGGTTTATTTGTTTGAAAAATGGCCTTTGAAAGAAATATTAAAATAAAAAACATCAGGAATTTTAAAAACCTAACTTGTGTCGCTTATTTTTTTATACAAACTTAGCATATAAATTTCACACAGCCGGTATTTGCAATCACATACACAGCATTAACGACCGCGAAAGCCAACACCCCCCCTCCGCCCTTTTTATTTTTGGTATTTAGTGGTTAACAAAACACACATAACTGTTTATTTATTCCCACTAGGGAAACAGATTTATCACAACATTGTAACTTGCCCAGGTATGTTTAATAAACAAAATATATATTTGTGGTAATTTGAAGGTTTTTTTTCGGCACAAATGAAATTAATTAGCTCACACCAACAAAAAGCCACGTCTTGTAGCCACTCGTCACATATACCAACTCCCCCACCATCACACCCAAGAATATTAAAATAAGTATCCAAACATTAAAAAACTTTTTTAAGTTGTAAATTATAATTTCAAAAATAATTATTTTACTGTAATAAGTATAAAAGCATTCAAACATTAAAAACTTTTTGTAGTTGTAAATTATATTTTCAAAAATCGATATTTTACTGTAGTAAGTATGAAATAGGCTAACACTTTTAATGTGTATATTTGTCTGCTATTGAACGATTTTAAATTTCCAGAGGGAGAGGAAGACAATGAGAGAGAGAGAGACTTCGCCCACGCTTGGTGTGTTATTTCAAATGTCAGTTTTCTAAAGTTGATACAAAAACCACGAACAAACGTCTGCCTTTCAGCTGGCCGTGACTTATCGACAAAATTCGCGTCTCGAAGGTCAGAGTGCAAAGTCTTCCATAATTCCAACTACTGCAACGACTACAGTTTTAAATGCAACACTTTGCTGAGCAACAAACAAGAGAAGAGCATGTCAATTATCGAGGTCGTGTCATCGTATATCCCCCCCCCCCTTCCCAAAATCGAACTATATGACGTGAAATTTTCTCCCATAATTCCAACTGTACTGGAACGCCTACATTTTTAGATACACAACACTTTGCTGAGTGACAAACACAAATCTTTACTAATCAAATCAACTGATTACAGCGCCTAGTTTGGCTAATAATTTCACTAATAATTTATTGCCTCCAGCTTGAAAAATAACATTCAGTTATTAAATTCTGTTCATAAATAATTATTACTGGTCACATCTTATTAACCAATTGCTTTAAATTAATCAAATTTACTAGAACTGCTCGCAAAACCGTACGTAGGTACAGAAAAGCACTATAAATTAAATTTTTTCAATAGTTTATTAAATATATTATATGACCAAATGTTAACTTTTAAGTTTTACAACATTATTTATATATTAAAATTAATTAAATACTATTATTCACAACTTAAGATATTATACTTTAATTTTTCAGTGTTGCAATTTCTTGAATAACTCTGTTAACTCCGACTCACCAAGTACTTTCAGTCAATAATAGCCCATTGGCCAAGTTTATATAAATAAACATCATAGATTCGTATTCAAAAACTATTTTAAAACAGTTGTTTCTCGCCTTCAGCACAAGATATAGTATAAATTTATTAAAATTATAACTCGAGTTTAGCCGGAATCACGCAAGTCATTCTACTCGTAGATTCTGAATCAATTAAAATGCTCTTATATATTCTTATTATAGGCAGTTTACTGTGAAATTAGCACTTTTGTAAGCCCTGCAAGATCTACTTATATGCACGTTGCGTCTTCTTCCGCCTTATGTAAAATTAACATTACCACGAGCCTCAGCACTTTATTCATGCGTCCGTCAAGTGAAACTGTAGAATTATAAGGAAAGTAAATATTTTAAAATATCTGCTCATATTTACACTTCTATACATTAAAAAAATGCATAAAGGGGAAGAAATAATTTAAGTTATCACAAATGGTTCCCTAACACTTCTTATATCAGTCAAACGTATCTGACTGATAAATCGGTCATTTTCAGTGAATTTAACTGATGAACCAGTGAAACAATGCCATATTTTCTTCGCTAATTGATTCAGTGACATTTCTCACTAATTTGTCAGTAATTTTTTCAATGTTTACTCAGTGGTTTATTTTTGACTGATGGATCAATGAAACATCTCAGCTACTTCCTCTCCATCTCTAATTATCGGCCAAGACACTGGATTTTCGCAAGTTGGAATCGTGTCGGACGATGCCGTTGGTTAGCAGGTTTTCTCGGGTATCTCCAATTTTCCCTACACCTTTATTCTGGCGCCGCTCCATATTCACTTCAATCACCCTCATCGGCTCTCAAGACCTCGCTGTTAAGAGCCGCCCAAATCTCTCCACTCCATTCTAATTGGTTTTGACTGATGAATCAGTGAAATTGCGTGTAAAAATAGTAAGCAAACATTGTTTAAAAACGGTTGTTAAATAACGTGTAGTAACAACAAATAAAGGAATAAAATTAATGCAAAATACTTTCTAAAATGTTTTTCGTTCTTCAAAACGCCAGTTTACGAGGTAATATCAACACGCAGTATTTTATTCCGTTCTTACGTCTTTCATTTCAATTTCGTGTAATTGTCACATCGCTGTTTGAACGCTTAAACTACATTAAATGTAACGAAGAGAGTGCTCTCACACTTAATATTCGTTTTAACAATCCCAATGGTACCAATCAAACCAAACACGAAAAGTGTGAACATACAACTTCAAATCACACAATTCCGCAGCGGAAATACAAGACATATATTTTCCTTCTATAATTCCAAATTGGCGTGATAGCTCAGATTGCAAGGCAACGACATATGTTGCTGATTCTTATTAGAGCCATTTTCACTGGTTCAAGTATTTGAATTTCAATGCGAATCAGTGGTTTCCCACTCATTAGAGTATAAATTCATTTTAATTTTAACTTGCCACCTACCTTTACCCCATACAGGCAGGGAAAAAGACAGGTAAAACTTAGATTTGGAAACAGCTCCTAGGCGCTATGGGGGAATATTGTAAAGATTGTATGCCCCGCAGTAATACAATATTTTTATGGGTTTTGAAAAAAAAAAGGGGGGAGAGCTCGTATGTAAATTGATTGAATTATAATAATTAAAGAAATTATATGCAAAGTGTACATGTTGTGGATTACTCAATCACATTTCGTTGTCGGGGATAATAAAAATACAGCGACAATTTACTGATGGATTAGTAAGCCATTTAATGCTCGTACAATGGAGACAAAAAAAATTTCAAGTTACCCCCAAACTGATAGAAAATCATTACCACTGAAAATTTTTCCGTTATATCTTATCATGATTTAATTTTGTATAATTGAATTTATTCAGCGATAAAAATACATAGAAAATAATTTATTGATATATGAAACAAATAATTTCATGTCGGGAAATGTTAAACATTTGGTACACAGTCGTATTTGGCCATCTTGAATAGGAAATGTAAATAATTTAATTACTAATTGTCTCATAGTGTAGTAAAAAGAACAGGCTAATTTTTGAATACATAAAAGTTTACATTTTATTCAACGTCTTTAATTCCAAAGTTAAAATGAAATCATAAAGTTGGGACATTTTACCAATGAGGCCACACAATATCATAAATTGTAATATCTACAATGAGTCATTTCGCCAGTGACAAACAGCCAATTAGTAAAAGAAACTCATACGTGATTATATGAGAAAGTCAGCCAGCCAAAGTGGCCGGAGGGGGGGGGATAATGACACAATGAGTTGCACTCGGTTAGTCACGTCATAGCCGAGAATATGTGGTTATTGGAAGAATTGTCACGACCGCGACTTCTTACTCACGTGACTTGGTGACAAAACATTACTATCTCTTGAGTAGTTGACAAAGGCCCACCCACTCCCCTCCCAAACTTCGTGATTCGGGCATCGAGAAGATGAAACACGAATGTGATCATTTGCACTCAAGACTGGTAGTGCATTTGATATTTTAGTATTGTAATGAGTCGGAACCGATTAGTAACTCCTTTTATATACAAGGCACTCAGATGTGATACAAATACTTTATGATATTAATTTAATTTAAAATAAAATTGAATAAAATCCTTCTCTTAAAAAATTACTGAAATGTGATGTTATATTTTAACATTTATTGATATTTTTATAAGGTATATTAATGAGATAGTATTACTTGTATAGGGACTTGTGGATATTACATATATATATGGTAAAATACTTTAGTCTGAGATAAGCAGTCACATTGTTACTACATCACAACATATTAATTTAATATAAAATAAAACAAAATTTGCATCCAAAAAAACTTACACATTGCAGAATTTCATTTCCTCTCCTTTTCCCTCCATCGAGTTTAGCATATCCATATATGCTAAACTCGATGGAGGGAAAAGGAGAGGAAATGAAATTCTGCAATGTGTGAAATCTGGAAAACAGACTTCAGTTGAGGACAAGAGCTGAACGTGGAAACATCTGCCTTTCCAGAGCAAGAGAAATCAGGTAAGAACAAAGGTAAATTATCTAGTAAATATACCTTACTAAATATTAATATTTAATAAAGGATATATATAACTTCTTAAATAATAAATTTTAATAAGGCATATTAAATATTATTATACTTATGCCTTTCCTTCTGCTCCTAGAGAGGAATAATATTTCTTTGTTCAGCTCTCACCATCGACTGAAGTCTTTATTCCCTATTTGCCACCATATAGGCCAACTGGAAGGAAGGGAAGGAAGGGAGAATGAAATACTGCAATGTGATTAGTTGTTGAAAGTGGGAGTGGGTGGGGGAAAGAAAGGAATGTCGATCATGGAGTACTCTAGAAAAATCTCATGGAACAAAACAAACTTATTCACTGGTCGCTATACAGCCAAACTTTGTTATAAAATCATTTACCCCATTTCGTTCTTATATAGGCCAACTGGCAGGAATTAAGGGGGTGATGAAATGGTGTAATATGATTGGTTGTTTGAAATAGTAGTGGGGAGAAATGGAATGTCGATCGTGAAGCACTTTATACAACACATTCGCTTGTGGGTTTTCTCGGAACCAAACAACTGTAATTGAAACATATTTACTTGTAGGTTTTCTCAGAATCCTTCCTCGTGTTCATCAGACCTCGCCATCACAATTATTCACACCTCTTGGAAGGCGGATTTTCTAAGGGATCTCCCAATGTTTAGAGCTGGTTTTAAAAAATCATGTAATATATTTATATCGTTTGGTGGATCAATGAGTAAATAAGGTGTACTAAAACTGCAAAACTTTCTAAGATTTAATATATATATATATATATATATATAGTTTTATATACACCATCACTTTGAGGAAATTGGAATATTATGAAAAACACCTTATTTATGTATTTTCAACAACATTGCATTTTTGGAATTGATAATAGAATATTGTAGGTTCGATCACTTTCATCAAAATGTTGATCATGTTTGTCGCAAACTTCTTGATTAAATTTTAAACTTGGTTTCGAGTAACAAATTCTTGTTGATTTTGTACCACATTTGTGTAAATTCTTTTAGTTGCCTTTGTGGTAACTTGTTCTTGGCTACATGTACCTTTACTGTCGAAAATAATTTCGAAGTTATGTGTGATTTCAGCATGCATACTTGGCATTTTACATTGACATATGAGGGTTTGGTCATGGAAACTGGCATGTTTGTTTTGTGGATAAACAAGTTGATGAGCAGCATTGTATTGAGAAGGTGGATTCCCAAAATATCTTGCCCTGGTGTAAATTCCGGTATGCATCGAGTTAATAATATGCTGCCCAATAGATGAGTTACTTTACTGTGATTACCCAGTTCCACCTTGTTGAGCAAGCAATCGACTATTGGGTTATTGGGATTAAATTGAACGTATTGGAAACTTTTCATGATGGGAAGCATCACGGCCATGTCCACAACCAAAAGCATTTTCTGTCTGGTGATTATGGGTTTAGCAGTTGTTGGTTAGTCATTTGACTTGTTTGAGTACATGAACCTTGTAGGCATACATACCATGTTACAAAACACTTTGAAATGGCTGGTGTTGAACACGTTCAACTCACCAATGCATATGCACATGTTGCGACTCAAGGAAACGGATAGAGGATCATGATTGTTGTGTGGGATCTTGGCTGAGTTCAATGTAAGATGATTCAGGATACCCATGTTATGTAGTTTCAAAAGAATATCCAAAAGTATATTTTTTCCCCACCCATATTACTGTAAAGTATCAGTGAATTCCGCATCTCATTACCTCGGGAATTTAAAGCTGCCATAAAAAAATTTCATTAAGGTGGCTATTAGGTCCATGTTGAATTCACCATACAGGATCTTGGATGCAAATACAATGTACACGTGGTCCAAGTACTCGGTGGGTAACAAATCCTCTTCGGGTGTGGTTTGGTACTATTTGGGTAGACATTTAAATATTTGCACCAATCGTAAAGTTCTTTGAGATGGCGCCACTCGATCTTTGGTTCAATGTGAGCAGGAAGGTGAACTTGCGAATTTTTGCAAGATGATCGCAGTAAATTAGCGAGGTCCTTTACATGATTCATGTACACAGGTTGGAACATGTGTTCGATAAAAAGTTGTTTCATACAGTCGTAAATTCGGAGAAAATTTTCACACAAGTATCGAAAAAAATGCTATCTGCATAGGGATCATGAAACCCCATACGCAACAATCATGAAGAGATGACAAATGCATTACATATGAATCCATCCTCGAACTCGGTCAGCTTGATGGATGATTCGACCTGGTACTCATCTCCAAACTTCAAGTTTTGCACCACAAATCCGAAATGATCCTTACTGAGTGGCTCGTTTCCATCACCCATTGCGGACATTGAACTTGCCAGTGGTGATATTTGAATACTGGACTCATTTTTATTAGGACGATCTGGCTGTGATGAAGAAAAACACACAGTGTCTATCGGCAAGGAAGCTGTAGTCGCTATTTTCTTCAGTTTGTTTGGCATTATCCTTGGCAATGAGTTATTTTGGTTTACATGCAAAAATTTCTTGACTGTCGCATAAAAAGAATTTGTAGACTGTGAAGTGTTGAATGGTGTGGTCGTTCTTTCATCGTCATCGTCAATGTTGGTGGCTATTTGTAGTTTAGAGTCAAATCATTAAACGGGAGCACAAAATTTTCATCAATGTAGTCGAGAGGTTTGAAATCAGGCTCGATCAATGCATACTGCTTAGCCACTATGTTTGAAAATATCGGACAGAGTAACATCGCCATAAATTTATTGTATTGCAACCACGATAACAAATGTGGCAATTTATGTCGAAACACAGGTCTTGAACATGGTGGAAATGGACCAGGGTAATTAGCGGTTTAGAAATGTCGTAACAGTGTTTGATGGCCACCAGACATGTCAGGGAGGGCGAAGCTGTTTCATATAATTTAGTAATGGGTAAAACAGGTACCCATCGCGAAAGACTTGGTAACCCAGATGGTCGAGGACCACCTCGTACTCTTGTACTTTGAGACTAAAGGACAACTCGCTTTCCCAAACGATCGAAAACTTTTCATTGCCAAATACCAACACCAAATTGCCAAATCACCTGGTCAATACAATGTCGGAAAATAAGTAATTGATCGCCTTACAAGCTGTCACTGATGATGATTTCTTTTTTTATTCGAGGACGAATCCCGATTATCACCACCACCGTCTCGACCACTGTATTCGCCAAAGATGACGTATTTGTACACGTTGAACAGGTGTTACCAGTCGAGAGGTCCTTTGCATAAAGACAAAAGCGAATTTTCGCGAATAAAATGAAAATATACATGATTAATTGTTTGAAACAACAATTTTCTGGATTTTGATTAACTCGCTCAGTTCCTCGTGTCTGGAATGTTGCTTACATTTATGAAACTCACCACCTCTATCATCCCCCTCGCCTCCCTCATCGTTGTTGTTTTCAGTTACCCACCACTAAATGGTTTCGCTTACCGAAATAAGTATTTCTTGTTTCTTCTCGGCCCAGTATGTGTAATTTCAATTGCCGATACTCGAGCATTAATAAAACTATTATGGTTGGGTTGTCAGATATCTGTGAAATATTTTTTTTTATCTTCGATGCTCGAGTGAATAAATACCATTACATAATCTAGCGGAATATAATTTTCAATGCGTATTTTAAGCATTGATTTTTTGTTTCTGTATCCATCGAAACACATGGAACACAGTATGAAAAAATTCCATTTTTCGAATAAACTCTGATGAAGATTGTCATAATTATTATTTCTACTGTGATTATTTTCACCGGCCAACATTAAATGCATCTATATACACATCAAAGCCGATTTCGAACCTCTCCAACCCCTATGCATTTCGGGAGTCATTAAAATTTCGCCATATTCGGGTACGGTCACATCGAAGGCCGACAATTTGTTGAGAATGTCCATCACCATATAGATATTTTTTCGCACATCGTTTGGATGGCGAACGTATTCATCTTTAATAAAGTTAAAAATTTCCATCAATGTTTTTTTTTTTTTTCGTTTATTGCGAAACGAATGTAATAAACATTCATTTGCCAATAAAAAATTCCATCAGAATCTTCAATGTGCTGCAATAAGAACGTGATGTTACATAAAGTGTATAATGCGGAAAAAATTGAAATGTTCTCGGTGATGTCACGAGCTCTTTAGCAAACTCGGGTTTCAGAAATGGCGAAAAAATAAATAAATTAGTAATTCCATACATAATAAGGATGGTGTTTTTTTGTCTTATAAAACTTTTTTGTAATCTCGTATATATAAGTGTTGGAAATCACAGACCAGTCATTTGTGCAGTTACAGTGACTGCGAGAAGTATCCAAGTGATAACTACATTAACTATTTCCAGTGACGAGGTAGTATTTCAACACAATGTTTAATGAACATGAGGCTGAACCTAAGGAGCATCAACTACAGCCTTCGAAAGGTAAACTTGAAGCTGAACCTATACAACAGTCTTCGAAAGACGACTGGGGATATTATCAACAACAACTGAAACATTCAACATGGGATACTGATAGTGACACTTGTGATGAATATGGGGAGGTACATTCGACGGATGAGGATGTAAAGGAAGAACAAAAGTCTTATATAAAGGAAGAACAAGAATGTGATATAAAGGAAGAGAAAAAGTTTGATAGAAAGGAAGAACAGAAGTTTAATTCAAAAAGGCAAAGACAAAGTAGTGCCAACAGCAGTGATGGGAGTTCAAGGTCTTCAAGCAAATATAGCGAAGAGGACTAAAAACCTACTCTGAGCAGAAAAAAGCGAAAACAAAAAAATCAGCTGTTTGAAAATATTAATCTACCTTCTGTTTTGGTTGTTGATTTTAAATTTGGCTGATATCATGGAAAAAATACCCATTGGAATTTGGATAAGCTATACAACGAGGGGTAAATGTTATATATATATATAATATATTATATATATATATATATATATATATATATATATATATATATATATATATGTATATATATGTATGTATGTGTGTGTATGTATGTATATATATACACATATATATACACACCTGTTCCACACTTGGCAAAGAGTATGTCTAACGATCTTGGAGAAAATCGCAATTTGTACATGAAAGTGCATGGAATATCCTGGGAAATTAATGTGAAAGAAATCAAACTCAGAACATTTCGTTCAATTTTGAATGAAGCATGAATTAAATTCATTATTGCAGCAAATGAAGAGCATGCTAGATATTTACAAAAAAAAAAGAGAGTGCCTAGGAAGAAAATAACAATTTGTCACATGAGCAGTTCAAACGGACTTGGTAACATTTGCCACTGTCATTCAAAAAAACGAATGACGAATGATGTGGGACTGTACCCTAACCATGGTTCGGTTAATTTCGGATCTAACTGCTAATGATGTGAAAAGGGCAATGGAAGATTGCAATAAATAATTTGATTCATATGTTTTACTTTTCTTTTTTTTTCTACGTAAACATGTGTGTATACATAAGGAAAATGCAAAAACTCATTTCATATCGAAATGGACATTGAACAAACACAATCACCACGGAAGTGGGCTGAGGACTATTACGAAATGAGCTCCTGGAAAGAATATATCATAGAAGACTGATCATTGCCAGAATTTCTCGAAAAATTCAATCAAGCAACAACTTCGAACGAAATTCCACAAGTAAACTACACAAAAATATAATTTACGGATGAAGTGGAAAAGTGGAATTGGAACTGGATAAACCGATGGTCACCGACATTCAATTTGGTGTTTATGCTGGTGAAAATGTTTCTCTAGAATTTGGATGTCCTGCGGTAAATGGTATTTACATTGCTCACGTTCAAAGACCAGTTCCATTATCACATCTGCATACAAGTATGTTGGGTGATTATGGGCAAAATTTGTATCTCTACCGGAAAATACATGGTATACCTTGGAATCTTCCATGTAAAGAGCATTATTATCATCCGATGGGGAATGATGAAACAATCCCCCAAATTGTACACGAAAGTTGGATCCGACACATCATCGTGAGAGGTGCTCAAAAAAATCTATTTTCTGATGCAGTTGGTAGTGCCTGCCGAGAAACATGTAATAGCTACATGGAAATTTCCCATCTAATGTGATACTTGTGGTGTTCATAATCCAAATTCACATCAAGAGAGGTGTTCTCTGGAATATGTAGGTTTTATTTGGAAATATATTGTCAGAAAATCTGATTCTCGATAAATTATTGTGTAAAAAAAGAGTAAATGTGTTGTATAAATAAAACTGTTTTTGTATGTATGTATAGTCCATTCCCCATTGGAAGCAACTTTCTCGGAACCCTGCTAAATATCTACTTGCAGGCCCGTTTCGTATCCTTCCGCCAAATGTAAACAAACATTGCCATGTGACTGTGGTGTAGCATCTGTCAAAATCAATGTTTACATGCCATTGTGTGTGTAGATGTGTTCGTATACTTTCACTACACCTAAACATAAATATTGAAATGTGACTTCTACTTTTATACCTGTCAAATGTGTTGTTTACTGTTTACAGCTTTTCAAAGAATTCCGTCATAGGTCTATTTCAAAAACCATTTCGTACGAATATTGACAGTTTAGGTCTATAACATTATTTAGGTTAGCTTTATGATGTATTAAAAATGCCTGAATTAACGATAGCTCTTACAGTTACGTTGCATTAACATATTTGTTTTCCACGCCATAGCACATTACACGTAATGCATGTTAATATTTTGCCACGACTGTGCTAAACATTGTTACAACTGCGGGGTAATGAACTGTAGTATTTAACTTTTTGTTATTAGCGACATTAAAATCAAGCACTCAACTCGTGTCGCTCATTTTCACAAGACTCCAATCTAACACGTACACTGGGAACTAAGATCACCTTTCCCGATACTCCCGCGCCCCAAATTAACTCGCAAACCCCTCGTCATCATCGTGACTCGACAATAAACGTGTTTGAGTGTGTTCCACAAACTCGAATTGACGAAGAGTCGCATCACAGTGATGACGATGATGGCTGCCTGGCTGATGAATTCATAAGGGACGAGGGTAATTGCTTACCATCTGAAGGTTTCGAGAAAAGAGACAAAGAGATGGCAGGATTACCTTTAATCGATCGTCAAATACAAGCCTGTTCCAAAATCATCAACGACAACTCGAAAAATCATTTACGCCAACCATTCAAACATAATAGTACAGTTAAATCAATCAAACAAAAACTCAAAGAGGTATACAAAGAACGTAGACGATCGCATCGTCGAATTTCGCTCAGCGATTTTGATAATTACCACAGCGATTATATGTCTACATCTCCCGAAATGACAATACCTAGAGTAGGGGGTGATGATGATCAAGTAATGGCGGCACCCGACAATCAAAAAGTTCCCAAAGTTGGCGTCGAAATTGAGGAAAATCGCATTTTCAACGATAACTTTGTGGATGAGATGTCGACTTCGTCTTCTTCCACCGCCGGACCTATATCTACTCTAGACTCGAGTATTTATCAGGGTCTACAGGATTTTTCAATTATGCCAAATGGTAAGATGGACACGATGGCATTTTATCATGACTTATTTCCCGATACTTTGATCACCTAACTAGGTTATCCAGAGAAAGGGAAGTTTGGGATTTTCGCAGATAATTTATTTCTCGAAGCTCAAAATAGGAGACCGAATATATATGGTAAAATTTTAAACTTTTTGAAACACAACCTAAATCCCGACCAAAATAACAGAGTTTTTGAGGAGATTATCAAGAAAACATTTTGAATTCTCTGAACTCCGAGTATTATCTGCAAAAACTAAACTTGTGTAATGTTAACACCAAACCAGGTAAATATTTATCAAATGTCCATAATAAATACAAGTACACGCTCTCTGTTTGCATTTTAGATAATATTGTCGAACGTTTACTAAATATATATATATATATATATATATATATATATATATATATATATATATATATATATATATATATATATATATATATATATATATATATATATATATATATATATATAAGAACCTGACCATCCCGAACAAAGGAGACGAACACCACGTAGCCGTAGCAGGAGTAGGTCTCCAAATCCTTTGCATAGAAGATCATTGTCATACATTCGATGCCGACGAAGGAGACGAAGTACTTGAGTAAAAAGTTAAACAAGTATAAAAAACATAGAGTGGGCCAAGTAGTTGGAAATGGTTACTACATACGCATAAGATAATCTCAGTAAATAGAGCAAAATTTATAATAAAAAATAATAAAATAATTAAACTTATTATTTTTTACAACCAAAAACAAATACATATATACTTCATTTTTCAATATTACCAATTTGAATTAACATTTAATTTTCAGTAAATTTAGCATTTTTAATCATAATGTAATTCTTGAAAAATTACAGGCGTGCATTCAATGCGTTCTTGACATGACCGAACATGTTTCGAGACAGTGAATTATACTCTAAATGCAGCAATTCCTTGCAGTTGGAATGTTTCCTTTAAAGCAAGTTAAGTTACCTTTTTCAAGTTTCTTTTTTTTTTACACGAATTACATAATACGGAAAATCGAAATTGTCTTCATTCAATTTCAGTATTAAGAAATTTGGTGTGAAGCTGTTGATTATTATTTCTGTATTTTATTTGGTGGCATTGGCAATGACAGCCACTTTTGCAGTTCGTTAGTTCTTTGTCGGAGTTGTTTTGAAAAATACTCGATGTGATTCTGAAACATGCACTGTTTACCCTCGCGAATGCACGGGAGAATGTATTCGTTAATCAAATCTTGAAATTTTCTCCAAATGACATTTTGGAATACATGATCTCTCTAAATACCCCGTTCGTTGATGAAGATTGCGTGGGGATGTTCGTCCACAATTACAACTGAAGCTGCATTTGTTAAAAGTTCGCTGAAATTTTTCTATGTTTTTCTTTCACATTGTCTGTAATAGCTTCCCTGTTGTTTTCGTATCCCAGTAATCCGACAACAGTTTTTGCTTTGAACCATATATTATTTTTTCTATCAAAAAGATAAACAATTTTGGAGTTGTACAAGAAATTATGATTTTTCAAATCCAATATCTTATCCATTTTTTTAGTTCTCGTTGGCAAGAACACACAGTGACTATACAGATGCACTGTATATCGCGAGTTCTCGCGTCTTGAGCTCTGTTAGAAATTTAGTTGTATATATTATATTATATATATATATATATATATATATATATATATATATATATATATATATATATATATATATATATATATATATATATATACACACATATATATATAACCCTATCCCTCCGATTTTTCTCACTCAAAAAATATTAAATTAAAAAGAATCTATATATTTTTTATTATACTTTACTCTTAAAAAAAAATGGTTACAATGTTATAATGTTGTGCACTTCAAAGCACGTAAATTTATAGTGTTTTGTCTGATCGGACATCATGATATCTTTTCATTTATTGTCGTATAAACCCAGCATGTGACCTAATTTGTGAATGAGTACCTGTTGGTAAAAAAGGTATGACTATTTATTATCTTTGTCAAAACATATGCTTTTGTAGGGACAAAGGGCTGCATGTGCACATATTGGACCTTAGCCATCGAATGGGCCTCCATCTCCATGATCGTGGCTGGTGAATTGAATAATTCCGACATTGGATTTGTTTCCATTCGTGTACATAAAGATTTCAGTTTCAAATTGCCGCTTTAATAATTGGAAAATTAATTTCGTTCTTTTCAAAATCGATTATTTATTGAGATACGAAGGTATTGTGGGAAAAAATATTCGAAATTTAATAGGAAATACATTTTCACTTCTCTTGTAAATTTCCAGTATTAATTATCGCATCTCTGTGGAAAAAATTAATATAGACTACAACGGTTAATAATAATAATATAAATACCTGCATATTATGAATTATTATTAATATTTTGAATTTCATGAAAGTTGGCCCTATATTTACAATCGTTTAGTATAAAATTGGATGTAGTCAGATCGCTTGTGACGATTCCATCCTTTCAGGCGAACAGTGTTGACGTCCACTCGTTCCCCTACCCGTTAGCCAGTTTGTCCAGCCGACCTCGTTCTCGACAGCACAACATGCAGGTACAATCTGTGATTGATCACCGCAAATTGTAAGTGCAGTGCGACGCAACGATCATGCGATGGTGTAGAGCAGGTGTAGGAGAGCAGGCAGTGCGGCATCACATACACGGGCAAGGCTCGGTTGTAAACAAACACTCCAGTGGTGTGATACTCCAACCAGAACACTCCCAATTAGTTTTTACAAGAAAATACAAACATGCAATTACAAACACTGTCACATGTTTACATTTCAAAGCAAATGCTACCTCTTCTTTCCAAGTTTTTGGTGTTATTACAGAGTTTTGTTATGTTTTTGTTCACCCCCATAAGAGCTATGCATTTCACGGAATATTTGGATCACCCAGGGCAAGTGTGTTGTTAAGACAATTTTCTATGCAAGTGTTATGTTTGTACATAATTTTAAACAGAGTTCTTTTCATGTGCATGTGCAAGTAGATCCCTCCGCGGCGTGTGGGACTGCTATCGCCCGCCCTCGTGCCCTGGAGGGAAGTCAGTCAGGGAGGAGCAACCAGAGGAGCAGGTTGTGCGTGGACGTGTAACATTTTCCAGTGCTCAGGTGGCACTCATCTCTTTTGCACCAGCCAATAGTAATTAATTTTTCTGGAACCGTTTTTCTTTTAGCCACCTGAGATACTGCCCCTCGGCTCCCTGAGGTTTGTATGCCCCAGAGAGTATTTTTAAATTTTACTGCACACTAAAATCATATGTTAGCACCATGCCATTTTTCGCAGTGTAACTTCGGCCCCGAAGTGAAAGAGAGTATGCTTGTAAACTGTTTCCTGGAGGAACGCGTAATTTACGTCGTATTAAATGTGTTTATGGAAATGACGTAGACCTTTTATTAAACTGCCACAAGGCACTTCAGGGCACGGGCCCTTAAATCCCGCCAATTTTACCTTCAGTGTTCTGAAATATATTTAAGTGTAATTTTTGTGTGCAACACATGAAGTATAGCTTGTATGGACGTATGGTTGCCCCTAACATTCCACAGCATAGGGAGTTTCTTAAATGCAACAACTTCACAGGTCGTCTTGGCACTAAAGTGCCCTACAGCAAGCAGGTTCAGCACGGCGAGTATTGTGTGCCCAGATGATCGACCCACAGCACCCTGAGGGCCGATCTCGTACTCTACCAGAACTTCAATTGACACTGCCATGGCGACGTCTGGTGCCTACTGGGTAACTTCGTTCCAAAATGTCCACATAACCACCTTTCCCAAACCACATTGCCACTTTTCTGACCATCGAACCGCCATCAGTGTTTGAGTCCCGTCATTGTTCCATGCGAGTGGGTAAGTCGAGATACATTCAATTTATATAGGATCGATGCTTTTCTACACTCGGACTATTCTGTGTATGTAATAACACCAAACAGTGTTTGCACAATGGAAAAGGTTGTGGGTGATGATTGGGTTATTGTTGTTACTGCGGTGGGTGTTGTTTTAATTCGTGGAGTGTAATTGTTTGCATCACAATCGAAATTTAACTTTTATAGATCGCATAAAACTTGGCAATCTGACGAGTCGATACAACGAAATGGGAGCGATACACAATCAGCCATCTTGTGAAAAATGCCATTGTTTGAAAACAATTCTATGCTCGATTCGATCACCATAATTTTTAGGAATCATCCGATGTGTTGCATGTATGCAAATCGTAGCCAAGGTAAGGAAAATACAAACACATCAAATTAAAATAATTTTTTCATTAAATATTATTTATTTTTCACTCAACCAAACAAGTCGTTTTCCATCAAACAGACTAAATATAACGGCAATTTATCCCTATGTACTTTCTATTATTTTCACCTTTTTCGAAAAGCTTGATTTCAGTTTTAATTTCGCCCAGATCCATTTCCACCCCCGTCTAATTGTTAGTTTCTTTGCGGTTGGTTTCCATTTCGCTCAGAGATTCGTGCAAGTCCTTTGCCATTTTTTCAAATTCCTCCGATTTAATTAAAGGCTCATCTAAAGTAATTTCTTCAAGTGATCGCCATGCTACTATATCCTCAGCTTCCTTACATTCGATTTCGGTTTCCAATTCATTTTCACTGAAATATATTTCGATGGGCGCGGTTGTTGGTTTTTCGATTTCCAAAAATGTGGTTTCTGGTTCGGTTCTGTAGAAATTCAGTTCCACTGGTACCGTGGTGAATCTGTCACCATTTACAAATTTGATTTCGGTTTCTGTTCCATTTTCGTGGAAATTTTAATCAGTCAGCATTATAACCAGTTCGTCATATTTCGAAAGAATGGTTTCCCGTTTCATGTTCATTTAATTCACTAATTTCGAGAAGCTCATTCTCATCGACTGATCTTCGCGACGAACAATGGCCGATACTGTGAATTTGTTCAAATTCTCCCAATCATTGTCTACGCAGTGTAAAATGCATTCTCTTCACTGTCGTAATCACCATCAATCTGCCATCATTCACATTCGCTTCTATCGCGGCAGTGTTCGGATCGAGCAGATCCAACACTTGGTCGTTTTCCCCGTGAAACTCGTCTCTAGTTTTGTCACCCTTAACCTCCCCGGTCGTAGCAGTATTTTTCGAAACTTCGAAATAATATTTGGGATTGACTGTCTCGTCCAACAATCCCAACTTTTCCGCATCGTCAAAAGTTTCGTCAATATTATTTAAACCTTGTATAAACACTTTGAGAATGGATTTTCTAAAGTGATAAACGATAAACACATAAAAGGGCGGATTATTCGAAATGTCAATTAAGTCGAAATCTTCTCCACCACGACGATGGTTCATCAGCGTTCGTCGAAACAAGGTTTCTGTCCTTGGGAAATTGTCTAGAAATTGAGTCACTACCAAAATTAATCGGTTCATTATGAGTAGGCATTTATCCCGATCGTCCAAAATCACTTGGTATATCATTTTATGCAAGAGAAAAAGGACAAAATCTATAAACGAGTGCGGATTGGTTACCTCTTTTAAAATCTTGTACATTTTAGGTGGTTATTACAATGAATATACCATTTTGAATATTTGAATATTATTGAATATTTTTCCATCTTGCGTATGATGCAAGAGTTTGTTATACATTTCAGTGGAGTAGGAATAATCGTTTAAGGTAGGATTTTTTTTCTTTCGAGAATACAAAATAGTATCAATGTATTTGTTTTTTTCCTTTACTTAGTGTCATGATTAGACCTTATATACAAAAAAACATATTTTACAGAATTTCATACAAAAACATATTTTGTAAAGGTATATACATATTTTTGATATAACATATTCAAAAATACACACATTTCCCTTCACACAAAGTCCACAGTGGGTGATACATAGTGGGAATAATACCGAGTCAACTGCATCTTTCACCTCCTCTAGAAAATTTGGTATACGGCTTTCGAGATCGTGGATCGAGTTGGTGAATAGGTATGTGGGCAGAAATTGATTGCGCAAAATTTTGTACTTTTCTGCACTCGAAACATAGATGCATTTGTAATTTCCCAGCAGTTTTTGTACTGTACTCAATGCACTCTTGTAAGGTACCCAGCCTTCATAACAGCATATTCCATGTACATGTAATATCAAATTTTGGATGACTGATTTGGTCTCGGCACTGAAACGAGTTAGTTTGCACGGAGGTCCAAAAATGTAGTGTTGTATACGGTTTGTTTCTGCAACAGGAATATTGATTACAATGGCTGCAGCATCACCAACTTCACCCTCTCGCCATTCGCTGATTTCCATCGAGGAATTTGGCAAAGACGATCTCTCCATCACTGATGTATGCGAAGGTAAATCATATGCATCAATACACTGAGCATTGCATCCACAAATACAACATTGGCAGAAGGCAGGTTGGTGGGCACAGGCTCCGTATGTAGCACACCTCGTCGACAAGATGCTCTTCTCGACGATAAAGCCTAATTGATGGGGTTCGAGGTGTTCCTACTGTTATATACCATCAAGTTGCCAATTAAAAAATAATTTTGTATTTTGAATTTTTTTTTTAAGTTGTACTTGAGATGGTTGAGTAAAATTTGTTGAAGGTCAGTATCGTTCAACATTTGTTTATTTACGTAATTCAATGTGGACATTTTTTTACCATGTCCAAGTGCATTTTGTGCTTATCTCGTATCGACTGCATTGAGAAATTATTTCGCCAGGCATGAAACAACACTCCCCGATCGGGTCTCACTCCCGTTATTTTTTTGTACAAGGTAATGAAAATCAAACTGAGTTTTTCGTAGTGGGTATTGAAGAGTCTACTCAAGGTTTTGTAAATATAACACAATAGATGATTCACGAATACAATCGACGTATGCATAAACTGAGAAGGAATATACATTATTGTTGTTTTGGTTTTTGTTTTAATTTCAGTTTTTTCACTTTCAATCAATTCGTTAACTTGTCTCATCGCCAGGGACAAATTTTAGTATTTCATTTACCCATCTTGTACACGAAATCAATTCCGTTTCAGATGAGTAGAGAGCGTTCGAGTCATTTAGAAACTCCTGCTACTGTGATGTCACATAGCTGTTCCAAGATGGCGGCTCCTCACCACTTTCTCACCACTACCCCCTTGTGTTGAAGTAATGGCGGTGCTTAGCTGTTTTGGCGCGCTTTCCTTGCCAACCACGTAAGTCCTCCCTGGTGTTGCTGGGGATGTCTAGAAAGCATATCGACGCTGCCACGTGGCATGCTGGTTGTCTAGTTGACTACGTTTTTCCCTCGTTGTGGTTAAATCCAGGGAAAATGCTGGAAACTTGCAGGAAAAATTTTTTCGGTGTGGGAAAATTGTAGGAAAAATTGCTCAGATTTTAAGATAAGGATTTTCCCCATATTGAGCACCATTTGACGTTTACCAAAGCTGGCAACTAGTTCCAAGGAGTTGGTCAATAAGGATATTGGTTAGGTGAGGAGCAGTAAATACAGTTTTGGAATCTCAGTGGAGATAATTACCCAGGGCATCATATATTGTCGGGTTGACAATATCGTGAAGTCGGAGAGCAACTGTTGACTCGTTCCTCAGGGTCGTTCGGCCGACGACCACAGCAAATCCTCTAAGTGCAGTTGTCTCCTCGTATAATAAAATTAATACTGACTGAATAATTCCCTTACTTGTTTTGTTGTGGGATATCTGGGCTTCCCACACGCCCATACAAAGCACTGTTACTTATTATACCGACTAGTGGCCATTTCAATCATACTCGCACATAAGTTGCATTTGGAGAAAATTGGTGGGAGAAGGCCCGTACCTTAAATGTCTTGCAGAGATCTGGAAATAAATCGCATGTGGTAACTCGTCACTGTTGCGCTTTATTCAGTTACATGATTACATTCACGTCGGGAAATGTTTAAATTTGGTGCTGCTTATGAACCTGTCAGCCCGGGTAATACTCTGCAAAAGACATGTGGTCACATGAAATAACTTAAGTGCAATTTAAGCCTACTCAGGCGATGCAAGCACTGGGTAGGTGCAAGGGGAGGTGAGTCTTGGGCAGCTGAAATGTGAAAACGTTTCCAGTATGCTAAAATAACTATTGTTGTGAAATGATTAGTCCAACATGGTGATGGCTACCCAAGTGCGCAAAATACGAGCCTCAACGTGACGTGGCACACCCCTTGCAAAGACAAATGACTACTGACTTTCTCTGCATGGCATGCCGATTGGCTTGGCGGGCTGGCACCCCGTGCTGCACTACTACCTTGCACACAACATCTGCAAATCGGACACATACCCCATGTGCTGGTTCTTACATATTGATCCTAAAATTAACCCTTTAAATACTGTTCATTATACCAAAACATTGCACTGCATGGATGATGTGGAGATAAAAGACACGTGAATGAACATTACAGAAAATTACAAAAGACAGTTTGAAAACACTGATGGTTTTAGGGCTGTGAAGGCAGGCATCTTTATTAGTTGCATCCTCTTTGTGAACTAACTTTGCTCTTTAATTGCACAAATTAAATAACAGAAATGTCACAGAGTCTATTTTACGATTCCTGCACCATGTGCACATGATCATGCTCACTCTGCTCTGTACCTGCATCGTTCCTTGCCACACTGCAATGCAATTGTGCTCATAGAGCACACACACACACACACAGTGTTACGGAACCTGGTGCTGCAGGCAAACGGGCTAAGGAGAAGGTGTCAACGTGGGCACACATCTTTGAAAGGCAGTAATGAACTGCTCTGCATTTTCCCCCGGTTGTGGGGTTCTCGAGTTGAATTTAAATCTCTCAAAGATAACATTTACACAAGACTTGAAGTGTCTATAAAATGCCTGCACTAGTTCACTGTAAGTTCACCTGCTTGTTGGTTTTTTAAGTGTAACTGTTACTTCGTCGGCTTTCTCGCCCATAACATACAATAACAAGTCAATTTTCTCTTCATCCTTGCATTTGTTCTGGCCACTCAAATTAGATAATGATTAAATCGAACTTTCCACCGAAACCAAGCATTGGGATCGGTAAAATCTAAAGGTTCGGGTGGTTTAAGCTGTTTCCCTATTGCCATACTAAGCGACGACCCATGGCTGCCATCTCCACCTCAGTCTGTCATATTGAATGTTTACCCTGCGAAATGAAGGATGCAATGTAATTACACCTTTTCTCTGCTACTGCCGAACATTTCTTGACCCCACATCTGACACCATGTTGGAGTTGGTTGGTAACTGTAATCAGAGTCGTATTCCTTATTACATGTGAGGATTACTCCATCGCGCAGCCTCATCACTGGACCATTTTCCCTGGTCCTCGCCGACCATAGACTACTCGATATAACAGAGGGGAATTAAAATGGAGTACTCTGATTGGTTGTTAGAAGTTGGAGGGGGGAGGAATATTGCAATCACATTGATGCCATTCTGAGAAAACCTACAAGTGTGTTGCAATCACATCAGTGCTGTTCTGAGAAAACCTACAAGTGTGTGTTACACTCCCATTGGTGCTGCTCCAAGAAAACTTGCAAGTGTGATTACATCCGCTTTGGTGCCATTCCGAAAAAAAAATTTGCAGGAGTGTGTTGCAATCAACATTCCCCCTCCTTCAAATTCCAACAACCAATCAGATTGCACCATTTCTCCCCCTTCCATTTTTAACAACCAATCAGAGTACACTGTTTCTTCCCCCCTTACTTCACCTCCTTTTAGTTTGTCTATATGGATGCGAAATCTGGAAAAAATACTTTATTCGGCGATGAGAGCAGAATGAAGAACCATCTCTCCTCTCCCAGAACAAAAGGAATAAGGTAAGAACAAATATACCTTATTAAATATATATAATTGACTAAATATTAATATTTAATAACGAATATTTGTTTTTACTTTATTCCTTTTGCTCTTGGAGATGAGAGATGGTTCTTCATTCAGCTCTCATCATCGACTAAAGTTTTTTGTTTCAGATTTCGCACCCACATAGACAAACTGAAATTAGGGGAAGGGAGGGGAAATGGAACGGTGTACTCTGATTGATTTTTGAAAGTTGGGAGGGGGGAAGGAATGTTGATTGTGGAGCACTGCGGTGAAATCTTGCTGAAACAAACTTATCCCCTGCACCTTATACAATTAAGTAGTAATCAAAGCTTGTCTTGCACAAGTGAAATTAATAGTTATGTAACTTTGGATGAGTCGGATTACCATTACTATGTGTGTGTGGTAATCACATCAGTGCCATTCAGAGAATACTGGCCAGTGTGTGTCAATCACATTGGTGCCATTCTGAGAAAACTTGCCAGTGTGTGTGGCAATCAGATTAGTTTCCATTCCGAGAAAACTTGCCAGTGTGTGTTGCAATCACATCTATTTCCATTCTGAGAAAACTTGCCAGTGTGTGTTGCAATCGACATCCCCCCTGCAACTTCCAACAACCAATCAGATTACACCATTCCTTCCTGTATTCCCACTTCCAACCACCAATCATAGTACACACTTTCATCTCCCCTCCCTAACCATCCTTCCCGTTCGCGTACATGAGTGCGAAATCTGGAAAAAAGACTTTAGTCGATGACGAGAGCTTAATGAAGAACCATCTCTTCTCTCCCAGAACAAAAGGAATTAGGTAAAAAACTAATATACTTTATTAAATATTAATATTTAATAAAGTATTTTATTGTATAACTTACCTTTATATCCTTACCTTATTCCTTTTGCTCTGGGAGAGGAAAGATGGTTCTTCATTCTGCTCTCATCGTCGACTAAAGTCATTTTCCAGATTTCGCACACAGGCAAACTGAAAAGATGGGAAAAAAGGGGGGAAATGAAACGGTTTACTCTGATTGGTTGTTGAAAGTTGGTGTGGAGGGAAGGAATGTCGATCGTGGAGCACTCTGGTGAATACCCATAGAACTATATAAACTTATCTATTAATACTTATAAAACATTTTCAAACTCATAGTTTTGTAAAAGCCTTCAGACTCGCAGCTTATGTAATCCAACAAAGCCAAAGCTATAACAGTCTTATTCATTTTACATTTGCAAGATGAATTTTGAATACACAAGTTACCAAAACCAATCAACAGATAAATTTGCTTGACATCATCGACTTTATGTTGTTTTAGACCACCTTCATGTTGTTTAGGCCACCTTCATGTAGTTTTAGACTGCCATAGCATTAAATTGATGCTGATTTCATCAACTTCACATCATCTTAAACTACAATCACATTAGACTGATGCTGATGTCAGGTTCACACCTTATAATAATAAAATAAACAATAATTATAAAAAAATATTTTTTATTACAAAACATTTCAAATGTAGTGTACATGTATCAAATCAATTCTGAAACTTGTTAATTAATTTTTTCACAGTAACATGTCTGTGAAGTGTATTTCCCTTCGCTCGCAACATTCACCGCAGCAATCTTAGAAGCTACACATGGAACAAACCTTTGAAATTTGAACATGAAAATGTAATTTATGGCTTTGGTGAGTTTTGTTTTCATTTACTATCCAGGTAACTCTCTATGTCAATTATGGTTTGTTTATTTTTTTCCGACAAAGCATTTTTTGAATTTAGGTAACGAAAATAATTTATTCATAGTTGCAAATAAAAGTTTTACAATCTGGCTCTTGTGTTTTCACAAGGGTGTTGTATTTCTGCTCTTGTGTTTTCCACGAACAAACAAAAAAAACAGGTCGGTAAAGTTGAAAAACCTTCTTTCCACATCAACCACAGTACATTTCTTAAAGTTGATACACTTTTTTTCTTCACCAAACATGTTTTCCTCGGATATAATGTATTTGTATAACCACCATTGACTTTTTTATTTCAAAAGCAGATTGTTGAGCAAATGGAAACATCTGATAGAAATTGTACCAGTATTTCAAAACGTGTTTCATATCCAAATTTTCATACAGTTTTCTAAATCATCCCCACATATGTAGAACCTTGGTCCGAAACATACCACCAAATCGTAATATTTATCCTTTGTGAATTTAACCATTATACGATCAAACAAAAATTCGTGTATATCCGACATTGTCTGGAGGGTTTGCGAGTCAAGAGATTGTCCTTTGCCTCGTTTGCTCGGAGCCAAAACTTAATTGTGGTTGTTTATTTATATTGAATAATATTGGTTACTCGACTTAATATATATACCAATTTATAGTTTTATTTTTATTTTGTGAGTGTTTGTTTGTTTGTTTGTTGTATTGTTTTATTCGACCAACATAATTTTTCGAGTATTTTCACGAACTGTTGTGAAGTGGCTACCTTTAAATCCATATAATGAGACAATTATCAAATACCTCTGTTCATTTGACAAGTTTCACACCTTACTAAAAAAAATAAACAGCAATTGAAAATATTTATATTTTATTACAAAACATTTCAAATACAGTAAACATTTATCAAAACAATTCCCAATCACAGTAAGCTATTTGTTCGCATTTACATGTCGGTAGAGTTTATTTTCCTTCGCTCTCAACTGTCATCACAGCAATCATGGAAACTATATGTTGAACGAACCTTTGAAATTTGGACATGACAATATCGCTTATGGCCTTGGCCAGTTTTTGTTTTCTATCTTTATCCAGACAATTTTCTATCTCTTGCATGGTTTGTTTTATTTTTATCGGCAATATCTTCTTTGATTGTAGGAAATGATAATAATTCAACTGTAGTTGCAAATATAAATTTTGCATTTTGGTTATTGTTTTTTCAAGAGGGTATCCCATTTTCGGTCTCGTGTCTCCCCACAAACAAACCAAAAAATGCAGGTGGGCAAAGTCGATAAACTTTTTTCTTCATCAACCACAATGCCTTTCTTGGGAATATTGAAATTTCTTACTGATGTGTGTTTGCACAGCCACTGCTGCTACATTTTTTAGATTTCAAATGTGGATTGTTAAGCAAATGGGCATAGTCGATTGTAACAGTACCAGTAATTCAAATCATTTTTCATATCCAAAATTTTTATAGAGTTTTCAAAATCATCCACTCCTACGTAGAACCTTGGTCCGAAAACAGTAATATAATCAAACAAAAATTCATCTATGCCCGACATTTTCCAATAGAACTTTGGTCCGAAACATAACATCAAATCATTATATATATATATATATATATATATATATATATATATATATATATATATATATATATATATATATATATCCTCTGTAAGTTTAACTGTTGTATGATGAAACAAAAATTCGTCTCTACCCAACATTTTCCTATAGGTTTGCGAGTCGAGAGCTTGACAGTGAGATTTACTGTCCAGTAGATCCAAAACGTTCTTCGCCACATTCGCTCGGAGCCAAAGCATTGTTGAACTGTGTGACCCTCTGTGCAAGTGTGGCAGTGTAGTAATGCTTGTAAATAAGAACTTTGTCAGGGAGCATTTGCCCATGAAAAGTAAGGGAAATGAGTTTACTAGGGCGAAAGACCAGATTACCATCTTCAATGAATCTCTTGTTAAGTCGTTCTACTTTGATGACTTTAAATTGTGTCTTAATTCCAGTCAACATTTCGTTACCTGTAATGTCCAGAGTGATTCCATACACACACACATACATATATATATATATATATATATATATATATATAAAGACCCTGGCATTGAGTTGAGCAGAGTGGAATTGTGGCGTGAAGATTATGTTTGGAAATAAGTTGTCCTGTAACCAAAGTGTTTGCATCCTTAGCAGTTTTCAAAATTACTTTCAGCCTATTTGGCCCCGCTTGTAAAATTTCTATAATGCCATCATTATAGTGTCATGTAACATCTTTCCCAATTTAACAAGGTGTAAGTTACCTACATTTTTATCGGTACTTTTAACAAAGACAACATTTGGCCCAATCAAAGTGCGACTGTATAAATGATGAGGCGGATTTGTACCAATTTCGGAATGGTGTGTATCAATTTTCATATTATTTTGAAATGTTGACTGAGTCACTGATGGCGAACTCAACTAACCACTTGTCAGGTGTTTGCCAGTTTTATATGCTATAAGCAAGCTTATCTCCATATCCATTGTGTCAGCAGTGTCCGCCATGTTTATGGAGTAACGTCAGTCAAAAATGTAGAAAATGAACATTATTAAACCTTATCTTTTGCAACCACATGTTTCATTTCCTAGATGGTAGTCAAACAACGAACGTATATCAATATACTTAGATTAATATATACTGGTGATATGAGTACTGGGCAATGAAATAACTCGTTAACAAAGTGACCCCAACACAGACGAAAACTTTTCATCAGCCAATCAGGAGCAAGAGTACTCCACCAGATGCAGCCCCGACAAAAGTATATTCTATGACAAAAGTATATACTATTTCTTCATTCCTCAGGCGTTGGACCAGTCGGCCTTGCTTGGCAGTAGAAAAAAAAACATAAACATAACCTTACAAAACAAAATGTCGTGCATATTTCACTACTGTGGTAAATTTCACAATAAACATATGTTTTTATGTGTACATCCTGGATTTCTTGTAACAGAAAGCTAATGAATTGATGAAAATAAATAACTTATACACTGGAAAACAACTGACACTCCAAAATCCAAAAACACTTAATTTACAAAGTTATCCAAACAAAATAGTGTACAATGATCTGTGATTTCTTCACACTCCAAAGGAAGTTATTAGCCACTCCAGGATTTTGCCGAAAGCCATGCAGCCCTTGTTAAAATGAAACTGTCAGGGTCCACCATTAGTTCTGAAAAGTCTCACAATGCACCGTGATGTAAACAATTGGAAAATGCTTGTGCTCTTCAACCACTGGTCACCAAATGCAGTTTAATGGTGATGCACGTTGTGTATAAACACCATCTCAGAACATATTTGGGTATGTAGTTGTGTATATTTCTTAATTATACTAGTTATATATTATATTATATACTTCTCTCGTGAATTTAGACCATGTATTACATAATATTCCGACACTGTTCGATACCTGCTTTGTATATCTGTATAACCTCAGCTTAAATGAGATTTTGCACATTAAACAGTAGGCCTATTCTTACCTGTAATAAAATTCAGCGACCCGATGTAATTATATTCTATGTAAATTATACTTTTTTTTAATAGCATAGACACAGCAATCTTGATAATCCTCTTCCCTATCATATGTTATTTATTTTTACAGAAAACTACTTGAAGCCCCTCGAAAATTCTTAGTAATTATGATTACTAATTATCATATCTAAATATCCAGTTTTTTTTTTTTCCGAAAAAAAAAAAAAAACCCTATTCAGGAATTATACCCATGTATTCGCTTATTTTGTAAACTTTGCTAACTGCACTAACAAGTAAGGTAAGCAATAAATGTAATTATACCAAAAACTTTACTCTCTCCTCCTCCCAACCCTAAATTTTTAATTAAACAAACAACCTAACCTATTCAGTGATTCACAATTACACGTTTTCATTACACTGAGTAACATATTTTTATCCTATTTAAAAAACAACTGTAATAGTTATTCTATTTATGTCTCGAGATGCAAATAAAAAATTATTAAACTATCTTTCTATCGTCCGAAACAGTAGAAATTGTCTTAATCAAAATATACACAATAAGTAAATTACGAACTACACCATAACATAACACACTGAATAAATTAATTATTTCGCTATAACTTTTGTATCATGCGTGTAGAAAACTCATATTCTCATCGTTTACAAAGCTTCTTATCCAGATCAAACAAACGCACAAGCCGAGTCCGACTAGCCAAGCCATGGACAAACGAAAATTAGATACAAAAGTAGTCATCTTAAATACATTATTCTGTACACAACACTGAACTCGGCTTCAGAAATTATCAAGTTTTGTAATGTACTCGGTTATCATAATGTTTATAAATAAGAATGGTTAAAATAGAAAAATTGAAATTCACTAAAACCATATAGTCTTCTATATGACTAAAGTGAAACACACAGGTTACTCAACATCGCTAGACCGTCACAAAAGAAACCCATATAAAAAGATCGCCTAACAACGTCGTCTGGACATCACAGTGCGACATCAGTGGAGTGTGACCAAAATGGGACATTGCGACGCTTTCGCGACCAAGTGTGCTGTATGGGAACTTCATTTCTTAACAAGTTTTATTAGTTATGTGGTGTTTCGCCTAATTCTGGATATGTTTTATTAGTTCCACAACATTTCGCCTAATTATGGATACATCTTACTAGTTACGTGACATTTCGCTCGAATCTGGATAGATTTTAATATTTACATGCTGTTTCGTCTATTTATGGATTGGTTTTATTAGTTCACGACAACGAAGAAAGAAAATTTAATGTTTTTTTTTGTGATTCTATATATTTTATAATAAATATTATGTTTATTTAGTAATAAATATAAAAAATCGAAGAGGGCAACATTTTTGATAAGGGACCTCACTCACAATGTTCATTTAAAACCTCAGTGATGTTGGTTGTTGGTTTGTAGTGATGGTGTTACTTGGAGGGGAGAGAGAGAGAGAGAGAAAGAGAGAGAGAGAGAGAGAGAGAGAGAGAGAGAGAGAGAGAGAGAGAGAGAGAGAGAGAGAGAGAGAGAGAGAGAGAGAGAGAGAGAGAGAGTTAGATTAAACTTTATTGTAAATATAAAAAATCGAATTTTGGCATTTTATCAATTTTGGGGTCCCAAATTGAATTTTGGAAAGGGAACAATTCTGGCCGCTCTCCTCAAAATCAACCACGTTTTCTTTCACTTTTGGTTTACCAAGTCTGAAATTACATCAGATTACTGTTTATACAAAAAAATAATAGTTGCATGTATATATATGTGTAATATATATATATATATATATATATATATATATATATATATATATATATATATATAATGCATTTACAAATATCCTTTTTTACAATCATGTAAAGAACCAAAGTCTTTTTATTATTTTTTTGTTCAATTATTATGCCATTTGGAACATAGGCCTACTCGTTCCTGTACAGTTATTCGATATTTCGATTTTTATTGTCGATGCATTTTAGAGATTTCGCGAGAGATCGACGCTTTCGTCGGGTGAAGACGATTTCTCAGTTCGCTTTGTCCAGTACATGCATGGATAATGTGTGTAACAAATTATCGTATTTGGTTTTGACGATCATGGCCTGAGCGATGGGCAATGCGATGAAAAAGTGCCATGGCATCTTGTCTGGCTTTTTCGGTATCTTGTCTGGCCACCATCAATTCTTAATTTGCCAATATCAATTTTTCATTTATGGATATTAGTGATTTCATCACCTCGAGTAAGCTGTGGTTCAATTTTTTTATTTCTTCATCCTTTTTGGCCATGATTTTGTATTGATTATTCTTCCTCAAGGATGACAGCACATCTTTGTAGACCCAATTAGTAAATCTTTCGGAATCGGGTAGATTCGAGTATGTTGTCAGAGCATGTAAACCAGGTTCTGCAATGAAGATACTATGTGATTGTAATTTGAAAGGGATTTCAAAGGTGCAGTCCGCAGTACCCTTAAAATCTGCCCATGTTTTTCTCCACTTTGACCTAACCAAGTCTGAAATTATGTTATGTGGCTTTTCATATCCAAAAAATAATGCGATATCTTTACCTTTGAACCAAAATTGTTCGATTCCATTATGGCCCACTAGTGTAAAAATCCAACAGTTGAAGTTTTCGAAATTCGAATCCTGAAATAACCTCCTATCCAATGACATTGTGGGTGCAGTGGTTGTTGCTTATATATAGACAATCTGTTTACAAAAATTTATTTTTTCTATAATCATGTAATGAACTAAAGTTTATTTTAAATTATAATTTTTCCTCTTAAATATTAATTGAACGATAGTGTTTAGAACATCATGCACATTGAAATTCTCAGCATCTGGATCGAATCTGACAGACGCACAGTTTAATTGTTTCTCGATGTACTTTTGCCTTTTGATTTCAAATTGTGTTTATATTCGTCGCATTCAACTGCAATTTTGTAATCCAAAAAGTCCAAATCTGTTCGGTAATTATTGATTGTATATTGTAACTTGTAGTTCAGATGTTGGAAGTAATTCACAATTATGCTGATGTAATCTTGTTCCTTTGTTCTAGAATAGAGATTCAATTTCAAGTCGAATTCTTTGATCTATTCCATAGCAAGTATTTCGATGTGGATATTCTCGAATTTTGTATCAATATATTCAATCCTTTATTATTGATGAACATCGTATGTTGTTGCTAATTAGAGGGGGTTTCACAGGCGAGCACCAATCCCTTCAAATCTGCCCACGATCTTTTCCATTTTGATTTGAGAAAAATTTAAAATTGTATTACGTGGTTTTTTATACCGAGAAACGAAGCGATATCTTTCCCTTTTAACCTTAATTTCTCATTACCATTATCATCGATGACCACAAAAATCCAAAAATTATAATCCTGGTAATTTGACAGCTGAAGAGCCCTCGATATTATGAGTGTAATAGTTCTGTACACAAAAACAAGGCTTGTTTTTTTTTTTTTTTATCAATTTGTATTCGACGACGATTTTAGAATACAAATATTTTTAGAATTATTTGTATCAAAGTAAAATTCTTGAATTTTCTTCAATTTCTCCCTTTCATTTATAATGAGTTGTAACAAATTATTTTTTAATGCTTTTATTTTTATTCATATACAAATAGCCTTTAATTTTGAAATTTTTAGCAATCTGTTTCAATTCTGAAACTTTCAAGTCTTCTAAATTCTTTGGAATTGTTTTTTCCTGAATTAAATTTATAATTAACTATTAGTTCCATTGAACCATCTCTGTTTAGACACTAGTATTTTTAAATTTTTAGTACATTTCTAATAGCTTTGATTATTTTTTAATTCAATGCTTCAATTTCAGCTTTTTTTTTTTTTTTGGTAAGTTATCATTTTTACATCCGGATGGTTAGTTTCAACGTTGTCAAACCACTGCAAAAGTTCTCGTTTTCTTTTACTGGACTGCTCTGATATTTAATTGTTTTGGCATTTCCCTCAATTCAGTACATATTTTATTATAAAGATCTGTATTCTGAATGTTATATTTTGTGAGTTCATATTCGTTAGAATATCTAATCCAGCTATTTTCCAAACTGCTTGTATTGTTCCCCATAATTTTTTTTAAAGTAGAATTTTTGAGTGGTTTTCAGAATACTAGTGCCCGATTTGCAAACTTTCCGAAATTCAACTTCTATATTTTTATTAACGGCGTGGTTGAATTTTGGCTGTATACCATTGCCATAATGCGACAATTATGCCGCTAAGGGATAAAAGAATGCAAACAATAAAGCTTATTGATAGGTCTAAGTATTGTTTTTACAGATTTGGAATTGTTACTGGCCTACTCTGATAATTTGACAAACATAAGAGTAATATCTTGTATTGTTTTGATGGGCATGGGAAATTTATGTAACCAATTACTATATCTCGAGTAAATGAAAAAAAAAATAATATTTACAAAAAATATAAATAAATATTTTATTTATAAAAACAATGCATGTGTGAAGTATATAGTACAGCTAGAAAATGAAAATTTTTTTTGCCAGTCATTTCATCTTCAATTTTGTTGCAGGGAATTTCTCCAACTTGCCACTCCAATCCATGGAATATTTTCTTCAGCTGGCCTATGGATGCGGAGATTTGACCTGCAGTTCAGTCGAACCAACACTTCTGTTGTGAACCCGCACCAAACACTGAATGTAAAGTCTTTGGTTTAATTGATACACTTAATTATTTTTTTCAGTTTTGTTGTCGTTGGAAGTCTTCCCATTTTGTCTCTACATTATCGCGAACCACAAGCACAATAATTTAGAATTTCTCTCTGCACAAGTAAATCCACGAAATTGTCTCCAACAATCATAATGGCCTGCATTCCCATATATACTTAGATACCAGAGTCTTACATGATGGGCATTTGTAAGTTTTTTGTAAATCCACAATTTCGAGATAGTGGTCATATTTACACCGCTTTTTTAACCACTGCATTTGATGCGAACCCGCAACAAATACTAACTATTATATATATATATATATATATATATATATATACACACACACACACACACACAAAACCACACACACACTCACTACAATCTGCCACAGTGAAAAATCGAAAAGGGAAGATCATACTTAATGCTAAAAAAAAGCCATTGGGCTTTATTATGTTGCACACAAAATTACAAGACTTTTTCTAAACTTGGATATGTAAATGACAGTGACCTTAAAGTTGCCCTGAAGAAAGGATCTTTAAACTGTCTAGATTTTTAGAAAGAAAATTTTGTAGGCAACTGTGACATCTGCTGTGACGTGTACGACAGTAGTCGAAATGCCACATGTATGTAAATGGTGTAAGTAAAAAAAAAAAAAAAAAAAAAATGAATGCAGATTGAGGTACTTTTTCCCGGGGTAGGTATTTGCTTATACAGACCAGAATTGTGATAACTTACACCTCCTGGACACTTGTACCCAGTAGCAGGAACTCAGCTTACAATAGAGTACATCCAGCGTTGCTCTCCTTAAAAGGCTTACCATAGGCGAGATAACCTTTACCTTAGGTGGGTCATAGAGGACACTTAATTCCATTTAGATTTCACTGATTTAATTTTATTATACTTGTGTAAAACTGTGGACACATTGTAATGACATAGGGAGATCAGTATTTAAGTTCACACATAGAATGGTTAACCCTTTAGAATATTTACAACTGGGAATATTCAGAAAAATTTGCAAACCCATAATGACTAATTGGTCTAACATTGAAATATTAGAATTGCACTCAATTACATACTAGTGTCTCGAACTAATCTTATGGAAGTTACGTGGCCGCAACTGAGATTGCCCATGCCAGTATTCAGCCTAATCGTAATCTTAAAATGTCTGCCGAAAATATCTTGTTAAATCACTCTGTTGGTTATTACTGAACAACTTACACCAAATCTGAGAACGAGAACTCATGAGAATCAATCAGCATTTTGTGACCGTAAAGCAATTAAAATAATAAAATACAAATTCCAACATGGCTGGCTGGGTTGAGTCTCTCTTGTAAAATAATTAAAGTTTCGGCCATAGTGAACATCTTTTCCGAAACAGACATGGAGTTATTTAACTCACAATTAAATGAAGCGTTGACACTGGTGTTGGTAGTCGGCCGCATGTAGAGTCTTGTTCGAGTCCGTGATTCATATCTTTTGAAGAGGAGATTTTCCTTGTTTGTGAGGTCGATTCCAGATATATTACATACATACTTCGAAATTTTGGTTTGACAAACTATACCATTGCAGATATCGTGGTGGAGTTAATTGCCCTATACAAGAATGGTGCTACTGGTATGTCTGATTGAAATTGAGTCAAAAATGACTCCACATCCATGGCTATGGACTGAAAAAAAACAGCTTCGCTTTCAACAACTTGTCCTTCGTAGCTAATGAAATCACGTGGAAGCAGTTGCAGGAAGGAATCTTTTTATCACGAATACAACTATTATCGTACTTCGAAATATTTGGAAGTATTGCAATGTCTCGCTCCACAACTTTGCTATTTTCAACCCAGCATATTGGACATCATTTCAGAGGGAAGAGGTGAGACTGTGAATGGCAAATAAAATCAGCTCGTCGAGATGGTATATGATAAAATAAGTTGTGCAAAGCCCTTAAACATTCTATTACTTTCCACTTGGTCTTTTTGGTACCATTTTTAAAATTATAGTGCATCGTATGAAGGCTACATTTTTATATGTCAACAATTTTAGGACTATTAGCATCTCCTTCCAAGTTTTCCTGTAAATCACTAAAAAACTTTAAATTAACATTTGGTCGATCCATTGATACATGCAACAATTTTCTGAGCTCGAGTTCTTTGGTTTCAGTAATGAATGACACCATAAAATCGGTAGCTGTCGAATGGCCCAAAAAAGTACTCAAAGTATCTTGAAGAAATCATATTTTTTTTCACAGTTCCAAAACCTAATGTTAATATCCATTTGTCCTTATTTAATGATTCGTCAAACTCAAAAAAAAAAAAAGTACTTGCAGATACTGCACAGCTTGACAAGTTGCTGGTGAAAATATGGAGCAATACCATACAATACTGTACAATCCAACTTTGTCCTCTGATGCTATTTCTGAATCAGAAAACATTAACTGAAAAAGTTGTACACTCGATACACCTCCATATATAGACTGGTGTTGAATGGTGGAATGAATGCACCAAATAATTTCAGATTTCGTCACATTCTCCTTCAACACAAACTCTTGGAGGATACATTTCCTTTTTGTTAAAGGCTGGCCATTTTCAGTGGGGGTGTTAGTTACTAACATGTCTGAACTTACCTTTGTCTGACTTTCTGCTTGTGAAGATAAACCTGCCAAATCTTGAGGCTACAGGATTTCAGCGGCGCAGATATTGAAAAATGGCCTGAAAATGATTTGGCACTATTACTCATAGCTTCTGTGTTTTTTTTCCCCCCACCATGTGGCTAGAGATTGCCCTTTTACCCATGTTACTAAACGAAAAAGATGTTCTGCAAATGACACAATATGTAGAATAATCATCATTTGCCCAATGCAACCACACAGAGAAATTGTTGTCCAGCAGCCACCGTTCAATGAACAGTTTTCTTACTTTTTTTACAAGACATTATTTACACAAAATTTTCACTTCTACGGAGCTAATAATGGCGGCCGGTTACAAACCATATTCTTCCAGCAGGTTTAGACCGCCTGTGTTGTTAAATCGCTAATATTATCATAAATAAGGCTGCAGCTGAAGGGTTGGTTGAAATTCTTGAACACATGTCACTAAAACACCGAGTGGTAAAGAGTGTTAATAAGTGAAACAAAAAAAATGTTACCAATGTATGCAAGCATATAACGTATCGCAATCATATGGCTATTTGAAATTAGTACTATAGAATGTGTCTAACAAAACCGTAATCGACTGATCGATGATTCAACAGGTGCATCACTACATCAACTTATATCGCCAATACCAATATACATTCTGGAGAATGTTTCTAACTGCTCAGCCGATCCAACATCATTAACAACAAAATAATTTTATCATTACGAATTCTGGAAAAGATATTACTCATAAGCAAAAGTAAAAAAAGTGCAATGCATACACAAAATTTGACTATTATTGTCTCAAAATTTTCCTCTATTTTTGGGAATTTCCCTGACTTTTACCTGACAAAGAAAATTCCCTGACTCTTCCTGGTTTTCCCGAAGCGTGGTCATCCTGTATACAGTATATTTTAATGTTTTAACGTAGTTTCGAAGGAATGATGGGAAGAAGAGAGGAATAAAGAAAAAAAATCCACTCTTGCAATTACTTGTTCACTCGTGTTAATAAACAAAATAACCATCCTACACGTGTAAAATGTAAACATCTTAGAGCTGGGCCATATATGCCGTACATGAGAAAATTATTTATCTGGATAAGACGCCTTTTTGTCTAACATGTTGCAAGGGTTTTGCTTTCACAAGTCACATTACCATATGTGGAATAGTAATCGTGCAAAGTATATTTGTAAATATTGCAACTTAATACAAATTTTCGTCTCAAATTTTATTGTAAGGGAGAAATCAATTTATTAAAATTGTATGGAATTCAAAAATTCTGTGTAGCCTACACTTGAAATATTAATTATACCTCATTTTCCATCAAAAATGTCTGGTGCGGCCTATACACGCACGACACATGGCTTATGCACGCATGTGGCCTATACATGCATGGTGCATGGCCTACACACGCATGAGGCCTATACACACCAAAATGATACAATAGAACCTCTCTATTATGAACCCTCACAGTTCCCGAGAATAGGGTCGAAATAGAGGGGGTGGGGGTCGTAATAACAAATTTGGAAAATTTTGGGCTGATTTTGACCCACCTCTAACCCCTATGCTGCCAAACTTGCAATTTTTTAGACCTTATAAATTAAATATAAATATGTATGTATATTTTAATAGCTGGATATCTCCTGGTTAATTCAGTACCCAGGAAAGGCATATTGGACCACACCTTGTCGGCCGACAATTTAGTGTTTCATTACTAGAAAATTGGATGTATTACACACCAAACAGTAACTAAACACTGTTGGAGATGATTTATGTTTGAAGCAAAACACAAGTACACTCCTCCTGGGGCAGACCGTCTGCTGACCAGGTGACTGGCAATAGGACAGTGAACCCAAGACCATGCCTCAACACGAGGATGTCCAGTTAGCCATATTGGCTCGTACTACCGCTGCCCAAAAAGCCCAGGATGAGTACATCCATAAAAAGAACCCACAGCCCAAGATGGGGGTACGCAAGTTCAGCCTCGGGAAATTGTGTTACTCCGAACGCATCCCCTCAACAAGGCCAGCAAACAGTTTAGTCCTGGCCTCGCGGACAAATGGGAAGGGCCTTACCGGATTTTCGGAAAGAAGGATAATGCATACTGGGTTGAAGAGGCTGAGGGAGAATACGGAAAACCACAAGAGGCCAAATACGTCCATATACGGAGGACATGCCATGAGAAGAGCATGCCAACGATGTAGGGGAAACACTAGGGGACTCAGACAGTGAGGATGAACCAATACCCCGAAGGGCTGCTCCAGAACTGGACACAGAACGCATGAGGCCAACCGAAGTAAGACCTGCCCCCATTGAACGAGCACCCAGATACATGCCTCCATGGAGGCTGGACGGGGAGTAGGCTGAGGAACAGCTATGGTAAGATCACTGCCCTCCATGCCATGCAGCTATGCGGACAAAGTCGCAGCACGACGCGACAAAGCTCCTCACTGCTCCGAAGTGTCATGGGGGAGCCCATGAGATCGCGAAGGCCGCCAGACACCCCGACGGTCTAGTCGCATCTGCGAAAGGTCAGAAACATCGTAGGTGAGGGGGATAGAACCACCGCAGACACCTATCCCCACACCTGGTATAACTCCCCAGCTCGAGATCAAGGCTATTCCACCTTCTACGAAGGCGATGTCGTGCTACGAGGAGGAAGTGCCTACAGACACCACTAGACCACCACACAACAAACTCATCAAGATCTCGGAACTCATCGGCGCCATTGAGAACGAGAGACCTGGTCAGTCACTTGCTAAATTGGCCACCGATATAGAAGGCACCGAGACTGTCGATTCCTCCGGCAACCCGGCACATGATGCAACTCCCACAGTTGAGGTAGAGATCCCGCTCCCTCACACTGCCATGTCACAGGACCTGGATGCTGAGATCATCAACGACTCCAACTACCCAGCCCTACGATGTGACGCACCACCCACAGTCGAGACTGAACACAGGGTCCCGCAGCTTCCTCATGCGGCCACACAAGGCAGCGAGAACGTCGATGCCTCCCCTTACACGCCACCTGGTACACCACCCACAGCCTAGACTCCTCTCCCTCTCACAGCCTCGCCCGAGGACCTGGACTTCAAGACTGTCGACGCCTCCAACTACCTGGCTTCATGGCAAGATGCACCACCCGTAGCTAAGGTTGAGCATGGTAATCTGCAGCTTCCTGGTGCTACCACTACAGACGCCGAAATCATCGACGCATCCAACTACCCCTCAGCTGAAGCAATGCCCGCAGTGGAGGTCGAGATCCCTCTCCCTCCCACTGCCTCGTCGCGGGACCTGGACGTCGAGAACATCGATGCCTCCAACTACCTGGCTCCACGACGGGATGCTCGGCAAGGTGGAGAGCAGTTTCCCACCACAACTCCCTTGGGCAACAACAGCAGAGAAACGTCCTACCTTCTGGGTAGGAACCCGTGCAGTCGGGGTTGGGTACCTGGGATCACTCATACGCAATGCCACTACATCCCTAGTAGCTGTGCCCTCACCCTCTGTTCCGGCTGAAGCAGACACCACGATGCCATGTGCCGAGCCTCGATACCTGATGCCACCTCGTGCCACCAAGGCCGACTCTGCGCCTGGCCAGTATCGAGAATCACTGTGGTGACCCACGTCAAGGTACACGTGGCCGTACACGCTACATGCCGAGCTACGCCCAAGAAGAAGGCCAGCTAAACCTGCACCCACGGAAACCAAGTAAGTGAAAGTGGGATGAAAAACAGTGTACACACATAGTCGTAAACTACTTCATAACACAGACAGGGCTCGTTACATACCTGCGAAGTATAATTTAAACTAGTCGCCAGTCAAAGACAGTGAAACCGAGGAACATTTACAAATTAGGCTAGATTTAAATTAAGTGTGTATCAGAGTAAGTGACTACCCAAGCTGCCATTAAGCAGGGAAAGTAAAGTAGCCGGTGAGGGACAAATAAACAGTCATTCGACACTGGACTAGGTGTGAACAGAACTTGTGATAACAGCAGTCACTAGACTGTCAGTGATAGAAACAGTACAGTATTTTATAGACGTTTTTCTCCTCACGAGTGTTAAAGGCTCCGAATAATTAGTGACCAACAGCCACATAATTTGGTAGAATTACTCATAGATGCTCACAACAGTAAGTGTGATAGGAGAAGACTGGCACTTCCATAGTTAACATGTTAGATTTAGCCTTCGTTCACAGGACTCTTGGCTAATTTTACAATTTTATAATAATTAGTGTGTAGGTGAACCACTAGATTTTATACGTTTTCAAGGGTTATATGTGAAGATGCAACTGCAAGAAGAATGCCGTTTTGCAGGGCAACTGCGAGAAAGAATGCCATTTCGAAGGTCTGTTTTTTTTTTTCATAATATGTTTTCTTCTACCTTTCCTAGTGTAATTGCCCTAAACATTCTATGAACTTACGTAACGAACTGGTAAGATAGATGGACTCCCAACAGGTACAGGAGGAAGTAGCTTTTTAATATTATGTCTGAATGTGTAGGTAAACATGTATACAAATCTAAGAGGTTTTACAGTGTGTATGTGAACAGGCACCTACAAGATGAATGCCGTTTGGCACGACTATATCTTTATGCTATACTTAAAAATTTCTTATTCATTGCTAGTGTTTATATATGTTTGCAATTACTGTGCACCACCAAAGAATCGAACCTAAATTCTAAGCCACAGAACTCTCAATTATTCACTACGGCGATACTCGATGTGAGGTATATTAAATTCAATTTATTAAAATGTTTTATGTATTTATTTAGCGTGACCTCTGTACGCCAATTGCCACGATTTCATACATGTTATTGAAATGTACTCTCATTGTGTTCTAGCCCGCTAACCCAGGTGCTGGAAGGCCTGAGGTTGGCGAACTTAACCTGTCACACATAACTATTCAGCTTGCTGTAAGACCCACAGGTAGCTCCTGAAAGATTTTCCGTTTCTTTCATAACACTACAGCAAGCTCCAGGATAGTTAAAGTCGTTTTCCCCAGACTTCCGCAATTAAAGCTTGACCATACTTTAATATTATCCCTCGTTTTTAGTGTTCTCTCTTTCCGGTTTTGTTCGAGTAATCCTCTTGTAAATAACCACAACGATATGTTAATTTTTGTGGCGACATGTAATGAATGAAGTAGGTCGTTGGGGCAACCGGTAAACCGCGTCATTCCTGACACAAATCCTCACCACAGGGGAAAACACCCATTAGCACCGTGCAGCGCTCTGCTTCGCCAGGACAAGAGGAAGAGAGAGGTTACCCGCCCGAAAAGAGAGACAGAACTATCGGCCTGCGTGCCGATAGTTACGATAGATAGATTAAAACATGCCACTTACACCAATTAACTACAAACGATTACGACTCATCTCACTGCAACCCTAGTGTACTAAATCTACACATGTGAGATTCAAACCCCGCGCCATTTCGTACATAGAAGTAACGGTCTGCCACAATCCTGGACGGCGACCGGACATGTGGATACGAGGGGTTGCGAAAGACAGCGGCGTGTCACCCCCTCCCCCTGCTGAGAGCCAACAAGCCATCAGCCGCCTCGGGCCATGCAATAGCGTCACCGAGGATACAGGAAGGCCGAGAGATGACCAGGGGGCGCAACCCCCACTCTGACCTCTAACCTGAGGGACGTCACACGTCCTCCCCCACGGACGTCGCGGCACATGCTGCCTCGCTATATAAGGCCGTGTGCGGCGGTCCTCGCCAGTTGTTCCTGCAGTATTTTACGAGCACATGGGTGCTGGATCTTAGACTACTACAAAGACCTTCAACAGCTCTTACAGAGGCTGTCGCCAACGACCTAACAGTCTTCAGCAGCCACCAGATGCTGCCATAAGAGCTCTGCAGCCAAGCTACCCGACGGTCCAGCGACACCAATAGCTACCACAAGCTTTCTGTAGCAACAATACATAACACAAGTAGTTCTTCTTTGTCTCCTACAGACACCCCCTATTTAGAGCTGGGTTTGTATCTAAGTAATTTTCGTCAGTTTTCACTTAACTTCTCCACTTAGCTTAGAACCAGGTCACCTGGCTACCGTAGGATTACTTCCAACCACGGGTCTGCCTGGCAGGAGAGCACGTGTCACCGTGTTTAATAAGTTTTAATAAACACTGCTTTGTTTCTCTTAACCTTGAGTCTCACTCATAGAGTAATGCCACCAATTACTGGGAAAACCTCGAGTTGAGTACCACCAACCGGTAACGGTAGATTAATATTATTCCGAAATTGGCTACGACTGGTGACTCCAAGTTGAATACACACCCATTAGACGGCCAGCTATTTTATTCCTACCAGGTATACAGGTACTGGAGGAGTAGAGTGGATGAGCCACAACCACTACCAACACTTCTCAATCAGGGAGAGAGAGTACATCTCAGTTATATCCCTACTAAAGCACCTGGGTGCTGACGGGGTATTTGCTTAGGTGCTACGGCTTGGCCTTGGTTGGGATCGCACACCCAGTGATAGTCTTGGCAACCCACATGGCTTCAACGCTTCTGATCAGCCCGCAACAGTGAGGAATCTTCTCAAGCATCGGAGCTAGTGTTGGCAAGACTGTTGTCAGGCAACACTAATTTAGGGCTACCCACATCCATGGTGCTCCTTTCGAGGTCCTCAGTAATTACACCTATTCTAAGCCATTCAAGGTGAGGCGCAGCGCTTAGAGAGAGGAGCAAAGAGTTACGCACCTTGCTGCCAGACAGCTGACTTGTCTAACCGCACTCATAGCTAGCAGATGAACCAAACAAGATTGCGCTGCCTTACTTCTGTCACTGGCACCACCTACAACGACTGACATTAACGCAGTTACTTTCTCGTCAGCACCGCTACGTACACACTCGACCTGTCATCCAGTGGTAAGAGAGTTACTGAATAAGACATAGAACCAGCTAGGCGTCTCCAATAGTATATTCTGGAGCAGAGCATCCGAGGACTAGAATGGCGAGTTCTGTGTTGTGTGACATCGTGCCATCGCTACCACCCGGTCCGAAGACCAGTGACTTAATCAGCTATATCTCGCTACCCCTCGTCCACAAACGAAGAAGGCACCAACCCCAAGCACCTCCCACCCGTCATCGACTACGACTAGCTCCGAAACGAGTCATAAGCCAGACTCATTCAACGGACTTGTAACCAGTAAAGTCGAGAACATTATACCAACCCATAACACACAACAGACCCAAGTGCAACCAAAGCCACATGGCCATGATCCAGCCTTATCGAATCGGACTTGTGTCAACTTGATGGGAAAAATGTGGTAACTTTCTTACGGACTGGAAGCAATTCTGCAATTAACATCGCATCAGAATTCACCGGCGAGGAAGAGGTAGCGCAGTTAACCCAGTTCTGCAGCCAGACACAGACACCCGAAGATGAGGCAGAAATTTTTATATGTCACAAAGAGCAAATGTTCCGGCATGTATTCCCGTAGGTTTTGGAAGCAATAGCCATCCGTTCGATAGGAAGGATGCTTTTATCCTGCCCGAGGCCAATAATTATTGACGAACTAGTTCAGAAGGCACGAGAAGCCGAACAAAACTTAGCGGTGCAGGCTAGTATAGAAAAGCCACTACCTGTGAAAACTCCGGAACCACGAGCCTCGCCAGTCGAAGCATACAAGAATGTGCCCGCACCCAGACATGCACGACTTCGTGCCAAAGTGTTGGTTCTGTCCCACTAATTTTTGGAACAAGGATTGCCCCCGCAAGCCAGCAGTACAACCATTTTAATCCAATCAGACGTCAGCCTTCTCAGCTGCTAGGACTACAGAAAGACTGACTCCCGCTAGCACGCCAGGAAACGCCGCCGCCAGTGTGCGAAGCGGGCCGCCACCACCGAACCACAAGGGCCCAGAATCCAGGGTTGAATGAGGATCCGGCACTTCCCATAGCTCCTCACATTTAAATGGAAATAAATGGAGCTAGAGTCTTGGATCTACTTGATTCCGGTGCTACAGCGAACTTAATTAGAAGCGATGTACTCGCATCAGAGCAATTAACCAGCACGCACCCGCAAACCAAACCTGTCAGAATGGCTCAACCAAACGCCACTTTGCAGGTAGACGGCCTTTCAACAGTACAGGTGAACATACATCGGCTCTCAGCTCCCTCCGAGTTTATAGTGTCATCCACACTATCAGAAGCAGTTATAATCGGCTGCCCATGGTTTGGGCAGCATCAGTGCATTATTGATCACGGACAATTACATGGACGAGCACGAAAGGGTAAGGGTAAATTGGGACTATAGCCTAGAGGACATCATACCCGCACCCATCGATCCCACGAGAGTGAATCATGAACTCAACGAATCCAAGTTTAATCATTTACAGCAGATAATGAACTAACACGCCAATGCATTCGGACATGGGGGGTTGTTGCGCTGTACTCGATTAAACCAACACGGGATCTGGACAACTAACACCCCAGTTTATAATCCACTGTATCGGGTATCTGCCCGCCGACGCGATCTGCCAATTGACCAGGTAAACGACACGAAGGACCAGGGGATTGTAGAATCCTCGAATTCACCCTACAACTCCCACGTGGTTCTAGTATCCAAGGACGGAAAGCTGCACTTCTATGTTAATTACAAGGGCCTAAAAGAGATAATGCACCCTATTGTGCCCCCAACCATTGAACTTACCCATATCCTGCAGGACATTGGGAAAGCCACGATCTCCAGCACCTTAGATATGAAATCCAGATACTGGCAAATTGCGGTACACCCCAATAGCCGCAAATATACGGCATTCACCACACCAGAGGACGAAACCCTACAATTCAGAGTGATGCAGTTCAGGTTGAAGAAAGCCCCCACCACCTTCCAACGCCTAATGTCCGCAGAGGTATTGACCGGGAATGCTTAGAACACGGGATGACTTGCAAGCTTTCCAAGAGTGCTAGTTCGCCAAGCCCTCCATCGATTACCTGGGACATATCTTGTCACCCGAGGGAAATTTCCCACAGCAAAATTTCACACGAGCCATTGAAGACACCGACGAACAGGCCAATAAACAACAGCTACGACGGCATCTGGGTCTGTTCAACTGGCTACGTGACTTTGTGCCAAACATTGCACAACTCACGAAACCGTTACATCCGCTCCTGGAAAAAGACACACATTGGCGATACGGACCGGAGCAATAGCGGGCCTTCCACAACCTGAAAACAAGCTTAGGCAACATACAGCAATTACATCGATTCCAAAGGGATTAACCATTGATCCTACAAACGCGTGCCAGAACGGATTTGGACCCGTCATCTACCAGCTGGAATACAACCACCAAACCCGTGTGATAGCATATGCCTCCACCCGCCTCAATGAAACAGAGCAATGTTATCACATTAATGAACAGGAATACCTAGCCGTCATCTGGGCAGTGCGAAAGTACAGACACTATCTAGAAGGCCAGCACTTCATATCGGGAACAGACTCGAAAGCCCTCCAATGGCTTCACGAGTCACGAAACAGCAGAACCGAACATGGTAGGTGGGAAATTTTTCTCACCGAATACAACTTTGAGGTACAGACCAGGCAAAACGAACGACTTTCCCGACACCCTGTCTCGTTTTCCTACACTGGAGGAGAAAGCTGAGGAAGAGGGAGGGGAAAAGATGCCCCCCTCCTCCTCAAGCAGAACGAAGCCCCGAGGAGCTTATCAGTCTCATCCAGTTACAGATTACCCTATATCAAATCTCGATAAGCCAACAAGAGGATCCCGATATACACCGGCACCTGCAAGAGTATCCACAGCATTTCGAATCTTGGGATAATGTCCTGGAGATGCTAAATGGTCAGCCTAACGCTCAGTGGAAAATCAGAGTACCGCAGCAACTGCGAGCAGACATTTGCCGCTGCCGCAACCACCTCCAGGCCAGACATCCTGGGACCTGAGAAACTATGCTAGACATCGGGATTTGCTATAGTTGGGATGAAATGACCCGCGACGTCCGACAGTACGTCAAAACTGCGTTACTTGTTGCTGCAGCAAGGCATACCTAGTACCTCCTACCACTGCATGACCAAACACAAGACGGCGTAGACACATAGTTGCCACTCTAATTGGACCATACCCAAGGAGCACCAAGGGAAACCACTCTCTCTTAGTCATCACAGATCAATTCTCCAGGTGGGTGGAGCCTTCCCTCTGCCCAGCCAGGAAACAGCCCCCAGAGGTAGCAAAATGGAAGCCAAAAAATTCGCACGTTGGGGATACCCGAAGGCGATTCTGACTGACAACGGCACTCGGTTCACAAGCTGCCAATGGCAGTAAGCATGCCAGGGATGAGGAGTCGAAATGTGTACGACACCACCATACCATCCCCAGACCAACCCCACCGAAGGGAAGAATCAAGAGATCAAGTGTGGGAAATGACCACCGACACTGGGAGAAACATATCCCCACTATCTTGTTTGCCCTACGTCGTCGCCCTACACCAGCCCAAGTACACTCCTCCTAGGACAGACCCTCCACCAACCAGGTGACTGGCAGTGGGACAGTGAACCCACCACCATGCCTCAGCCCAAGGACATCCGACTAGCCACGTTGGCCTCGCACCACCACTGCCCAGAAAGCTCAGGAGTATATCCGTAAAAAGTACCCACAGCCCAAGACAGAGGTACGTGAGTTCAGCCTTAGGGGAACTGTTTTACTCCGAACACATCAGCTCATGAAGGCCACCAATCAGTTTAGTGTTTGCCTCGCTGACAAACGGGACAATGTATACTGGGTTGAAGACACTAGAGGAAGAATACAGAAAGCCACAAGAGGTCAAATACTCCCCTATCCGGGGGACATGCCACGAGAAGAGCATGCCGACGACGTAGGGGAAACACCAGGGGACTCCGACAGTGAGGATGAAACACAACCCCAAAGGCCCGCTACAGAACTCGACCCAGGACTCATGAGGCCACTTGAAGTAAGACCTTTTGGCAATGAACTAGCATCCAGCTACGTGCCACCACGGAGGCCGAATGGGGAAGCATGCAGAGGAGCATATAGTATAAGATCACTGCCCTCCACGCCACACAGCTACACGGACAGTTGCTGCACGACGCAACAGAGCTGCTCCGAAGTGTCATGGCGGAGCCTACGAGACTGCGAAAGCCACCGATCTAGTCGCATCAGCGAAAGGTCGGAAACACTCTCGGTGAGGAAGATAGAACCACCCCGAATACCTACTCCCTCACCTGGTACAACTCTCCGACCCGAGATCAAGGTCATTCCACATTCTACGAAGGCAATCTCGAGCCCCGATGGGGGAAGTGCCTATCGACACCACTAGACCACCGGACAATGAGCTTGCAACAAGCTCGCAATCCATCTGCGCCATTGACGAAAGATCAGATCTGTCTCAATCATCCACCGATATAGAAGGCACCGAGAACGTTGATGCATTGGACTACCCAACACTTGGTGCAACTCCCGCAGTAGCTGTGCCCTCACTCTCTGTTCCGGCTGAAGCAGAAGCCAAGACGCCACATGCTGAGCCATGATGCTTGATGCCACCTCATGCCACCAAAGCTGATTCTAAGTCTGACCGGTATCGAGTCACCGTGGCGACCCACGTCGAGGTACACGTGGCCGTACCCGCTGCACGCCAAGCTACGCCCAAGAGGAAGGCCAGCTAAACCAGCATCCACAAAACACAAGTGAAAGTGCAATGAAAAAAGTGTACACAGTCGTAAACTAATATGCGACACAGAACAAGCCTCGTTACAGACCCACGAAGTGTAATTTAAACTAGCGACCAGTCAAAGACAGTGAAACCAAAGAACATTCACAAATTAGGCTAGATTTAAATTAAGCATATATCAGCGTGACTACCGAAGCTGTCATTAAGCAGGGAAAGCAAAAGAGCCGGTGAGGGATAAGTAAATAAGTTATTCGACACTAGACTAGGTGTGAACAGAACTTGTGATAACAGCAGTCATTATGCTGTCAGTGATAGAAACATAACAGTGTTTTATAGATGTTTTTCTCTCACCAGTGATAAAGGCTCAGAATAATTATTGGCCAACAGCCCCGTAATTACGTAGAATTACTTAGACGCTCACCACAGTGCCAGTAATTTCTACAATTGTATCACGTATAGACACTCACCGCAGTGCGCATGATAGGAGAAGACTGACACTTCCATAGTTAACATGTTAGATTTAGCCTTCGTTCACATGACTTAGCTAATTTTAGATTTTTATAATAATTAATGTGTAGGTATACCACTAAATAATTCTATACGTTTTAAAAGGATTACGTGAAGATGCAATTGCTAGAGGAATGCCGTTTTGCAGGGCAGCTGCAAGAAAGTGCCATTTCACAGGGCTGTGTATTTTCATAATATGTTTTCTTCTGGCTGTGTAGGTAAAAGTGTGTATATATCTAAGAGTTTTTTTACAGTGAATGTGTGACGAGGCACCTACAAGAAAGAATGCAGTTTTATGCTATACTTTAGATTTCTTATTCAGTGCTAGTGTTTATGTATGTTTGCAATACCTGTTAACCACCAAAGATTTGAATCTGAACTCCGAGCTACAGAACTCGTATTCACTATGGCGATACCAGGTGGTAGGTGTATTAGATTCCATTTATTAAAGTGTTTTTATGTATGTATTTAGTGTGACCTACATGTGCCAATTGCTGAGATTTTCATGCATGTTATTGAAGGTCGTCTAGCCCACTAACCCAGATGCTGGAAAGGCCTGAGGTTGGCGAACGCTTAACCTGTCACACGTAGCTGTTCAGCTTGCAGTAAGACCCACAGGTTGCTCACAAAAGATTTTCATTTCTTTCATAACTCTATAGCAAGCTCAAGGACAGTTAAAGACATTTTTCCCCGACTTCCACGAGTATAGCTTGAACATACTTTAATCTTATGCCTCGTTTTTAGTGTTCTCTCTTTCAGGTTGTGTGTGTATAATTCTCTTGTAAATAAACACGATATGTTGATTTTTGTGGTGAAAAACAGTAAATGAAGTAGGTCATTGGGACAACCAGTAAACCGCATCACTCCAGACACTAATCCTCACCACAGTGGGGGAACACCCATTAGCACCGTGCAGCGCTCCACTTCGCCAGAGCAATGGGAAGAGAGAGGAAGCCCATCCGAAAAGAGAGACGGAACTACCGGCCGGCGTGACACGCGCCCGGCGTTTTCCAGCCCCCCTCGAAGTACAGAGCCAGCACTGATACAGTGGCCAAGCAGCACAACACTAAGGGTCCCACCTACCTTACTTCAAAAATGTTTTTCTTCTATATTGCTACTCCTGCCTAGAGCTTCAAGATGAATGGACCTACGCCTTTCTCATCCGCCGAACCTTCACGATGAGTATTCATCGCAACGGGGGGGGGGGGAGGAGATGAATTTACATATGCCGCTAATACCAATTATCTACAAATGATTACGACTCATCTCACAGTAACCCTAGTGTACTACTTCTACACACCTGACATTCAAACTCGGCACCATCTCATACTCGGAAGTAATAGTCTGCCACAATCCTGGAGGGCGGCCGGACACGTAAGTACGAAGGGCTGCAAAAGACAGCAGCGTGTCACCCCCCCCTCCCCCACTGAGAGCTTACAAACCATCAGCTGCCTCGGGCCATGCACGAGTGCCACCCAGGATACATGAAGGCCGAGAGATGACCAGAGGGTGCTACTCCCACTACGGCCTCGCACCTGAGGGACGTCATAACGCCCTCCTCCGCGGCTGCCACAACAAACGCTGCCCCGCTGTATAAGGCCGTGCACGGCGGACCTCACCAGTTGTTCTTGCAGCACCACTACCAGACACTCCAGCGACGCCAATCGACAATGGCTACCAGGAGCTTTATGTAGCTACAGTACATACCACACACAATTTTCTTTGTCTCCTAGACACCCCATTTAGAGTTAAGTTTATATTAAGTAATTTTCGACAGTTTTTGTTTTACTTATCCGAACTAGCTTAGGACCAGATCACCTACACCTGGCTATCATAGAATTACTTCCAACCACCGGTCTTCTTGGCAGGAGAGCATGTGTCACCATGTTTAGTAAATTTTTAATAAACACTGCTTTGTTTCTCTTAACCTCGAGTCTCATTCACAGAGTACTTTGTCACCAACTACTGGGAGGACCTCAGGCTGAGTACTGCCGACTGAAACAGGAAGTTGTTATTATTACGAATTAGCTACAACTGGACACTCCCCTCAGGCAGTGCCAAATTGAATATACACCCATTAGGCGGCCATCTATTTTATTCCTACCAAGTATACAAGTACTGGAGGAATAGAATAGAGGAGCCACGACCACTAGTAACACTTTTCAATCAGGGAGAGACAATACATCTGAGTTGTATCCCTACCGAAGCACCTGGGTGCTGGCGGGGATATTTACTTAGGTGCTACGGCCTGGCCTTGGTTGGGATCGCACACCCAGTAATAGTCTTGACAACCCATACGGCTCCAACGCTTCTGATAAGCCTGCAGCCATGGGGGATCTTCTGAAGCACTGGAGCTCGTATTGGCAAAACTTAGCTAGGGCTATCTGAATCTGTAGTGCTCCTTTCGAGGTTCTCAGTAATTACACCCGCTCTATGCCATTTAAGGTGAGGCACGGCGCAAGGGGAGAGGAGCAAAAGTTGCACGCCTTGCTGCCAGGCAGCTGGCTGGTCTCTTACCACTCACAGCTAGTAGACAGACAACCCGAACGAGATTGTGCCGCTTACTGCGGTCATAAGCACCACCGACGCCGACTGTAACTAATAGAGCTTCTTTCCCATCATCACCACTGCACATGCATCCAACCTGCCATCCAGTTGTAAAAATGTTACTTAATCAGACCGAGAACCGGCTAGACATCTCAAAAAGTAACTTCTGAAGCAGGGCCTCAGAGGACTGGAACGGCAAGTTCTGTGTTGTATCATGTCGTGCTCTCGCTACTGCCTGAGCAGAAGACGAGCGACTCATTCAGCTGTCTCCAGCTACCTTTCACCCGCAAGACGACAAGGCACCTACCACTAGCACTTCCCTCCCGCCGTCAACTACAACCAGCTCCGATACAAGCCGTAAGCCCGATCAAAGGGACTTGTGACTCGTAAAGTTGAGAACTTTGTACCATCCCGTAAGGCCACGTGCCCGACCGTTATATCAAGCTGCAAATAGAGTAAGTCAACTTGTAAGCACAACCGCTCAAAGTGCAACCAAAGCCACACGACCGTGATCCAGCCTTAGCTAACTGAACACGCATCAGTGGTCTACTTGAAATATTAATTACGATTTTTTCATCAAAAACTTTTGACGTTGCCTATACACGCACACTGCCTCACTCGCCATAATATGGCACCATTAACACAAGAACACATTTTATTTGCACATACTTATATTTATTCACTTTACATATAAAAGACACTTCACAAGAAAAAAAATTGCCCACCATAAAAAGTTAGCATATTAGGTATGCACGGGTGCACATAAACTGATTAAGAAACTAGTCTGTGTAATGTGTTGTTTTTACAGCAAAAGAGAGATAATGGAAGCAAAAAAAGATTGGGGGGTTAGGCAGAGGTGGCGGCATGCGACTAGGACAAAGAATCCTTACTGACCCCGGCCTGCAACTCCCCCTCCATCCACCTACCTAGCTTCCACGAACAATACACCAGTGTCCTCTTCTGGCAGTAAGTAATTTATTGCTTCACGCTGTTTGGAACAAATGTCAAAATCTATGATGGTACTTGAGAAATGCGCAACCACTAACATCAGTAAGGGCTAGTTTTCCATAGACTGAAAACCATGGATAATAGAAACTAGTACTGCGGTTCAAAATACCTTAGTTGGTGAGGGATTACTGTATTTTTAGATGTGCCTTAAATGTTCGACTTTTTCGACCCAAACTTTTCCAGGTTCCTCGGGATTGGGTCATAATAGAGGGGTTTTACCTGTATTTTATGTGGGCAGAATGCTTAGTCTTCAGTGTTCAGATACTCTGTGTAAAAAATATTGTGACGTAGCACGGTGGAAGAGGTGCACAAATCACGTGCACGCATGACCATCAGCTGACTTTTTCGTCAGTCAACAATAATGGCCGACCAGTGAGTGTCTCATGCAGTGTCTTGGCATTTGGGATTTATCCCTGGCCCTCCAGGAAATATGTGCAAGCATTTGTTTCTTGTCTTTACACTAACATCGAAAATAAAAATGCTATATCTCAAAACTGTGTGTTTGGATTGATCACTTTCTGTCCAAACACCACAGAAATATGGTCACAAAGATTTGTTTCTCTACAACACTAAATAATTAATAATATTCTAAACCACATCCTTACGATTTTTCTATAAAACTGACCAGCTAATCATGAGTAAGTATAGCGCACGAGTTCGGTGCTTACAAATTCTATCGCGACGAGGGGGTGTTGAATGTCGCCTTCCAGGATACCAATTTAATCTGAAGATGTGTAGCTCTCTTGAAAAATATTAATATTCGAGTAAGAGGTCCTCTAATTTCCACAGAAAAAGTCACTGAAAATTGGCTTTGCATTTGTTGAAACTTTCTCTGTGCGATGTTTTAACCTGTGTGATGACCAAGAAAGGTCAAGATAACACGTCTGGGATGTCATTCGGAAGACATTATTTGTTACCCATGGAGACAATTGTAGACATCAGTAAAGTAGCATGGATATGGATGAAATAAAGTCTCAAAATATCATAAATAACATTCTAGTTTACTATGGCAATTGAATATATACAAGACAGTTTCAACAATAAAGGCTTTGTTACAAAGAACATAACATAGTATGTTAAAAAGGTTTTTTAAATACACAAAAAATACTGTACATATATTACATTTACAATAGACAAATACCGCAATGTCTTCTATGAAAAAGAAAGTTACAGTTAAAAAAATCATACCCATTGCTGTCACCTGTAAAACAATGGCATCACAACGTGCCCAGATTCACCCAGTGACCAGCAAGTTTTATCACATATATTAAACCTTTCAACAGTAAAAAGTTAAGGCCGCTCCCAAACCGAAAGATGTATAATTTAAATAGACAAACAAAATATATTTTAAAACAATTTAATATAACACTTAAAAACATATTTTACAGTGATGTGAAAGCTGATTACACGAGCCAAAAAATTGTGAGTGAAAAGTATAACAGATCACAAGAAACTTGCTAGTTATTGAAATTGTTTCAGCAAACAAGCATGGATGTTGATACTGCTCAACCACATCATTATTTGACTCGCAATCATAGCTAATTACTGAGAACTCACTTCTGATAAACTATACTGTATGAGAATTTCTAATGAACTTAACACAAAACAAAATAGATATAAAAATTTGGCAAACAAGTTTTCAAACTTAAATATTCAACTAATCAGATCTAGCATGAGAGAACACACTTTATTTCTTAGCAGAATTAAAGTTTACAGAGCTTCAAGAATATCAGTTACTCAAGCATAACACTCACTTGGAAAACACACACTTTAAATTGGGCAAAGTTTTAAATACTGACTGACTTTTGAATCTTGCTGTGGATGGATTCTGAAAGGCACAAAGAATATGTCATGTAATAAATGAGTGTCTTATTAAAGGTACCTTAGTTTCAACGAGGAGCATATAAAAACATGACATTGCCTACACTGTACAAGGTATGAATTTGATCTTACAATATTCTCCATTTGGAATACTCCAAAACTAGTTTTAAAATTTGGTGGCTACAACACAAAATGTAAATGTACATACGAAAATACTTTACATGAACAAAATATTTAAATGAAAAATAAACAAAGTATTAAATTATTCATTACTACTGCTCCAAGATTCTGAATATTATTCCAGTTGTGTAAATTTACAAGGAATGTAACATTTTATACAACAAATGCCAGCAAATAATTTTGTTCCTTTTCTTATACAATTTAGAATTTGCTGTTCATTTAACACATATCACACACTACTCGCAATGAGTATTAGAACTTGACTGGAGAGCTAGGGACAGCGAATCCTCTTGCCAAGAAGCGCACGCAGTCCAGCTGCAGATTTCCAGACCATCGGTGGGCAATAACAGAGACAAAGGACAACAAGGGCGAGTTGGTCACACCTCGACGCCCAATACCCTGTCCACAACGTAATGGTACCTCCCCTCTTCACATCCCCTCCCCTCTACCTGTCGGCTGTCCTCACATGCGTCCGCATCTTCCTCCGGGGGCAGTACTGGCACTGTGACATTAACTCGTGTGAAGAATGCCATCTTCTCCCTGCAACAGCACATTCTCATTAAGTCCATGTTAGCTGCTAGCCCCTGTCACTGGAAGCTAAGAACTTCAATACAACATGGTATGTAAGGAATGAAGATTGCTCAAGATACTCCCATTTTCATCCCTTAATTTTGCTTTTTCTCAGGTGCTTTTCAGGTTGGCCGAGTCTACAACCAGCTCCACTTTGCACCAGCCTCATTTAATTACAACGTGCCTAGCAAAACAAATTTCAGCTCATTCCCTTTATTTAAACTGTCCTATTACACTGAACACTTTATTTCCATACAGTAAAGGTGGATCTTTGTGCTTAAATCCTAGCCGTGTCCAAGAAGTCAGATAAAGGGCCTCAACCACTAGTCAGTTCTGCCTCTTTGCCCAAAATAATCTTCATTACAGTAATAACTGCTCCATATTTACACACAAACCCACTAACATGCATAAATAATTTTTGATGACAAAACTACACCAGTTTTTATTCTACTTTTAGACAACGCTCACTAAAAATACTTTTATTTTCAGTTAGGCGTGTTTCATTTGAAAAGCTCCCCTGTAAAATATGAGAAAATATAAAAGCAAATACAAGAAAGGACAAGGAGATTCTTCAATGAAGCATTTCTTGGGAGTGCATAAATCTCTTTATTCCAAAATACATTGTTTACTGAACTAACATGTAATACTGTACTGACAAATTGATGGTATTAAGAGGATTTTACAGGTTATGCAACACTACACTGTGTAACTTCTAGGTCCGTGCGAATATTCAAATTTTCGAATACTGTTTCGAATAACTGAATATTCCGTATTTTGGCGTTTATAGGCTGCATGCGTGTATAGGCCACACCTAAATTTTTTGATGAAAAATTATAGATAAATAATATTTCAAGTATAGGCCGCACTGAATTTGTATATTCCTGTGAATATTGTTAAGTCACGATTCTGTACAAGCATAATAAATTCACACAATTTTTTTCTTACCTACAAAATATTTGAGACAGAAAATTTTAACTACTCTTCTTTTTTTTTTTTGAGATTCCTTCCCTTTTGATTCCCTTCCTTCCTTCCTTTAAGAGTTAAAACTTTAAAACGTACTGTATGCTAACAAATTTCTAACTACGTTTCGGGGTAAAAAATTTGTTATGCCAATATTTTGTATATAAGCTGCACCCCACTTTTTGTAGTCACTTTTTTAATAAAAATGTGTAGCCTATAATGTCAAAATATGGAATATGTTCTTCTTGGCAAGGTACACTGATGTACAAATGCTTTGACAATGTGCTGGGAACAAATTCTACCACAACTTCTGAGAAACTCTCGACTAAATAAAAGTCACGACTGAGGCAGCACCGCGTGAACCAATGCACAACACAGCGACGTGGTCAATCAACTGTGTCGGAACAATATCCAGCGCGGTTGGAGCAATAAATTTTGCTCTGAACTGACTGATGGACTGTGTATCACAAAAGTTTGTTGGTGTGAAAACTGGCAGGCAATAATAACACCATTTTCCACTAACGGTATGCGAAAAACTGACTGTCTCAATATGCTAGTTCCTAGGAGCACCATGAGTGTGCCACCAATGTTATTGGCGGATAGTTCAAATATCTACACTAGAGATGGGTAGAACATTCAAATTTTGAACCAAACTCAAACTTTAAGGTTATGTTCAGTTCGGTTTGAAATTGATTGCCATGCAAGAAATTGGTTCTAGTTCAGTTCAAAAAATTTACACGAATTCGTGTTAGGTTAGAAAATTTGACAAAAACAAACATCATTAACAAACTTTTAAACAAACTTTCACTCCAAAGAAGTTGAAAAATAACAATGCAACACAATAAAAATTACCAAACAAGTCATATCTGTTTCTTTTAGTGATGGGATAATTTGAGGTTTTTGTCGATTCCAATTCTCGATTCAATTTCCAAAATTTTCTTAAGATTCTCGATTCTGAACTCGATTCGATTATCAACCAATGTTAAATACATTGCAACATTTGGTATACAGTTGTACAGGTCTACATTTCACACAACTTACAGCGGGGACTATAATAATGAATGAGAGGAAATAATTTTTCTTAGTTGAATCAGCAAATTTATAAGCATTAACTATTTCATCCAGTACTCTACAGTACAAATATACATATAGTTTTGTCATGTAGAAATGGTACTGCTACGTAAAAGGAATGTGTCAACATTGTGTGATTTCAAGAATACAACACACTTCCCAAAACAACATACAGTAGAACCTCTATGTAGTGAACCTCTTTACACAAAAACCTCTCTATGACAAAGTCTGTGTCTGGTCCATACAAAACTATATGATACAATGAATTTTCTTCTCTTTATAAAAAATTATTTTTCTCTCTTCAGCACAGAATCTCTCTATAACAAATTATATTTACTTTCCTTTTATATTTCTCCTTTTTTTTAAATAAACTTTTAATTTGAACTGCAAAAAAAAAAAAACCCCTACATTTGTCACGTATTTCAGATAAAAAATAAAATAAACCAAAGCCATAATGTTTCTTAACTGTTGTAGAAGCTGTATTGTCTTACTTTGTGTGTACCAAATATTTTTTTTTCATAAGAGTTTTCTTACAATTTAAGAATTTCACAAATTTTTTGTTTACATAATGTGGCTCCAAACAAAATTAGTGGCTATTTTTTTTCTATGGTAATGGTAATTTATTAATAGTGGCCATAATGTTTTACTGTGTAAGTGTTCAAAAGAAAATCCTTTAAATACTTTTCTTAAATAATTCAATACAAAAGAACCAATGCTACTCAATTCCAGTGGCAATTAGATGAAAATTGACTACACGATTAAAAAAAAAGTAACAAATTGTAAATCATCTCTCTATAAGGAACCCCTCTATAACAAACACCAAATCTTTGGTCCCTTCAGTTTTGTTGTACAGAGGTTTTACTGTAATTTCAAGGATATGCGGTAAACATTAAGTCAAGTCATACATATGTATATTCTTTCCTAAATGTTTCATTGTGATGTTTTTAACTTTTGATTTTGTTGGGGCTACTGGCATTTTATAATATCGCTGAATCTAAACAAAACAAATCAATCGCAGTGCATTGGAGGTTAAATATGTACATTAGCATGGACAAAATGTCCAAATGGCTGCAGCATTTTTCATAATTTACTAGACTAAATATTTTATGAAAAGAGTCTACTTAATGTATCAATATTGGACCTTACTTTCACGCAAATTTTACGCACAACTGTCAATGTAAACAAACATTTGATTTGATGCTGCGGCCATAGATTACTGCCCACATTTTATTTGTAATTGTTCACTTCGCACCATTGTTACTAGCGCTCAAAGGCAGTTTGTTGTTAACTACTGTAACTTATTTCCAAGTGCATATTTTACTGCTTGTATAATCTTTGGAACGTGTTTGTTTACATTTTGTTGAGCAAAGAAAAAAAACTAAGTAATGCACACATGTTGCATGTAGAATTATATCAGACATTTAAAAATTGTCTCGAGATGAAATCTAGACTTTTTTCATCTAGAGTATTTCTCGATATTGCCAAGACTTGCATGTCTTTAGATTTTTTATTTTTATAGTTCCAAAGTAAATTTGTGTATATAACATAGGAGAAGAGTTCATTTCTTGTGGAAAAAGCTAATTTCGTGACATATTGCGCATCTGTGTGTATTTCATGTTATTTTGCATTTTAACTTGTATTTTGGTGTTATTTTGATTTGCTACAAAATAGTGCCTCTAATTATGCTTGACTAAATACACTGCAAACGCACACAAGCTATTTGTAATGCGTTTACAAGCACCACCAGGTGTGCAGAATATGCCACCCAGTAATTTTTTTTTACATAAATCAAACTGTTGAATGCAAAAAAAATCTGAACACATTGATTCTTTGATTCAGGCAAGAATCGGTGGAATCGATGATCAAATCGTCCTATTGCTAGTTTCTTTTTTTTTATAGCAATGACAACATTATGTCTTGAACTCGATAGTGTGTAATACCATGTGATTTTTTAAAATTAAATTAGAGCATTTTAAATTTGTAAATGATTGTACACAGAATAAGTGATTTGCTAGAGTCTTTTAAACATGAAATTTTCAATTTACAACATTTTTTTTGTTTTCTGATTTGTGTGGTTTTCATATACTTCAAAAACGACTATAAAGATACATTTTTCACTGTTTTAATGAATTACCATATCAATGAAATCTATTAAGAAACAGAAATCAATACAGTCTATTTTGCAAATTTTTTAAATTAGAAAAAATTTGGCCATTACATTTTGGAACTATTAGAGGTGGAACTGTATGTGATGTGTATATGTTTATGTTACATGTTTAAACAATATTTGACATGAAATTGTGAATGTGGTAATGTTTATTTGTCTTATATGCTTGAACCAATAGAGGCTGAACTATGAAGGTTGGATATAAATTGTTTTCACTTCACACCTCGTCCCCAAATTCAGAGGAACAGTAACAAAACACTCATTACTTGAGTGGACAGAACTGCGAACATGATAAACTGGACTACTGTAATTGATGTTAAGAACAATTTGCAGACATGTGTGTCTGTAAACACCAATTACTGTTAAGCATCCATAATATACTGTCTTTTTAGGGTGGTTCTATGTGTTCGTTTTTTGTTATATCCTTCAACAATCAAGAGCTGAACTCTGCAAGCATACATGTGTGGATAAGGCATTTTTACAGTTCGGTTCTTGGACAGTTTTGAGGGTTCAATTGAAATTTGGTTTGTTAAAAATTTTCTAGGTAAAGTTCTAGTTCGGTTCGGTGCCAAAATCTAGGTTCCTTCCACCTCCACTCTAGACAGCAATATTTACAAAGAAGTTTATACGCACAGCATCAAACACATTCTATAATAAACAGAAAAAGTAATTTTAAGGTTAACATTTCAAAATAAAACACACAATGGAAACTCACGGTTGTAATCCCGTTTATTTCATTTTCCCATACCAGTCTTTTTTGGAGGGTCTCAACAACTATCCTGTATAAACAATGTTAAGAAAACCTGGATGCTACGACCTAATTTTCGTGTTCTGTAGACTAACATTCTTCTGCCTATGTATTTCCTGCATTTGTAGGTTGGCACCAACGAGAAACTATCTATTATTGTTATTCTTATTACGTGTTTACTGAACTCAGGTTGATGACAATAAGAACGAATCTCACAATCTCCAACACTGTAGTCAACGATCTATGGCATTGTTATTGTAAACTTAATTTGGAATGAGGTAAGAGCTACAGCTGTATTTTGAGGGGCGTGATTATTATAGGAAAATATTGGCTGCATGTTTAGTTAGAATTGTAAAGGTCTACGACTATATACTGATGCGCGACATCTCTTCAACTTATTAAAATATACTTCTACTCATCAGTGCGAAACACTCAACCACACACCCTAACAGAGTTTAATTGGCAGTGCAATCTTCCAGGCATCAAGAACTTGTACTGTTCACTGGCCGAGCCACCGAGATGATGCTTCAAGGTCACCTAGTACTATAGCGTGCCGAAGGATGGCACTACTAGTATCAATTGAAGATTTGCAACAGCTGGAACTTCCACCGGCCGGTGACACTACACACCCAGAGGATGCTCTGCCGCATCCCCCTCCACCAGAACAAGGGCGAGCCAGGAGAGTATAAATACTGAGGCATGACCATTGGCACGTCAGTCTGTCCTGTTCCTTCACTGCACTCCTGGTGACAAAGCACAAGTCTTAAGATCCCTAACTACGCTTCGAAGACATCTCTGCACCTTGCAGTCAGCTTCCAGAGCTCCCTACATTTGAGTCGTCTAACACAAACACCTTTCGGTCCCTTCCGGACAAACAGTGCAGTGTCAGTTAAAGTTGTGTTAGTTTCATAGCCACTTTGCCTACCTACGTCCTTAGATTAGAAACAGATCACCTTCACATGTCTAAGCGTAGCCAGCTTCTATAAAGCTCTTGTTGATACGACCTAGCACAAACCACCATGTATATTTTCGTATTGAAATAAACACTGTTTAACCCACGTAAGACATTATGTCTGTGAGGGACAGCAGGAGACCAGGAATATTTTTTTAAACCAGTTTGCAAACATAGCATAGGACGAGTTTACTCGCACGTCAGTAACACACACAAACCTCAGACAGCCACCCTACCTATGCACCTCTGTGTATAGAATGGTAGAGTCCCGACACTAGGTACTCATCCTCTTGGGGCTGGACAATCAGTCCAGGTCATGCTCCTTCCACCACGTTTCTGGTGCTGGATGCTGGGATAGGGGGCGGCCTTGATCTGGCAGTTACGGTGCGTGGAAGTACACCTAGATAGAGACGAATGTCTTCTGCTCCACCTCTGCGGAACTAATTATAGAGAATCTTTTCCTCATGCCATACTCCCATCAGAGTGGTATTCGTAAGAGGGTTAAAAAGGCACCTACTATCTCTAAATACCAACAGGAGTTTAGCCCCAACCCAACCGTACTTGATAACTTAAGTCCCTGGAAGAAAACTCAAGCCATCAGTCATCTAGAGAAGTCAGTCTCACCAGCCCCCACACCACCAATCCGACTTATCGGGATTACACACCCCCTGTTTGTAGCCTACTTAAGTGGTGAAGTCTCTTACGGCATAGCAAACCCCTGGATCCGAGGACACCAGCTGACAGAGAAAATCAGGCAGACTAACAGCGCCTATGTCAACCTGCCCACCAGGTCCCGGAACTAGCTTAGTATCACCTCCAGAGCCGCAGCAGGTCCAGCAGCCTCCCCAGGCCATTAGTCGCCCAGGTAAATAAGTGGAAGTGGGCCCATCCAGATGTAAAACTGTGCTAGCCATCCTCGATTTTGTGCCCAGCTGGAAAGCCACACGGCCAGAGTTTTTCACTGGCTGGACTCCTGTCCAGAGCTACAACTACAGCTCAAACTCACCCCGGCTGGGCCGTGACATGCCTCCTTTGCTAATAGGACGTCATGCGTCAATACTCAACATAGTGGCAATGAAAGTGTACAGGCCCAGAGTCCCCCCTTGAGACCAGGGAAACGGGGTCTTTTTAATGAGGTTCATTACCTTATAACTTTCGGGATCCTGAGGCACAGACGGTCAGCTCGATAACCTTTCGGATCGAGGATGGTGAAGCTGGGTGTAATTGTGTAATAATTAAGTAGCATTTCATTTAAAAATAATGGAACAACCCTGGTTTCAAAAAGGAAAAATGTAAAAAGAAAATGAAAAGTATTTTTTGTGTTAACTTAAATGTTAACAACCATGTGTGAATAAAAAAAAAAAAAATTTATAACCCTCTTTTTTAAATAACTGTGGAATAAAAAAAAATTATATATATATATATATATAAACAACTGAAGGTAGTAATATACCGAAACATTTTGAGATTAATGTTAAAAATACTCTTGTCACCTGTTATAACTTATTGATATGAAATGTTTTTTTTTTTTTTGTTAAGTATTTGTACTCCACAAATGGTGAGGGGAAGATTAAAAAAATAAAGGTATTAAAGATTAACATTGTAATTTATTTGCAAAGTTTCCCCTTAAATTACCACCTGTGTTGAGTTGAAGTATGCTTACAAGCTTTCTTTCACAGTATCACTTGATAACTAAACCATTATCTTTTTTAATCTGCATCATGCTACGTGTTATTGGTTTTACATCGGTGTGCCCAACTTAACAGCAAGGAGGTGAGTTAAAATTTATCTTGGGCTGGGCACTGTGTTTGATATAAGTTTTTTTTTTTTCAACACCAGAGTTACATTTGAGCGGGAAATTATTTTTCCTTCCATGTTCTCCTCTGGCGCACCTTGGCATTAGGTTGAGAGTCCCTCAGCTGGGGCATTTTCCTTAAAGAAAATTTCCTTGGCTGTTTTCTCTTCTGGGCTCTTAGCTTGGGCACTGAGCAGTGGCTCAAGTTGAAATAAACCACTTCAAATGAGTAAGCAATGAAATAACCACTTCAGACAGAAATGTAAATTAATCACAATTTTCACCTATGAATATGAATAATTCGTAATTTACTATTTAAATTTTTTAATATTCACACACCCCTACCTCATAACCACTTCTATGGTGAACATAAACTATAGAACACTTGTTTTAATAACATATTCCATACAACAATGAAAAATCAAGTACCCAGGTCTCGGGTATTATTTTATTCAGATGTGTGCTTATTAAATTATTTCAATATCTCATTAAAAAACTATGGTGGTTTCAAGCCAAAGATGATGAACACAAAAAATGGATTATGATTTTAAATTTAATTTTTAATACCAGTTAGGTTTAATTTTGCAACAGAACTATTGGGAGTAGTGGATGATCACAAAATCAGGGGTCGGTCTACTGTACTTTATGTACACCCTAAGTGCTGCTCTCTAACAGAATATTTACAGGTGCTCCACTCCATTCAGAGTTTATTGGTACTGCACTATTTGGCTGAAGATTGTAATCTATTCTTTATGGCTGTCTAGTCAATGTTTTTTAATGTTTTTTTATTTTGTATATTTTTTGACAACTCTTAGTTTTTTTTTTTTCGAGGTTGTGATGTATACTTGATAGCCGTTTGACAATTTTATATGCATTAGAGTGTTCAATTGAGTAATTTTATCACTTCATTACCACATAAATTTTTGTGACGTGTATTGCAAGATGAAAAGTTTATTTTAATGTTTACACTGAAAAGAACACTTAGATTATGTAAACCAATGCATGTGTTCTGTTTAAGAATAAGCAGCTTAGTGGTTTAAACCATGTAGTTTAAATTACCGTATTTTATCGCACACAGGTCGCCTGCACATATAGGTCAAAACCTTATTTTCCAGGGGTGTTCCAAAAATATATATATTTAATTGATTATAGGTCGCACACATCTTTGTGGCTGTACATGCTGTACAACACAGCCTGCGTCAAGGACGGCAGATGCATGTGACCAGCTGGCTTCCATTTCTTTTTTGCTTTTATGCAGTGATAGGTCCTTGAAAGAAAAACGTCAATAACTGCAGTAGGCAGCCCGGCCTTTGCTTCTTTTATGCTGTGACATGCTAGCCTTTTTTTACTGGAATGTGACACTACCCTTCTCTCCAAAATAAATCATATCGCCTCTTCGCTCCCCCCCCCCCCCCCCGACATTGATGGCTCTAAACATTTTGGACAAGTTTAAGACTACCACTTCACCCTGTCTTTCTTAGTTTTCTTTTGTTTAGCCTGCACCGCACAATTTTTTTACTTTATTTTGAGAAAAAAGGGCATGCTTTACACAAGTAAAAGTGTTGTTTTGATGCTGTAGGAGTGAAGAAGTGCGACAGTTTCGTGATGGAAAGGTGTAGTACCTACACCACAGGTTTCAAATTGAAAGTGAATTTGTTCGCTGAAGAGAATGGAATTTGAGCCGCCGGCTGTGAATTCAGAGTAAATGAAAAGGGATGGTTCAACTATTCCTACATTTTTTCATATCACGTGTTTAAATGATTACAAAAAACTACACATTTCCTAAATGTAAAACTTTTATGTGCACTTTTAAGTTGGTAAAATTTTAATAAGCTATTATATTCAAAGGGTTATTTTTAAAATGGGGATTGTACTGCATTGTTTAAATGCCAGGTTGCCTCATTTAAAGTCACTTTATAGTCTAGTCTTTATTGCATTGTATTATACACTTTCAACTTACTCTGCCATCTAAAGGATGGGTCCAGTTGACGTGACGCACATTGAGAAAGTGACACATGCACAACTACGGATAACTTATCTGTCGCTCTGGGTCGCCCGCCCAATGCGCTTGCCTGGCGCCGGCGAAAGGCTATGTACACCATGCGCCGTGAATTAACTACACTCGGTGCAACATAAATATCAGTTAAAGTATCGTGTACTTTAAATCCTGCACCATCCAGTGCATGATTTGTGTTTGCTTTGAAATGTCTAATAGGTACTATGTTTTATCACTATTTTCGGAGCCAATATCACTGTTCCATTAATAACAAAAATGTGTAAATTCGATTATCCTGGTTTTTAATACAACACTTATTTGTGTCTTCTCTGGTCTAGATTAACACAGTTAATTGGGAACTTACTGATTTTTTTCTCCAGCAGCTTAAAATAATTTTTCTTACAGATTGCACACCCCAAGTTTTCAATAAAATTTTAAAAATAAAATATGTGACCTATATGCGATAAAAAATGGTAATTTGTACTCTGACTGCCAATATAAAAATGTTAAAATTTATACTAAACCCCGACTGATATTTTACTGTGAAAACCTTCATAGTATTCAATGGAAGGCTGTGCATATGACAATATTGCATCAGTTTTCAAAAAACAGTAATTACTTCATTAATATTAGTTAAAATGTAGCAAGACAATTGTGTTTAACTGCCAAATTCACAACATAATATGGTGAAAAAAAAGTATAGCAAAGGAGAGAAAGTGGCGCAGAAGCTGTGCTGTCAATGTGAAAACTGTTGCATAGAACAAGATGAGCACTGTGTAAGAAAATACTGAACATAGTATGTAAACTTACTTGAAAGAGATTATGTCTGGCTTTCCTTTCCCAGCCTTGCTTTTTCGTAGTTTGTATATTTCTTTTGAAGTTTTCTTCAACATCTTCTCTACCCTTCGCTCCTCCTCATTCTTTCCTGCTTTTCCCGTTTCAACCTGAAGATGTAACAAAAGTTGTGGTAAAGTGACAAGTCAAACAACATAAAAGACAATCTAGGTACTTAATGATAAAACTTTACACATTCAATGTTGGTCGTACAACACACAAATTCAAATTGGCAATTTTATTATTGAAATCTTTTATAAATTTCATGCAGTATACTGAATAGTGGAGAACACCACACTATAGGGAATTAGTAGAGTCAAGAATTTGTAGTGTTATTTTAAAGCTAATTTCACCATTTGCAATGTGAATTTTGTCTTTATCGTCATAAAGATTTATTATGCCCTATATCTTGATTACCAAATTCAGATCTATCGACAAAGAGCTATTGAAGTACTTATGCCATAACAGCACTTAATACATGCACAGTAAAACCCCTAATACAAACAAGAAGGGACCTAAAATTTTAGTTTTTATTAATGAGGTTTGTATTGACAGGTGTTAGCACTCTCAAAAAAAATCTAGGAAAATTAGTGTTGTTCAGTTTTTTGTTCAATACTGACCTGAGTGACCGAATTAATCACATGGCATTAATTTCTATTATCATGAAGCAATATGGGTTTAAAACTAACTAAACGCCACCTGATACAAGGGGAGGCTGCTCCTCGTATCCTAGGGGTTGGCGGCACGTGCCCGCTCGGGCAACAGGTTGAGGTTTCTATCCTCGGTTGCCAACTGGGATATACTAAATAGCAGATTGAACATCTAAATAATCACCCAATGGAGGTCACACACATGTCCAGGGCATAGCTCTGGCTTGTGGGTTGCTTTCCACGTCGGTAGGTGAGATTATGCGGAGAGTGTACGGAGGTGACATGGGGATTGAGACGAGTAATCTGAATTTAAGTGTGCTATTATACACTAGGCGGATACCAGTAGTAGTAGGGGTGGGTGAAACTGGAAAATTCATTTCAAAGCGAATTTTCGAAAATATTCGCGGATTTGAATCAAATATCTAATCAAATATCAAATAAAAGGGTTTTGTTGAGAAATACAAATTACACCAACTATTATTTTTTAAATTTAATAAATAGTACATACATTTTTACAAGCTAGGCAGACAGATAAGAGAGCATATTACTCGAGTTAAATGCAAAATAATACTCAATAAACTTAAAATTATTTCAGCAAAATGTGGAATATACAAAACAGAATAAATAACGAATTACAGTGCTCATATTTTTATACCGTAATTTGTACTTTTTATTCAAATGGTGTAACTAAAAAAAATTTGATTCAATATAATATGTTTCTATTACTTTGTGGTGTGCGGGAATCAAATTTGGCATCAGGAAAAAATTGGGTGGGGAATCTTAAATTTCCCATGGTAATTCGGGAAAAATATTTTTGGGTAGGTAAAGAAGTTTGTGGGGTGTGAATAACATTCTATCATGACTTCTTCCATTAAAACCAAACCAAACATAGAATAATCACTGTATTGCTTAAAATTAGATTTGAGCTACAAAAGTCAGATTGTTCTATATTTTTATACACTTAGTTGTTGCACTTCTTAAAAACACTTGTTTCAATTTAAATAAGAAAATCCTCTATAGTAATTTTTAAGTAAAAATTGCATTTACAAGATAAAACAAAAATGTCGCTTTAAATTAGTTTAAAAACATTGCCTTAATATTTTTAGTTTGCTGCTACTTCTATATAATTTCGTGATGTCTACTCTAAGGAACTTTTGCATTTTTCGTCCCATTTTTGGTAGTAAAATGTGTGTACACTGACTTGGCAGGTTATAAATGTAACACATCAAATCTGTATGCTAACAAAGCCAATTTGCTAGGCTTGGAGTTTGTCAAAGTCTCTGCGATAACTTGTGAGCACAGAACACAATTAAAAACAAACACATTCCGAACGAAAATCAAAGACAACTAGCTGGCGTGTAACGAATAATTTTAACCAACTGCATATTAAAAAACACTATGTTAGATTAGTTAGATATAAGTAAAATAGTTGGGAGTCAAATTAAACATTCATCGTGCACTAGCCTATTTTTAAGTGAATGTTTAGGTTATGTACATCGAAACTCTCATCCCAAATCAACCAACAATTGATACTTGCAAATTATAGACGATGTTCGCATATAAAACAAATTCAGCGTGCACGGTTCACAGTAACTTCAAAATAGTGCAAGTTTACAACCAGTTTTAGTTAATATTTGCAATAAACACTTAGTTTAAACGTTACATACGACGCGTGACAGTCCCTGCCCTGGGTGACTTATTCGATGCTAGGTGAGTCACATCTCAAGGTGGCTTATTCCGATCTGGCACGGGGGCCCGCCCAATGTACAATACGGGTCTAGTGGGTTGGCGAATCGGTACTAAGTCTGACTCGACAACCTTTATACAGCGAGGTGCAGGCTAAGGCATTGGTGCAATAGGGCTGCAAGGTGGTTGGGTGCGTGCCGGCACACTTTCTGTTCCCTCTACTGGAGTTGCATTCGACTGGAGGGTGGTAGGTTCAGATACGGTAGCCGGCTGCGGTTCTGGCGTGCTGGTGAGTCGTAAGCCAAATAGTGCCTCCTGCAATATAGGGTGGTATCATTCTACAACCTTGGTGCGTGGCTAGAACAAGTCCATGGGCGTGACAGTGAGTGCTGGGATGGTGAGGCGTCTCAGTAGCGCAGCTTGCTCATGTGGACTAAGTTACCTGAACCTGCTGGGAAAGATATGTAGCCCCTGGGGATTTGTAGCAATAGCTCTCACTTTCTTGGTCTATCTCAACTCAACCCCTATGGGTGAAAAGCACTAGGCACAAAAATTGGGGCTGCAGGAGGTTGGCAGTTGACTTGTAAGTGTCCACACGTAGGTGCAAATTACTGCCGCCAACACCGCCTCACTCTCGACGATTCTACCAGGTAGAGACAGTGTGAGCTGCGGGGTGATGGTTGCGGGAACCACACTGTTGTCCCACAGGGGTAGGTTTCCCTGCACCAGAATGCAACCATTTCAGCACCACCAGTGAGAGTTAAGCATCCTGGCCGGCAAGTCTATCCCACCGGGAGAGTGCCTAGTGTCGTGGCTCTACCGTTCCTCTCACTTGCTGCAAGGAATAGGTGGTCTTCCAATAATGGTGAGGTGAGGGTCCAGTGATCACTGGTCTCCCCTGACTCCTCGGCACCACAAAGTGAGCAGTGAGGTAGGGGGGGGGCGACTGAGCCAGCAAGCCAACTTCCAGGGGACAGTATCCTAGTGTCGTGGCTCTACCGTTCACTGCCCGGAGAGAATGGGTGACCTCCAAGGATGTGCTGGTGTGGTGTTAGTGTGCATTCGGAAAAGCAAAATCCGGTCTCCTGCTGCGTCCTCCAGCTATGATGACATAGGGAAGGAGTTGGGAGTGAAAGTCAAGAGAACTGGTAAGATCGGTGTTTATCAATTCAAAGGAAATAAACACAGAGGTGCTATCCCCTAATTCCCCACGGGCTATGCGGAAGGTAAACACCCTATTGTAATACAGGTGAAGGCACCCTGTACAAAGCTAGCAGGATAGGCAGTTAGCTGGTGCGTGTATAACCTCAGGGTGAGCTCTACTCTCAGATTGTCCTTAAGGGACAGAACATATCCAAGTGTGTAGCTGTCGACGCCGCTGGTTCTTCCTTTGGTTAGATGCTGGACGTGATCTTCAGCCCCACTAGGAAAGCAATGAAGTTCAGGATAGGTTTGAGCCTAGGCACCGAGAGCTGAAACGATGAGGGTTCAGGAAAGGCAATCGAGAACTATAGCAGAACTGATGATCTGAAGGCCAGGATGCATCTCCTTATATACTCCTCGACTATCCCTTCTTCCACTGGCATAGGGCATCTGGAGAGGGGGTCAGCACTCGCAAGTCCAGTGCCTAGATCCTCTGTGCCTGCGGCGTAGTGGAGAGTGGTGGGATCTAGGCATCTTGCATGTGGCGGCAACTCACGACACACTGTTGTACTAGCCCCGGACATCTTGCATGGTCTCTGTGGCTCATCTGGCGAAATAATAAATTATTATTGGGACTTCCGTCCCGGCCCGGTAGGTAAAACAATCTTGCAGGCGGCGGTAGCGTGACTCGTGGACAAACTGCCAGGAATGCAGTTGTGCTGATGAGTAGCAGTCATTTAGTATTAATGAACAAGAGGTCATGCATCACATAATATATAAAATACAAAATTTTTTAGCTTATGTAAATGAACTTTGAAATCTGTGAATAAGCAGAAAAATCAAAATTTTTCCGATCATATTAGATTCATCAAATCGTAATCATGTACGTAAAGTGTCAATACAAAGCTTCTGAAACCCGACTTGTATTTAAGTTGGAACAACCTACAAAAGTGAACATAAATTTTTCCTGAAAATATTGGGAAGAATTAGCCACCTGACGAGAAAATCTTTACATATTCCCCAAACGTTTCCCGAAGTTCAGGATCCTGCACACCTCTAGTACGTATACAATATTAAATTACAATGCATTAATGTTGTGGAGGGTAAAATTTATTTAAGTTTTGTTTGACCTCCATCTTTGTTACTGTTGGCTATAATGGTATTCCACGGCCACTCAGAATGGCGAAAAGTGAAGCATTGTTATTAACAATTTCTCATTTTTAAAAATTACATCACAGAGATTGGAATTGCATTGGGTGCAATTTCACAGCAGTTAAGTCTGCAAAACTTGCAGTTTAATCTCCTATTTATCACAGTGCAATGCATTAGGGCGTTTTTGGACACGAGGGAAATTAAAATATATTACCTATTCAAATCTACGGTGCCGAATTAAGTTTGGAAAGAAAATGAAATGTTCCATAATATAAAAAGTTTTTTTCCTCCCACAATTCCATTTTGCTATATTGCGAGTAAAATTAGATATCGACAATTATTTTACACTGAAATGCAGTTTGGACTAATTTGTGGGCCCTCTGTTGAGTTGAGGTATTTCATGATTTACTAGCCATGTAAGTGGCAAACTGTGAATAAAAACTTTGTTATTAATTAAGCCCACATCTTTTTTTTTTTCCCCCCCCAATAATAACAAATAATTTAAGTTGCCCAAAAGTATTCCTTTTGTTTCGAAGTTCGAAATAAAAAATTTGAATTTGAATATGAAACTGAATATTAACAATATTCTATTCAAATTCAAATTTTCGAAGCTTTGCCCACCCCTAACGAGTAGTGGTGGCCGTGGCCCTCAAAACTCTCGACATAAACTCTGTGGAGATCATGCCGCCGAGAGTTTATCCTTTTTGGGCAGAAAGCCAGTATAGAGTGTAGGGCGTGTAAGTTTTCCGGAAGACAAAATCGCACACTGCAGTAGGCACAACTTTCCGACGTCTTACCTGTGGAGTCGGTGGAAGTGGAGCTCTCCTCTGCTCCATTGACTGTGCTGAAAGCGGCATACTCTGGTTGTGTCGGAGTCGAGCTCGTACTACTTGTAGAAGGAAGGATAGGGCAAAGGGGTATGGCTGTGTATTCCTCTGCGAGGTCTGATGTTTCTATTCCGACTACTGAGTGTCCACAGTATAAAAGTAACAAATACTCATAGTGCAGTCTGCCCTTTACTCTGGAGGGTAAAGCAAATAGTGACTTCTTATTAGCTGTCTTAGAATTACTTAAGTCATTGATCTCTGCCTCGAGGTCTTTAAGAGTCTTCTTAAGTTTATTCTTTATTCCACTCTTACCAGCTCGCAGCATGAGGCCGTTAAATAGAATAACAATGTAAACCAAACAGTATGTAAGACGAAGCATATTATAACAACGGTCCTACTGTATTAGTTCAGATATACGGCTATTCCCAACGTGTCTTACCGCAGGGACCCGTAGACAGTCATAATACTTAGGTGTAGTGAGTTCCTAGTGAAGGGCTCCCCCGAAGATTAGCCAATGCAATACACTGAGCATTACTGTGGCCAAACTTGGAATACTGCTCGATGTTCCTTGTATTTACAGTGTTGCTGGTTTGCGAAGCTGGCGTTGCCTTACATATTCAAACTGATGATGATACTTTAATAATTAAAGTTACTGAGCTCTCATTACACTTGGGGACAAGTTAACTAATCTCTAGAATTGAGAAGGTTCTAAAATTCAATTACGATAGGTTTTTATTACAATTATGTCAATTGCAAATAAATAAATAAATACAGTGAAAAGTATTGAATAAAATTACATTTAGAGATGGGCTATTCGATACTTCTATACCTCATACCCCTTGATACTGGGCAGTATCGAAAGTATTGAGTATCGCGATGTGCATATCGATACTTTCATTCAATACTTTTTATCAACACGCGTATGTGGCTTGGATGCTTGGTCCACCATTTTCCCAATAGTCATGAAGCGGCACTGTGAATTTTGTTTTCGGCAGTTTACTAGTATTGGAGAGCCCGTGAAGTGTCGTATTTATTTAATGATTCAGCTAATTATTTTGTATTGATGGCTGTTGCGTATTGTGTAATATGCAATCAGACTTGTGTATCCTTCTGCGGAGATCTACTTTCTTGTACGGCAATGGCGTCGCTGCAAGTAGTTTCTGATGGCAGAGTTGTGCTGAACACTTTTTTTGTCTTCTTGTTGCATCATCCAGTTTGCAGTGTGTTTTGTGGAGCAAATCAGCATTTTATCGCTGAGATGGTATGCAAGACGTCCTAACCTAGCTTTTGACGTCTGTTTTGCTGTAAACCTGTATTGCATTAAGTGTTGATAATTTCTTGTTTGTTGTGTGGTCAATTGGTAGGTCCTAGACATGGGATTCAAAATATTTTTGTTGAAGTTCAAGTTTCATGAGAGCAAGGTGAAACACATGAATGAAAAGGTGCAAGCTCTTGTTAAGGCAGAAGTCATAGTAAATTCTGTTCATGAAGTAAATGCATTCGGAGCACAGTTAGATGCAATTGAGTCCGAAGTAAATTATTTGTGCAATCATTTTTTACAAATTGATTCCCTGCTGGATAACATTGATGAAAATGTGCTAACCTCGAAGCACGAGTCTTTCTTTGCTATGATGTCAGACGTCCAATGCAACATAACCTCATTCTTGTCCATTCATGCTGTGCCACTTTGTCAACCAATAATCTTGCCTCCACATCAGCACCGGAAATTATTTTGCCCTCTTTCTCAAGGCAGTGGGAGGAGTGGCCAATGTTCTCTCAACTATATCAAGCTACAATCCACGACAGTCAAGCATTGGTCGACATAGAAAAATTCCAGTACTTAGCATGTCTCACGAGGGAGGCTTTAGATTTGGTCAAAAATCTGCCTGTTACTGCTGAAAATTGTTTAGTAGCCCGGGAACTTCTTACATCCCAATACTAGAATGTGAGAAAACTCACCACCTTGCATATTAACAGGATTATAAATTTGCCTAATGTCGACTCGACAAACCACCAATCTATTCAAAACTTTATCAACACGTTCAGTGAAAATGCTTGAACCCTCAAAGGGTTAGATTGTAACATAACACAGAATAATCCAGTGCTTGCCACACTCTTGTTATGCAAATTAGATGTAGGTGTCAGAACAAAGTTCGAAAACTTGTGCACAGAAAATACTGACTCATTTCCCACCATTTCATAGCGTATAGATTTTCTGTGATCAAGAGTAGCAAAATTGGATTGCGCAGTTGATGTGAGCAAAGTTGGGGCTGGTCAAGCGCATCGGAAAACATCCATAACCAAATTAGGTCACATAACCTCATAACCACGGTCGGTCCTCGTTACAGATTCTGAACCTGAATTACCTAAGCCTTGCCCAGTTTGTCAGAATGCCTCTCATGGTGTTTACAAGTGCCCAGAGTTAGTCAGTGCATCACCCACTGACAGGCAGTCAATGGTTCGCAAAAGAAAACTCTGTTTCAACTGTCTTGGAGGATCCCATGCAGTAGCTGATTGCGCCTCGTCTCACACATGTAATCAATGTAAACAAAATCATCATACTTTGCTCCACATCGATGGGAGGTCTAATGTAACGAAGTTTCTGCCAGCACTGAGGGTTCAAGCAGTACATTTGCATGTGTGTCAACCCATGATCGTAAATGAGTTTTATTGTCTACAGCTCTGGTGAAAGTGTATGGTGCAGATAACAAACCTCATTTCATGCAGTGTCTGCTTGATAATGCAGCTCAGGCATCTTTTATATCTGAAGCCTCTGCAGAGGTACTGTCTCTGCCTCTGCATACGGCATGTGATAGTGTGTTTGGCCTCTCTCAAGGTGCTGTAAATCTGAAAGGAATGGTAGTTGAAAGATACAATCCTCCAGGGAGCCTCAGTGTACCGTCAATAACTAACTCTTTGTTGTATCAAAGATCACTAGCAATTTGCCACGGGCTTCTGTAGATCAGCATGTCCGAATCTAATTGGGCTCACTTCCTCTAGCAGACCCCCACTTTGACAAACCTGCTCCAATTGATATGTTGTTAGGTGCTGATGTTTATGCATGTGTGTGTTTGAGTGGCAGTTTAGAATTAGGACAACACATGCCTGTGGTGCTGGAGTCTCAGTTCGGATGGATTGAACTGGGCCGGCTCGGGCAGTACTGTTGGTTCCAGGCTGTGGACTCCAGCTCCAAAACCCGGCGTTGGCGATTCCGTACCTTGCTTCCGTCCAGTACACTATACCCCTAAGGAAAGGAGGGCAATCTTGGCTTGTACGGACATGTTGTGGAAAAAGATACGTAACGCACCATGAGAGCAGTGGGGATAGCTTGTAAACTTAGTGAGGCGGTGCAGTTCCGTTTCACCTGTCTTTCCTTCGTAGAGACGGGGTTAAGGTCAGCTGTTGCTTGAAAGCAAGATGAGCGATCTTTTACTCCCTACGCCATCTGCAGTTCCTTCTTATAAAGCATAGAGTGACGTTCACAGCTGAACAATATACGTCTTGCACCACGGACTAAAACTATTCCCTATAATAGTGCAGTACAGTAGCTGCTTGCAGCAATGAGCTCGGTGCTTCGAATAATCCCCTACCTTAGCGGGCAGATCAGAGATGTTGAGCCGTGTGGGCCACCAATGCTACTGGATATATCTAGCCAAGGCCAGGCCACAACACCCAAGCAGCACCTGTGTGCTCTGATAGGGGAGACAACCTAAGCTTACTGTCTGTCCTTGGATGGAAGTATTCCTAGTGGTCGTAGCTCCCCTGTTCTTTCTATCCAGCACCTGGGTGCTGGGTTGAGAAACAGGCTGCCGTCTAATGGGTGTGCACACGACTTAAGGACTCCAGAAGGTGGTCTTCAGTCAATTCTAGTTTGGATGTAAATGTTCCAGGTTCTCATTGGTGGCGCACAGTGCGGATTGTTCCTAGCTGACAAAGTAGATAATACTCTAGAAATGAAAAACGTACGACTAGGACAATCTGTATTTATTGAGGACTCGATACAGTGACCCGTGCTATCTCCTACCAAGCAGACGGAGTACTGAAACTAACCTATGTTAGCCAGGTGTAGGCGACCTGGTCCTAGGCTAGAGGGGAAGTTGAACTAGAAGACTGAATGAAATTACACTGAACAAAACTGTCTATCTGATGTCTAGAAGAGACAAACAGAAGTTAAAGTCCCTTTGCTGTAGTAGCAAGGTGTGTGTGTGTGTGTTACTGCTGTTGCAGGCGAGGCGTAGATTTGCTGAAGACTATAGTCGTCACAGGGAGCAGCTGCGGGGGGCTGCTGAAGATTTGTGGTTCGCTTGAGGCCCCAGCACTGTAGAGTGCTCAGGGTGTCTCGAGAGAATAGCAAGACGAATGACTCTGGAGCCCGGCCGCGCACAGACTTATATAGTAAGAACTGTAGGGTGCAACGGCAGGCAGGGGGAGGGAATGTGATTTCCTCCTGCTGTGAGGCAGACATGGCAGGTGAGAACACTCTCGTCAGCACTCTACTTCGTGGATCTTCAGTGGTGTTCGGTCGTGCCCCGAGGTGGCTGACCGCTTGTAGGCACTCAGCGTGGGGGAGAGGGAGGCAGCGTGCTCGCTGGGTTACGCAACCTTGAAACCACCTTTTTGGCTGCCCGGTAGATTTGAGCAGAGCGCTACATCCGTGTATTGGTTTGCGGTATCGACTCATGTGGGTTGAAGTAAGAAATACTTGACATGATGAGCAAGGAGTCGTAATCGTATTTAATAGTGGTATAAGTGGCATGTATCAGTGTGCATCAAAGATTGAAAGATGTGTGGGCATGCAGCACTTTAAAACAAAATGGCTGGCCATTTCTTCACAATACTAGCGCCAGCTGACAGGTTTCATGCTACAATACTGTCACCTACATCACTGGCGTGTGTATGCAGTCTTCCACATCTATGACTTGTTTACATTTTTTCCTCTGTTACCTGCAGCTTTTTTTAAATGATTTAATCTATTTATGCATTGAACAAAATTTTAGGGTTTCTTTAAGCAGTTGGCTTTCTACATGCATGCGAAATATACATCTATCTGAAAAAGCTATGGCAAATAAAAAATAAATAACCTTTTAGATATTTTACAAATAAAACAACCACCTTTCAAACATGTCCCAACCTAGGTAATAAGAAATTTCTATAAAATTTGGTGCAAGATAAACATGCATGTGCTTTGAATAAAAAATACTATGTTCAACCAACTAAAATATCTACATGCTTCCAACATAACCTAGAAGCACAGGAAAATACCCAGCAACTGATTCCAAAGGTAAATCTGATATAGTGTACTTAAATTATAAAAATGAACATGTAGATTTTGTGTTAATGCAGCAATATATTACAATATTTTCATTCGGATTTGACTTCAGCACTAACACGGTGCCTTCAGTCTCGTCACAAAAAGGTTTTAGTTTTTTTATTTGCTACACTCTTGGAAAGCAGAAGTCAGGTTTTTTAAAAATCAACTTCATTCACAAGCCAATAAGTACTTTTAATCCCAAATGTTTCCAGTGAGATCACTTCCGATAAGTTTAGACACAGAACTACATACTTATGATTCAATAACAATATTATCACAGTACAGGTAGGCCTCTACTTTCATATATGTGTTCCTGAAAAGTGTGCGAAAGTTGAAAGTATGAAAGTTAATGTTACAAGTAGGCCACTAGGCTACCAAAATTTTATAAAAAGATAGATTCGAGTACTCCCAGTGTAGTACTCGTCGACAGGCACACATGCACACAGTAGGACGACACATTTCCCACGTGGTTGCACGATCGAGACATTTAGCTGGTTAAGCCAGCTTCATCAGGCGGTATGGTGGAAGGGTGCTGTTAGTGGTAAACCTAGTGCTGGGTGGCGAACTAGGGTGGGACAGGAAAATTGAAAAATTGCCGGTATAGCAGATGAGTGTGGCAGGAGCTGTGATTATCTTATGTTGAGGCCTGGCAGCTGCCTGGATTTTGTTATAAATTTATAAGCTAATACCCAGCATCGAGTTTTGAGCTATTGCTTGAAGGTGGTAGGGCTCTCACAACTCTGGTACTATAGCAGGAATCAAATATTTGTTGTGTGATGCTGCATGTGCTGCAACTGGTTTGTCCTGTAGGTTACTGATGTGACCAGCTATGGCTAGTTTGATATCTGCTCTGTGGCCATTCATTCTCTGCCCGAGTGCGTTGGTGGTGAGGCTGATGTATTCTGCATTGCAGTGTTGGCACTGTAGCTGATAAATCAGATTTTGTGTAGCACACTTGTAGTTGCCTTAGATGGGGTATTTACGGCTAGCAAGTCTGCTATTGAAAGAAGTTGAGGGTTGGTGGATGGCATAGGTGCCACAGCATGAGATATTGCATGGGTGGGATCCTTCGGGGTGATAAGTTTGGTTGGTATTTGTGGTGGGCTGCAGCTATGGACGAACCAGTTTGTTGTGGAGGTTAGGCGGCCTTTTGAAGACTAACCTGGGGGGTTTGGAGAGCAGGTCTGGTGATGGTGAGGAATCCAAAATTTTGTACGCAGAGTCGAGAATGATTCCGAGTTTACTTAGGTCTCCATGATATAGAACCACCAGAGGTACATCAGAGTTGTTGACCTTGGTATGTGTTCCGATATTTGAGATGGCTTGCTGAATGTTTGTGGACGAGGTGCCTGGGGTAGCCCTGAGGAATGCTCTGGCCATTTATTCATACTGTTTGTTGAGATCACTGTTGGAGCAGATACATTTAGCTCTTGTGGCGAGACTGTAGGGTAAGGTTGTTGGTGGGTTTGGTGTGTACAGCTGTTTGAATTGTGCCATTGTGGACATACAGTTAAAGTCCAGGTCTATGGCATGTGTTTTGGAGTATGACCAGGTGAACTTAAGAGAACTGTGTGCATTTAAATTGTTTAGAAATTAAATTAGGCTGTCTTCAGTGGAAGTCCATGACATTAAGATGTCGTCGATGAAACACATCACAGAAAATTATATGCTCTGATCATTCAACAACGAAGTATTAACCAAAAATAGTTGTTCCAATACCAATACCAAGTACCGGTATCGGACAATAATTAGTCTTTTCTATCTGTATTAGGTATGGTATTGGGCCATTAGTATTGACTGTAGACAATGAAGTCAGTATTACTTTCTTCAGACACAAAAATTACCGTATTGCGGTGTGTATATGCCGCACATTAAAAAAATCAAATTGCATCCACCAACAATAATTTGTGGTCCCGCCGAAATTCGCATTTAAATAATGTTAACAAAACATTTCATAGTTTATCACATGTTGCGCTGATCAAAGTATATTTTGTGTCCAGTCACCTAAGATTTCCTGCAACTATCAATTTTAAGCTTTAAGCTGCTTGTTTTTTCAAACAGCTAGTAACTGGATGTGAAATATGGAATGCATGCCACCGTTTATAACCGCTCTGCGGCACGCTATCTAATGCCTTCTCTTCCCAACACGCCTGTCGACAGTCTGCAGCCGGCCGTGCAGCAAGTGGTTATGGCTTGCTACTTCCCTTAAATGTCTTCAAGAGGGTAAATGGTTATCTATAGCAACGAGCGTGGTGACCTAGCACCCCCCCTCTCTCTCGCACCTCTTACAGTTCTCTTAGCAGCGTACCTTCCTTCCTCCCCTCACAAGTTATACACACAGAGGGGAAGTAGTCTACCAAAAGATTAAGCATGTCCTTTCTCTCTCTTGGCCACGCCCGCTTCGCTTGCATTGCCTTCACACTGAAGTCCACATGCCGGTGGCTAGCCTAGAGCAAATACGTGACTGGCGAATATAATTTTATGAAGATTATGCATTGCTCAAAAGAGGTAGTTGTCCCTATTATCACTTGCATCCACTTGCATCTCACAGCAAATCGCTTCTCTTGAAAATGTTACGGAAAACATTTTAACAAGGAATTATTATTTGAAAAGATGTTTTATTTTGTGATTATAAAGGTTGTTTTACTCCGCAAGGTTAGTGTTTCATTGTATCTGGCGCAAAATTAAATCGACTTTAAAATTGAATATCTATTTAACTCAAAGGGCAGCATCTTAGCAAATAAAATTATATGACCAAAAGCATATACCTACCATTTGTCAGCAAATATTGTATGAACACCGAGGGACTTTTATTATAAGTGTCAAGTTCATTTTCAGTAACTTCTTGTGGCGAAATATGAGGATTTATATTACTTAATTTCAATAGACACTATGTAAGTGGCTATTCAACATCTTTTGCAGTCTAAAAATGGGTAGGTAAGCACAGAGCATAGTGCAGTGTATGACAGGGAAAATCAGAGGACATGGTTTTGAATGATTAATTATTAAAGACAGTAAAGAAATAAATTATAATCACCTTATTTCTGTCCCAAAATTACAAATTTTCTTTTAATTACTATAAAGCAAGGTGTCACCAACAAGTAGCAGCGTGGAGAGGTAATCCTTCCACCACCATCACCCCTTTCCTGCCAAGTCATAGCCTTGACACTGCCCCATCGATAACTTCTCTATGCACTCTTAGCTGATAGTGCATACATGTAGTGAAGTATGTGGCAACCATACACAATTCTTTTATTTCCTACTAAACATATTTTTGTGGTGAAAGAAGAAAACCCAGCAGTTGGTAAACAGCTGGAGCAGAGAGGAGAGTAGGCTGCAACTAACCTGGGCCAGCAGGTTGTGGAATTGTTGGTCCTCCAACACCCAGGATGCCAGTTCCTGGTCCCCCTGAGCACGTGCCGTCTCCAGCCGCGCTTTCAGCTCTCGCAGTCGCTCCAGTTCATCCTGCAGGGTGTGCAGGCGGGTGTGCTGGGCCTGCAGGTCCAGCTCCAGGTCCAGTGAGGTGCGTGCAGTCGTCTGGTGTCCACTGCAACCACAACTCTCCAAATTCACTCTCCCTTCACCACACTAGCACAGCTTCTTCTTGACAGTGGTAAAACAACTAGTTGGGGGGGGGGGGGGTCTAGTGTATACCTTACCCTTTCTAAATTTAGTAATGGGTGTCAGGATGAAAGTATGGACACCCAAACTGCTTTTGTTCAATAAGATGCAGTGATAAAGTAAACCGTACACAATCTAAAATAGATTATGTACTTCTGATACTTATACATCATAACTTGGTCACCGAATTTTCAAAACTTTTATGCAGCATGAAATTTAGGGTTAGAATGCACCAAAATTAAATTTATGAGAAAAGAAAAAAGTCATAAGATGGGTGCCTACAGACTACCCCTAGAACCCCATCAGGGAAGCACCTAAAGGTAGGAGCCCCCAAGTGCACAATGTTTTGCCACTGCTTCTCAACACTAACATGCTGATAGCGTGAATACGAGTGGTATCGACAGTCATACCTTGTTAATATTAACTGCGTAGTACTAAACACTTGTCTGTTGAAATTATCTTTACAGTCACATGAAAAGAAGTAGGATTCCTAAATGCCAGGGAGCAGACACATGCTAATTCACTTGAAACCCAATTCTTATAAGAATACCCAATTCTTATAAGAATACCCAATTCAGAGATGTGCCAGTTCTGGTGCATTTTTATTCCGATCCATATTCTTTCACTGGTGTAAAATCAAACTGATTTTTAAATAAATATTACATAATTTACTAAATTCCAAGCTGCCATTGATTCTAAGCTGCACCTAGATTTTTGGAGGAAATCTTGAGAATAAATTATTGGTATACATACGAAGCCATATGACAAACTATAACTTCAGTAGGAAACTAATTTCTGTAAGGAGTTCAATTTAGCCTTCATTAGAATAGGTATGCCATTAAAAAAATATATATATTTCACTGAGACAAAAAAGAGAATATTGTGCTTTTCGAAGAAAATAATTGCATTGTGTCCTCTCCAGCAGTGCAAGTACTATTCAGGACATTAAAAGTTTTCCATTATAATCTGCCTCTATGAGCAACGTGACTTAACTACACAATTCTGGGGTATAATTTCATTCGGGAAACATTTGCATATTTAATTAAATTACCATATGAACACGATTCTAAGCAGCACATTTTTTGGAAAATATTTTTGAAAACGGGAGAGACAGTTGAGTGAGAGAGAAAGCGCAAGTGGGGGAGGAAGAGAGAGAATACATTAGAGGGATAGAGGGAGAGGGATATGGGAGGGAGGAGGGAAAGCATGAAGTGTGAGTGGTAGATGGAGTAGGGAGGGGGAGAGCATGCGTGGGGAAAGGAGAGAGGGAGTGTGCATGGTGTAGAGGGGAACATGCATGAGAGAGAAAGCATACACGGGAGGAGAGGGGGAACATGCATGAGGAAGAGGGGTAGCATGCATGGGGAGAGATATGGGGAGCATGCGTAGAGAGATATGGGGAGCATGCGTAGAGAGATATGGGGAGCATGCGTAGAGAGAGGGGGAGCATGGACAGGGAGGGAGAGGGAGGAGAGAGAGAGGGGAGCATGGACAGGGGAGAGGGGAGCATGGACAGGGGAGAGGGGGAGCATGTACAGGGGAGAGGGGGAGCATGGACAGGGGAGAGGGGGAGCATGGACAGGGGAGAGGGGGAGCATGGACAGGGGAGAGGGGGAGCATGGACAGGGGAGAGGGGGAGCATGGACAGGGGAGAGGGGGAGCATGGACAGGGGAGAGGGGGAGCATGGACAGGGGAGAGGGGGAGCATGGACAGGGGAGAGGGGAGCATGGACAGGGGAGAGGGGGAGCATGAACAGGGGAGAGGGGGGAGCACATGCAGAGAGAGAGCATGAGAGTGTACCTGGGGGAAGAGAGAGAGCATGTACGTGGAGGGGGAGAGAGAGCATACCTGGAGGTAGAGGGGAGGGAGAGAGAGAGTGAGTACGTGGGGGGAGGGAGAGAGAGAGAGAGCGAGTACGTGGGGGGGAGGGAGAGAGAGAGCGAGAACGTGGGGGGAGAGAGCAATAGAGTGTATGTGGGGGAAGAGAGTGAGAACATATGTGGGGGAAGAGAGCAAGAGTGCACGTGGGGGAAGAGTGCAAGAGCTCATGTGAGGGAAAAGAGGGCATTCATGGGGACAGGAGCATTTATAGGGACAGCAAGAGCATGTGTGGAGGGAGACAGAAGTGGAGGGAGACATAAGTGGAGGGAGACAGAAGTGGAGAGAGACAGAAGTGGAGAGAGGGAGCGAGAGTATGGGGGGAGGGGGGGGGGGGGAGCGCACATGGAGGGAGGGAGAACGAGAGCACTCTTGGGGGAAAGCAAGAGAGTGCAAGGGGGAGAAAGAGAGCACGAGCGCACATAGGGGAGAATGTGCGCAAGTGGGAGAGTGCACGAGTTATACCCTTGCCCCTGCATAAATACAAAACTGCTACATTATTTGTTGTTAAATTAAATCTTCAAAATACCTTTTAAGATCAAGTGTGTTGGAACACGGGCAAGGTACAAAGAATACTAACAACCACACTTATTTAAAAAAAAGTGGTCAAAGAAGTTATATTATACCAAGGATCTTGAATCAAAATAAACACGTCAGTTAAAGGATTGGTCACAAATTATATATTCGTTATTTTCCATATAACAACACTTTTATATTTGAACACGTGTTTTTTGATTAAATCATCTTCATACTCATAGTAAAATTAATTAACACACAGCCACGTAATTGAAGAAGGCGATATACTTATAAACGAGGGTCCTCACATGTATAATTAGTGTAAGACTTTGACATTATTTTGTATTATTATTAGAAATTTTCATGCCTTCGCCATATAATACTGCAAAATATATTTAAGGTGTGACTTCGTAAAATGTTTTATATCCAAACAGGTTTCATCTGAAAATAAAAATATTAAAATTTTGTCTGTTTTGTCCACTCATATTTGCAAGTTGAAGTAGTACCGTGGGTCCGGCCCCTAAACACGCCCAATACAACATTGCGCTGCTGCCATACTCAGTGATAACTGGAGTTGTAGCAATCATTGCTCCCAAGGGATGACGTGGAAACCAGGGCCAGAACAAGGTTGAACATTGTATAGTTCCCAGTAGGTTGAACATTGTATAGTTCCCAGTAGTATGCGCAAAGACAATATCAGTATTTGAAAGAAATAGTGACTTGAAAATTCAGACACTCAAAAGCAAAAAACCCCCTGCAACAAGTAAATATGAACATTAACATTTATTACCGGTTCTCGGCGCGAAAGACGTGAAAATTTAAAAGACAAATTGTAGAAAACTTACTCCAGAGGAGGGTTATAGGCATTAAAAGGAGGAACATTGTTGAGCTGATGGACGGTGTGTACATTACCAAAACCAAAACAGCAAATAAATAAATACTAAGTTCACTACAGCCGCTAGTCTACAGTCGCAAACACTTCTGAAGGACTATATCTCTTTGTTCTAATGAGGGAAGAAGCAGTAGTTGAAGTTTCGTGCACCTCTCGTCTGAAGCAAATTCCTGAATGCCGCAGACGCACTGCGTCAGAGGCGGAGTTATCAACATTTTTCCATTGGAAAATTCCCTGATTTCCAGACAAAAAGAACCTTTTTTCCCTGACCTATTTCTAACATATTTTTTTTCTGTAAGGCTTGGCACCTTTGCATTACAACACAATTTTACACCAACATACTTCTGTGATCTTACAAAATTGCTTACCACATAGATTGCAAAGAAAAATGCCTAAGCATTTAGTCCACAATCATTAAAAAAAAAAGGTTGATTGCGACAGCGGCACACAATTGATGACAAAACTGCCAAATATATCATGCATATCACAGAATTCCCTAACATTTAGTTAACTTGTTTGAAGTTCCATGATTTCCCTGACAGTTTTCAAATTCCCTGACATTTCCCTGTTTTCCAGGTTTTCCAGACCTGTGGCAACCCAGAGACGTTATAAGCCCGTGAGCGCTAGCGCTCCAACGGCGATAAAACTCATTACGTTAGTTCCATGTCCATTGCTAGATGGCATAGAAGAGTCCAAAATGCTGTTTCAAGCAGGAGTTAAGTCAACTTTACTACAAAAACTGCAGTGATATATTATGAAGTCAGCACGAGTTTACAGGGCGAATGTTGAAGAGAGTAGGCCATCTGAAATGACAAGCGGAAACGTGGCTGAAAGCAATGAGCATGTGACAAATGGCGCCTACAAACCTCGTGCGACGGCCATCTTACCCTGGCTGGGCAGGCTGGACTGGTGCAGTTGCAACTAGGGACCGCCAACTTGCCTGACAAAGCCTCAGTGGAAAATACTTTTGAAAGTCACCGAACAAAACTAACATGTCATTTGTCACCAAATAAATAATAAAGATAAAAACAAAATCAAACTAATTAAATGATTCTACTTTAATGTAAGGCCAACCAAACAAATTTTTTTTAATTAACTTTTTTTTGGAGTAACTTCATAAAACTTGGGGGGGGGGGGGGGGGAGAGAGAGAGAGAGAGAGAGAGAGAGAGAGAGAGAGAGATATAAATATATAAAGACTTTTTGGAAGTCTAGAGTGGTATACAAAGCATTTAATGTAAAATAGTTTAACTAATATAATTGATTTACACAGGAAAATTGACAGTAAAAAAATTATGAGGCTCATTTAATTGTACTTCAGGCACTAATAAAAATAAGATGAGATAGGTCATCATTAAAAAAAAAAAAAAAAAATAGAAACACTAGCCTTTTCTGTCGGTTGTTTAGTCGCAGAACACTGCAACTTCCCTTACAACAGCGAAACATTTGAATTACACTTTTCAAGGGGGAAACTGAAAATGAGACGAAAGTGTAAATAAATGTGAAAATCATCATGACAATCCCAACTTCAAGTTAACAGTTACTAAAATAACAGCAAATATATTATACTGACACACAACATATTTTTCAATAATGAAGTGTTACAGACTTCCGCTCCACCCGTAGGTTAATTTTTGCGGAGATGGAAGTTAACTTTGTCTCGTTAATATGAGAGATTGTACTGCCTGCCTTGCAGATTGTCTTATTCACCGGCCCACCGTAACAATGCTTAAAGACAGTGAGCTATTTTACTCCCCGCCATATCACTTTAGTAGTAATTGTCTTTTGTTCGCATTCCCTTCCAGCCGGCCGGTGAGACGTAAAAGAGGCAAGTCATGCAGCAGCACAAGCCAATCAGTAATGGGTAGTGACCAATGATTAGTATAAAAGCGGACATGGCCTGGGTCTCCAAACTAGTCTTCAGTCCCAGCGAGGCCGGGGTGGGAGCAGCTACCCTCTGCCAGGCGCTTGGTTTCGTGCATATTCCACTGCGCTCTGTTTAGCCTCGAGGCGGGTGACTGCTTGCAGGCTTGCAGCGGTGTTTGGGGGGGGGGGGGGGGGGGGCATGCTTGCTTTCCTGCACAACCTTATTTTCCACATGTTTAAAATCGCCTCCAGCGTTGCGATGATATAAGAACACTCAAGTAACCTGTTGCCGGGTCTGACTCTCCCTTGGGCGACAGAATTAATTGAGACAGATGAGTCGCAGTCGTTTAGTAATATAACAGGAAATCGACATGCATCAATTTAAATACTGGAATTTGAAGGTGGAGATTTAGCGTGATGCCAGCAAAGCTGGTAATTTGGCGACCTGCAACACAGGCTGTACACTATTACTGCCTGTCACAGCAGGCATCAGTGGGGTGGGAGCGGCATCTCACTCTCTCCCTCACGCTTTCCTCTTCCAGTAGATGATTATCTCAGCAGGATAGACTTTCCTGGCCTCCCTTCCCCTTCCGCGAGTAACAGACAGTTAGTTTAGTTCTTGGAATAAGAACAGCAACTGCTGCCTCAAAACAGCAGCAGTTGAGCCTATCTTACTCCAACATCGCCACCCTATTATCATGTACTTCACTCCCAACTCCCAAGACAACACAAATAGTGTATATTATGGGAAGGCACTTGTATTTGCCCTGTAAGTTGCAGGAACGTTATGTATTGTTAACATAGAGTAAATTGCGGACCGAACGAAAGTGGTGTATCTGAGGGGAAAATGTTATTGGCGGAAATGTAAAATCTGGGTTCCACTATATAAAGACATTGAATGAGAAGAGATTTAGGTGGGTCTTAACGAGGTCTTACAAGCGGATGAAGGTGATTGATGTGAGTATGGAGCATCACCGGAATGGAAGGACTTTTGAAATGGGAGATCCCCGAGAAAACCTGTCAACAAGCAGAATCGTCCGGCACAATTCTCACATGTAAAATTCTGGGAGTGACCCAGCCAGGGATTGAACCCGGTTCGCCTTGGTGGGAGGCGAGCAGGCTAACCGCTCCGCCACCATGACCCCTATGCTGACATTTGTTTTATTTGTTCCACTCGATGGTTATGAACAAGTAAAACATAATTCTGTTGAAGCACTGCTTTGGGTAGATCACCAGCACTCTGAATATAAGTCAAACTATAGATAGGGATTAAAGAGCTTCTCCAACTTACAGACATGAAAGCTTTTGTCATGGCAAAAAAAAAAATTCCTTTAAATTTAGTTAGGCAGTCTTAACTACTTAGAAGAGCACTTGAGAACATACAACTGCTGTTTACAATTATACCAAAAGTATTACGTACTGCTGCACTATTTCTTTTCTCAATGTGTGGCGCTGTTGGTGAAATGTTTCATGCACAAGTGATAGCATTGCCAATCAGTTCACTGATTGCAATTATTGTACATTATTATTTGCTGGCAACATCAATAACCTAAAGGACAAACAAGCTGCAACATGCAGAATCACACAACAAAGATTTTGATTCCTGTTACAGTACCAGAGTTGTGAGAGCAGCACCACACCACCTTCAAGCAATAGCTCAGAACTCCAATGCTGGGAATTAGATCAACAATTTATAACAAAACCCACGCAGCCGCCTGACCTCAATATAAGATAATCACAGTTACTTACTATATATGTAATTTTTAAATTTTCCTGCCCTACCCTAGTTTGCCACCCGGTCGCTATGTTTACTACTAACAGCACCCTTCCCCCATACTGCAGTGTCCTACAAACCGCCGCCTGATGAAGCTGGTTTAGCCACGGAAATGTCGTGACTGCACAACCGCGTGAAAAAACCACGTCCTACTTTGTGTGTGTGTGTGTGTGTGTGTGTGTGTGTGTGTGTGTGTGTGTGTGTGTGTGTGTGTGTGTGTGCGCCTATCGACAAATACTAGACTGTGAGTACTTGGAATCCTGTCCTTTATATATTTTTAGTAGCCTTGCAGCCTATTTGCAATCTTAACTATCAAACAGATTCCTTCACGTTCGAATTATCATGTGTGCTGGAATATGGACAATTTAGTCATAATCAATGGTTAATCCATACGGTGTCTGCACATTGAAGTTTTACTTTACGTCTATTCTTTTCCGTAGACCATCATTACAGCAGATTGAATGAAACTCCAAAATATTTTTCCAATGACGAATATTAGTGCATGTTAAAATCTTATGCAACGTTTTTAATTTATCTGTTTACATGTCATCGACTTAAGGATCCCTAAAAATGGTCAATAAAACAGACCAATTTCAGTGTTTAAATATGTTAAAAGCGGTGCAAAATTTTGGTGTAAAAACATTAAAGCAACACAAAAATTATGTGCAAATTTTTTAAGCGGTGAAAATTTTTTTCTGTAATGTCAATTTCTAATAATTGAAATGTAGGCCTACTTATTTTAATAATGTAAGTTAAATGAAAATGCATTCACTTAATCAGCTAGCACTAACACTTAAATGCACTCAACTGTGAAATATTTTGATTACAATTGAATTTATATGAAATTTTAAAACTTCGGGGCGAATAAAATCAGTGGCGCATATTTGAAGTTAGATTCAGTGCATATTGTATGTTGACATGATCTAGATCAAGCAAATTAAAAAAAGTTCCCTGCAAGAAAATCTTGACATAAACCTACCTTGGACATATGTTTTAAGCCAGTTCCTCATGCTTGGATCATCTACTTTCTCTAGCGGTATATTTGCCCGTCATCATTCCAACTAAGTCAATCACAAATTCCTGCATATTTTTCTTCATTTCACCAACATTTTCAAGCGATTCGCCAATGCTAACTTGTTTTTTCGGAACCACAGATTCATCTTTTTTTATTTTGTGTTTTTCGCTGGACACATGTTTATTGCATGTGTCTTTGCATGACCAGTTTACATGGACGTTGCAAAATTTGTACATTTACACGGACGTTGCAAAATTTGTACATTTACACGGACGTTGCAAAATTTGTACATTATCTCATCCTTGACATTAAAAACGTAAAATTCCTCTCCTTTAAACTCCCTCTCGTGGCTCATAATAAACTCAACCTTGGGCATTTTCAAACCTGAGTAACCAACAAAAACAATGTTTAAAATTAGGCTCACCACCATTACAGAGAAACAATAAACTAACAAAACAAACACAGTAATTGGTTACCGGGTGGCACATTCCAAAATAATACAATCATGGCCTCGGATTTTCCATGCAGTCAGAAGTAACTAAATGAAAACACATGCGAGTCCTAAGATTGCACAACATAATTATCTCTGAGCGCTTTCGGAACTATCAGTATTTGTACATTCAATTGTCGAATTTACTGCCCTCTTTTGGGTTTAACAAAAACTACGTGAACTGAGTACTATCGATCTATCTGTGGTTGTACCACAATCGATTTAGACCAAACATCCCCCGGCACTACTATACAGTTCGTTGTGAAGTAAACACATGAGAAGATGTCTGAATTCGCACAAAATTTCGCGACAATATGCCAAAATTCACTGCAAACTTGTAATTACACCAAATTTTGCAGTATTTTGTGAATTTCGCTAGTCACCATTTTCAGGGGTCCTTAGTCATCATCTGATGCAGTTCAAAATGTGATATTGGTGCAATTTTTTTATGTACTCTATTTATACAACATGGTTTCTAGAGATCTACAAACCTGGGATTTTCAGTTTGAGATGAGTCCGAGCAAGCAAGATTACTGAAAAGTCCCCAAGCTACGTGCTAAAGTTCTTATTTTACACACAAAAAAAATTATAGCAAATGTATCATTAGCATCTTAAAGGTAATTGTTGATGTGTGCCGCTTATATAAACAATTTAATTATGATTACGACTCATCTCACTGCGAACCTAGTATACCAACATCTACCCCTGAGTGAGTCAAACCCTCCGCTAACCCGTACATGGAAGTCGCGGCCTGTCACAATCCTTGAGGGCAGCCGGACACGTGGATACAAGGGGTTGCACAAGATAGCCGCGCGTCACCCCCCCCGCGCTGAGAGCCAACAAGCCGCCAGTCGCCTCAGGGCATGCCCGAGTGCCACAGAAGATACGTGAAGGCCGAGAGATGACTAGAGGTGCTACCCCCACTCTGGCCTTGCACCAGAGACGTCACATGCCTCCCTCTGCGGCCGCCGCGACACCTGCAACCCTGACTATGTAAGTCCGTGCACGGTGGACTTTGCCAGTTGTTACTGCCAGTCTTTGAGCTTGCTCCAATGCTCCAACACAACCACGGTACTAGAACAGTGGGTTAACTTCTTTGTCTCATACAGATACCCCGGTTATACTTAGTTTTGTCTTAAGCAATCTTCATCAGTTTTACTTCACTTTCCCTTAACCTAGGACCAGGTCACCTACATCTGGCTAATGGAGGTTTACTTCCAGCCACCAATCTGCATGGCAGGAGAGCACGAGACACTGTTTTCTAAGCGATCAATAAATACAGCTTTGTTTCTAATAACTACTAGTCTCATTCATAGAGTACTTTTCAGCCAGCTGCTGAGTCAAGTAACACAGACCGGAAACAGGAGATTTTTATTACAAACTGAGATTTTTATTACAAACTCAATGTATAACTGGAGACACCCCCTCAGGAGGCTCCAGTTATGATAAATATTAGATAGCCATCTATTGTATTCCTACCAAGTATCCAGGTGCTGGAGGAGTATAATTGAGGAGCCTCAACCACTAGAAATAGTTCCACCCAGGGAGAGAGAGTACGCCTGAGTTGTATCCCTACCGGAGCACAGAGGTGCTGGCGGGGTATTTGCTTAGGTGCTACGGCCTGGCCTTGGTTGGAAACTCGCACCCAGTAGTAGCAGTGGTGGCCCACACGGCTTAGACGCTTTTGGTTTGCCCGCTAAGGTGGGGGGCCTTCTGAGGCACAGGGCTCGTTCTACCAGCCACTACTGGGCAATATGACTCACGGTTCTCAGCAGCCAACCCGCTCTATGCCATTTAAGGCGAGAGACGGCAAAAGAAGGGAGAAGCAAATGATTGCTCACCTTGCTGCCAAGCAGAAAGGTGGTTTAGCTCCCCCTACAGCTAGTCAATAAGTAGAACGAGATTGTGCCACTTTACTCAGGTCACTAGAGCGACCTACAACTGCAGTGTCTCATCCGAATACCTGCTCATCTTCCCCTATTCTTACACATCCTGCATGTCACCTCGTCTTGAGTGGGGTAATAAAAAAGACAGAAGGATGCCTTGGGATTGCGAATGCCATCTTCTGGAGCTCAGAAGCAACGAGGTGGAAGAGTAAATTTTGAGTTGTATCGCCCAGTGCCCTCGCTGCCATTCGGACTGTCTACACCTGACTCAACCAACTGTACCCAGCTAGTCCTCGTCCTCAAGACAATGGTAAGTCTCCTACTGCTAGCACCTCCTGCTAGCACCTCCTGCAAGCCACCGACAACTAGTCAAGCTACTAGCAATAAGGCAGATCAATACAAGGGGCTCAAACATGACGTCGAGAACTTTGTTCCCTTGCGCAAGGCTATGTACCTGTTTACCATATCTAGCCGAAAACGCCAGTAATTAAACTCTGAACGCACAGCCGACCTAAGCACAACCAAAGCTACACGACCGTGAACCAGTCTTAGTTAATCGGAAACGCGTCACTGTGTTCATATCAGCAGTTCTAAACAATCATTTTAGCATAACACACCTATCTTAGAGAGTGCAGTTTTGTTTGTGAATAAATAGTACACACACCTGTTTTCTGTAAAACTGTTTCAAAGACTTCTTCAGTTTTATGAGTTAAGTCAGTTAGGGTTTTTCATTACATTTACTAACATTCCATTACAAATTTCTATTAATTTCCAAATCTTATACAATATCACAAACAATAAATACACATACAATCAGTTTTCGCCCAAAAAAATATTACATTTAAGTACTTGATTTGCCAGTTAAATAAACAAATTTACTTATCAATTCATGTATACTATAAATGTGTAAGCATATAAAACGAGACAGTTGACATGAACACAGAAGAAGAAGAAGCATTATTCCTCCAAAAATGGAAACTATTCTGCAACAGGAAATTTTAAGGATTGTTTAGATTGTTTATCTACCAGGTACTTACATTTATATTAGACTTCAGGGATGCACGAGTACTCAAAATTTTGTGTACAACCTCGAGCTTTGTAATTACTCGACTCGAGATCGTACCAATTTCTCAAGCTCGAAAATTTAGAGTTTTTTGGGGGAAAAAGTGCATATTTCAATTTCGTCCTGAAGCATACAAGAAAGCCTCGTTTTATATGGATCATAAAATAAACGACTACTGGCCAGATGGTGGGCAAAGTTTTGGAATTTTACATTTTTGCATATACCGAATTATCGCTTCATGTGCACTCAGTAACATTCGCCACACAGCTTCGTGCCACCTTTTACGCATACGTGAAAGAAAATGCAAGCATTACCTAATTGTAGAGTCCCGGAAAATTCGCAAATGCGAAATAACCCTTATAAAATCTGTAAAGTTGCACTATTCATTATAAAAAGGTTAAGTGTTATGATTTAGCGATAAATGAGAAAATGTTCCGTAAATGCACCAAATTCTTCACAAATGTCTTTCACTGCGTTAGCTTTCAGCGTAAATAAAAGATTGATATGTTTTGGATTAAAGATACTTTCAGATGGCCTTTGTATTGATGGAAAACATAATTGCTTTTTTAGGACGTCAAAGATACACTCAACCCAAAATGGCTCACCACATTGTACCTAGCGCTAGCAGTGTCTGTTTCGATGAAAAATGTGTACGTAATGAACGTGTGCATAGCGAAACGGTTCAAAGTCATTGCGTAAACGTGTCGCGTAGGAACATCTTCGGCATGAAGATGTGTAGGAAATGGCGCAATTTTATTTTGTGTTGTGTAGGAACATCTTCGACATGTAGACGTGAAGCCAATAGCGTGTTTTTATTTTGTGTTATGTACATAAAGTATTCAGCCAATAGAATTAAAGGAGCCCAGAAAAATGAGTATTTATTTGAAAAAATAATTTATAAAAGTAGTAAAGTAAACAAGTATCCTTAGTTGTGTATAGCGTGTTGAGAGAAGTCATTAGGCCTACGTAAAGTAAAAAGAAAAAAAAAGTACTTTATTGTTAATTAGAATAATACTACAATGCTGTTTGAATCGAATGATAAATTTCCCCCACTGTAATTTTTTTTCATGGGATTTATTAGACAGTGAGCTTAGATGTTGATATTATTGTACAATATTAGATTATAAAATTTGATATGGGAATAATTTAATGGGCACTTTATAATATGGTTCAGGTAATTCATTAAACTGTATTGTTAAATACTCTTAATAAGAAAATGCTGTAATTATTTCATGTCCATTAGGCTGCTGGTAGTTTTATATTGACAGTTTTATCAACAATTGTAGAAACTTGCTCGAGTTTGAATATAGAAGCTTTTTTAAATACTCAGCTCGAGCTCAAGTAGAACAAAATTTCAGTGCTCTCACATCCCTATTAGACTTGTTCCAATACCGATACTAGGTATCGGTATCGGCCAATATTTCGCCTTTTCCCGGTGTGTTTTCATCGGGTATGGTATCAGACCGATATACATTAGTATCGGTTGCAGACAATGAAGTCAGGTTATTACTTTCTTTAGACACAAAAATTACCGTAATTCAGCGTGTATACGCCACACATTAAAAAAGAAAGAACAATAAGAATAAATAAATTGCATCCACCAACAATTTTTTGTGGTCCCGGCAAAATTCCTATTTAAATAGTGTTAACAACCGTTTATCGCATGTTGCGCTGATCAAAGTATATTTCAGGACCCATCACCTACGATTTTCTGCAACTATCATTTTTAAGCTTGTTGATTATGCAAACATCTAGTAACTGGATGTGAAATACGTCACGCACAATGCCATTTATAATTGCTCTACGCCATTAGTGTCTTATTTTCCCAAAACGTTTGTTGACACTGTGGCGTAGAGCGACATGTGAGATCGGCCATGCTTGCTACTTCCCCTAACATGCCTGACAGCGTGGCAACCTAGTGTCATCTCTCTCAGCCTTCTTTCTGTCTCTCAGCCGCATACCTTCTTACCCTCACAATCCTTACACGCCACCAAGAAGGGAAAGTGTTGTCTAGCAAAAGATAAAGCACATACTCTTTCTCTCTCTCTGACACACCTGCTTCACGTTGCCTTCACAGTTCATCCGCTGGTGGACAGCGTGTAATGTGTGCCTGGCGAACGTAATTTTATCAAGATTATGCGTCGCTCAAAATAGTTGCACCTATCATCACTTGTATTTCAAAGCAAATGGTTTCACTTGAAAATTTTACGCAAAACATTTTAACGAGGAATTATTATTTGGAAAGATCTTTTCTTTTATGATTAAAGGTCGTTTTATCCCATAAAGATGGTGTTTCATTGTATCTGGCGTAAAATTAACATTACTTTACACTTAATATTTATTTAACTCAAAGGGCAGCATCTTCGGAAATAAAAATATATGTGAAAAACATATACTCTACCATTTGTTAGCAAAAATTGTTTGAACATTGAGCAACTTGTATTATAAGTGTAAAGTTCATTTTCAGTAACTTCTTGCGGGGAAATCTGAGGATTTGTATTATTTTATTTCAATAGATACGCATCTTTGAATAATCTGATATGAAAGTGCCTATTCGACACCTTTTGCCGTCTTATAATAGGTAGGTAAGCACCGAGCCGAGTGCAGTGTACGACAGGGAAAATCAGAGGATGTGGTTTTGAATGATTAATTATTAAAGACAGTGAAGAAATCAAATATAATTACCCTATTTCGGTTTCAAAATTACAAGTTTTTCTTTGTAGCAAATTACGATTAATTACTTTAAAAGACATACATTTGCCATGCGTGCAAGGTGTTGCCAACAAGTAGCGGCATGGAGAGGTAATCCTTCCGCCGCCATTACCCCTTTCCTCCCATGTCACAGCCTTGACACTGCCCGATCGATAACTTCTCAGTGCGCTGTTACCCGATAGTGCGTGCAGGAGATTAAAAATCGGACTTGCATTTGGTATCATATTATACTCATTTTCAGAGGGTTTGAAAGTTTTAGATCAGCTTGCATTTTGTGTCAGATTACAATAAATTATATACTGTATTTTAAGACATTTTCTTAATTTAAACAAGTCTAGGAGAAATTATTTTTAATGTATTATTAACAGAATTATTTTGTCTAAAATTCAGTGCAAAGGGCATTGGTATCTGGGTATCGGTATCGGAAAACATTGTATCCGAAACAACTCGAATTTATATGCAGCACTGTAATGTTGCAGAAGTAAGACTTGGCGACGAAATCACAGCTCGTATTACTCACTAGGCAGAAACACAAGACTTTAAAATAAAAAAAAAATCGACAGTCTCAAAAACAGTCAGCTATGCAACGAGTTAGTCAAAGCACAGAATGGTGCAGAAGAGTTAATTAATTATTGACATCAATAAAAACTTGCTTCACGAGAAAATTACGAAGTCAGGAGGTACATGTCTTTACTTCCTGGCACCCTAGCAACCCCCACACTGGTGGAAATAATTATGTATGAAAGAAGATAGACTGAAAACTAAGGTTTAATAGAAAGGGGTCATGGGTGCTTGCTGATGTGGGTGTAATTTGTTATGCACCCGCTCCGACTATTGTAAAGTGAGCACTTTTGAGGCCCAAGTTACTTTTTCCTTTCAGCCATTTTTAATTCCTGTAAGCACCTTTAAAAATAAATATGTATTGTCATGTAAATAATAAACTCAGTGTGTATATTTCACACGACTCTGAAGTTAACATCTAAGACTAAAATAAAAAATATTGATTGACTATTATTCCAAACATGTGGGCTTTCAAAAGTGCTCACTTTACCGTGAATGGCCTATAGTATATTTGTTAGTGGACAGCAGGCACTTGCGGCTTAAGTCGCCACATGCTCTATCCTCACCCATCACACCAGGGTGCCAAAAACATAACCAAATATGGGCACTGTGTGGTACAGAATCCCTAAGGATACTATGCTAACCCAGTCACAACTACTTTCCCACACCAGCTGAACTGCGTAGAAGTGAAACAATAAAATTTCTAGAACGTACTCAAAAGGAAAAAATGTCTACAAATATCACAATAACCTTATCTCCAATCGCTGATGCAACCTCAACTGCAAAAGCAAACAGACAAACAGATAAACATACTAATGCCATCAAAACGTCAAATACTGATGAGCATTTACTTACAAGTCCTCGTCAAACAAAAAAAATTAATAAAATGTGCAAATTAAAAATAGCATGTATTACCTCCATTGTTACAGTATTAAAACTAAATACTTAATGGTAAGCACATGGTTTGATCCTAAGGCACAGCATCCCACTCCTCAAGTAGCCCCTTCTAGATCAACCACTGATTCAGAACGTTGGCAAAGATAAACCAAACCTTTTCTCCTGATGACAGCTGGCATGGACCTGACAATGTTAAGAATTAAAGAGAGCTAGGAGATTGGTAGAAGTGGTACCTGGGATGAGCAGTGCTGGCACTACGGTGTTTGGACACTACAATGGTGCCTGGAGGCCGCCTCCACCTGAGTGACCGCCTCTCCACCGAATTGCGTTGGAAGGGCCCGCCTTTCCGGTAAAGTGGTACTGAGCTGTCACTATCGCTGCGGTTCAGCTGTAAGGACAAAAAAGCTTCTTCAGCAACAGGCAGCACACAACTATTGGCAGCGGGATACATCACAAAAATTGCCAAATTACTATATTTAATAGGGGTGTGTGAAGCAGCAAATTTTTTTTGGAATTGAATATGAATTGACCCACCCTCAACCCGTGTATATAAAAATTTGCATTTTTTTGCATAAACTCTTGTGTTCAATCTACAAGCGCAAAAAACTCCATATTTTTTAGTTAATTACTAGCTTTAACCTGCGGCTTCACACACATTTTTATAGGGATAAATAATGAATTTTTTGTGACAAATTCTCTCCATTGAACCACTAAGGCCTCTCTTGGAATCGCACTATTAACATTACTATATAAATGTGAATAGCTGTTATTGGGTTCTCTAGTCACTGGGCTAATGAGACCCCACTATCGGGTGCTCTAACCACTGAGATACTGCTGCCTCATTATTGGGTGCTCTAGCCACTGGGATACTGTGGCCCCACTACTGGGTTGTCTAGCCACTGACCTACTGCGGCCCCACTTGATATATATCTATCCACTCGGTCACTGTGGCCCCACTTGGGAAAACTCTAGCCACTGTGGCTTTTTGGAAGAAAATTTATACAGCCCATAGACAAAAAAAGAAAGGACAAAATTTTTTTAACAATGCTTTTTTTTATGGAGTAATCAATCATAAGAAAAGCTTAATACAGTACCTATTTACAATAAGAATTTTCGTGAAGGAACAAGATATTTTCCTGGAATAAAAAGTAGTCTATGTCACTCTCCGACCCTTCAACTATATCTCTATATCTGTGCAAAAAATCACGTAAATCTGTTGCTCCATTTTGATGTGAAAAAAAGACAAACTAACGCACTTTCGCATTTATATAGTAGTAAGAATAAGTTTATTTTAATAGGTGGACATCATAAAAAATGACACCAGAGGTGTATACTAAGCCGTCTATAGTCTTACAAAATTTTAAAAAATTCCAGTGTAGTGAAGTATTACCTAGCATTGTTAAGTCCATGTTCAATCATCTCAGGCTCTAATCAAGTTCATGGCAATATTAGTTTGTACATTTGCTCTGACGCATGCTGTTTATACGAGTTATGCGAAACTACTGTGACTCATCCTAACACGTTATACTATACCAGGAACCACAACCATAGATACCTACAGGATTGTTTCCCGTGGAGGGACAGTTACAGACATGTGGTATTTCCTGATGTTCTAGACCCAACTTTCTCACACTACACACATAGTGCTACATATCCCGAGGAAGGGTCAAACCCAACATGTTATTCACGAGTGCAACGGAATAGCCCCTAGTCTAGTGGGCGGTAGCACATGAAATAAGCAATGTTTCCATACGGCCACAATAACCATCAGCCTCCCCGACGCACCTGGCAGACAGTGTGTCACCACACCAGAAAAGCTTACCGAAGACGGCCAAGCGCCGCTGAGTGCACGAGGGTAGATTCTGCCTATCCAGCCCACTCCAAGCAGACGTCGCAGCTCCCACTCAGGCGTGGGCCGGCCAAGCGCACTATATAAGGCCATGTGCAGCCAAAGACACCAGTAATCTTCTCCAGTAGCTTGCCTCAACACTTCTCTACTGGGGCTCTCTACTGAACATTAAGCCCCTATAGTCTTCTCCAAGTACTCCAGAGGCTTCAGCCAAGCATACCAGCAGCTCCACAGGCTGCCACCATCACCAACCTGAAGCTCCAGTGGCTTTTTCAAAAGCTACCCGGAGTTCCAGTGGTTCCTACCACCAGCCAGCAGCAGCCCCAGAGGCTTCCATCAACGACTACCACCAGCTTCAAAGGTTCTACAGCATCTACCACTAGCTCTTCAACAGTAAGCTTGCAGAGACCAATATCACACTCTCCGTTGTCATTCCTCCTGGTTCGACAACTTTCTGGTACTAGCAATTACACCCACTGCTGTTAAAAGTACTGGCACATATTTCTAAAAGTCTCATCAGGACATCCCGAGTTAAAGAGTTGTTTTTATAGCAGTCAAAGTAATTCTATACAAAGTTATTTTAGGAGTAGATCACCTCCACCTGTTTTACCGTAGTTTACTTCCGACCACGTTTTGCTTGGTATGAGATAGTACGTGTCACTTTGATTATTGCTATGTAATAAATACTTAATGTTCCTATCCGAGTGTCATTTATTCAAAAGGTGTACTTCCTACTCGTACCACACATCGATACGCAGCCAGCCTGCCTAGCGTAGAACCCAGCATTCCAGCAGTCGACAGCAGCAGAAAGACACCAGGGCTTGGGGCCAGCACCAGTGTACCCAACCAACCCTGCAGTTGGAGAAACAGGTTACAAGTCAGATAGGCAAGATAAGGAAATCTGTCAGAGTAAGTAAGATGAGCCAAGCTGGACGCCAATTCAACCTACTCCGCATAATCCAAGGCCCCAGTATTACAACATTAACTTGTAATCCTGATCCAGCACGCCTGACCTAGCGCAACCAAAACCACATGGACCATGTCTCAGTTCAGGTTTCAGAAAGCAACATGCGTCAGCTCTAAGGAACAATGTACAATAAGTATTAAAGAAGAACCTGAGATGGGTTCAAAAGGCACTGAAATAACAGAAAACTAACCACATTAGTATTACCAATGTGAAGTTGCTAATGTATGAAGGTAGAAAGGGCAGCTTACCCGGCAGATGTACTGGGAACGGGATACAGCCGGGCTAGGGCTGAATGTCTGCGAGCGCTTGATAAGAATGGCATGCAGCTCATCGCTGCTGTGCTTGCGCAAGCCCTTCGCTGGGATAAACACGCACTCTGTATTTGTTTCCTTGTCAAGTGTGTCTGCACACAGCTCCGGCGCTAATGCATCCGACACCACTTCTTCCTCCTGCAATCACCACACACCTTCAACAACATCTTCACTAAACAATACATTTTTGTGATGCCTACAAATTGATACATCAAAGGCAATCGTTTAACAGAGTTGCTCGCAGTATCCTTATAAAAATTTTTCAACATTGCCCTGACTTTCCTAGTTATCCTATTACTTTTCCTTGAACACACACCACAAAAATTAGAAACATTTACATGTTATTCCTTTAAAAATTAGAAATTAGCCTTCTTTTATAAATGCTAAAGTTGCAAAATGCAGGAAATGCAAAGAAAGAGAAGTTTATACTGTATACACATTACATGGGACAAAAGAAAATAGGTGTAATGTAGATCAAGTGTAAAATTATAGGTAAAACGAGCAGGGAGGGGAGTTCTACTACGCTACAAAATAACAGCATAAAACTTACAAAAACTACATTGCCAAAACTGAAAAAAGCATGGAAACATTTTCCCAGAAAAAAAAAAAAAAAAAAAAAGTGTATTCACAAATGGAAGGTTTTAAAAGGTAGGTGTTCTGTTATTGCAGTGTACTGCACACCATTGGTGTCAGCGTTGATGCATGACTCCTCGGGCAGACTTGGAGTTCACGTCAAGAAGGGGATGGTTTTGGGGGCAGTAGATCAAGTGCATCCCTCTGGCGGGGTATACGGGTTATACTTAGTCCCTCTGTAGTACTGGTAGCAACACCCTGTGTAGAGGATTGGCCTGGTAGCTTTGCGGCAGGGCACAAAATCAGGTTCGGCTAGGGTAATCTTTAGCTTCAGATTATCGACTTTCGGCGGGATACCTAGGCGACGCGGAACCTTGGACGACGACACGACCGGATTCATCTCTGTCAGGCGTACATAAGCTACAGGCGGGTTAGCGGTCCGAAACACTAGGCTTGTGTGAGTCGTCAGAGTTGGAGCTGCTGAAGCAAGTCTGAAGCTGAAGGTTGGGACTTCCAAGGGCTTTTCTGGCTGGTTTAAGTACTTTGCGATCCAGGGGGGTGTCTTCCAGTTCAGAAGCATGGGTGGTTCGAAAAGATCCTTGGGAATCACTGGGTTGATAGGTAACTGAAAAAGGTGCAATGCCTGGGCTTAGTCCTTGGGTGAGAGCTGGTTGAGCACGGCAATGAGGGAGGGGGTAAGCTCTTGCAATCACCCAGAGGTCAGCACCTGTTTTACCTTCTTATGGGTACCACTTCAGCGAGAGAAAGGCATCTGGATTAGAACTCACTCTCTCACATGCATGAAGTGTTTGCAGGTAACGTGTAGTCCTACTGGGTGTAAAACCACATGGAACGTCCATCAATTCAACAGACACCTTATCGCAGCGCTTGGCACCTAAACGCGGTGAGCAGTGAGAGTCGGGCCTCATAACTGACAGTCCCTGCATGCTATTGGGTCTGTGCCTCAGAAACCCAGAGTCTTCCCAACTCAGCGTATGACCCCTCCAGTGCCAAAACGCAGTGAAGAGGGTGAGCACCGAGCCGACAATCTGGTCCTGAGAGACTGAGTGCCTAGGTGTGGGCTCCACCGTTCTGCCTACTGTGGTATGCAGAAAGGGTGGCCAGCACTAGTGCCTGTGGTTATTTTGGCAAGCTGATGGCAAATATGAGTAAATTTCCTGGGGTCCCCTGCATTCCCTTGCTCCATGTGAGGTATACTAGGAGAGGTCCTACGTCCATGGGAAAGGATACCCTTGAGCCAGAAAAACTATTGTTAATTACATTTGACTGGAAATAAACAAGTGATGTCGCAATGTCGCACTACCTCCTAACGGTGGCAAGAGCTTGGGGAAGCTTAAACCTACGTTATCCAGGTACAGGCGACCTGGTCCTGAACTAACAAAATAACGAACTGGTACTACTCCCTATGCATGTGTTGCCCAGAAGGGGCTGCAGTGTCTCCGTGTGTAGATGACATGTGGCACAAAATTTTTTGGCACATATGCGGTGAAGACTAAGCAGGTAGAGGAGGATGGCTGGCGATGAGGCGTAGTGGAGACCAAGGAGAGAGGTTTTTCGTTTGGCACGAATGTGGCGAATGAAGGGTAGGTAGAGCTACAATCGAAGCGAACAGGATCACTATAAACGGACAGTGAGGACCTAAAGCAGGCTGGTCACCGGTCGGATTGTTACTATTTATACTCTTTCGGGTCCTTTCCCTTCAGCCAGCTGGATAGAGGTGGTCGCTGAAGAGGGGGTGGTGAAAGTATAGCTTTTTTAAGGTATGACATTACCAGTCGGTTTGGAGATGAGGTGGTGGCAAAGCATACTGGTGTAGCCATCTAACAACTAGCAGTGGAACTCGGTGCCTTAATGCATAGCCTTGATGGGCCGGTGAATAATACAATCTGCTGGCTGGAACCTCCATTCTTGCCGGGGTAGACAGTAAGTTCTTTACACCTCGTTGCATGTAAACAATAAAACTCCGCTGAAATCAAGCATAGGGCTCGCTGACTGATGAGCTGAAGTTATTTATACAATTGTTGAAAAGATGCCATGCATATACAGTATTTACTGGCATAATTCTTGCTCTTTTTTTTTGGATTTTAGTGCAAAAAATTTGGATGTATGAATTATGCAAGGAATGGCCAACACACGTGCCAGTAAACATTAAAATGAGGTCTACTGTACTTATATGATGTGTCAAATTGCTGGCTGCTTCCTCTACGTCATTAGTTGAAATAATTACAGGAACCAAATAAATAAATGGCAATCATTATTACTGCACATCGTTATTATTTTACCGTGCAACTAAACGTAAAAAAGGCGTGTGGAAACACCTGTAATGACAGTGCAACTGTTTTCAACATGGTGGCTTAGTAGGAAAAACAAAAATATTTAGGCTTCGTACATTTCAAAACATCCCGCAAGAGCAAAAAGTAATAAATGTGTGTGTTTTTATGTAAACATTAGAAAATCTAACTCTGCATGTAAAAATACAGTAAAATCAGCAATTTATAAACTTTAAACTTTTAGCGATAACAAAACCTGAGACGCACTCCACACAGGGTCCAAGGAAGTTTTGACGAAACCTAAACCGCATTATGTTCCACGTATGTTCAACCAATCATCTGCTCGCGCTCATATTGATCCAGTGCTGCTGTACTAACTAAATGGTAGTGCCCCTATTGTAACGGCCATCTTGTGAAACCTAAACCACATGCCGTAGACTTTAAAGTAAATTCAACCAATCATCTGCTCTGGCTCATATTGATCCAATGTCGCTGTTCCAACTAAATGCCAGTGCCTCAATATTATAACAGCTCTCTTTGAAACCTGAATAGCACGCTGCAAGCTGATCCAATAATTTGGCTGTCCATCGTCGCTAGAGCAAATAATACGTATTTTTTCAGGTGCAAAGGCTTTAGAAAGCTAACAAATGCTGTAGTCTTAAGGAAGTTTGGTGTCTTATTACTATTAATTATTCGACGCACATTTTTAACAGTTACACACATATGCATTAAAACATTTAGAATAAGGTTTAGAACCAGTGGGGCAAATGTGATGTAGGCAAACGTGCCGCTGGTTATTGTTCATTCGCCCGTGCCCTTGTTTATATTGGCAGTTGCTTTAGTAAAAAAAAAATAGGGTTAGGAAACATGTGTAGAAACGTTCCCCGTAAAATATGAAAGGAAAAGTTTTTCCCGAATTCAGCAACATAAAATTAGGGTGCGTGAATTATGCCAGTAAATACGTAACCTATGTATGATAAGTCATGCTGGCCAAAGGACTTCGCACCATCACTAGATTTTCCACTAACACAGGAGCATATTACCTTAGGGCAGTGGAGGATAGCCCAAACAAAATGGTGTGCATATGCGCACCCACACATGCACATTATTCAGCAAAGATGCTTAGATAACTCACCGCATGTTCCAGGACATCTTCCAGCATACCGCTCTGACAGAACTCCATGATGTAACCTTCCTCCTCATCATCTTCATCATCATCGTCCTCATCATCGTCATCATCATCGTCATCTTCACCTTCCTGCTCATCCTCCTCTTCCTCCTCACGGCTATTAACCTCAACCAGCCTCAATGTGCTGATGCCCGGTTGCAAGCCTATAAACACATTAACATCACTCCTTCACACACTGTAGGTCTTGTCTATCCAAAGGGCCACGTGAGCCCCCACTACATAATCCCTATAGTAAACAACTGCTTGTGCAGTTACAGTAAAATCCCTTTTTTTTTTTTACATCCTGTTTTTTTACACTTCACTTTCCTTCACTTTTGAACCACTTTTTAGTCCTACCTGCTGCTTTTACTGCATAAATTTATCTTTTTACAATTTTTTTCCTTAGGCATCCTGAGAAGTGTAAGAAAGGGCTCTATCACACTTACACCTGCACTCTACCAGTGTTATATTTCTAACTAAACATATCTGAAAATCTACTTTTAGCAAATGTCTTTATTTCAGCAGGATCCTCAACAATCATGTTTAAAACAATGCCATAAATTAAACAAATGAATAGTACCTGAAGATTACATTCTCTTGCGGATTCGTGTACCTTATTTACCCAAATTAAATACTATTAAAATGCAAGACAATCTTAGACTTTGATACTCTGTTCCCAAAAGGGGAAGAAAAAAAAAAAGGGCAATATCTGCCAAAAAAATTATGAGGCAGATAATTTTTAATTATTTTGTTTAATTTTAAACAAAATAAAAAAAAAAACAATAAAATCAGAGAAATACGTCCTTTGAACAAGTTTTCTTGTACAAAATAAAACAAATTGAATTTCACTAACTGTCATTACCACTAACATATCACTAACATACAATAGAATGAAAGGAATAACACATTTCTTAAAAAATATTGTGCAATATCACTGATTACACTATCTTTATAACCTCTACAATGATGGGCAGTTCTTTGTTTCGCTTTTCCTGCATGTATTGAACAACTGTTCTTTTGAGTTCAGTGAAACAACTCTTTTTTGGTCTGCTAAAAGCCTTGCGGGGAGAATTTGCATTTTCTTAGTTTGTTTTATCTTTCACCATCTTCAGATGTTGGTTTCCGAAATCCTATAATGCTGAGCAGCCGCAGTGTTATAGCTTCAGTCTGCATGTCTGATAACCATAAATTTACATTTGCATTGCAATAGACCCGAAGATTACGAGAAACTAATAACTAGATGTTCCACATCTTTCCAGATTATCCATGTCATCTGCTATTGAACCTAAACAATTAGCAATGTATGGTATTAGTGTTCAATGTAAACAATGTCATGGATTTAATACCAATCTGAACACATCTAAGACTTCTGTAAGCAATGGATATTGAGATGAATGAGCTTGCCAACCTTCGTACAGATAATAATGGTGACTGACTATGCTAAACGCTAGAATGTGCTGTGCGTAGCTCGAGTTAGTAAAGTTTTTGGAACATACACCTATTGTGGCATAGATATCTATGTAATTTCCTTGCAGACATGTTGACAATATGCTCTGTTTACATTATGTTTGTGGTTGCGAACTTGAGTACCACATGTCAATACTTCGTGGCATTAAAAACAATAAGTGTTCTATATTTCTGCCAGCGAAAAAAAAAATTTCTTAGCCTAAAAATCAATAACTAGCACATACGTAAATATTCTGCTGGAAAATTTTCACCAAACGTCCTGAAATAACATTCATGCGCAAACAAGACAAATTCAAAATTTTTTACCCTTGCCTTGCCATTGTCTTATCATGCAGGTAAGTACGGTAAATGACATGCAAGAACAATTGACTAGTTGGTGAAAAAGTATAGATATACATACAAAGACTGTAGGACACACTTTTTTTTCTTCAAGATATTGATTAATAATTAGTTTGAAAATAATTTTGGCTCCTAGAGGTACTCTGCAGATGATAATTTTGAGGATAATGTTTTAGACTCTTTCTATGTATTGACAAACTAAGGTGTGGAAGGAAAAAAACTGCATTTAAGATGTTTGGTGAATAGGAGGAAAGGGAGGTGTAATAATTAGAGAAAGAGAAGCCAAGGAAGAAGAGGAGTTGCAAGAATAAGAGGAGGTGCAAGAATAAGAGAAGAAGAGGTGATTCAAGAATAAAAGGAAGAAGACGTGATGCAAGAACAGGAGGAAAAGAAGGTGCAAGAAGAGGAGGAAGAGGATAACTAGGAGAATACAAAGTAAATATTATATTAGATTAAAAAGTGATAAGATATAAAGATGGGCGAGCCTCAATTTCAGAGCCACGAGCCAAGCTTTAGAAGAATAATGTCAAACCCAGCCTAGCCAGTTAAAAAAAAAAAAAATATTGAGCCTAGTCGAGCCTAAGATTTATTGCACATTATATATATATATATATATATATATATATATATATATATATATATATATATATATATATATATATATATATATATAAAACAGTTCAAAACTACCAGCCACTCTGCCAATGAAAAACCTGATAAGCACTCCATATACACAATACGTAACCTCAAAGAAAATAATTTATATTAATGTCTCTACCGACTACAGCATCATGAAAATGTGTCAACAACTATACTTCCAAATTAAAGAAAATTTTTAAAAATTAATTGCACATAAAATTCACTGCCTTAAATCAGAAATGTACAAGTTCATTTAAGTATTTATTAGTAGGCCTACATTATCTGTTCCCCATTCCTAATTATTACTCTAAATTTATTAATTTATTAGTATTAGGTCATCATTTGTGTAAAATGTGAACATTCTTTTTTATTTTGCTATACTACAAAAATTTTACTTTTTGGTTAAAACTGGCTAGCCTAGTTACTGTGCAAACAAACAAATCTAAGGCATGATTAGAAAATGGCAAAGATTTAATTAAACCTCATATAATACTGCACCGCTAATAATTGCAGGGAATTTGAAAGCACAAAAGCACAAATACTGTGACATATTACACGATAATGCCATACATCATAAATAAAAATAATATCCTTAACTTCAAACAAATATCATATATGAACAATGTTTAAATAAACAATTTCAAATACACGTCAACACAATCTTATTGCACATGTAAATCACAATTGTTGCTTGCGTTGCATACACCACATCACTTATTTCTCATTTTAAAACACGCGCTTGTGATGTGAACTACCGCTATACAATCACGTATGCAACACACCTACAGTAGAACGATCAACGAAATAACGATATAGCCAACTTGTGAGCACAATCTTTTCATTAGGAATCTTGATGGTGCACTATCAAAACCACGAACGTGAGCACTAGCAGTGCCATAACTTCAAGACATAATAGACTATTCAGCAAATCATCCGATTGCTATTGTATTGATCCGGTGTTGCTATTCCACCCAGATGCCAGCACCCCTACATTTACAGAATATACTGGCAAAGATGGCAACCAAAACAAACTGTGACATCTGTGGCAGGTAGTTAAACGCTTGCGAACGTAATACATACATAATTCCCTAATACCAGCAAATGCGGAAGCAAGGTAACGAATTGCCATAATTGTGCAGTTGTTATATTTCTCCATGTGATTGTTCCCTTTAACCGTCATTTTTATAGTAAAATTATGCCATGATAGGCAGCCAAGGTTAGATTTTTTGTGAGCAGCAAAGCACTAAGATGCAAATTAATGCATTTCATCATTCATCTCCAATCTGACTGCTTATTACTAGAGCTGGACCGATGCCGATCATGATAATTGGTGATAATGGTGTGTTCGCAATTTTTTATGACTGGTTTCTCTTCCGCCAATTCTCCCAGAAACGTCACATCAACATCTCCCCATGCAAGATTGTACTGTGTGACTGAAGATTGCTGGTCGCACCAGCCCTTTTATACTAATCTCTTACAGGGTTTTTGATGGACAGAGTTGGGGGGGGGGAGATAGCCTCAGTCTGTAATCACTTTTCCAACATTGCGCTGGCATATCCTGTAGGCATGTGCTCAGCCTCAGTACTATTGAGAGGAGTAATGACCTGCATACAAGCTCGAACCTTCCTGCATGTTGGTGTTGATTATACTAGACCATTTATGGTCACCATGGGGAGATTGAGAGGTGCAAAATCTTACAAAGATTTTCCTCTGTCTTTTTGTGTGCATGAGTATAAAGGCACTTCACCTGGAACTTGTAACAGGACTGTCCACAGAGCAGTTCCTAGCAACACTCAAGAAAACGACAGGCTGTCGGGGAATCTGCGCTCATGTGTATTCAGACCCAGGCACAAATTTTGTTGGGGCTAAGACAGCACTGGGAGAGCTGTACAGTTTTGTAATCTCTAATGCATATCACCAACAAATGTTGACAAACTTAGCATCTTAGGGTATTCAGTAGCATCCGAACCCTCCAGCAATACCTCATTTCGGAGGATTATGGGAGGCAGGAGTGAAATCTGTGAATTAGGGAAAACACATGCAATGGGCACCCTTGTGCTTGTTAAGAACGACCAGTTACCTCCTATCAAGTGGAAGTTGGGATAGGTTACTGAAGTTAATCCAGGACCAGATACAATCATTCGAGTAGCCTCCACTCACACAGAACAAGGTGTTCTCCAGCATCCCACCAGAAAGTTGTGTCCCCTTCCTTCCCAGTAAGGAAAACTTAGCTTTGATCGGGGAATGTTTATTGTAAAGAGTGTTGTTTACGTTGTAATAGCACTATGTGACTTCATCGCTAAAATTATGTGCTGCAACAGTTGGCAAGTCTGACTCAAGCAAAGAAGATCATTGTTTTCGCAAGATGGTGGCCAGTAAGTTTTCCGATAGAAACTCTAGCAAAATGTTTAATTTAATGGTCCTCCTGGTTCTTCAGATGTTAAGAAGTACTACAAACAGGTAACGCGAAAACTTAGTGCTGTATTAACAATAAAACATAATATATAGATTTTTTTAAAGCTCTTTCCTGACAATTTGACTCTAGGAAACCAATGTTTCAGGGTTGGACAGCCACTTATAAGGTACAAAACACCTTTCATACATATGTATAACAAATATTTGCATTTCACAGCAAGAGGACGAAGGCGATTCAGGATTATTTTCCTCTATCTGATAGAGGTGGACTAAGTTAATACTTACAATCCAGGAGAGCCTGAAAACAGCAGACAAGAACATACACTACCGTCAAAAATAGCACAAAATTAGGCTGTGAATAGGTCTAATAAGTTGTATCCCACAATATATTTTGTTTACAGTTTGCTAGAAAATATGACACTCGCGAAAATTTCATCAGATATTATTCACAAAATTATATTTTAAAATTTAGGCATATTCCGGTTATAATTATCTCCCCACTGCACATAACACACATTACAGTTAAAATTAGCATTAAGGGCAGCAAATCCATCTTAACTGCAGCACCACAGTCTTTTTGTTTACAGTTTGCTAGATAAGACATACATTCACAAAATATGTTTTAATGAAAGCATTGAGGGGAATTGCCATGAGAAAGTGTGCATAACCTAGTAATGTGTCACATCGGTAGAGGACTTAGTTTGTAAACAGGTATGGGAGGATTGCGGATTGAGATTTTCAATTCATTAAAATATGTAGTATGGATGGTACAGCCATAACAAGTAAAAATTATTCAAATGAATAGTGCATTTTTACTGAAAATTTTTACAGCCAAAAGAGTTGAAAATATTTGATTCCAACCCACAACCATGTTTTTTTAAAAAACATTTTTAATGAAGAAATGTGTGGCTTAGAACTGATTAAATACAGTATTTCTGCTGGTACAAATTATGTGCACTGAAGACAATTGCAGCCTGTCACACCATACATCAAATGCACGTCTGCAAATTCCTTCCACATAAATCTCAACATGCTGTCCATACTGCAGTCCTACACATGTACTCTGTCTCATGTAACCTGGCAAGATTTTGACAGTTCCACAAAAGTAGCGCCAATGTTTACTGTTTGTACTATCGTTTATGTATCCTTTCGCCATCTGCTGGTAGGTCAAGTGGAGTCTATATATTTTATCAACACGCTGTCAGCTACCCCACTTGCCAGTGTACTGTCATGCTAAACAAATTTCAAGTTTAGACAGACATCTGTCTAAAAAATTTGTAGGATATATATATATATATATATATATATATATATATATATATATATATATATATATATATATATATATATATAAAACCCCTTGCAAAAAAAAAAATAATATTTGTTAACTCGTTTTTAATTTTTCAGAGAAAGTGAGTACGGGCTAACATATTTGCAAGACGGTAATTATAGTTCTTATCCCGCTTACTACACAGTTCGAGTTGGACACGTGGCGTGGAAAAAAGTTAGAATAGCTTATAAACTAGTCACACTGCACACTTTCCTCATTTTATTTATACACGATAGTAACAACACAATTGGTCTGCAGGAAAACAATATGGCGTGTAATGGATGTGGACGATTACAGGCCCAATAGAAATTACTAGTACTCAAAATAAGTTACTTTAAAAATTATGCAGTTATTGCGGAAAAATAAAACTATCTGTGCATGTTCCTAAATTTGTTATTTTACACACAAAACTTATTCTTTTGATCTTCATGGCTGGTTAGGTTTCAGAAAGAACAGACAGATGGCACACATGACATGGTAAAGCATATTCTTGTGAGCCAAGCAACAGATAACAGCAGGTTCGCCTGCCTCTAGATCATGCCTTTTGAAAACTTGACCTTTCTCCTATTACTGTCTCGAAACGGCACGAATTTGAAATATATTTAGTTAAATTATTTGATAAAAAAAAAAATAATTAAATAATACTATGCAATATTTCTGTAGGCTTTTGGAATTAATATCAAGCACGGATGGAAAGCACGGATGGAGAGTTGAGATACAGCATGATAAGATCTAAGGTTTGAAGTTGCGTTAATTTCAATATGGATCATTTAATTTTGAACACCTATACATTACTACTTTAGTATGAAGTTTAGTTTTCAACACTTACAACCGCTATTTGGTGACCACGTCAAATAAAATGTATTAATTAATCTAGGAACTCTTTCTTACCACGTATTTTCTGATTGTCTGATGCGTGTTACCAGTACACTCAGAATAGCCAGTTTCTCTTTTACAGCTTGTGTTTTATACTAGTGAAATTATCCTACCAGCCCTTTTTCCCGTAGTTAACCAAATAAAATTCCAGTGACATTTTTTGATGGGACGAACCGAGATCTTGGAACCAAACTAGAATTTAACCCAGGATATTTTTTATCGAACCGAACCTGAACTGAACCTTTAAATTTGTACACGAACCGAACTATGCTATAGTTCGCAGAACTCGAACTGAACTCAAACCGAACTTTAAAAAAATGTCTTATCCTCGCACATATGCCTTCATAGTTCAGCCCTAAATTGTTATAACCAACTTAAAAATATAGTATATTATGGATGCTAAACAGTAATGTGTGTGTTCACACGCATATTTGCAAATTAAGTACTAACATTGATTGCAGTGGTTCCGTGGATCCTTTTAGCAGTGTTGCCCAATAAGTAATGAGAATTTTGGAACTAGACCTCTGGACTTGGCTACGAGGTGCAAAGTAAACACAACCTATATACATACAGCCTATTTGTTCAAGTATAGAATGTAACCAAACTAATACAACCACATACACAATTTCATGTCTAATTGTTTTAACACGTGGGCCTAAAATAAACATAAACATATATCACAATATCACACACGCATGCATGCGTGCACACACACATGCATGCGTGCACAGTTTCACAGCTAATAGTTCCAAAATGTAATTGCCAAATATATTCTATTGTGGGAAAAAAGTAAAAATTAACATAACATTAACTTTAGGTTTTTACAGATTTGGTTGATATGATAATTTATCATAACATTGGGAAATGTATCTTTCTATAGTCCATTCCCGATTGGAAGCGACTTATGAAAATCAACCTTTGAAAAAACCCTCTAGGCAAAACATGTCAACCTGTTTTTTCTATAACCTGTATTCCACAAATATATAACACTATGGTTAACTTTAGAGTACTGTATTATTGAATAAATGAAACTTTACCTTAATATCTTATATAACTTGTAATATTTATTTATTTTTAAATATGAATTAACAACAGCGAGAGCAGCGACGTGTTGGCAACGGCCAGTAAGACATAGTTCACAGTTAAAATATTATTTTAACCTAGTTTTTTAGTACACTATTTGTAAATTAAACTGTGCGTATTTAAATATTTAGGTAGCCCCGATGGCAACATATCTAAATTTAACTGTTTAAAATAACAGCGGAAAATATCGTGAGTAGGCCATAGTGTTGTTTTATCGAGCGAGAGCAACTTTGAAGCAACTGTCTGCTGAGCGAGGCTTATCATTCTCTCTGTCTGTCTCTTTCACACTCGGGAAGTTTCACTTCGCTAATACGCTGAGAAAGTTGTACATGTTTTGAATTGTAGCATATTTCATAATTATTACAGCAAAATAATGATTTTTGAATTTGTAATTTACAATTGGAAAGAGATTTTAATGTTTGAATACTTATTTTAATATATTTAGATATGATGGCGGAGCAGAAACAAAGTTAAGTTGGCAGACGTGGCGAGCCATGACATGGTGTGTTGTTTTTTTTACCAAACGAAGCGTAAATTATACGTACTCCGAAAAATACTTCAAATTACATCACGTTTGTAGACATATTTTTTAAACCTACCTAAGCAAGTTACGATTTTGTGATGAATGTGTGTTTCCGCTGCAGTAATAAATATAATGATATGGTATGTTTCGTTAACCACTGCGTGTGAAATAGCGTGGCGTGGCTGTGTGATCGTTATGCTGGATCTGTGTGTGTACGTGATTTCAAATATTTGATGTTAACTATTTATACGTATACGGTTTTATGTCACAATGTCAGTATCATGAGGTACACATTGACATAGGCAGAATACGCCGTCTCGTGGGCACAAAATCAGGGACCACTGTCACAACCCTTTGCCTTGTATGACAGTACCATATTCTTGCCAAGAGGGGTGCTCCTCCTCGGTGCTGGATTCACACTGCTGGTGGGCGGCTGTTCAGGCGCGGACTATGTAGAGCGAGAGGGGGTAACGTCCTGGTCGTTAAGGGCAACTAGACAAAAATACTCCTGTACAAAGGCCAGTTGAGGCCTAGGGGGATCTCTTCCTCATGCAAAATGGCCTATATGATAGGGTACTGCCTATTGGGTAGTTTGATCAAAGGTGGAAATAAAGGGCTTGGAGAAGCTTTCCCAGAAGGCTGTGCTGCTTTCGTCTGGCCCTTGCGAGTGGTGGACAGAGCTGTGGGCAATGCACGTCACTTCCTCGCTGGGATACCTGGGTGTGATATCCACAGGAGGTCAGGTCAATCAGGCCAAAGTGGTTCCAGCTCCTATCTGGCCATATAAGCAGCAGTAGCGGAGTAGAACACTTGATCTGGTAAATTCTCCTAATGGAGAAGTACCTAGGTGAATTTGGGTGCAGCCAAAGGTCTACCTGTTGGCAGAGCTCAGTTTGCCTCTTAGTGGTGTGTGTATTTACTAGGGATGGGGCAATGCCGATACCACTACCATCAGCATTGGCAGTATCTGACCATCATTTGCAGATTATTATTCACCGAATTGTAGCACTAATTTATTTAACGCAGTGTTAAATACACCCGCATGCTTTATCTCGTATACCATTAATTGAATCCATCCATGAATCTGATATTCTGTCCAAAACCCAAAATATATTCGGAATAGGTTTTCAATGATTTGTTCCCGTTGTTTACGTTTTATTGAATTTCCTGTTGGTACATTCGCCAAAGATTGTGTGCATCATTCGTTTTTGGACACTACCTACGTGAATGCCAAACAACGCTGATAATTGACAAATGAAGCTATCGATAGTATTGCATTTTTTGTGTTCTATTTTCTTACATTTTTAATGCATTCGTAGGTTGGCGACAATGAGAAAGCAACCTGAATTATTATTCTTTTTATGCGTTAACAGAACTCTTCGGTTGACAACAATGAAAACGAATTGCACACTACGAGACTATTCATCGATCTGTGGTGTTGTTTGTTACTGTAAATGGAAAGTGAAAGGCCGTGACAGTATTCTGACGGGTGTAGTTCTTATTGGAAACTGTCAGCTGCGGTTTTGGTTAGAATGATAAAGGTCTGAATTTGACTCTGGAAGTAGTAATTGGCAAAAATTGTTGCTAATAAATCATTTGTCATTTTAACCAAGGGATTGAGTATGGCACGGCCGACGAGATCACAATTAAAAAATATTAGTATAAATAAAAATAAAATTTAGTTCAATTTCAAGTTAATTGATTTCAATAATTTCAGTAAGTTCTTTTTAATTACATATTTAGGCTGTTGGTTTAAACAAACATGCATTTTGAGATTGCGTGTGATATTTCTCAGGTCTAAAATCCAAGTCTACGTCAAGATTGCCTGAAGTTTTGAAAGTTGTCTTTAAAAAAACTCTATTATGAATGCTGTATTGTCTGGTAACAGTTTTTGCCTGACTTTTAAAACACTTATTTGCTCAGATAATTTTTCTACATTATCATTTATTATTAAAATTAGTGTTGTATTTAATTTTACGCTGTAGACACCTAATACAAAGTGCTTAAGTGTTCACAAAACTGAAAACTTAAATTTCATTATGACGAGAGCTCCTCTTGGATAACAAGTGGTTAGGGCACTGACTGCCCTCTCGTACCTTACGAGGTGGAGGGGAATCAAACCCCAGGGTGAATTGGAGCGTTAAGCTATCCCTCCCGAGCAGTCTTATTCACCGTACCACAAGGGATGTCAATAAACGGGATGCCAGCTGTCCCAATAAGGGTGAAATACTCAAACGGAAACAAGAGGTGAGTAAGTGGTGTGGTGAATGATCTGGCTTGAACTGGCAGGGTTTATCTGCCGCGGCCTCGTTGGCTGTCGAGCAGGGATGAAGTTGGCTAGGGATTGTTCCGGGTGCGTTCAGGGAACTACCTTGGTAGGGATTCGAACCCTGATCGTCTTTCCGGATGCCAATGTTATTGTACAGAAGTTTGGGAGTACTTCTGTTCTTGGGTGTTGAATCCTAAGTATTCTGCCATATTTCAATTGTACGATACTGGATCGGCTACATGTGTCTGGTGTGTTGGTAATAGAATGTGATGCATGTATAGGTGTTGGTTGGATGGGGGTTTCCTCGGAGTCGGATTCTTCGTCCGGTGTACACCAACCTAGCAAGTGATTCGAGGGGGTTTCGTGGTCAGGAGGTATTATTATGCTGTAATCAATATGGTCACTCTCCGGTTCACCAGGGACCAGTGTACTTGGGTTTGAGTTATTAATTAGTTAATTTATTAATGCTTGTTTCAATGTGGTGCGCCTCTCGCGTCGCCTCTTGACAACTTCCAGTACCTCCGCACTGTTTGCACATTTAGCAGTGAAATACAACAAATAAAATTAAGGCTGTCAACAGGGGTTGCGAACGAGCAGTCCTGGGCAGGGCGAAATCTGCAGTCACTCCCGCAGACCTGTCGTTCACAAGGGCAACCCAAGTAACTAGACCTTGTGTCTCGTATCGGCGGTGGGTGCCCTGGAATCTTAGGGATTCCTCTTTTATCCGGCCCTATCTCTTGAGGGATACAGCACACTACACAGCTAAACATTGGCGCAAGGTTAATTAGAATCATTGCGCAACTGATTGAACATACAGCACTGCAATTAAAGACAAAATTTATAAAGAAATAAAGAACAATGACAAAGGATATAAAATTAAAATCACTGTAAGCGATACACAAAGGGGTAAATTTGTAACATAAAATTTTATTATGGTTAAATCAACACTTAGCAGAGACCCGGCTAATGTAGTACACACTAAAAGCTAGGTAACTAAATATTTAAACACTTTCAATTATATTGATTCCCATATTTCTCTAATGAACAGGTGAAGGCAAGCCTGGGAAAAATCAATCTAATAAAATTAATTCCTACAAAAATTCCTAATTAATAATAAAACCAATGTATGCTATTTACAGTGTGAGCGTAACACGGAGCTCTATCGAGGAACATAAATTGCGCCACGACCTGTTACCACAGGAGTCGAGGGAAGTTGACTGAGGTAAGGTTTAGTGGGTACAGGTGAGGGATTTACCAAACGTGGAGAGCTGTCCCTGTGTGATCAGCTGAAGGAAGCCTTGTCCAAGCTGGCGCTGGAGTGCTGGCGGCCTTCTTCAAGCGGCTGACTAGAGGTAGCGGTTCGAGCCCTGCCTCGGGCTGCTGAGATGGAGGTTGAGCCCGAGAGGAGAGGAGAGGAGATAGTCTTCCGCAGACTGTAGGAGAGCTTGTGAACCAATGCGGCCGGCGAGCCCGGCGTCTCTGTTGGACCACGGGCCGTACTTTTATTTATACGAAAATTGCCCTGTGTCAGCGATTCTCGGGGGCGAGGGGTAGCGTAGCCTTCCAACACAGGGGCTGGTTTATCTGCTGCTGGAGCGCAGCTCAATTTCTTATCACTCCCGGTGGAGGCGTTGATATTTTCATGCGCCCTGGACCGAGGCAGGCGGGCCGTGATGTCAAAAGGTCATGGGAGGGTTGTTTGGAACTTCTTGGCCAAACAGGATAGTGTAGTATATTTTAAATAATTAATACTATTTCTTCGCTGGGGTTGCTATGGCACATTCTTACTTGATTGGATGTGGAAGATCAAAATTTCAGACGTGAAGTTCAGTTACGTAGTTGACGCACAAATGTATGAAGTTTATTTTTTAATTTATTATTTCCAAGTCTCAGCGGCTAACGAATTTGATTTCGCCCTGCGCTTGAAGCGCTCAGATGGGACGAAGTCGGCCATAGAGTACGCCTCTCAGTAGTGCAGCATGCTGGCATGCGTCAATAAAAAAAGTATTTCCAAATATCGGTAATTGGGAATTACTGTATGGTTGAGCTCATCAAAACTGATACCGGCATCGCTGTAATCTGCGGCATTAGCAGCTGAGAATCTGTATTGTTGGTATCGGCAAAATGTGGTATCAGCCCATCCCTAGTACTTACCTTGGTGGTTAACGGGTCTGCCGGCTTTTCCTCCGAGGCGTAATTACGTTTACCAATAGAAGTAAAAGGGTTACTAAAACAGCACAGAAATTAAACTCATAAGAATACTTTACAAATACACGTAACATTGAACGCACTGTATTTGGAAAACAGAGTGGTTCCACACTAAATCCTATAAATTAAACTTAAGTTATGGTAGTTAATCCTAACCTTAAAATTTATGTGAAGGCGAACTGGGCCCGAACTTGATGTACTGTTGCGTGGGCAAATTTATTCTGAGAAGTAAAATATAGTATGTAGATAAAGCATTTGACCAAGGGTGTTCTTAAAAACCTAAAGGGTGGCAACCTCCGGAAAGGTAATTGATGCCATAGCTGCACCCTCCAGTGGGCTCGAAAAGTCCAGAATGGATGTTGATGTGATCTGCTACCAAGAGGGTTCTGGTGGTTAGTAGGTGGGTGGTAGGCGAGGAACCACGTCTTCAGCAGCCTCTGGTATGGTGGAGTCTCCCAGAATCTGTGGTGGCTGCAGAGGCGGGTGAGTGGCTACTGAAGGTGTTGAGCTTCTGGTTGGCGATGTCTTCAGCTGGGTTGAGATCCTGGCCCTTATGAGCGGTGGGATCTCCGTATGCCCCAGTGGTCATGCACCCCAATGATTACCTTTGGCCCTTGCGAGCGGTGTATGAGTAGAGACTGAAGAGCTAAGGAGTGCTAGCCCTTTTATACTGATAGCAAGAAGGAGCTTGTAGGGGCTCAGAGGTGCAGTGAGTATGGGCTGAACTTCTTGCTAAGGCAGCATTATTCACTTCTCATCTCATCTGCAGGAGGCATGGTCCTTTATCGCCTGTGTTGAGGTGCTTGGAGGCTGGAGCTGCTGGATAAGACTGGGTGCTGCCCTCCCGTGGTGAGCTGTGGTACTAGCTTGGCCTTCACTGGAGGATGCAGATGTCTCAGTCAACAGTACGATTTTACTTCGGGGGTTGGGTGATGGCTTCTTGGAGTTTCTGGGTGAAGAATACAATCTAGGAACATGCGTCTGTAGTCGCTCTTGCAGTGTGCCAATGTACCCGGTTGGCACATGTCCCACAAGTACGGTTACGAGTAGTAACCTGTCCTTTTATAAATGTTGCATCCAAAGATAGGGCGAAGTCATCGAGTAGACTACGCAACATAAATAAGCAGGAATAAGTCGCACGTCAATAGCTAGTTTGGCATTCCAACCTGTTTTATTTTCCCAATTGCCAAGTTTGTTGACGCTCTGTTATATTTTTAGGGTAAAAAGGTAACAGTGGCTGGAGGGCATTAGCTTAATGACTTTCTTGAGATGGCATTGTTTTGAGGTTCTTCTTATGAATGTGTGTCATTTCGAGTCTATATTGTTTTGGAGCAGTAGAAAATTTTGCTCGTACCAAAATAACATTCAAATTATAGTAACTTCGAAAGTTTTAATTTTAATGGAAAAATATAATGTGATACATACGTCACTGTTTATACAAACGCAGCAATACACACACACTTTAACCTAAGTTAACCACTTGTTTGATTTATGATATTTGCCAAATAAAATAATATTTACACACAAGAGAGTTGAAAATGCTACGTTTTTTAGGCTACATGCATTTCAAACATTATAGTAACAGTTTATTAATATATTATAACTTACTGTTTGTAATTCGCAACCTCTTGAATCACATTTTTCTGAGGAAATCCTTGCACGATTTCACAAAAATCCCACTTGCTTGTTCATCACTGACATGAAATAATTTATTTATAGAATTATTCAGTAAAATCAACATTTCTGCGCATTTCTTTAAACCCACACACTTAAACTTAAAACCGTAAATTAATTTTTTATAGCTTCACTGATGACAGCGGTTGAAGAAAATGGTAAACGAGCCATTTCACAAAGCGGTAAACACGTGCCGATAAAATTACAGTTCACTAAATAAAAAACACTAAAACGGTACCTATAACCAACTATGCTTAAAGAATGGAAATAAAAAAAAATTAACTACAGATAAAATATTCTGACAACAGCAACAACATGTACTGATATAAACACAATGAGAAAAAAGCACACGCACAAAGGCGTTCACCAAGCTAGAAACTGGACACATTGCTATTGTTCATTTCATGTAAGTGGGGTAAATTTTGACAGTTCTAGAAAAGTAGCATGGCCACAATATATCCTTCCACCGCAGCTGTTTTGTCACTGTGGAAAAAGATGTTTGCAAACAAATGTTTTGAGTCAAAGCACACTTGCATTCTCCTCCCTCATGTTCCCTGTCATGGCAGGCATTGATAGCTGATTTCCGTCCCAGTAATTAATGTAGGATATTATAGCTAGGTTGGCATTCCAACCTGTTTATTTTTTAATTACATAGTTAAATTTGTTGGGGTTCTGTTAATTTTATTACAAAGGAAAAAGGAAACAATGCGGAGGCCTTTAAATTAATCGTCTTTAGTGGAGTAAGGGAGACTTACCTGCAGCCTAACAGTGTCAGGTATGCTATATATGACTCATTTTGATGCTGCACATCGGTCATCAGGAAATCATCCTTTGGATTTTCTTTGCACATTTTTTAATGATGAAATTATGGGTGAAATAGTGAAATATTTTGTACTATATGCCACCCAGAAGAATAATCCGAGCTATTCTTTGTCTATTGAAGAAATTTATGTTTTCATTGGCATTCTTTACCTAAGTGGATGTCATTCTTCCACGTAAAAAAAAATGTTTTGGGAAACTGCAGATGATGTGCGAAACATCCTTGTTCCAAATGCAATGCCTAGGAATAGATTTGAGGAAATCGCAAAATTCTTACACTTTTGCAACAATGAGGAACTTGATGGCAGGGGCAAGATGGGTAAAATTAGACCCCTACTGGATTTTCTCAATAATAAATTCATTGCAAATGCTCCTGATTGTACGAATATTTCTGTTGAGGCTATGATCCCTTATTTCAGTAGACATGGGTGCAAAAAATTTTTGCAATTGAAACCTGTACGGTTTGGCTTCAAGGCTTGGGTTATGGCACAGAGCTATGGATATTGCCTTGCTGAAGACATATCACGGGAAAACTCCCTGGTACCCAAGGCCTTGGAGAGTCAGTAGTTCCAACTTTTTGCAACTCTCTAATGACGTTACCAGGGATTCAATTCTCCTCCTACTTCGACAATTTTTTTTACCTACACTAAGCTCGTCTGCCCCTTATCTGAGAAGGGCATGAAAGGAACAGGAACAGTTAGAATAATCAGAATGGGGAAGTGTCCTATTGCAGACAAGAAGGTAATGCAGAAACGTGAAAGGAGATCTCATGAAGTGTATACTGAGGAAACTAAGGGGATTTCAGATGTGGCATGGAGGGACAACAATGTGGTGTACACACACACTAATGAACATGGAGTGCAGCCAGTTCAATATGCTAACCATTACAGCTCAAAGGAAAAGAAATCATTGCAAGTCACACAACCAAATGTCATTCACAAATATAACAAGTTCATGGGAGGGGTCGATTTGCTCGACAATAACATTTCCAATTACCGCATTGGTATATGTGGGAAAAAATGGTACATACCAATTGCATTCTGGTTGTTTGATGTGTGTGACTAATGCATGGATGCTTGCCAGAAGCAAGGAACTGACACTAGATCAACTGAGTTTTTGGCGGCAGTATTTTAGGGCATTGTTAGGAAAGTATGGACAGGCAGCATTGTGTCCATGCCCAATGAGATACTATGACAGTCTCCAAGTCGGTACGAACATCTCATGGTGGTCACATCACTTCCACTGGCAACTGTCATACCACATGTGCACATTGTCAAAGAAACAAAACACCAGTAGCCTGTAGGAAATTTAATGTACCACTGCACATTTACTATTTCGAAGATTTCCACAAGTAAGTAAAATCACGTTTGTATTTAAACTGACTAACTTGAAGCTATAAACTTGTATTTATGTTATGTTTATTGAGAAATGTTTTTTTTTTTAATTTCTATTGGACTGCAAAAGCATTTGAATTTTTTACACGTATTATGAGTCCAATAAAGTGACTATATGCCTTTTATGTTATTTCAATTAGCAAAATCCTCAAAAATATGGAAGAAAATCCTTGTAGTGTTCGTAAAACAAAGTATTTAGACAAGGATTGCAGCAAAAGCAAATTTCATTTTCTTACAGACTACCAATAATCTTATGACAAGATTTCAAATTAAAATAGTGAGACTTTTGCTCTTCGGGTAATACACGACTGCTTCAGTCCCAAGGGGCATTTTGATGCCGACCCATTATTTTGTGAACTATGAGTGGGATGAGAAAACTGACAACTGGGGAAGACATATAAAAGGTTATTAACTTGTAGAAAAAAAAAAGGTACTTAATGGGTTAACTTCAAAAATTTTAACTTTAATGGAAAAACAAAATGAGATATATATGTCTCTGTTCGTATTCGTACAGATGCAGCAATATAAACACAAACACTCTTTGATCGAAGTTAACATTACACTCTTTGAATTTACAATATAGACAAATAAACAAATATTATTCACTCACTACAAAAGTGTGGAAAATGCTGCTTTTTCAGGCCACATGCATTTCAATATTTATATTACCGGTTTACAAATACATTTACAAAACATGCAAACTTATTGTTTGTAAAATTTGCAATCTCTAGAAGACATATTTTTCTATAGCAATCCTTGCGAGTTTACTTCACTAAAACTATGTTTTTTGTCACTAGCATTATAGAATTTATTTGCACAATCATTCAGTAAACTCAACACTACGTGCATTTTCTGATATTAACAAACTTATATACGTGTCACTTCACTGTGAAAGGCAGTAAGGAAAATGGCGGAACGAGCAGTTTTAAAAAAGCGGTAAACACGCACTGATTAATATTACATTTCACTCAAGAAAACATACTACAATGTTACCTACAACCAACTATGCTTGAAAAAAGTAAATAAAACAATTATTAACTATTGATTAAATATCCCAACAACACCAACAAGATATTCGTATAATAAACACAATGAGAAAAAAGCACACACACAACGGCCTTCACCGGGCTGGAAACAAACACAAACATGGCTAGCAGCTGGAAACATTTACTTTTAGTACGTGTCGACATCTTCTGTCATAAATTCTAAACATATTTTTACAGTCCAGTCACTAATAGTCAAGAAAATTTAATATTGGTTTAAAACATAATTTAAACAATAAATGTTGCAAGTATAATTAAGATTTCAAATCACAACTTTTAGTTCTGAGTACTACTATCTTTCAAAGCCATCATCAAAAAAGCCAACTTAACAACACGGATCCTGCAGCAGTTCATCAGCTGATACAATACTTCATGAACGAGAGCATTTACTGTCTACATAATGTGTAGGTTGGTCACATTGTCTGTCAGATTTTACCCCACTTATATGAAATGGGCAATAGCCATTGGCTGAAAACGTTTACTGTTTGTAAGTGTCGACTTGCTTCGTCACAATTGCTAACATTTTTTAAAAGGCAATTCACTAATAGCCACAAAAAATTTAATATTGCTTTATAAACATAATTCAAACCATAAATTTGTTAAGTATAATTAAAGATTTAAATTAAAACTTTTAATTCCTAGTACTATTTACTTCCGAAGCCATCAAAGGCACCAATTTACCAACATATATCCAGCAGCAATATATCAGCAGATACAATACTTCGCAGACCAGGAAATTTGGAGTATATTTAGTGAACACGGCAGTGACTGGACGGTAGCTCACCTTGGTTGCGGGTGAGGGTGGATGTCTGGGACGAGATGATGGTAGACTCATCGGAACTCTCTTCTTTGGCCTGCTTGCCTGCTACCTCTACCTCGCTCACTGGCTCCGAAGGAGCCTGCATAAAACGGAAGCTGAGGATGTTGTACCACTTCACAGAAGTACTCTCGGGGCTGAAGTCTGCCAGGCTGACTTGCGCGCAGCCCTACCACATGAACCCACAATCACTGTCTCTGCTCTAATATCCTAAATCAATGGAATTATTTTGGATTGACACTGGCTAGTACACATCGGAAAATTACAAAAATTACGTCATCACGCATAAATAGAACATACAAATGATGAAAAAATTCTGTTTAAAATTTATATATACTCTATACAATGTTTATAAGATACAATTAAAACAGGCTTGCCGTTGTAACTGATTTTATCAGTTTTTACGGATATTTAACACATTAGAAAAAAACCAAATCAAAACATTTTTTTTTTTTTTTTTTTGCTGAAAGTGGCGACACTAGCGCCCACAGTGATGTGTGTCAGTTACACTGATGCATTAGTTTGAAAGATTCTTATACTGGAGGTGGATAATTAAGCAAAATATTTTGCTTTAAATACTCGCTGGCACGGGTATAGAGTTATCTACATATTTCTGTTCCCGACTGAATGATCACATGCAAAGGCCAATCATTATTGAAAAAAGCCTTTGCCACAAATTTCCTATTTAGGCATGCAATCCGAATTTGGTGACTGTTTTGCGGACAGCATTGCTATTACAATGGTGAGAGGAAACAAAAATAATTGCGATACAGTCCTATAAACATACGTATAAGTGTGAGTGGAGAAAAGAATTTAAATGGTTTGTACATTCCAAACCAAAACTACATGATGTAAAAGTCTTTTATATCTACTTTTTTTTCTATAATTTGCAATTTTTTTAATTCCAAGAATTTTACAGGGGTTGACATAATGATTTCAGGATTTTACAGAATTTTTATATACAGGAACCAGGATTTCAGCTTCAGGGCTTGTGGCAGCCCTGAACTAAAATGTAAAGTTGAAACCTTTACAATAAATTTGCTGGTCTAAATCTGCTATCAAGCAGTCAAATTAAAAATGGCTTGTGGTAACTGTTTAGTAAAAAAAAATAATTTGTTAAATAAATAATAAATAAAAGTCTACTAAAGTTGAGCTTATACTTTACATTGCATACTAAAACTAAATGCTTCAAAATATTTATTAAAGTTATTTTGACAATTGAGTTAAGGTTACAAGTCGGTTGCAAGGCTACCAAATATACGGTAAAACTCTGTTAAGAAGTATCCACTGAAGATTTCCTGCTAAATAAATATACACAATTTTCACCTGATCTATATACACTTAAGTAATTTGACCCTTTTAAGAAGTTTTCCTTGTTAATAAGCTCAAATTTTTCAGTCCCTTGAGAAACGTCTAAAAGAGAGTTTTACTTATATAAAAGGACAGGAACTCAAGTACACACAGACTAGTACTTGCCAACAGGCACACGCGCAAAAATAATGACACATTTTTCACCACGTTGCGCGATCGCTGCATTTCACTAGCTAGAGACCAGCTTCATGAGGCGGTGAGTTGTAGGACACACTACAATTCACCACCAGATGAAGCTGGCCTAGCCAGCGAACGTTACGATTGTGTAACTGCGTGAAAAATTACCCATCCTTCTTTGTGCTTGTACCTGTTGACAAGACTAGACTGTGAGTACCTGAATTCTTGTCCTTTTACAGTCAAAATTCTATGCTACAATCATGGTTACCCAAAATTTGTCTGTAAGACCAAGTTGTCTGTATGAACTGAAACTGCCAAATTTCGACCCATATAGCGCCTCAAAACAGGAAAATTGCATCTAGACAGCGTATTTTGCTAACTAGGAACATCAAGTCATGTTCACACATCCCTGATGGAAAATTTAGGAGTTTTTACTGATGAAATAAAAATTTGTGTATTAAGGTAATGTATTATTAGTTGAATGATACCAGAGTTATGCAGTAAGGACTTCTGAGCAATTTAAAACTAGGAAAAATACAGCACCGTCGCACGTATGCTTAATAAAAACAACTGCGATGCAGCCTGTGTTCACATATACAGCAATGAAATAAGACATTTATTTTGTTCACATTGATTAAATATCAATTAACTTAATAGGGTAATATATTTTGAGCAAAATGGTATTCTAGTTATTAAGAAAAGAAAACTGAACAAGCTAAATCCACAAAAAAGCAAATTGCAGCATTGTGCATGCAACAAAGATACAGCCGGTGTTTTACATTTACCGTAAGGAAATTATACATTTTATATTTGTTTTCAGTGATTAAATATAAATTAATTGAATAGGTTGGTGTATTCAGTGCAAAATGGTACCTCAGTTCCACAGAAAAGACAACTCGGCAAACAAACTAACAAGAAAGTAGACAGCATCACCATGCATATGCTTGACAACAGCAGCGATACAGCCTGTGTTTACATTTCCCTCTAAGAGATGAGATGTTTTATGTTAATAAAATAATAATGTTTTAACACTTAAAGACATTTTCTCTTGTGCGTGTGTGCATAAAAAAAAATATTTAATACGAAAAAAAAATCTCTTTAAAATGTTGAATAAAACTTCGCTTCGGTAGCAAATGACATTTTTATACAATAATATTATCACAGAAAAATAAAACTCTATGTATTAAAAGTAAAGTTATTTTAATTGTTAAATGTGTTGTGAATAAAATGTGATAACACTCCCAACTGGTTTAGAACAATATTCCACTGTAAAAAAAGTGGCTTTAATGGGTATATAGTAGGCCTACAAAGAACCAATTAACAGTTCAAACATTACTACATGTTGATGCATGGCTCATTCCTGCACATATGATGCGCACTCTACTAAACAACTTCGCCACATCTTGGAGCGCATTACTCCTATCGGAGCAGGTCGAACATTAACAGCACAAGTGGGACACATGCCTACAGGGTGCATTGGCACCATCAACGCTACTACAGATACGTGCACCTAGATTGTACTGTTTGCCAGATTCGCCACAAAACCTGTCCCGTCAACACCCCTCTCTAAATAAAGATTGTACTGTCTACCAAGCCACCAGCACCCTCCAGCGAAGGTCGCGCCAGTTCCGTAGTGCGCCACTGGAGGGCAGCACACATTCTACTGGAGCATCGTCGCCTCCAGAGCCTCACGCTGCTGAGGAGATAAGAAATGTCAATGCCTCCATCACAGGAGAAAGAAAAGAATGGTACCCCTTCAGTAGCAAGAATTTTCAACCCCCGAGAACCAAGGCTAGCTTCCCCCTCGCCTTTCTAAAGCTCCAGAAAGTAGTATAAATGGGTCAGCATAACCCTGACAAAGCCTCAAGCACCTCCACCGCTGTATTGGCTGGAGATAGCAGTCAAGCAGGAATCACATAGCTCCGAAAAATTCAACACGACATGATAAAAACAGCATCAATGACACCCCCATTTAAGTTTCATTGTGACTGCTTGAATCGCAGCACGATACTCTCAGCATTTTACCTAACAATTTAGAAGGCGCTGATGGGCTATGCTAATTTCAAGGGGGTGGACAAGAGGGAATTTTCTTATACATGTTGCCTGTTGTTTTGAACACGATATGGCACAAAAATATTAACAGCTGTGTTCCCGATATTGTTTTAAGGCTGTTCCAGTGATTATGTAAAATCGCAAATTTGAATATTGCGCAAGTCCTGAAAGTTGAACAACTTAAATCAATGTAAAATACAAATGAAAATCACAAATTGTCAGTTTTTTACATTTTAATTCATATTTATGAGTTCTGTTTGCACCAATACAAAATATAAAAAGTATTTCACCATTAATCACTAGAAAATTAAAATAACTTCACAGTATATCAGAGAATGCGACATAAAAATTTCATGACTTAACTTACAGCAGTTTTAACAATAAAAAATATTTAGTTTAGTAAAATTTTCAGCCGAAAAACTATTGTAGATTCAACTTGTCCTAGGGCACAAATTAAAGCATTATATCAATTGATTTTAACATACTGTGTTTGCCTCAATTGTATACTTTTAGAGTGACATCATTTGTTGCTGTTTGCATAAAGTTACAGATTTTGTACTCTAATAACTGGAAGTGTGTATTGCATGCATGTGGGTCTCACATTGTGGCAATTGTTGCCGGCCCGACCAAGTTTCTGTGCGGCCGTACGTAGGCGCTCTGAGCGCCATCCTTCGGAACTGCTTGCAGCCAGCCCCCACGAAAGAAGACTTCCGCCTCCCTCCCAAACACCCATGGGACCTAGGGAAAAAAGGTAACGGACTTGCTCGGGCGGTAGGCGGAGCGGGCTAGCCTCATTCAAAAGCCCTCTCCCTAGCATGTACATCTACCTCGGTATCGCTGAGGCACAATAATGAGAAACTATTGCAAAAAACAAGAATTCACGTGTTTTAGTCTATATATAAGTTAAGATACCGAATTTCAGGCAAACAGCACCAATTGTGCAGTAAAGACGTGTTGAGTGTCACTTTCTTTAGTTTTTTGAGTAGATTATGAACATGCTTACCCGAAAATTGATATTGGTAGCTTTTAAATAGTTTTTATTAAAAAATTGATATAACAGGTTTTTTTTACTAATTGTTTAAAGTATGTTACAGGTAAACGGCATACAGTTAAGTACAAATTTTATAAATTGACAGGATATTGAGTATAGTGTGCTCCAAACCACTTGCTACAGATTAGGGCTCTTTGATTTCAGCCACATCGGAAGGTATACGCGCGTCAATACCGGGATGGGTCAGTTCGGTTCTTCGGATCAAATTTATACTGGTTCTTGAGGTTTGACTCGGAACTGGGTTTAGGTGAACAATGCCTAGTTGGTGCTCGTTTCTACACAGTAATAAATTTAGTAATATTTTTAGATGATGATATACTTAGTACAAAACATTATTAATTAATCTAGGCACAGCAAAACTCTGTTACTACAAAAATAACTGTAACAAGAAACTTATCAAAACAAACAAAAATTTGCGTTGCGGCCAAAACAGTATAATTTAATTTACCTGTAACAGGCATTTTTTCTTGGCCGCGATATTTCCTTACAGGAAATTACTATTGACGTTGAAAGCAAATAAATATAAATTTATTTGGTACCAATGATAGCAAAAGTAGTTTTTAAGGACAAGCGTTTAATCAAATACAGTATTTGGTTAAATATATTCTATCAGTTAAATGAGACAAAATGTAAACACTCTCGTCTCGTGGTGGCAATGTATGTCCTAGATAAATATATACATAGAAGATACTGACTGAAACAAAATGGCTGATATCTATGTACAGATTTTTAGCTTACAATCGTTTTAATTGTTCCATATTATGTCTTCTAAATACAGCATTCTAGGGTATTATACAAGAGGAAAAAAATGTAATAAAACGGGGTAGAGTATGTGCATATATTTTGTGAGCTTTTGAACGTGATACGTGAATAACGTTTAGAGTGCGACAGAGATTTTTTTAAAGTTATTTAGTCTGAAAATATTAAAATGTCATCCAAAAACTAGAACTGAATACTGGAACCGATATTTAAATGTAGAATCGGTACTGGAACCGGGATTTTTTTGTTTTTCAACCCATCCCTACTTTAAATCAATAAATACAAAAGTACCGAGAATAAACTGGAAACCCATACATAATATCCAGAAAACATTAATTTATTATTAAGAATTATGCCAACTACTGAATTGTCAATCAATAACAAACATTAACCTTTTAGCGGCTGTAATATTCATTTAGCAACGTTCTTATGCTTAAATTTCATAAAAATTTGTACTCTTCATAGTAATGTAATGTTAAACGTTACAGTTATATTTGAAATACAGTAATTATTTTACAAACGCTATTATTCTAAAATAGAATTGCGCAATCATGCATGTTAAAAATCAAACGCATATTGCATTAGACATTAAAAAAAAACATTTGCCAGAAGAGGGCATTTTCAGCAAGTTTGTATTTAAAACACGCCAATATATTTCTTAATATCAACTATACATTTGTTTGGTACTATGTACTTAGAATAGCATTTTTTTCCTCAAACAAATTTTTCTCCCCTTGTAGTACTGCATAAGAAACACATTAAAAAGGCATATCTGAGAGATGACAATATAAACTTTGGCAATTTAAATTATATTGCAAAAAAGAACATGTTTCACATGATGCGAGTTTATCATAAACCATGTGACTAAGATGGTATGTGCATTTGTTGTGTATAACAAATTCTCGCCAAAAAAGTGACTTCTGCAATGAATAACTAGACATTACCGATAACTTAATAAGCCTATTTTCTTATACATGGATGCAAATAAATTTTCGAAAAATTCTTAAAAACTAAGATGGCAGGTCAGCATTGATGTCTCATTGACAGCAATATCATTGGAGATGAATCCAGAAATACATGAAACAGTACCAAAACAAAATACACGAGCGACTTACCCGGGATCTGAATTCAGAAAATTTCTTAACTTTAAGCTAGCATGCAATCAACTGCATCATGAAGGTCAGATTCAGAGCATCAACTTTGGATGTAATTGGTCTAATGTTTTTAACGCTAGGGTTCACTAGCCTGAAATATTTACTCAACCATCATTTTGAAAATAAGTGTCTCGGCCACTAAAAACATAAGTTTATATGGCCGACCATAAACACTACTTTTGATAAGATTTGTGGAAATCGGTTAATTGGTCTCCGAGAAATGTCATAAAACTATTTTTCAAACAGGCTATCTTATAAAAACTACCTAGAAAGAGTTTATGTATACAATATTTCTAATAGATACTATCACCATAAAATGTTCGATTGAATTTGGTTGAATTGTCAAATAGATATGCCAAACATCTAAAAAGGTATATGGCCGACATTTAGAAAATTTATCTCTGGCCATATTTAAATAATTAAACTTTTCATGGCCTTCTATAGTTGTGAAAATTTTGTGGAAATTAGTTAAATTGACCCCGAATTATGGCAAAATGTTCAATTTACTCACATGACACTATTTTAGAAAATAATCTGGCAAAAGAGGATCTCTTTATGCATAAATGATGCTTCTAATTAATACTGTTGGCATACAAATTTGGTAGAATTTTGTTGAAACCTTTCATAGATATCACAAATTAATCTAAATTATTTATATAAATTATTTAGATACACCCTATTAAAACATACCTTACGCACATAACACATGTTCATTTACACACCCTATTGTCGCAATATTTGTGTGACATTTTGGTATGAATTGGTTGATTGGTTCTTGCGATATGGTATGAAACCTCCACTGTTCATGCGATGATCATAAATGGAGAACAAAAAGTTTATGTATGAGCACATTTGATAATTGCCATAGATACAATATACAAAGTTAAATCACAATCTGTTACATAGTTTCGTAGATATAGTACACTAAGTTAAAATGTTTGTATAGGCGCCATTCGAAACATAAGACATACACTTAAAGAAAAGTTAATTAATATAGCATACCACAGTATACCTTCTTCACCAAATTTGAAAGAAATTGGTTGATTATTTCCCATGAAATGACACATAATTGGTATTATATCATGGGACTATCTTACAAAATGGAGGAGAAATGTGGCTTTGCTTTGACCATTTTGATAGATACAAATTGATACTGTATACATTCACAGTTAAAAAAAATTTGTTTTGTAGTTTCGTTGATAATTTGAGCTAAAACTTTTTTTATGGCTGCCATTTTGTGTGTGTGTCTATATATATATATATATATATATATATATATATATATATATATATATATATATATATATATATATATATATATATATATATATATATATATATGTGTGTGTGTGTGTGTGTGTCTCTCGCAAGTTTATCGGTGTACATGGCCTGCCATAGTGCTACTATTTGCCAAATTTGGTACAAATTGCTTGTTTTTTTTTTCCCAGAGATATCATGAAATTTTAATTTGTTGTGTGATACTAGTATACAAAATAGCAGACAAAAGAGATTCTGTTTGGACACATTTGATGTTTGTCATATAAATACTCAGAATACAAAGTTCCATTAGAATTAATTACATGGTTTAGACGATGAAACTTATACAAAACTAAAATAGCTATATGGCTGCCATTTTGAAAGTAAGTGTCCGGCATACCTAAAACATATCAGTTAACATCACCTACCTCAGTACTACTTGTTTGCCATATTTGGTACGAATCTGTCTATTGTTTCCCGAAATATGACACAAAAACTTCATTGGATTACATGTAGTCACATTTGATGTTTTTACATATAGTCGCAGCATACAAAGTTATGTAGGAATTGATTACATGGTTTCGACGAGATAGTATACTGTAGTTAAATGGCTAGATGGCCGCAGTTTCAAAAATAAGTTCTGAAATTCTTGAAACATATTTGTACATATTAATTGCCACAGTGGTACTTGTTTGGTAAATTTGGTAGCAATCTGTCAATTGTTTCCCAAGATATTACACAAAATCTTCATCAATACATGTAATGCTACCTTACAAAGATGGCAGACAAGTGTGGTGGTTGTTTTTGGCTTAATTGATGCCTGTAGTAAATACTGTCAGCTTACAAAATTAGACTGAAGATGAGCAAATGGTATGGTAGTTATAAAAAAAAAAACAAATATTTGCATAGCTGCAGTTTTGAAAAAAGTTTCTTAGTAAGTTCAATTACTTACATTTACCTGGCCTATCATGGTATTACATATGTGCCAAAATTGGTGAAAATTGGTTGAGTAATTTGGGATATAATATAGAAGCTTTATTTTAACATGTGATACCATCTTCCAAAATGGTAGACCAACAACAAACATTCAACATACTGTACTAAATTTTGTTTAAATTGGTTAGATGGTTTTGGAATCTTAACATACCACCCTAAATTTTTAAATTGCTTTTATTATCTTCACAGGCAGGGACAGTATTTCCGCCTACTATGGTAAAGACAAGGGAACACCATTTCAAATAAGGAGCACTGTAACTCTCTACGTTCAATCCTTCAAAGCCATAGAATGGACTATTAGTGAGCCCTTAAATGCCAGCCTGGAGCAGTTTGTGTCAAATGTACGGCAGGAAAAAACCGATTACGTCAATAAATTGTGATATGATTAAATTGCTCAAAAGAAGGTAATGTTATATCAGAACCCTTACCTCCATGTCGTTAATCATTACACCTTCACATGAGTACCAGGCTGCTATTTGGCGGAGATCGCAGAAATGCTTTCAGATCGCTCCCATGCTATATGAACGTGGCTGGTGTAATAAGTCTGCATTGACATATGTCTTGGAAGTCTATCAGCACCTAATGAAGTATTGCAGATGGTATCTTGTACCAAATGCCAAGCCTGTCAACTAGGATTCTGTCCATGCTCCAATGTCAACCTCCTATGGACTGATCTCTGTAGATGCTTGCGTGAAGTACAAAAAATTGATACAGAATGAAGGGTGCCTAAATAGTGATGGCAATAGTGGCAACAACTACGACCATTACAATTACTCTGAAGAATGTTGTTTAATGGTGTTATAAATTGAGATATATTATATGTTCAAAGGTATTTCTACTGTGTTTATAACAATAATTTAATGGGCGAGAATAAACTAAAAAAAAAAAAATTTGCTTTCCTGACAAAACTATAAGTTGGACTGAAAACTTCATTATTAGACAATTATAGTGCTAGTAGTAAAGTCATTCTTTACTATATTCAAGTGAAAAGACAAATTAAGTATTTAAATAGAAAAAATTAAATGTGCCGAGATTTATTTTTTTCACTCAATGTACAATACCCAAAAACTGTATTTAAGACAACAGTACTGCATTGAACATATTTGACACTTTTGTAGATAATTTTTGTTTAAAATATCAGTTTTTGATACCAGTTAAGTCGCCATGGTTGCTATCTGCTGTGTTTGACGTACGTAGGCAACTGCAGAATCTCATCATAAAATGGCCTTCATTCTTCAGGTACATAGTGTATGACTTTGGAGACGTCATGACGTTTGCTTGGATTGATAGGAAGTTTCCCAACCTATGCTTTCTCATTAGGCAGTGGCACATTATCTTGTTTCTAGGCTGTCAATGAACTCCGATGCTTTCACATGCCCCTTTACCACTTTCTTGTACACAAGATGTCTGTATGCATATATGTTGAAGGTGCGATATACTGAATACAACTGACTTAATCGCTATGTTGACAATGTGTCATGTATACATCGTAAATTAAAAAAAGGACATAGTTTTTGGTAAGCCATTTTTGGAAGGAAGTTATACAAAATATATATTGTTATAACTCGGAAAATACTCTCTACTATAAAGAAAATTCTCTTGACTCAGTATATCAAAATAAATGTCTGTCACTTTCTATTTTCAAATAATCAATTTAATCATTACAATTTACAATCACCTCAAAGAAATTAACAAAATCAAATTACTGAAATCAGTTCTAATAAACAGTGTATCAAAACCCATTGAATTGTTTTACAAATTATTAGTCCAGGTTTTTGACATTTCCAATATTTATAATGAAGTCATTATCACATATTCATACAGTCCCACCTTCATTCAATCCACATTCCACCCATCCGGAATTTTCTAGAGATCCCCGAGAACCCTCAAGCAAAGCAGCCTTCTATTTTCGAGCATCACGCCCTCATGTTTGTTCACAGCACAAACACGTTCATCTGTAGTCGTCTCAATTTCTCTGCTGTTGCCTGTCCTCTCCACTGAGGTCTCAAGCTGCACAAGACTTCACCAGTTGACCACACTTCAGCCAAATGGCTTTCACCAAGTCTGCCGATCCTCCGGCTGCGGTGGTATTCTTCACATGCAGCATTGCGCTGAGGAAAATGATTACCCAGAAAATCCTTGCTCATCATATCAAGTTGTCGACTCCTCCAACATGGGGGAGGAGGGGGTGTGATACCAGCCAAATTTTCTGTCAATCATTCCCCGGCTGCAAGCTGAGAGTAATGATTGTGCCTGCGAGTGTTGGGGAGAGGGGAAGGTCGAGGAGGGTCACTCCCCACAGCGCAGGAACCATGCATAACCAGGTAATATGGCACCCACGCCCGATGTGGGAGTGCGTGCATAATAATACTATGGTAAGAAATGTAAACATATACAATTTAAACACAGTACATAAGACTCTATATTTCCAAAACGGTGGTCATACAACTTTTTTAGGTTCATTTGCTAATAAACTAGACTGTTTGATCAATTTCGATCAAACTCGTTATGCTGAAAGCATATATTTCAAACATAAAATATCCCAATACATAACCTCTCTTGTTCGCAATATCATAAGATAGCACCACATGAATAAATAAAACTTTCATGTCCTATCTTGGGAAACAGTTAACTCATTCTCACCAAATTCGGCGACAAGTTATACATTTGTTGTCCATCTAAATTTATATGTTCCAGTTTCTTAATCCTCTGATGAAGACTAGCATTAAATGGACATGAAATAAATGAAGAATAAATACCATTCAAAATAACAAATACAGTATTTTAATACGTTCAAGTTTAACTCAACTTTGTCATGCAAGATGCCATACAAAATAAAAATAGTTACAGCATGTAAGACAATGACGACATGAAAATGTACAAGGTATACTGTTGTCCAGCCAACGTAAAACCTTAGTTAAGCTATTCTGTTTTTATAAAGCTTGTTGGGAATGTACCTATTATAAATTTAGTTTTTTAACACTACACATTAAAATTATTAAGGGCTGCATATTCAGAAATATAAGGAATTAGGTAGGTTTGCCTATCTCCATACTATCTGAATAACAGTTACAATCCGCTGCAATACATATTAGTTAATTTGGATAAGCTTTAAGATATATTAAATGGAAAATTTTTTTATAATTAATATTTTCGTACGTTCATAAACTATGATACATTATTAAATTGACGCATGACAGTCTCGGCTGGTCGACTATCCCCATCTGGGATTACTTACTCGAAGCTAGATGAGTTACGTCTCAGGGTAGCTACTTGTTTAAGGGCACTGGGGCCCAACCGGAGTACAGTACTGGTCTGGTAGGTCGTTGACTTGGTACAAAGTCTGGTTCAGCGAGTTTCACCTTGAGTGGAGCAGGTTTAGGTGGTGTTGCAGTGGGACGGCATGTCTGCTTGGTGGGTGGCTGTATTGCCCCTGTTCCAACTACCTGGGTGGCACTCAACTGGGGGGTGGAGTATACATGTGAGGTGCTAGGTTTCGGCTCTGGTGTGCTGGTGGACCTTTTGCCAAACAGTGCCTCCTGCACTATGGGGTAGTACCATTCCACAACTCTGGTAGGTGGCTCGAACAGATCAACTGGTGTGACGGCAGGTACAGAAAAGTCTTCTCTGCAGTGTAGCCTGTTCACGCAGACTCAGCAGTCCGAACCCGCTAGGAAGGATATGTAACTCCTGTGGATTCTTTGAGATAGCCCTCGTCTTCTTGACCCTTCTCTCAACCCCACCCATATGGGTGTAAGGGATTAGGCAATAAAGTCGAGGCTGCAGGACGTAGGCAGTTGATGTGTACGTGTCCAAGTGTGGCTGCCAATTGCTGCCGTCAACCCCGCTCCTCACTCTTGACTCTTCCACCAGGGTGAACACATCTAGTTGCAGAGCATTGGTTGAAGGAACCGCACGGTGTTGTCCCAGTGGGGTTGGCTTCCCTGTACCAGAGCGCAACCCTCTCGGCACTACAAAGTGAGCGGCGAGAGTGTTCACCATAGCTGGCAAGCCGATCGGACCGGGAGCGTACCTAGTGTCCTGGCTCTACCGTTCCTCCCACCTGGATGCAAGGAATGGGTGGCCTTCAAATACTGGTGAGGTTGAGTGTCCAGTGGTCACTGGTCTCCTCTGACTCAAAAGAAATTCCTTTCCTCAGCTCCACGAAGTGAGCCAACTTCCAATGGATGGTATCCTAGTGTCATGGCTCTACCGTTCACGCGAGAAAGGTGGCCTCCAGGATGTTCTGGTGTGTTGTGCATGTAAGTTTGGTACATGCAAACCCGGTCTCCTGCTGGCTCCGTTAGTTCCAATAATGACACAAGGAAGAAACTCTTGAGTGAAAGTCAAGAGATCTGGTAAGATCAGTGTTTATTGACCTTAAGGAAATAAAAACAGATGGTGGAAGCACAATCTCCTAAATCCACAAGGGCTAGGCAGAAGGTGAACACCCTTAACGTGAACAGGGGAAGGCGCCCTGTGCAAAGCTAGAGAAGGAGGCAGTAGTTAGTGCTTGTTGCATACGGTATTTTCTCGGGACGAGCTCTACTCGGTGTGTCCGTAAGTAACCAAACGTGTCTCAGTGATGCAGCTGTTTCTTCCTTTGGTAAAGGAGGAGAGGATCTTTGGCTCCCCGAGGGAAGCGGCGAAGTCTTGGAGAGGTGTGAGCCTCTGCACCAATAGCTGGAGCCGTGAGAGCTCGAGAGGAGTTGGAAGACTAAATCGAGAACTGAAGCAAAACTGACGATCTGGAGGCCAAGCCTCTTAGATGGTTCCAGTGGCTCATCGGGTGAAAAATATTATTATTGGGATGTCTGTCCCAGCCTGGTAGATACAATTACCTTGCAGGTAGCGGTAACTCAACTCTGTAGACAAACTGCCAGGGATGCAGTTGCACCGATGAGTAGCAGTCGTTTGAAAGACACCATGTGTCAAAATATTGGAACTATTTAAATGGAATGTCTTCACCTTACACATGGTTCCGAAGGCTGATGTCTGTAGATGTACTACGGTGGTTGATACACCCCATCTTCTGACATCTTCATGGTGCAGTGTATCAATGAAAAAGACGCAGTATGCTGCACTTTGTGCCTTAATATCGGGTGTGTGTTGAATTACAAACAGCCAAGCCGTCCAACCGTTGAAAGTTGTGTTGTTTAGTCACTCATGGCTTGTGTCCCAATTACTGGCGATGTGTTTGAGAATACCATCAGGCTAGCAAGGCTTGATTACTAGAACACAATTTTGTGTATGTAATTGAGGAAAGTAGGCTGCAAGTTCTTCAGAACTTATTCTTAAGTATCGTCATTACTGTATGTAATGAAATAGTGTGTGTATTGTGTTCATGATTAGAATCGATTACTGCACATTTGTGCGATAAGTATAGTGAGAATCACGACATATACCGCAGTTTCAGAGATATATCGCAAATGTACTATATATATATATTGCAAGTATTTGATATACATCGAATCACATGCAATATATAACGTAATATTGCTGTAGATAAACAAACGTGATGCTAAAGGCTAAACAAAGATGCCGGACATGTGTAGCATTAATGGTTGTAACAGTATTTGACTGTAATAAAGCATTTTCTCATGAGGAGTTTTATGTATTTGGCAAAGTTAATAAAATACTTATGTACAAATTTATGTACGAAGAGAATTGTCTAGAAAGGACACTTGTCTAAAGCACATCCAGGGCAATGCTTCTCATAACAAAAACAAAGCTTTAGCGATGGAAGCGGAACAAGTTCAGGGTGCACTGACGCCTGGTGTAAAAAGGCCAATTTCGCTTACCGATCTTGTTTCCCTGTCAAAAAATACGAAGGTTTAAAAACAAGAATTCTTTTGTCAACAACCCCATCTTTCATGGAAGCTAACATTACTTTAGAAAAAGTTGATCACCCGAAGTTATGGGAGTGGACAAATAAGTACATTGTAAGTATTAAAAAAGTTTGTATAAACCCTTGCTTGGAATAAATCCTGACCCACCGACTATATTTGCATTACCTAACCTCTAAAATTGCATTCATGTAAAAAGCTACCTTGTAACCAACCTATGCTCGGCCTAGGCCTACAATATTCCTGACTGCCTTATCTGACCACTTTTATAGACCTGACAAATGAAATAGCTACTGAAAATAAATGTGTACAATTGTTCACACTAACACAATTAATTTCAGTTCTGGAATGTAATTTCTTTTTGCAAATATTTTTGTCTGAAAAATGGTTAAAACATGCTGAAGAAAGGAATTAATTGCTGACACACATGGTACGACTGTCACAAGCCTATGTTTTATTTTTAAATACATGTTTAGTTATAAAATATTTAAAAAATGCTGTAAGCATATATGTTGCTGTTCACTCCACATTCACTTAAATACAGTATGAAAAATAATGCTGAGAATATTATTTTCCTACCCGATTATAAAAATTGAATGACAACACAGCAGAAAATATGAAATTGATGACTACATTGGCATTTACTTTAAAGTTGAATTAGCCTAATTTATGTTTGTTCAAAAATATTTCAATGTTTATTTTCACTATTACAACTGAATAGTGTAGTTGCATGCAAATTTTCAAGCACGAGAATTAGGATGCTTATTATTGGTATAATAACTATAAATACCTACATGAAGTGATATGTTGTTTTTCGTCTTTTCAATGGCAGTGTGTGCCACAAAAATTCTTTTAAAACTAATTTTAAATGTGCAGCTTTTGTTTTTAGACAATAACGAAAAGTACCAAAATCATTTACACAAATGAAAAATGTACCTAAATTACGTAAAAAAGGATGAAATTTGCCAATTTTTTTCATAGTAAACAGGTGAGACTTATTATACATGTATATAATTTTTTTAAGACCGGCATTCCTTTTTAAAACCAAAAAAACTTCTGATGAAAAAAAAAGTGACTACAAATAAACCGAAATAATTTAATCAAAACTGACTAACTCAAAAAAAAATTTTTCACCAAAAACATGTGTGTAGTTATTTTTTAATCAGTGTTGTATATTTTAGTACCAGAAACAGTTACGTTAATTTCAGAACTTGTTTTAAACTTGTGTATTAATAAAGCATGATCGGTAAGGTGTTTATGAATACATACATATCTGAGAAGTACCAAAATAAGAGATCTCTGCTGTAACTGTAAACGTATGCTTGAATGCAAAAATTAGGGACAGTAGAGGTTGTCACTTGTAATGTCAAGCAGCAGTGTTTGAAATAGATACAAAGAATATCATAAAACATTTTAAATGTAAGAGTATTGGAAAGGTGAACAATATGAAGAAAGTAATCTAAAGGATGCAAAGGAATATTCATTCAAAAGTCAGTGCCAAGCCCCGCACAACAGACGACAATGTGACAAGAAAAGTGAATTCCTCAGTAAGGAAAATGATAATTCCTGACTGCAATGCCGGATGTGGACTGTCTGTTCATGTTCAGTATGAAATTGTCAACAAGCTCTTGAGGCATCATGGTCCAGTCCTTTTGTAACACCAATTGCAGCTGCAGTGTCTTAGCTGGCAGAGTGCTGCCAGGCATCTCCCGAAAAATACCACATATTTTATTTGATTGGATTTAGGTCTGGCAAGATGAGAGGCCTTTGGGAGCAGTGGACAGAGCGGTGGGCAACACATGCCATTCCTTGCTGAAATACCCAGGTGCGGTATCCGTAGGAGGTCGATCAGTCCAAAGTAGTTCCAGACCCTATTCAGCCACGTGAGCAGCAGTGGTGGAGTACGGTACACTTGTGGAGGAGTACCTAGGTGAATTTGGGCACAGCTGAAGGTCTACCTGTTGGCAGAGCTCGGTTTGCCTTTTAAGTGGTGTGTGTATTTGCCTTAGTGGTTAACGGTCTGCCAGCTTTTCCTTCGAGGATTTACGTCCACCAAAAGTTAAAAGATGTTATTCAAATTACACACAAAGAGAAATTAAACACTCACCAGAATACATGAAAATAAGTATTATATTGAACGTATGTATGTGGAAAACAGGTTGGTTCTCCACCAACTCCTTTACTTCAACATAAATTACAGAAATTTATTCTAACATTAAAATTCAGGTGAAGGCGACCTGGGAAGAAGCTAGGTATATTGTGTGGGCAAAATAAAATTACTAATAGTTAATGCATTTTACAGCCCCTAACTACCAGGGGTGTTCCAAAAGAACAAGTGGGGATGGCTGCTACCAGCAGGGTAGATGCTGTTGTTGCCACAGCCTTTGGTGGGCAGGGGAGGTCCAGAAGGGATGTCAACGTGACCTGCTACCATGGGGGTTGGTGGTAAGCAAGGAGCAACGTCTTCAGGAGCCTCTGGTATGGTGGAGTCTCCCAGAAGCTATTGGATCTGCGGTGCTGCAAAAGGTAGGTCAGCAGCTGCTGAAGAGGTGTTGAGCTTCTGGTCGGCAATGTCTTCGGCTGGGTTAACATCCTGGCCCTTGCAAGTGGTGGGATATCCCGATGATCCAGTGGTCACGTAACCCCGATGATTACCTCTGGCCCTTGCGAGTGGTGGAAGAGCAGAGACTGTAGAGCTAAAGGTACTAGCCCTTTTATACTGATAAATGGAAAGGAGTTTGTAGAGACTTTTAAACAAGGGGCGCAGGGTTAACTAGCCTCTGTCTCTGGAACTGAGAATTCTTGCTGCTGAGGTAGCACTATTCATTTCTTACCTACTCTGCAGGTGGCATGATCCTTCCTTATTGCCTGTATGTGAGGCACTTGGAGGACTGGAGCTGCTGGAGTAGACTGGGTGCTGCCCTCCTGTGGCGAGCTGTGGTACTAGCTTAGCCTTCGCTGGAGGGTGCCGATGGCTCAGACAACAGTACAGTTCTATATCGGGGGTTGGGTGTTACCGTGTAGGCTTCTTGGAGTTTCTGGGCAAACAGTCAATCTAGGATCATTTATCTGTTGTCGCTCTCAACGTGCGCCAATGTACCCTGTAGGCACATGTCCTGCAAGTACTGTTTTGCTGATAAACCTGCCCCTGTATGAACCGCGTTCAAAGATGGGGCAAATTCGTCTAGTAGTGTGTGCTTGTAATGCATAGAAATGAGTCACGCATAATTTTAAAAATGAATAATGCACACAATCTTTAGCAAATGTACAGACAGGAAATACTGTAAAATGTAAACTAGAACAAATCAGATAAACATTTTTTCAGAATATATTTTGGGTTTTGGACAGAATATCTGATTGATGGACGTGTCAATTTAAAGCTTCAAGAGATGTTGCATGCAGGCTTATTTAACACTGTTTATATAGGATAACTGTCGGGACCATCCAAATACACTCTTGTGGGAAAACTGAATAAATGGGATCGCAACGGCGAGGTGCTACTAATCCGTGAATAACAATCAGCAAATGTTCAGATGCCGATGATCATGTTATCGGCCGGTTAATTGGTATCAGCATCGGCCCATCCCTAATAAAAACAGCTAAAATAAAAGAACTGTGTCAAAACTAAAAGTGCAGTTGGCAGCAATTTTCAGATTGCCAAAAAAAACAAAAACAGAGGTTTCTGCCACTTCCCTCTAGAAAAACTCAACAGTTTAACTAACATTATGTTTTGTGGAAACATCTATACTATTGTATGTATTTTTACTTTATCTATAATAAAAATTTTACTTTTTTTTTGTGGTTAAGTTATGAATGTGTGACTGAGTATGTAAAATCAAGGTTTGATTACTTGCAAAATGTTTTAAATGTTTATTTTCCGATGGGGTTGGACGATACCATGTTTTCGATACTCGATACAGGTTTCAGCTCAATGCCCTCGATACTCATAGGTAAAAAAATTATTGTAAACTACGTTTTCATTGTTCTCGAACAAATTAACGATAAAGTTTAAAATCAAAGAAAAATCATGCAAGATGACAGTCAAAACTTGAATTGAACCTGCTTGAACTGAAAGTCAGTGTACAACGAGCATTTTCTGTGGTCCTGACCAAATTCCTATGTAAACAATGCTAAGGAAGTCCATTTTTGCCGAACTCAAAATTAAATTTCATCCGCATCAATTTAACAAAAATTTCTCTAGCATCGCCGAAAATTACATGCACCAATCATTAAACAACGAAGTATTAACAAAAAAGTATAAGTAAACTGTATGCAAGGCATACGAATTCGGTACATAGTACATTATGTAAACATGCACAAAGAAAAAAATTTTCAACATACTTTTTTTTTTGGGTTAAGTCAGATAGAGGAAATGTGTAATTGTTTATCGCAACATAAAAAACAATAGCAATTCTTCCGCAACCGGAAGTAAGATAAATTTATTATTCTGTTTGTTTTGTGTTGGCAGTTTTACAGATTATGCACATACAAAACATGTAAAATAAATATGGTATGAAACACCGGTTGTAAACACAAATGGCACGTAAAAAATTGACGCATATACTTTCATTCAGAATACTGAACAGGAGTTCTCTAAATTTTGACAGTTATAGAAACGTAGCATGGACACACCATATCCTTGAGCCAGAGCTGCTCTGTCTATGAATAAAACAATAGTGTAAACAAATGCTATGATCAGTGTAAGTTACCATTCCAACCTACCTTATTTGTATTATGGCAAAGTCATACTGGTGGGGCTCCATTAATTTTATTAGCAACCGATTGAATGGGGTTGGGAGAGACTTTAGTTTATAACGTCTTTCATGAGACGCCATTGTTTTACATCCCTTCTTATGAGAATATCACTTTTAATTTCATATTGTTTTAATGAACAAGAGTAAAATTTGATCGTATGAAAGAAATATTAAATTATTACATAACCTGTCAAGTTTCAACCTCACCGAAAGAAAGCTCTATAAATATGTAGTTCATACCAATTCGAATATGAAACACATTTGGACATAAAATTTTTTGAGGAAGGTTGGTTTTCAATACAATAAACGTGTTATTTTTACACTGCAAAACTAAGTTGGGAATGGTAGTTTTTGGCCCACGTACATTTCAAACATTCTAACAACAATTTTAAAATACTTTATTTACAATACACACTGACTTACTGTTTGTAATTCCTATTTGCAACTCCTGAATACATGTTCTGTTGAAATCTTTACTACATGTTTCTCTGCCATTGATGCAAAATAATTAGCTGAATCATTTAATAAATACGACACTTCATGGGCTTTCCGAAACTATTAAACTGCAGAACGAAAATAAACGGTGCCGCTTTACGACAATCGGGAAAATTGTGGACCACACCATATACATGTGTCAATAAAAAGTATTGAATCAAATGACAGTGGAACCTCTACCTATTGAACTCAGATGGATTGAAATCCCGAAACACACTGTGTGGTCCCATTTTTTATTTATCTGCATCTCAAGAACACATTCACTGAAAGTCCACATGTATTGAAATTTTTTGTCAGACCCTTGAGAAACAATGGATAGAGAATACTCTGTATAGATATGGACATAGTGATACTCAATAAGGCCCAGTATCGAAGGGTACCGAGGTATCTAAGTATCAAATATCCCATATCTACCTTCAGACAATTTTATCTTCTATGCCAGTTGACCCTTTTTTTACATGTAATAATAACACGAGAAAGGATGTAAATTGATAAGTCACACAAGGCTAAGACCAAAAGATGTTGTGGCACTCACCAGGCACTCCTCTCGTTGGAATGGGTCACTGCACCACACCCTCACTTGCAAGGTCTTAGTGTAGAGCTTGCCGAGGGGCACTGGCAGGGGGAAGTTCTCCCCAAATGTTGGCTTGCGCAGGTCCGTCACCAGCTTCGTGCAGCACACTGGGTATGAGCTGGGCAGCAGTGCTGCTTTGATACACCTACACACAAACATGCACCACAACATCACCAAATTGTTCTTAACTCAAAAGCCTCTCACACCTGCTTACAAACTTCCTCCTCCACTGATGACACACATTAATGGGTAATGAACTTCATCTTGTGGTGATTCCCTCCCATGCTTACAAGTACCTATGCTTACCCCTGCTCTGTCCCAGTTCAAAAAAGAAAATTTCAACTTCCTTTTATGGACAGATTTATTATTTACACACAAGTATAAATCTTGCATCGAACAACAGTGACTGATGCTCTTACTAAAAGTGAATGAATTACTGTATCTCAATCAAATTGTCACATGATGTGTACTGACAATTACTAAATATGACTGCCTCATATTTACGTGACAAGTCACCCCGAGCGAGATTTGAAATCAGGACAACTTTCTTCCAGAGCCAACATGCACACCTCTAGGCAAGGGGCATGCGAGGATATGTCAGACAAGGCCATCTACACCAGCAGGTCAGATGTCACTTAATCACACCTGGGTGCGACAAAAGTCAGCCACGCAGCCTAGCGTTGCCCATAAGCTCGTGGGAGCAATGCAACATGCACACAATAAAAACTGCACTTCCAGCCTCCCCCAAGAGAATGTGACCTACTCTGCTAAGGGAGGAGCTCTAGCCTGAAGATACCAGACCAGCCAAAGGGAACCGAAAGACCTGCAGCCGGCCATCTATATACCTGAGGGCGCAGCTCCGAAACGCAAGTTGATACTCTAAAGTTCGATACACGACCTGATACACTGAAGCTCAACATACATCCTTCCCCACAATGACCATTGCTACCTTCAAAAACTCTTTTACACCTTCACCCAGCGACCCCTGAAGAAATCTGTATCTTCTCCATCTTCTCCACACTACCTCTTTGATAATGAAACCCTGGACAACAGCATACAGTAGAACTCTGTTAAGACTTTATCAAAGGGCTGGATGCTAAAAACTTATTACGGAAAAGTTCTTAGGGGGGAAAAGAGATTTTAAATACTAACAAAAATGCAGAATCTACAAAAAGATAACATTTTACACTTTATAGGCCCACCACTACTAATAGAAGTCATCATGCACTGCATTATAAGCTGGATTTACAATAGCCCGACCATTCAACATCACAGCCCCGACAGACAAATATTTCAACGGCAAATCAGAAGCAAGGTCACCCCGACAAAATCACAGCTTTTGACGACCCGACAAAATTAAATTCTATTTTCATCTTCGTCGAAGTTGGACTCGCTGGGCAATACACAACCTTACAAAACAAAATGTAGTGCTGATGTCACTATGGTGACAAATTTTACTCTAAAAATATTTTACTTACGTGTACACAGTGATTGATTTGTAGCAGAAAGATAATTGGTTGTTGATTTGACGGAAATAAACAATGATGGGAAGTTTCACAGACAAACTTTTAATAAATAAAGAGCACAATTATCTTTAGTTATTTGACATTCAATCAAAGTTTTTTAAAAGCAACAGCGCAAGTACGAGGCATGGGTGGAAATCCTAATAACAGTAGAATAATTTTTCATCTGTTACCTTCGATTTTTAATACCACACAAACACAAATAATAAAGAAACCAAACTTTGCACCAAAATCTCAAAATTGTTTACATAGCTTTAGACTGTTTTCAAAACAAATTAGTGTAAAATATTTTGTGATTTATGTGCATTCCAATGAGAAAGTGTAGCACATAACTGGCCATTTTAAGATTTGCCTTAAAGTCACGAAACTCTTGTTGGATGGAAACTGTCAGGGTATTGTAAAAATTGAACAAATTCTGATGGCGGAAATTGATCGACTGACATCTCGAGTCAGACTGAGTAAGTTCATCGTAGCATTGTAAATCCAGCATTAAACCCGACAGTCCGACAAAACAGCACGACGACAAGAATTTCAAGAATTTTTCATCAGCCAATCAGGAGCACGGTAACCCCAACAAACTCACAGCCCTGACAGCTCATCAAAAATAGATTATATTTCTACTTTCGTCGGGAGTAGGACTCGGTAGCAGAAAACAAAAAAACAATACCTAGAGATGGACCAATTGATACTTTGATACCTCGATACTGGGTAGTATCGAAAGTATTGAGTATCGCGACGTGCATATCGATAGTCTTAGTCAATACTATGTATCAACACTTATATAAGGCTTGGATGCTAGGTACTTTATTTTCCCTATTGTCACGAAGCGGCACCGTTTATTTTGTTTTCGGCAAGCCTGTGAAGTGTCTTGATTCAGCTAATTATTTTGTATCGATGGCAGAGAAACGTGTAATATAGAACAACACGTATTCAGGAGTTGCAAATAGGAATTAAGAACATTAAGTCAGCGTGTATTGTAAATAATGTGTTTTGAAGGGTATATTGTAAACAACGTATTATGAAACGGTTATTAAAATGTTTTAAATGTTCGTGGCCTAAAAAACAACCATTTCAACTCTTTTTGCAGTGTAAAGATATCACATGTATTTTATGGAAAACTAACTTCTCCAAATATATTTACGTCCAGAATGTGTAATATTCGAATTACCATACAAACTACATATTTATCACGTTTTCTTTCGTGAGGTTAAAACTTGACAGGTATTATAATAATTTGAATCTTTATATCATACGAACAAATTTTCGACTCGTCTACTGAAACCATATGTAATTAAAGAAGATACCGGCAGTGTCCGAATTGACAAAATTAGTTATTTAGTTATTTTGTTAATTCGTGATTTGGTAGCTATTATTTCGGATGTTGTCGACAGTCACATGCTTAGCATTCAGTGACACACATTGTTACACTAATAGTGAAATATTTTTTTTTTATCTAAATTTAATGCTTAAAACAGACGTAATATTTCTGCAATCACTGGAATACTACGAATACGTTACTAATTAATTAAATAATAAATTAGGCAATAATGACAAACTGTCAAAATTTATATTTGATATTCTGAATGCAAGTACTACATTTTTTTTTTCTATGTGCCATTTGTGTTTACAACCGGTATTTCATATTTATTGTACACGTTTTGTGTGTACACAATCTGTGAAGAGAGACCAATGCAAAACAACAAACAGAATTAAATTTATTACTTCCGGTAGCAGTAGATGTGCTATTGTTTATTATCTGGTGATAAACAATTTGCACCTTTCCTCTGACATAATCCAGAAGAAATTTAATGATTGTTTTTCTTAACAACAATTGTTAAGCTTTTTTAGTTCAAAAATTGACATGCCTGATGTGCTTCTTTAGTATCGTAAAAATATTTATAATTTTTTAACACTTGACAGGCCTAATGCTAAGTAATATAAATTAAAAATTTGTTTCCATCATCTGTAGTCTTGCATGATTTTTCTTTGATTTTAAACTTGATCATAAATTTGACAGAGAAATTGCAGTTTACAAAAAATTTATTGCATTATTGAATTTTTTTTACTCAGATTATAGAGTATTGAAAGTATTGGAAGTATCGAGGGTATCGAGCTGAAAACTGTATTGAGTATCGAAAACATGGTATCGTCCCACCCTCAAATATAACCTTACAACACAACATTTTGTACGGATTTCACTACTGTGGTAAATTTCACACTAAAAATAACTTACTTATGTGTACATCCTGGTTATCTTTTAACAGAAAGCTGTTAAATTGACATACATAAATATTTGTCGACAATAAATGCTCCAAAATCAAAAAAATTATTTTGTCAAAACAAACTAGTGTACAATGATTTGTGATTTCTTTGCATTCCATAACACGTTAATGGCCATTTTAGGATTTTCTGAAAGCCACACAATGCTTGTCGGATGGAAACTGTTGAGGTATTGTAAACACTAAACTAATTTTGGTGGTGGAAATGGTCGGACTGCCGGGAAGAGCTCTTTGTGACAATGTAAATCCGGCATTTAACTATTGCAGTATAAACAAAAAAAAAACTTATTTAAAGAGGCCTAAATGCACCTCTATGCGAAAATAACACGCACTTTATAACCCTATTTTTTAAATAAAACAACTGCCAGTATAAACAAAGGCATGCGCCAATGAATAATAGCCAGCGGCTTGTCCGACAATCACATTTTCCACTCTGGTTATAAACCTTTTCCAAATGTTTTAATGCATAAGTGTGTAACTGTAAAAAATGTCCATTGAATAATTAATAAAAACATATGACAACAAACCCCCTTAAGACAACAGCATTTGTTAGCTTTCTGCAGATTTTGCACCTGAAAAAATACACATCATTTTCACTAGCGCCGGCAAGTAAAGTGAACAGCCAGAGTATTGAATCAGCTTGCGCAGCATGCTGTTCAGGTTTCCCAACATGGCCATTATAATATTGGGGTCTAGGTGATCATATTTTTTCATGACCCACTTCTGTATCCCTTTGGCTTGCTTTACTACCCCATCAGGACTATAACCCCCCCCCCAGGAGATAACAGCGCACAGTCTAGCTCCTAGACAAAAAGGACCCCACTTCCGAGATGTATAAGTATATACATACATACTCCCAGATACATCACACGTCAGTCTAAACATCTCGGAACTAGTGATGGGACAATTTTATCCCATTGATTCTTGCCTGAATAGGCAATTTTTTTGAATTCAGAAGATTGATTTGGTTCTGTAAAATTTTCTTACTGGGTAGCACATTCTGCAAACCTGGTGGTGCTTGTTAACGCAATCCAAATAGCTTGCAGGTTTGCAGTCGTATTTAATCAGACATAATTAGAGGCATGATTTTGTGGTAAATCGCTATAAAACAAAATAACACAAAAAAAAGTTAAAAAACAAAATACAGACAAATACGCGATATCTCACGAAATTAGCTTTCTCCACAAGAAACTAACTCTTCTCCCATGTTATACATTTAGAACTATACATTAATTTATTTCGGAATTACAAAAATAAAATATCTAAAGTTGTGCAAGTTCTAAGCAATAACGATAAATACTCTAGGTGAAGAAGTTCTTGATTTTGTCTCAAGATAATTTTTAAATTTTGGAAATCATAGTTCTAAATGCAACCCATGCAAGTAGGCTTAATTAAGTATTTTTCCTGCAGAACAAAATGTAAACAAACATATTCCAAAGATTACACAAGCAGTAAAATATGACTTCGAAATAAGCTACAGTAGTTTGACAACAAACTGCCTCCAAGCGCTAGTAACATTGGTGCAAAGTGAACACTCGCAAACTAGAAAGTGTGCAGTGATCTATGGCCGCAACGCCAAATCAAATGTCTGTTTACATTGACAGTCGCACGTAAAATTTTGTGGAACAAAAGTGCTATATCTAATTTGAGAAATTAAACGGACTATTTTCATAAAATGCCACACTTCGGCATGTATAGGCCGCAAAAACTCAACCCATCTAACTCAGTTTGACAAAATCCGTGCCTACAGAGCATTTTCTGTGGTCCCGAGACAAAATCACTATGTAAACAATGCTAAAAATTTTTTTTTCCCAAACTCAAAATCTAATTTTTACCGCATCGATCAAACAAAAATTACATGCTCCAATCATTAAACAATGAATAATCAACAAAAAAGTATAACTATGAACTGTACTCACCAATGCATACAAGTTGGTATACAGTACATTATGTACACATGCACCAGTAATACTAGTAGATATCACAAATAAAATAAATTTTTAACACAAATTTTTTTACTTCTATCTCACTGCCCTGCATTTATCGCATTTACTCGTGTATAATGCGCACCATGAAATTTGCAACTAGTTCAAGAGATTTTTTTTTATAAAATTGCACCAAAAATTTGTGGTGCCGTTAGAATAAGTACGGAACAAATTATTCATTTTTACAATAATGTGTGGCGACTGTAATATGTTTGAAAAATACTTTAATTAAATAACTTGGGTGCAAAAAGTCAAAATACAAAAAATTCCAGAGATCTCATGCTCCTACTACTCAGCATTTCCAGCTTGGTTTTTCTTTTTTCTCCTTTTAGCAGTACCCAGCTCTTTTCTTGCCCTGCTAGAATGTCACACTAACCTTATGTAAAAAAAAAGGAAGGTCCCCTTGTCCCTTCTCCACCCATCCTTCCCATGGCAACATGGTTTGCTAGCATCTGCCATGGAAACAAAGAGGGATGGCATTATGCATTATCTTATGGAGGGGCAACATCTGAATGTTATTACAAAGGGGTGGGGGTGTAAACACATGACAGCTCATGTTTTGTTGCCTGACAGGATGCCATTAGTTGGGGGTGGAGGGGGTGGTGGGGTTTTTGACCTACACATAATTGAAGAGTCCCTGAGAGAGAAAGAGATAGGGAGAGATGAGACAACAGACAGTTGGGTCAGTTCTCTCAACATCCCTGGACAATTTATGGCTACCACTCCCCCTTCCTCTTTTTTTTTCCATGTATAGGGAGCAAACCATAAATTTTTTCCTTTATTTTGGGAAAAAAGGGTGAGTGAGTGAGTGAGTGAGCTAGCTAGCTATATGCTAGCCAGTAAATAGGGTAGTTCTATTTATGTAATTCACTACTTCCAAAATAACCTCTTGTTGATTTAGTCCGGAACTCTTACTTGTAGCAATAACAAATAATAACAATGGACATCTCATGCTGCATATTGCTCATGCTGTGTATTCACAGAACACAGAAATACGAAAAAAGGACTGAAAAAATTTAGGAATACAGTACATATGTATATAGGCCGTTCACTGTGAAGTTAACAAATTTTAAGGCCCTCGCAACATGCATTAATCACTAATAAATGTGTTTTATTGTAGGCTCAGGTGATAACTTTCGAGAGTGGTGAATTGTATACACTATGTATTTTAGTCACATTGCATTGTTAATATTAAAAAGAGGGAGAGAGATAAAAATTGGCCCGAAGGAAATTTTTTAGCAGGGCCTTAAAAAGTGCTCACTTTATCGTGAATAGCCTATATGAAATATGTACTATAGAATTTTATTAGGTGTTTAGCAAACAATATTGCAATATTTTCGGCGTTAGCCATGTTCATGACGACCAAGAAGCAGCGGTGCCATATTTTCGAGATATTGATTCGTGATGCAACATTGCCAACAACACTCACAAATTTTCACTTGAATATTTTTTCATTAAAATTACAAATGGATTATGTATAAAAATTTTACTAATAAATATTCCCGGAAAGTAAGAAAAAGGCAACGCAAAATTAAGGTAACCCTATTCGCTGCAGTTTATCAATAACAATATTCAAAACGTGCATGAGAAAATAATTTTGCTGCTGTACAAGAGAAAGATATAGTGTGTAGTTTGCCCGCCCACTCCACTGGCGCAAGTACAAAATGATAATCATCATTTTGTGTAACATGTTGCCGTGGTTTAACTTTCCAAGTCACGTTACCATCTGTGGAATAATAATCGCACAACGTACATTTGTAAACATTTCAACACAATACTAATTTTCTGTCTCAAATGTTTTGTAGGGGAGAAATTAAGTCTGAAATTATTATGTTTGTAGGCAATCATGATTTTTACAGGAATACACAAATTGGAGAGGCATATTCTTGAAATATTAATGATCCCTAATTTTTCATCAAAATTTCTGATGCAGCCTGTACACACAAGCAGCCTATACACGCCAAAATATGGTATCTAGTCTCAAATTACGACAGATACTGCAGCGGATGTAAAAGACAGTAAAACATTATCATATGGACAACTTGTCCGTGATAATGTACGTATTTAACATCCAATGCATTGCGACTGATTTGTTTTTTTTACATAGAGCGGTATTATGAAACGCCACTAGCCACAACAAAATCATAAGTTAACGTCACACTGAAAAATTTACTAAAAGAATATACGTATGTACAACTTGCCTCAATGTTTACAGTATATCCTTGAAATTATTTTGTTTTGGGAAATGTGCAGTATTCTTGAAATGACACCATGTTGACACATTCGTTTTACCTAGCCGGACCATTTCTACATGACAAAACTATAAATTTCATCCACAGAGTACTGGATGAATTAAAAGTCACTAAATTGCTAATTCTAATAAAAAAATTATTTTCTCTCGCTCTTGTTATTTTAGTCTAGTTCCAGCTTACGTTGTGTGAAATGTAGAACTGTACAACTGTATACAAAATGTTGCAACGTATATTAACGTTTATTGATGATTGAATTGAGTCCAGAATTGAGAATCAAAACAAAAATTTTGGAATCAAATCGAGAATCGGAATAGACAAAAATCCTAAATTGTCTCAGCACTACTTAAAACTTTTAAAATTTTGTAGCCTAAAAAATGTTTTATTTTAACATCTCATTGCTTTAAGAAGCTAGTGACATTAAAATCTTTCCTCTGTAAATTTTGTTGTGTGACCATTTCTCACCACTGCCATTTTCATATCCCAAGTCACATGGTTAGATCACACAAAAAAATAATATATATATATATATATATATTATATATATATATATATATATATATATATATCTTTCAGTACAAAAACCTGATTGGTTCTCACATTTTTAGTTCGGTTTGGTTTTTGGTTTAAAATGTCTGTTCAGGTTCAGGTCGGTCATGGCTACACAGTTTTTGAATTTAAACATGAAAAAATACGATTTATGAACCTGTATTATATATTTCGCTGCCCACTAAAATTAACATTTCTCTGCTAAATGTTTTTAAGTTCCGCCGAATTTAGTGGAAAGACAGCTTGACGAACTTAAACCAAATATAAGCAGTAAGCAACGAAAGCGGTATAAAGGTGGGTTTATGATTAAAGACTGAAGAATTGATAAGGACATGGAAAATGAACAATAAGAAAATTTGCAGTTTACGATTGATTTAGCAACTGTTAAGTCTAGCCAATGAAATCGTAGGAGATGTAAGCAACCAAAATAACCTGGAGGAATGGAAATTTTTCATATTTTTAATTATCTGTGGTTACTGATTGTGTAATTGTCTTAAAAAAACTCGCTAAATCTTATAGAAGGGGAAGCGGATGCCAACATTAGGCATTTACATCAATAAATCTGAAAAGGCAGATTAAAGAGAATTCAATAACCACTTCCATAAAAGAAAACATGACAATGAACTATTCGTTAAATTATGAGAATACTGCCTCTTGATTAAAATAATTACTTTCATACAATTTCACAATACGACATAACCTAAATACAAGTTGTAAACAAAGTTTCCAGCCAACAACAACTGTCGCTGTGCTCTGATTGGCTACTTCGTCTTGACTTGTACTTATGATATAAAATATAACGATCTCTTAAGTCACCCCAAGAAAGCACACGACCCATCGAAACCTGCACACAACAGTCATAAACTAATACCCTAATCACATTAAATCATATCTTAAGCACACTGCGAACTTATTCTGTTAAGTCAATCGTAAATCCACCTTAAGACCGCGCTAAAAAAAATGCTCGCCCAAAGCAAAAACAAAAGAAATGTTATTTATTATTCTTTTAACTAGAGTTGTTCCGATACCGATACTTGGTATCAGCATCTGCCCATACTTAACCTATTTTTCAATGTATCGGTATTGGGCAGATGCATCAGTATCCGTAATAGACAATGAAATCAGGTTATTAGTCAAAACGGGTTCAGTCAAAACTCGAACCTGCTTAAATGCATGAACCAGGTTCGTGCAAAATATTTTAAGCCTGGGGAAATCTTTAGTGATGGGCCGACGCCCATACATGCCGACTAAACTGACAGACTGGCACTTAACTAGGAAGGGTGGTGGAAAAGCTACCCTGCTGAGAGATAATCATTTACAGGAAGTGAAAGGGAGACAGTGAGATGCCATTCCCACCACACTGTGGCCGCCTGCTGTGACAGATATGTTGAGTGGCTGCATGACGAGGCATTTTGTTGCTGTGTGCTCAATGAAGTATTGATTTCTCTTCCTCTGAAAAATACTTAAAATTACCACAAGTGTGTACCCATTGTGTTTTTAAAATTTACCTAGGCAAGTTACGATGTGATAAACCTGCGTTTTCACGGCAGGAATAAACGCACAGTTACGTGTTTCGTTAATCGCTACGTGTGAAATGGCTGTTTTGCTGTTAACGCTAGCCCGGTGTGTATGATTGCAAAAATTAAAAGTGCAAAATTATTTGTACGTTTTAACCACGAACTGTGACTATGACGACGTTAATTATACGTCTGTTTGCCACAACAATAAAATATACGGTATGTCTATTTGTATGTTCACCACTATCTTCTAAATTTGTCGCTGCTCTGTACAAAATATTAGCGACACGAGTTGTGTATTTGAACATACAGTGGAAGCCCGGAATACTGCGACCCAGAATACCGCGGGGAAATTTATGTCCCCCGGCCTAGCCTGTGTTCTGTCTGGGGGGTGGTCGTGAGTCGGGGAAATTGATGGATGAGGCAGAGGGCGTGGTCACGTGATCTCCCTCCTTTCAGCACCCAGATCTATTTTACTGACTCATTACAGCCAATATTGTATGGTTTTTCCGTATATGCAAATAAAATGTGTTATATTACCATATAGGCGAGTAAGGCAGTGTGCATGTATATGCCACATCAGAAGTATTTGATGAAAAATTTGGTAATATTTCAAGTAGACCACACGCAATTTTTATATTCCTGTAAACATTGCCGGGCCTCATCGTGCCAGTGCAGGCCAACATGGTGCCTAAATTTCATAGAAATTCAACACATTGACATGAATTGCATCAATCAGCATGTTTTCCCAATACCGGGGAGCTGTTACAAATTGAACCGGTCCTGTAACGCCAGCAGTGGCGGTGGCAGTCTCACCGCCGCCCGGCAAAATAATCTTGTAGTAACCGACTGACCGCTGCCCAGCCCCGGCGATCTAGGCACGAGCGACAACTGCGAGCCGCCGCGTCAATCTCCTACGGGGTATAGCTCTATGTAATTTTAATTATAATGTAGACACTTTGATCAAAATGTATATACACCAGCTATGCTGTATGTCTTTCTATTTTCGAAAAATTCTGAAATTCTCAAAATTCATTCTTCAAAGTCATTTAAAGGCATATAATTAATTTGCTACAGGCTGTAGTTCTCCGTAATTGTTATAATTATGATATTGACACTTTGATTATAATGAACATATACCGGCTATAAGGAATGCCTTCATATTTTTTTGGTTGGGAGGGGGGAAGAGCGGACGAGCTATTGTGGACAAGGCTTAACGCAGAAAAGCAGTCCTTTGCATGCCACAAATAATTAGTTTTTTGTTTTGTTTTAGTTTTCCTTTGTAAAAAGCACATCAGACAAGCAACCGACATGTTTCACAACACGTGAGGCACTGATAGATCCCATCTGCATTGCAAGCGTGCATTCGACCTATGGACATGAGCATTTTTTTCTCATTCCCACTTCCTACCAACCAGGCCCAGGAGGCTGGGGTCTTCAACCTGCGTGAAAAACAACTCGCAGCGAACCCCGCCCTTGATGTAATAAGTACATCTTTAGCCTGGAAAATGCGGTATTTTTTAGTTATTCTTGCTTGAATGCATGTGACCCTTCATCACAGCACGTTTCTCTTCTGTTTCTCTCCCTTGGGTGCTGTCAAGTCCATTGATGCAGATAAAAAAAATTAAGTTCCAATAGCAAGGGGCTAAACGTGTGACAAGTTACGGCAGTAAATAACGCCACTTACTCAGTGTTTGACAGATAGGTGCCATGCCTCATTAGAACAGTGGCTTTTTTTGCTACTGTACTCAAGTCACTCCCAGAATAGCGCGGAAAGCTATAATGAGGGTCTGAGTTATGTCCCCCAACAGCCCCGTTATATCGGGCTTTAACTGTACTGTATTTTTCATTATATTGGTTGCTCCATTTTGATATTTGGTTAAACTAAGGCCATCCATTTAACATAACCCAACGCACATCAATAACTAAAGGTTAAATATTATGTTTTCCACTTCAAAGGTAGCAAAATTCTTTTAACAGCTGTAAACGGTAAGGTATAGTGATAGTGAGTGGGCATGTTTACGACAGACAATTCAAATTACATTAACATAGTTCTTTAATTACCCAGTTTAGTACCAAGTACAAATTTATATTATTACCCAAAGACGATGATAATGTTGGTTACTTTGATGACAACATAACTTTATTTTTAATATAAATCATTTCTGGCTACACAGACAAAATTATAACGCTACAAAATCCTACAAGAAAAAAGAAAAATGCAGTACTAATTTATACACTAATAATATATATAACTTGTATGATGGGCACGTGCATGTACGAACATATGTACACACGAAAACTAAGGGGAATATAAACATTGCTTCCGACAGATGGCACATGACAATGTTAGTTTACATTGGAAGGATAAGAATGGGCTTGTAAGCAGATTAGCAGCGCTCCTAGAAAGTCTGTTCTAGTCGTGAACAGCCTATTAGTTGTTAGTAGCAAGGATTCAGGAATTTTCTGAAGATTAAAAAGGATTCAGGAATTTTCTGAAGATTAAAAATATATTACTTAAGTATTTTTTGAGTGCTGCTTTTATTCCATGCTTTTTAAGAATTTATGTGAATTGAATTTACCTATTGTTTTCTATGTTTACTTAAAGTCTCAAATAGTACATAGTGCGACACTGACTTAACAGATTTCCAAAAAAACTTTTGTTTATGAACACAAGCAAGCAAATAATTGAGAGTGAAAAGCTATTGAGTTGTTTGTATTTTTTTTTAATTTATTTAGAAACAAAGTTAAAACATTACAATGTACTGTATGTTGACAAATTTCTAAACATGTTACAGGGGAAATTTTTTTTCTACTAATATCTCATTTCTAAATTACCTATATTGCAAAGAGTGCATGTGCAACTATTTACTGTAAATTAAAATGTATTACAGCGTTATGTTCAACACCGTAAAGAATTTGTTATAAAAAATGTTTTTTATATTTTTGAGGAAATTTTGACCAAAATTTTTATGTTCTGGGGAAATTTTCCTTGCTAGGAATTTTATTCACCTCTGTGTTAGTAATGCTAAAAAAGTCCGTTTTTGCCGAACTCAAAATTTAACTTAATCCGCATTAATTGATCAAAAATTTCTGTAGCATCACCGAAAATTAAATGCTCCGATAAACAACAAAGCACTAACAAGAACGTATAAGTCAACTGTATAGTTGATTCACGATAATTTCAGCCTTTTCTGAAGCCCTGCCAAATATCTACTTTTGGTTACTGATTACTAGAGGCAAGATTATACGGTGAATAGAAATAAAAGCGAAATAAAATCTAAATTCAAGTTATAAACCCCACCAACACCAAAATTATGATAGTACACCACAACACCGAAATTGAGCAAAAACACAAAACAAAATTAAATATAGCCATAACAAAACTATTTTATCTTAAAAAATCAAATTTATGAGCTACATACTAATCAAAGATTTTTTCCACATGGTGAAAGAATATATATATATATATATATATATATATATATATATATATATATATATATATATATATATGAGAGAGAGAGGAGAGAGAGAGAGGAGAGAGAGGAGAGGAGAGAGGGGAGAGGGAGAGAGGGAGAGAGGGAGAGAGGGAGAGAGAGGGAAAGAGGAGAGAGAGAAGAGGAGAGAGAGAGAGAGAGAGAGAGGTTAACAGGTAGGATGAGTGAATCTCATGCTGTGAAGTGTGGCTGAAATAATATTCTATTAAATCAGGCTGGCAAAATTGAAAAAGTAAAGAACTTTAACAATAATGTAGTTTCAATGAAAGATTTATTTTCTGTTAAGTAATACCTATGCAAAATAGTAACCACATGAAAATCCACATTGTTTGGAAAATTCAACATATGTGCCATAAAAAATTAATCTGTAAAATGTGATTTTTTCCCCCTTAGTATAAGTACGGAGATGCTCACTCTTGGTTATGAAGTTGTACAAATCTTAAGTATTAAAAGTGTTTATTTAAACGTGTGTAAGTATACACTGTTATTGTTAAGTATACCCAGAATACATAGAAATAAAAGCAATAACACCAAAATATTAAATTTTTAAAATCAATCTGAGCTAAAATATTATTTTGATAATCACTTATTGTACTAACCCAAAGTCATCACAACTGGATTTTGCAAGTACGTATTAATGCACACATAATAAATCTCTTATGATAATTAAGACAAAATATACAATTTGTAATGACAAAATTTTCATTTAAATAACACCATGAAATCTTGGCTCTACTGATTACGTATCCTTCCACTACACACAAACATAAACACAGCCATGTGACTTCTACTTTTATAACTGTCAAATGCATTGGTTGCTGTTTACAGCTGTTCAAAAAATTACATCATATTGCAGAAACCATTTCCTACCAACGTTTACAATGCAGGCCTATAACAATATTTAGGTCAGCTTTATAACTATTTGTTACACACAATATAGCGCGTTACAAATAATACACACTAATATTGTCACGACGGTGTTTGTTACTACTGTGGCGGAAACAACAGTAGTATTTAACCTGTTGTTATTAATATGTATTCGGAATAAAAATTAAAACGAAGAGACAACCAGTCGAACGAAACGGCGCAGTAAATTCAAGCATGCAACTTGTGTTGCTTATTAATTGTACATCGACAAACGTAAAAGATAGTGGTGAACATGCAAACACATAGGTCTAACGTTAACATATATTCTGCTAATATTTACGTGCATTGGTACTTCCTGGTTTGTAGGGTTATTATTTATTTAATTTTACCTGGGCGGGCTTAGTATTTCGTTGGGATTGTTGCAGACATTCAAATCGCAGAAACATACGCTTGTTAAATAACTGTTTTCCAAACACCTAGCACAAAGGTACAATGTTGTGATAAATTGACATGAATGTAAATAATTAATTTCGTCATAACATCAGTTCATGGTTAAAACGTATAAATTTTGCACATACACACACACCTGGCCTGCGTAAAGATTACAATGCAGCAACCATGCCCTTTCATATGCAACGATCATAACATTTCACTCTGCTGTGGAAACACATATTTGTCACAACATTATAACTTCCGTAGGATGTTTCAAAAACACGAGTACGAACTTGACGCTTCATTCAGAAACACACCATGTCATTGTATGTCGCCACACCACTGTCAGTCGTAATGCACTGGGTATAATTGCCCCCCGCCACCATATAGGGAACGCTTTCCACACCACATCTGCCAACCTGCTGGATTTGTAAGTGTTGCGCAACGAGCTGCGTCGGGCCATCGCATCTAAATAACATAAAATAGATATTTAAACAATAAAATCTTGTTTCAGTTGTAAATTACAATCTCAAGACATCATTACTGTTGCTGTAATTAGTATGAAATGTGCTGAAATTAGAAATACCAAAATGTATATCTTTCCTACACAGGAGCTTCCAGGGGGAGAGGGAGAGAGGGAGGGAGAAAGAGGGAGAGAGAGAGGGAGGGAGAAAGAGGGAGGGAGAGGGAGAAAGAGGGAGGGAGAGGGAGGGAGAGGGAGAAAGAGGGAGGGAGAGGGAGGGAGAGGGAGAAAGAGGGAGGGAGAGGGAAAAAGAGGGAGGGGGAGGGAAAAAGAGAGAGGGCGAGAGAGAAAGAGAGGGCGAGAGAGAAAGAGAGGGCGAGAGAGAAAGAGAGGGCGAGAGAGAAAGAGAGGGCGAGAGAGAAAGAGAGGGCGAGAGAGAAAGAGGGGGAGAGAAAGAGGGGGAGAGAAAGAGGGGGAGAGAAAGAGGGGGAGAGAAAGAGGGGGAGAGGGGGAGAGACACGCTCTGCTTCGCTTATTGAACCTTTATTCCGGATGAAAAAAAAAAAAAAAAACACCAGCCTACACACAGGAATTTGAGCGGATATTTTTAACTGCAGCAATGAAATGTGTTTCCGTCAGTGCTATCTAACAATACAAATATATCAATTGGCAACCTTTAACTTACAAATAGTATATATAAAAATGAGGTTAAAAAATATTGTAACTGTGAACTATTTCTTACCGGCCATTGCCAACACGTCGCTGCTCATGCTGTTGTTAATTGATATTTAATACAAAATAAATATTACAAGTTATAGACGATACTACGGTAAAATTTCATTTACTCAATAATACAGTACTCTAAAGTAAATCATAGTGTTAAATATTTGTGGAATACAAGTTATTGGAAAAACAGATTGACATAATACGCCTAGGGTGATTTTTCAAAGGTTCAATTCCAAAAGGCCGAAGAAAGCGTGAATGGACTATACTCTAAAACATACAAAGTTGGTATACAATACATTATGTCAACATGCACAAGTAATACTAATAGAAATCGCAAATAAAATAAATTTGTGACACGCATTGATTTGCTTACGTCTCGCTACTCTGCATTTAGTCGTATTTATGTACTGTAATTTACAACTTCCAAAATAACCTGTCGAGTCGCGATGTCGCACTTACTCGTACTTTGCAACAAAAAATAATAGACGTCTCAGACTACACACCGTGTATTTAGAGAGCACGAAAAAAAAAAAAAAAAGTGGGAATGAAGTACATACGTAAAAAAAAATGTACTGTAGAATTTTATTAGATTATAAGTAAACAATTTCAATGTTTTTGACCGGCAGCCATGTTAGTAACAAAAAGCAAGAAGCAGCGGTACCACATTTTCGAGATACTGAATCGTGACACGATATTGCCAACACGCAAGTTTTTTAATTGAATATGTTTTCATGACAATTATGAATGCATTATGAATAAAAATTCAACTCTACTAAATATGTCTGGAAAGACAGAAAAAGACAATGCAAAGTTAAGGAAACACTATTCACTGCACTGACTATTCAAGTCGTACTTGAGAAAAAATTTTTGCTGCCATACAAGAGAAAGATATCTTGCGTAGTTCACACAGCCGCCGCTGCACCGCAAGTACACATTGATAAGACAGAATTTTGTGTAACGCGTTGCTATGGTTTTGCTTTCTCAAGTCACGTTACCATCTAAGGAATAGTGATCATGGAACGTTTATTTATAAACGTTGCAACATAATAAAAGTTTTCTGTCACAAATGATTTGTAGTGGAGAAATTAAATTGGAATTTATTATGTTTGTACGGTATCGTAACTTAACAATATTTACAGGAATACAAAAACTTAGTGTGGCTTATACATGGAATATTAATTACCCTTAATTATTCATCAAAAACTTCTACTGCTGCATATACATGCCAAAATACATATATCATGGACGTAAGTGGAGAACTTTCATCTCGTTGTGCTATTGGTAGCGATAATATTGGGAAAATATCTATTATAGGCTGTTCACAGTAAAGTGAGCACTTTTTAAGACCCTTCTAAATTTTTCCTTTAATCCAATTTCCATCTTCCTGCTGCTTTTTAATATGAGTATTGCAATGTGACTAATAAACACAGTGCATACATATGACCACCCTCAAAATTTAATGTGTGAGGCTACAATAAGATATATTTTTTAGTGGTTAATGCCTGTTGGGAGGGCCTTAAAAAGTGCTCACCTTATCGTGAACAGTCAATTTTTATTTAATCTCATATTTCTGTACAATAATAGTGAGTTGGAACAACAAACAGGAGTATCTCGAATCTGTATTGGTATCGGAAAACATGGTATCGGAACAACTCTACTTTTAATTACACTCTTGCAGGCAATAAAAAACGGCCTCGCAAAATATTGAGGCCATGGCTGGTTTATAATCAGGCTGTTAAAAAACGTAGTGGCTAACCTAATTTGATTGGTGTTGCCGAAGAAAATAACCAAGTAGTCGGCAAGCAGAGAAACATAAGAATAAACGATCCTGTACAATAAAGTGCCCATGAAATGAACAAAACTTGTGTCAGTACCCGTTCACTGGAAAGGGAAAACAGCATGAGCAAGTGTGACAGAACTGGCTCCGTAGTATCTCATTTATTTGCTACATATTTTCGAGACAACTGTTTACATGCTTTGTTAATATGAAATTATAATTAAAGTAATTTACTTTACTAACATCTGGGTACACAAATTAAATATATAACTATGTTTAACAGAAAAAATCAGACACAATAAAACAGTATTCCTGTATTGGCAATGCATGGTTTATTGGAAAACCATAACATCTTTATCCCAGGGGACTGTTTAGGATGATTTTAATGCTACAACATGTAAGTAGTAATATTGTAAATATAATGCCACAGATACGCTACGTACCGTAACATAAGTGGAAGTATCATTATTTGGTAAATTGTTGATAATTTGTTAGTTTTAACTTCGGTGCAAGAAAAACCCTACTTGTCAGTTTTTTCTGAGAGTTCGGGTCGGTTTCAGTTTATATAAAAATGACCGAAATAAACCAAAAACTGGGTTAACCAAGTAGCCCATATTATTATTATTATTACTACTGAACTCGTGCTGTACAGTATCCATTTTATAGTGAAAAAACCAAAACCTGGCTTTTCATTGCGACAGGTCCAACCTGTGGTACAGCCATTCTACTGCACTGCATAGAATACAACTATCAATATAAACGACATGTACTTTCGACAAGAATATATTTTAACACGCCACAACAAACAAATGATTGATGTATCTCCTGATATTACTCCAATCAAGCACGGAAAAATCAATGCCTGGCAAAAAGAACAACAAAGTTGTGCACTTGTGCAGAAAAAATAGGTCATCAGATTAGTGGAGAAGTCAAAATATATCACTAGATGTATGGAAGAATGCCGCACATGTTTACATAAAGCAGTGCTTTGAAAAAGCCTTCCAAAAATGTGATTCCCATCTGCTATTGGTGTGGATACATCCCTTAAAGCAAGTTTTGTTTCCCATTTGCTAATTGGAGAAAACAAATAATAAGAGTCCATTATAGTGAGTGTCCGATAAACTAATATCTGTTACAAGGACTTACACACATAGGTATCTTCACTTCAAAACTATTGTGTATGTGTGCATGTGCACACAGATACAAAATAAACATTATTATAAATATTTAAATAAAATATTTCATATAAAAAAACAATGCTGTTTCTATGTCAAATAAAACATCGTGTTGGTAGCAAACTATATTTTGAAACATATTACTGCAGAAAAATTATGACTCCATTTGTTAAAACATAAAACTATTTTAATAGATAAATATTGCTGCGATTAAAATGTAATCTCTGACCTACTAAATTTTGCGTAGATGAAAAGTGGCTCTTACTGGAACAAGATAGATGGAACAGGTGAGGGAAAAAAAAATAAGTAGGGATGTCTGGGATCCCGAACTTTTGGTAAAAAAAAAAAGTTGGGAAAATGGCTTTCCTGAAATGTCTGGCAAGAATTAGCTGACTCCCAAAATTTTTGGGAAAATGGGGTAATAATGATCTTTCCTATGAGCAGAAAAAACAATATCTCTCTTCCTGTCAAGCTTAAGCTAATTCTTGTGTGTATTCTCCGAAACTTATATAGTATTTTCCGTTGCATTACTATCTTATAAACTCATTTACCTAATTGCAGATTTACATTTTTTCTGAAAAATCTTTATTCTAAATCGTTTGCACATTTATGTAAAAACCATTAACATACGCTATTTGTTTCCAGTCTTTCGGTTGATATATTTTAATAAACTTTATGCAACTTTTTATTGTTCACACGCATACCATGTAAGATCACGTTAACCAAAGTGAGTATTACGATTGATAATTTAACATCGATGAATGATCATATGATAAGCAATAAAAAAACACTAAGGAATTCGTGTTATCAAATCAATCACACGCATACATTAAATACAATGCTAAACAAATTAGTTTTGCTCTCATCAAAATTGAATACAACCTTAAAATAAATGCCATTAATGCAATATTTATGCTTTGGTTAGTCAAAGATGTTCGACATACTGGGTGTCGCATCCCGTGACGTACGTTTTCAACTACAAAATGGTTACCCAGAAAAACCATCGAACAAATTAAAGAAATCCTTACTCTTTGAGGCGCAAACTATTTTCACTTGTCTCCGAGTTATTTTTGCAGCTTACGGCAGCACGTATAAGAGTTGACATTGTCTGGCACAGCTGCCAAGGGGTGAAGCATGGAATGTGTCATGCTGTGTATGTGTATCTCAATAGACAAGTATAGTGTGGTAAAGATAACTGCACCAGCAGAGGCTGCAGTGTGGAGTGAAACAGCAAATTAATCAAAGACCTTGCTGGTAACCTGTGTGCTACAACTGTAAATTTCAGTGATTTTATGCTGCGTTAATTTTATTTCACATAGCTACACATCACATGATGAGAGTCCGTATAAACCATACTGTTTTTAAATGTTGCAGCTTGCAACAGTGTTTTAATAGGTTTTCGCAGAATTTTTTTGTTTTAAAATTGTTATCTGTAATGTTCACACCAAGTGGGTGCCTTACGAGTGAAGTTTGAGGTTACATCATTTAAAAAATTGTATGATGCAACAAACACCATACAAGGTTTGTGATATATTTACTTACACTTTACAGTTGTCAGCTATTGATAAGGCAGCCAGATTCCTTGCCCTCTCAATGCCTACATGGAGTAGACTATCACACATGGAGTACCTGAAAACATGATATGAATGTATTTTTTACCAACCAGTCTAAAACCTGTTTTTGCAGTGTCCAAAATAAACAAAATACAATAATAAGTTCAATTACATTTCAAGTGAAAAAATGTGAAATATACAAGAATTACCAATCCACTCAAATTTGTTTCTAACAAGTGTACCTGAATCAAGTGATGAACAGTACATTAACACACACACACTAGATGCAAAAAAATGGTGAGGAAAAAATTACATATTTAATTTTATCATACTCTATGACAAAAATAAAGCAAAACAACTAATTAAAGGACTGAACATCCACAATATAATATAGTTTTCACCCAAGCGCAACATGACAAACCCTAACCTTTGCAGAAAAGAATATAAAATACTAGCTAGGAAATATTTTTGCATAAAATTTTTTTCAACAACATATAAATAGTTTCAAAGAGGAGTAGCTACCAGTAAACATTTAATCTAGGTTGTTAGTAGAAATCTATCAATGCAGTGATCACCATAGAACCGTTCCCACTCACGTAATACATCTTCAAGTATATAATTTTTACAATTTAGTAGGCTGTTTAACTTAAAAAGTATACTTCAAAATATAACCAATAATTTAATTCTACGTATAACCTCAGTCAAGTAACAATTTTTTAATAAGTACAATAAATATACTCTGACAAAATCATAACGTGCACAACATCTTTGAAAAAATGGTTTTATACACACTTCAGTTCACCAGTAAGCATAGCTGTGCGTCTGATTTCAACGGAGTTTATATTGTTGACTGCCATGAGAAGTCAAGATTGTACTGTTCCCCATGGCAAGAATTAAAGTTCCAGCGAGCGAGTTTGTATTATTCAACGAGCCGTACGGGTGGGCGAAGCTTCAAAAATTCGAATTAGAATAGAATATAATCAATATTCGGGTTAATATTCGAAATCAAATTTTTGCTTCGAACTTCGAAATAAAAAAAAAAAATACTTTTGGGCAACTTAAATTATTTACTATTATTCACTCAAAAAGCAAAAGAAAACAACGTGCACTTAATAATATCAACGTTTTTATCCTACATTTGCCACACACATGGCTAGTGAAACACGAAAACATAACCTCAACGGAATGCCCACAAATTAGTCAAAACTGCATATGGTGTAAAATAATTGCCAGTATCTAATTTTACTCACAATATAGCAAAACGGAATTATATGGGGAAAAAACCTTTTTATATTACTAAACACTTCATTATATTTCCAAACTTTATTCGGCACCTCACATTTTAATCGGTATTATATGTTTATTTTCCTCATGTACAACATAGTTTTGTAGTGTGATAAATATGATATTAAAATGCAAGTTTTACCCTCTTAACTGCTATGAAAAGTGTGAAATTGAACCCTGTGCTATTCAAATCTCACTTTTCAATAATGTAATTTTAAAAAATGGGAAATTGTTAATAAAATACAAGTGTGGTTTCATGCCAGAAGTATTGTATTGACTATTTGCATATTGATTATGATTTGATTAATCAAATTTAGTCGAGAAAATTGATTTTTCCGCGTATTCACAGACATTAGAAAGTTTGTCATATATTATGTAATTTGAGCCATTTTGCTTCCCGGCAAAGCGCTTCCTCTTTGCAACTATTTGCAAATTAATCGGATTAGCCCTTAACCAGCACTCAATTTTTAGAACATCCCATCAACGTGTAATTTGTCTAGGGAATTAGAACCCACCCCCCCCCCCGCCTCCTACTACTACTAAAGCATTTTATTTCTCTGGGTGACATCAGACCCTTATCAAAGTTGACAGGTACAGTCTCAGCACTACAAAAATGTGTCCAACCATAGGACATAAGGTATTTAAGTATGAAAAGTATTTGTTAAAATCCTCTGTCGCAAATTTTGGAGGATTAACTGCTTCTTGAGTAAAAAATTATGAATAGAAGCCCGTAGTAATGTTGTGCATCTAACACAAACTTAAATACTGAACTAGCAGGGTCACACATTTATTGTATTTATGGTCCTAGGTTTTGAATTAAAGATGACCCCGAATTGTGGAGGACTCATTTTTTCTATTCCTTTTCTGTAAATAAATAAATAAATCAATAAATAAATCAATAAATAAATAAATCAATAAATAAACAAATAAATCAATAAATAAATAAATAAATATAAAAAAACCTATGGTACATGTAAAAAAAAAACTATATTTTTTATTTGCAAATCGGTGGAAAAAGTTTCTTTTTCATCTGCCTTTTACCTATCTTGTAAAATGAGTGTAGTTATTAAATTGATAAAAAAATATATAATGGTGCAATGTATACTTGTCAACAAAACACTTTGAAATATTTGATTCAATATTCGCTTCAAAATGAAATATCCAGCTTCGCCCCCCCTACCGGGCCACTAAGACTATGCTACAGAGTACAGAGTTCCACTACATGTCGCTAGATGGCTACAGCAGTATGATTCGCCGCTTCCCCAGCTCCAACCTGGCCAGTGACAACTCGGCCTCCAAGCAGCTATGACATTGGCACCTCCCCTCTCCAGCGACCATCCCCTCACCTACAAGTGAGCCAGCCATTGAACAAAGAGGAGGCACTCAGAGCAATATAGAGGAGCTCCATGCCTGCTTGAGACACACTGGGCCTAAGGGTGGACTAACTATCGTATTCATAAAGCCCGACCAGAGTGAGACTAACTTTAGTTGAAGGATCATCAACGTACACTGTTGTCAGATTTACTACGCATGTGCATTACACATTTTTGTCTCTAGATAGCGCAAAACTCAATATAACTTATTTACAAAAAATTTTTTATTTTATTTTTCCAATTTAATAGTAATTTACAATATGCATTAATATTCGTAACAAGAAACAGAATATAATCTACTACTATAGTGCCTGTTGGATTGAAAATTAAAGTAGGAGTTTTGTAAATATAAATATATTTTGCACAGCAGATTTGGAATCGAAAGTGCATATAAAATATTTTGGCAATATATTTAACTTTGATTATTTCCCTTCAAAAGTAATGCTCTCGATAATGTACCTTCTTGTGTAAACAAATCACATTATTCATTACAGTAACGTCACTTTAATCGTTTTAACTTTGTTTTATGACTATCATATATGACAATACTGCAGAATGGAGGACGATAAAATTAATATACTAATATCTTATTAGTCCATATTGATTAATTTTTTCATAGCACACCATTATGCACTGGTAATATGGACAGGTTTCATTTTGTTACATTAATACTGTCTTTATGATGATGATAAAAGTGTTATATAATGCTAAATAAATTACAAAAATACATTATAAACTGATTACTATTGTATCTCCCAAATGAGATTCGAACTTGTATTCTGCACATCAGCCCACGATGTTACCATTGAGCTACCAATACATTTTGTTATGAATGTATACTTTCTTATATATGTTGGCAAAAAAGATTTGTATTAAAATGCTCTGTGTGTATTAATATAATATCTCCCAAGAATCTGTTTTAAGAGAAGGCATTTGATCGATACAGAAATACAAAGGCATTGCTGTAGCTAAAAACTGATGTATTAAGCTTGTAAGGTATATTATCTATGAATTATTATTCACAGAACATTTAATCCATTACATCAGCATATTTTTGCATACAGATTGATAGAATCGGCCCTAAACGTAACTTTTATGTTTCATAAACTTCGTCTAGCTTTCACTGACATGTATATTAACAAAAATGTTGTATTTTATGTTTGCCACATTTCTTTTTGACTTTAATACTTCGTTAATCCTACCCTCCGTGCAGACTAAAAGTTACGCCATACTAAAGCAAGATGATCCTCGGACTAGCAATAAAAATGTGCTCTGAATAGTCAATATGAAACATTTTGGTCAAAGGATGATCTTACCTTAGTCCGGACTAAAAATGACTACGAATAAGGCCCTCTATCCTGTGTTACAGAGTGATGGCAGACATCGATTGGGTGGGTAACTCAGATCTGTCCCCCACCACTAGGGCCACGCAGCATGACCCTGGTTACAAATCTGACACACTCATTTCATATCACCCTACACCAAACCATACAAGTCTATCTTCGCTAACTAACAATTTATCCAACTTTCGCCAGCCCCAATCAAGTCGAAGGAATTAATTTTATCCTCTGCGACCACCACATACATTTTCCACAGCCCTCTCTGCTTGACCTGGTTTGCTATGCTCTTTCATCTAAACCCTTCTGCTTTCAGGCTGTGTTCTTGGCTACAATTGTGGCCATAGTACCAGACAGCCCTGCTATAGCCGCAATGCATGCATCCATTTTATCATAATAAACCTGAGACGCATCCAATTCTCCAACCATCTTAGCTACTAACATGCATACTGGAAGGCACGCAGAACTATGAAGGTGCTCACGCTGTTGTACCGTGATTTGGGGGCTCGCCAGTATTTTTTAAAATAAAAACAAAAAACTGCTAGAGATCAGTGAACAATCCTCATTGTCACCATGCCACTCACAGAAGGAACTGACCAGTCTGCATCACTTTGACCCTCTTGGTCTACACCCAGCTAACCTAGCTCCTTCCAGCACCCCACTGAACCTAGCACCTTCAGCACACTTTTAGTGCTGAAGGTAAATTACCCATCCATCTCCACCGTGCTATTCACCAGAGATATAAACCCAGAACAGTTTAGTCTTCCCCAAAGACCACTGCGCCCATATGTCGTCTACACACAAGACACTGCTGCCCTTTTGGGCAACAATTGTGTAGGATGTAAGATAAGTTGTTTTCACAGCGATCATTTACCCTGGCCCATTGTAACTTAGAACAAGGTTGCCTCTACCTGACATGTGTACGTGTAAGCATCCTGCAACTCTTGTCTATGTAGGAGGTGGTGAGACATCACATATTTATTTACAGTAACCCGGAATTAAAACTATTTTACCCAATTCCCGAGTACCACCTTTCCTGCAGACTTAAAACCTCTCCCAGAGTACCTAACACCACCAGGGGGTTGCAGGTTACCAGGAAAAAATTACACATATTAGTCAACGTAATCTAGCCAACCCACACGCACTAGTGACTGCCAGCCTTTCTGCATACCCTGGTAGAAAGAATGATAGAACCCCACCAGATACACTATTTCATAGGGCAGCATGTTTTTTCGGTCCTCGTCCTCTCAACTGCGTTTAGGCACCGGAGGGGGTCGTTCCCTGAATTGGGAAGACAAATTGAGACCTAAACCCATGTACAGGGACTGCTTATGACGAGGCCTACTCCCAGTGCTCACCACGTTTAGGCACCAAGCACTGTGATAGGGTATCCATTACATCAGCAAAAGTTTGCGTGGTTCAACACCTTCTAGGACCACACAAACCCTACAATCTTCCCACGGACGTGAGGTGTGTATTGAGTCTAGATGCCTTACTCTCACCTGAGTGGCACATCCGAGAAGGCAAAACAGGCACTTACTGCCTCCAGGCACATAAAAGAGCTGACTCCTTCCCTTATCTACACTCTTAACCAGCTTGCACGACGGAAACACCCACAGGTCTTTTGTAGTAATATTGTACCAAACACACCGGAGATTCCACACGACTTCTTTAAAGCTCCTACATGTTTGCACCAGTCCGTTCATCCTTGGATCGCTGAATACTTGAGCCATCTGGAACAGTCTGCAGTAGGCCAAGCTGTCAGTTGATGTTACGCATCACCCAGGTATGCCACAGATAGCAATTAGTCTGGAACGCAAGACAGTTTTGCCCAAACCCGACTTTGTGCCCTTCCGCAAAGGCCAGTCCTTTACACTCGAAAGGCACAAGTTCCACATACATTTAAAAGTAATGCTGAATTACCAGAATAGGGTGCGCCTAACTTAGGGACCGCGAAAAAAAAAACCCTCCTTGACGTAGTGACCTCAAGTCAACCAAGGTGTCGCACGCAAGTGCACACATTACAGCTGTAGGGAAGAAGAGAGAAACCTTGGTTATCACAAAATAGCTTCAAGGTTCTTTCCAACAAAAATGATAGCATACTGACGTGTTTGCAATTTTTTTGCAGCTGTAGTTTTGCGCTGTTAACAGAATTTGTTTACCATTAAATTGCAGTAAATAAAACACTTGTAATTTGTGTTCCTTGTCAATGCAAATGTTTTGTTGTAAAAACAATCAGCTTGAAACCAATTTGACAGGTAGTACTTCAAATGGGTGTGCCGAAATAAAACAATTTCTCTGGGGAAAAACAAACACACACGCATGCACGCACACACACACTCTCTATGATTTGACGCGTGGGGGTTTGTGCTAAGTACATAAAAATAATACAATTCAAATACAAGACTTTTGTTTTTGTAGTGCACAACAGATGTAACATTATCTTTACATACCTATTTCATCAGCTGCAAAGAGGAACCACAAAATACCGTATTTTGGCGTGTATAGGTAGCACTTAAAAAAAAAGTGTGGCTTATATATATACGAGATAATGGCAATAAAAAAATTTCCCCCCCAAAATATGTCTGGAAATTTGTCAACATACAGTACATTTTAATAAAGGAAGAGGAAGAGAAAAAACTTTTCAGCTTGAGCCATTATTTGTTCACTCCCGTTCACAAACAAATAACATCAAACATGTAGTCACGTTACCATCGGTGGAATAGTAATTGCACAATATATATTTGTAAACATTGCAATATAATACAAATTTTCTGTCACAAATGTTTTGTAGAAGAGAAATTTAGTCTGGATTTATTACGCTTGTACGAAATTGTGACTTAACATTTACGGCAATACAAATATTCAGTGCGGCCTATACTTGGAAAATTAATTATCCCTAATTTGTTAATCAAAAACTTCAGGTGCAGCCTATACACACCAAAATACAGTATATCCTAGTTCTCTAAATGCTACAGGAAACTAAGTGTGTGTGTGTGTGTGTGTGTAATAGTTTTCCTTCACATTTCTGATTTCTATCAATTTTTAAACGAGTTATTCAATAAAATACAAATGTAAACAACCCTACTGTTCTAATGATTGTTGATTTGCTGCTGCATCAAATGGCAAACAAAAATTCTTAAAACTATCAATCGTAATAAATAATGGGCCAGCTCTAATATCTATGAAGTAAAAGTTTAAATGAACAACTTCAAGTGTAGTAGCCCTTCAAAAAAGTCGAATAACCACTTGAGAAGGAAGTGTAATTATTCACAAATTTTGTAGACGATATCTCAATGAAAATATTTGTAAATTATTATTTGCAACTATACAAATATTGTAATACTGGCACACCCGTAACTCACTGCTACAGTTTTCTTTATGTCGCTGAAACAACATTTTTAAGCTTACTGAATGCTTTGCAAGTGGAGATAAGATTTGTAAACTTTTCTAATGAACAACACTACCACTGCACGTACACTTCAAATATGCTAAAGTGACTAGAAGCAGCTTTCTTGTTATTTGCTTTGGAATATCCAAAAAAACACAAGCTTAAAATAGCATTATGGTATGTCGTATAATACTAAAAAGAACTTGTTCCTTTTTTAACACAATCCATTCGGCTTGAATTAGGAAATTCCACTAACAAGGCACGTCTTTTCTAACGAGATGATTTCATTTTCATAGATTAATACAGTGAAACCTCTATCCATACAATTTCAGGGGACTGACAAATTTTTTTTATAAATGCAGACATTCTGTAGATGTGGACTAGACATTTTATATTAGACAAACAAAAAAAACCCAACCTCATTAAACTGATGCGTGATGTGTTCCTGCCCATTGGGAATGTGCACTCTACTTTACGACAGTGCCCCATCATTCGAGCAAGTGCTCTTATGGGAAAATCATACCTGTCGCAGTACGATAAATCACATGCCTATAGGGTCCAGCAACGAGCGACTTGACATGGTTGGGAAAAAATTGTACCGTTCACCTCCAAAGCCGTCACACGGTCGCCTTTTCCCCAACGCTGGATTTTACTGTTTGACGAGCTGTCGACACTCTGCCCGCAGTTAAAGTTCCAACGTGTTGCTGCAAGATGGCAGTACTCTTTCCACAAGCCTCCAACGCCTCAGCGATAGATATGTCAATAGCCTCCCACGCACAAGATAAGAAAAGGGTGCCGCGACTACCAATTCAGAACAAACTACCTCTATAGAGAGATGCTTGCAAACACCCCCCCCCCCCATTCGCCGTGGATGCCAACGAGCTTAGAGATTTCGTATATAAGGAGGTGCCAAACCCTGGCTCAGGGCAGTTGTACCCTCCAGTTTGAGTAGGTTCAGGGGATCAGCCAGGGTAAGTGGACGTCATCCTGTTCTCCCAGTCTGCGAACACCGGAGATCATCTGACAAAGGGTTCTGACCACTAGACCAGTCATGCGTCAGCTGCCGAAGTATGTCTTGGCGGCAAGTGGTTTGTCTCGAGTTTCTCCTAGTCTGCAAAGAAAGGAGGCTATTTAAGAGGAAATCAACCCCTAGTCCCCCCACAAAATGTTTCGGAAAACTGTCTCCATAGAAGTCAGCTTATCACCACCAACAGCACCCCAAAGTGAAAAACTTGTGAGTGTAGTTGACAATGTCACATCGCAAATTGATATCTTGAAAATATAGTATCACTGTTTCATGTGGTTGCTGCTTGCTTGTTACCACCATGGTTGCCACCGTAAACATTGCAATTGCATGCTGAACATCTAATAAAACTCCTACAGTACACATTCCATACACATCACATATGTACTGCCTATAAGGGGTTTTTTTTTTTTTTATTTCGTGCTCTTTAAATACATGATTTGTAGTCTGAGACGTATATTATTATTCATTATTTTTTGGTACAAATTAAGAAGTGGCACATATCATAAAGAGAACTTGGCTCAAAATAGTTACACCTATTACCATTAGTATATCGAAGCAAATTGTTTTCCTGAAAATGTTACGCAATACATTTAACGAGGAATTATTATTTGCAAAGTTGTTTTTCTTTTGTGACTAAAAGTCATTTTTTTTAAGTAAAGTTTGGTGTTACTTGTTTCTGGCATAAAATCAACATGATTTTAAAACAAACAATTAATTTAACTCAATGGACAGCAGCTTTGTGAATAAAATTATATGCCTAGAAGCATATACAGTACAGCTTCACTAAACAAACTTCAAGGGGCCAAAAAGATGGCTAGTTTGTTATAGTGAAGTTCTTTATAGTGAAGCGAACAAAAAAAATTTCTTGATGTAAAATTAGAGGCGGCAAAATGTTACTGAAGTGAAGTTAGTTTCGAATGCCAGATTTAAATCTTTATTGCCAACCTCTGGCCAAGAAAGTAACTGACTCTCGCTGCATAAGGGGAGGATAACAGGTCGCACTCAGCAGAAAAACTGCACAGTTGCATCGGGAATGCTCACAGAAGTGCTCGGAAGTAGCATGTTCAGAAGCTTATAAAATGAAAACTAAGTTAATAAAACATACCACACGTAGGTCACAGTTGCCTTTAATATCAAGATATGCAGAAAAGTACTGGTTCCGAGATTTCATTTTTATTCTGCGAGCCTTTAAGTTCGCAATTTGAACACACACCTAGAACAAAGTGCCGAGTTCATAGGCGAATATTTAAAAATCAAGTATTTATATCACTTTAGTTCAATAGACTTGCATCTTTTCAATAAACTGATATTTTGCAAGCGCCTTTTCGACACCTTTATTCGTCTAATAAAGGGTAAGCACTGAGACAGAGTGCAGCATAACTCGCGACAGGTGTACAGGTAACTCAGAGGACATGCTTTTGAATGATTAATTATTAAAAGACTGTGAAGAAATAAATTTTAATAGACTTATTTATTCATTTGTCACAAAATAAGTTTTATTGCAGTAAAATATAATTAATTACTTTAAAAGACAAAGACATTTGCCACATGTGTGAGGGTCATGAACATGTAAAGCGTGAAGGGGGAAACTGTTTCACTCCTCCCGCTGCCTCCCATTCACTGCCTGCCGCAATGAACACACTACACTACCCGATCGATAACTTCCCCGCGCACTCTACTGCTGATCGAGTGCATGTGGGACACTCAATATTTGCCTTGAATTCAGTCATATTATTTTCACTTTCAGCAGGTATGAAATATTAATGTCAGATTACAACAAATTACAGAAGAACTCTGTTAAAAGATGTTTTCCAAAGACTTGATGCTAAAAACTTCTTATCAGGGGAAACTTCTTGTAGAGGGCGGGGGTGAAGAGTTTAAATTTAAAAAAAATTGCAGAATCTACAAAACAAAATTGATACCCAAGTTACTTATAATCTAAGCATTTCACACAGGCCCTATTGATTTAAAAATCACGCTTACCTCTAAAGGTGGATGAAGCTTCAAAAATTCAAAATCAAATAGAATTTTTTAAATATTCGGCTTCGTATAAGAAATAATATATCTTACTTGGAACTTTAAAACAAAAAAGTGCTCGACAAGATAGAGATTTTTGGACATTCACCAGTGCGATGCAGATGTCCACCATGGAAATAAAAAGACTGAGCACAAAAAATTCTTAAAAGAAACAAGCAAAGCAACCTTATATGTTGCTTGTCTTTTGCACTATTCATTCAAATATCACAAAAAAGTGCTTTTGCGCAATTTAAATTATTTATTATTATTAGTCAATAGAGGTGGACGAAGCTGTAAATTTCATTTCGAAGCAAATTTGTTGAAATAATCGCGAATTCAAATCTAATATTGAATTGAATATCAATTCAAAGATTCAAAGTGTTTTGTTGACAAGTACACATTGTACCAATTATATATTTTTTAAAATTAATAACTTTATACATTTTTACAAGCTAGATAAAAGGCAGATAAAAAATAAATGTTTTCCACCAATTTGCAAAAAAATTGATCATAGTTCTTTTATCGGGCAAGTACACATTTTGCCTTTCATGCTAAACAAATCTAAATATTAATCCAGGCTTAAAGAATATTTAAAAGTAGCATACCTATTACAAAAGGAATCATTTTTCATTACATCAGCATATTTCGAGACCTAAATACAAAATAATACTAAATAAATTAAGAAATTTTTCAGCAAAGTGTGAAACATACAAAACCAAATAATTAATTGCAGTACTCATGTTTTTACAAACCAGTTTGTACTTTTTATTTAAATTGTGTATGTAAACAGTGTGATTCAATACAATATGGTTCTATTACTTTGCGTATGTATTAGTGGTGCGTGGGAATGGAATTTTGCAACCGGGAAAAATTTGGGTGGGTAACTTAAATCTCCCAGGGGAATTCAGGGAAAAATATTTTAGGTTAGGTCAAGAAGTTTGTGGGTTGTTAGACTTAATGAATACCATTCTATCATGAACGGGTCTTACCGAAGCTTAATCTGCACCTGAGCTGATTCAAGGTTCATCTCGTCTAGCTCGGCACACACCAGGGAGCGTTTCTTGTTGGATGCTTCAAAGACACCAGAGTCCCCAGCAACAGACTCATCACTGACAGCAGCAGACACGGAGCGGGTGTTGGTGCCAGAGGAGGGTGTGGAGAGGATGGGCTCTGGGAGGGGCGGCGGGGTCTCTGAGATGGGGGAAAGCGGGGGTTCAGGCCGGCCCAGACCAGAGCCCTGGGACATGTTGCCACCCAATAGGTCGACAAGGCAGCGGTAGGCAGGAGGCGGGGGTGGGGGAGATGTTGGGGCGGGCCCCAGTAAGCGTTCGACACGGCGGTGCAGGTCCACCATGTCAACAGGGCGGGCATCAGGGACAGGGCCTCCATAGATGTCAGTGAAACTGAGCGCAGAGCTGAGGGAGCCCTTGGAGCTTGTAGTGGAGAGGGAGCCGAGACTGGAGCTGGAGCTGACGCTGAGTGTGCTGGCAGACAGAGTCTTTAGCTGTGACTCCAAATGAGTCATGGAACGCAGAGCATCGCGCAGTTGCTGCAAAAGCAGCTGCTTCTCTTCATGCAGCCTCAGCCTGCACGACACCAACCATATCCTCTTGTACTCCACTCAAATACATTATATGAGGTGCAAGCCAAAGGTTCTTAAAATTTATTTCTTACATACTACAGTGGAACCCATTTAAGACGATACTGCTCAAGGCATTTCCCTGCTTAAGACGAGTGTTTTTAGGCAGGGAAATTTCCAGTTTGATAAGACTGAATTATCAAGTCGTAGAAATACTATATTTTAATAATTTTCATCTGGCAAACTATTCACAATAATTACAGAAGAAAATTATTCATAACGAACAAAAAATGTAAACATCACTTTGCTCCGCTATCTTGTTCCACGGATACCTAGATCAATAGAAATGGGCCCCATGCAACAAATGGTGTGTGTCGCAGTTTTAAACAAACTTAAAGGTACACGTCTTGTGTCAAGTTACATCCGCAAATGTGAACATTTTGAGCATACGGAAGTTTTGTAAACTTACGAGGTATACCAGTAAACAAGCCCAAAGTTAAATTTTACTAAAAATCGCTACAGTGTTTTCATGGTGATGAAAGTTAACATATTAATATTTTAGTATTGAGAAACTGTTACCACAGCGAAATCACACTGGAAATACATTTGTATGAAAGATCCCACAGCATCTAAAGAATTCATCACTATGAGCAGATGATATGCAATTTTTAAACTGCTTGAATCACTAAGTCTTCAAGCGTGCCACTTTACCTCTATACACTAACAATTGATAGGTCTCTGCTGCTGGCTTACCCAAACTGAAAAAAAAAATCAGTCACAAATTATTTGTTCCATCAAATCACTTACAATGCTGATCATGAAACAGGTTGAACATTAATTTCACAAATGCTCTCAAATTAAAAAAAGCACACTTATCCATAGCGACAGTAACTTTAACACCAGACCCCAAGCAACATCTAGCAGCATCACAACGCACTGTACTCTGTTTAGGCATGACAATACAGTTCTGAAACTTTTGGCTTACACCTCGTACATTAAACAACACAACAGACATGCCAACTTGTAAAGTTTGAAATCAAGAAGATTGGAGAATGCTTAAAATAGTGCGTGATCGGGTCACTGCATTTTATAAAATTTTTTTTTTATTCATCTGCTGTTACCGGTATTGTTATGAAAATGCGAAATTATTTATGTATATTTTGATAATAAATCAACATAATTATTATTTCTAGATGCAACAATACATACTTCTGAGCTTCATGTATCAACTGAGCGCACAATAATATTACTTACAGACTGAGTCATATATTACTTTTTTTTTTTTTTTTAGAGAAAAATTGAGCTACTTACCAAATATTCCAACACTGTCCGCACATTACGTGAGTTACGAAATCAAGCATATGAGCCCAGAAATTCTGGTAATCGTTCAAAAAAATTTCCAAACAAAAACACACACTTTTAACATGACTTGTAATGTCACTTTTTCCACCATGACAAATAGTTAAGGGCTGGAAAAATTAGTATCTATTTTTTTAGATGCTAGAATTTTGTTAAAAGTAAGAATTATTCAAAAAATATGTCTCATTACTTCTGGTGAACAGAAAACACACACTTTAAAATGTACATATTAAAACACAATTGACATGCCTTGCGTTGACACCTGCAATGCAAGGCAAACTATGTAACATAGTACAGAAATAATAAACAAAATTTAAAGTATTTAAATTTAAGGTAGTGAAATTATTTATTTTCAGTAGAATAAAATAATTTTTTAGTTAAACACCACTCATCAATTTAAAAACTACACCAAAAGTACATTTACTTATGCCTAGTACACACAGAATTGCAATGTCCCTAAAAATTAAAGTAAAACCTACACACTGCAGTTACAGAACTTACAGAATATTGCATTTCCATCGGTAGCGTGTAACCGAGGAATTTTATATTGTTCGGCCCTTTCCTGCACCAATACTCTACACCTTCCCATTTTACTTATTTATAGTGTGCCATTAGATACATAAATTAAAATAAAAACATCGCCGAGACATGTAAACAATAAAGAAAAGTGAATTGTACAACAGCAGGAACGCCAACTGAATAACTTGGCTACATCGGAGTAAATAACGAAACCACAAAAAAATAGTCTCCACAACAATGTTACAAGATACTTGCATTTGCTTATTTGATAACAAAACAATAGTGCGAACAAATCTAATTCTAAATTGAGGTTAGTTTTTGATGACTGAATGCGAGCATTTTACATCTTGTTATTTTGACTAGAGTTTTCACTGCTTATTTGTTTCGTTAATCTATGGGACATATCTGGTCAATATGGCGACCAGTAGTCTTGTACACTGTTCGTTTACATATCTGGCGTTGCAATCTTTCTAAGTACTTGTTACTAGAAAAATGTAAACTGAAAAATTAAATGAGTAAAAATAATGACTAAAATGTATTGGCGCCCAAAGTAAAATAAATACTGTAATGCTTTCAAAATTTCATATTGTTAGGCCTACTTTTTGCACTGGTATGTATTAATTCCACACGTTTATGGGTGTTCTAAAATAAATATAAAGGAGTGATTGAATTGAAATAACCGTTACTTGGTATTTATGTGCAATTTTTTGCAACTATTTTGGAGTTTTAAACAAAAATCGCCAAAATAGCATTTTGAAAGAAATGTAAAAAAAAAAAAAATGCATTATACTTGAAATTCGCAAATAAATCACTATTATCGCAACTTGCGAATTTTTCTGGCCCCTACAAATAGTTGTCACAGCGACACATACTACAAAACACATACCTTCTACCTTTCTCAGATTTCTGAATGAATGGAAACTGCTCAGAATATGCAGACATATTGTTTTATGCTTTCCACACATCTTACAGCTATTATGTATGTACACCAGACTATAAAGACAAACTAAAGCGGACGTATTTCAGGCAAATCATTAAAAAAAGTTTCTTCACACTTCAAATACAGTGAAACCCTGTTAAGAAGTTCCCACTTCAGAAATTTTCCTGCTTAATAAGTTAAATAATTGTGCACCTTGTCTATCTGCATATGTGTAACCTTTTAAGAAGTTTTCCTGGTTAATAAGAACTATATTTTCAGTCCCTTCAGAAACGTCTTAACAGCTTAACAGAGTTTTACTGTACTCCTAAAAGACCTTCGCTTATCAACAACTCACAACTCCTCCACGCAGTGTTATTTAAAGTGTTGGCACGCAAAATCGCACACTGTTGTTTTGTTACTACATGGGTGCATGAATATAGGAGTAAAACTTTGTGCAAGTGTTTGCTGATATTTTTAATGTAGTCCATTGTATTACCACTGCTAACAGATACCTATGAGACACAAAATACAGGAGGTAGTAATAACACAAAAATTATATGATTATTTTTGGTAGACAAGCAAGCCGGTGAAACATCAAAGCAGACAGTTTACAAATACACACTGGAGAAACGTGCTGCCTTGGCCATACCTAACCTAGAAATAAGATGTGACAAATTTACTTACCAAAATCGTTTTTACTTTGTTTTGTATCACTTGAATGAAAGCTGACTCCCATACTTTACGGCAGCCAAATTAAAAAATCAGGATATCAACACCCATTAACTTTATAATACATTGTCTTCGCGCCAATCCGACGTCATTGCATGAAATGCTCAACTCCCAGACCACAAAATAAATATGTGCAGTTGATGTACAAACAGACCAGCAAAGTTTACATAACCTTGCTACTATCCCTATAAATTATAATAGGTGTTACATTAAAATATTTTTAACATCTAAGTCTTCATGGCTACAAATAGAATACGCTTGACATCAATGGCTTTTTCGTGACACGTAATTGAAAAAAAACCCACAAATACTGTAGTGTGAACTTCAAATATTTTTCACAATTTAACACCAGTTACTCCCGTGAAGAGAGAATATTAATGACTTTCAAACACTGAAACGTAATATTAGTTTATAAACACAAACATTGGCATTTGTCTAGCCGCAGTCAGCATGTGCCACGTTCAGTTGTCATGACTATGCATGCTGGGTAAAATATTGATTGATGTGCTGTGTCCAAACACACTTCAAGACAACCTTTTTTTTTTTTTTGCAAACTAAACTCACGTACGTTTTTGACAGTTACTGATACCAGTGTCACCATAATAATGCACCCTAAGAACATAAAAACCACCTAATAATTTTATTTAATTATAAACAAGACATAATAAGACTACATAAGAGTGAATCTTAGCTGCAGCGTGCGCATGAAAAAATCTCTCGCATATGCACGTTCCCAACCCACAGAAAAATTCCTGCCATTTTCAAGGTTATTCTGGCACTCCTGAAAATTCATGGCTTTCCTCCATATTTCCCAATTTCCCGGTTAAGTGGCCACACCTTGAATTATTGTGAAAATACGACATATAAGTGACACGTTCACAGAGACTAACAAACAAGAGCACGGCCGCCGCTATTGCATGAAGTTTGGACTCTGGCCGAGAGAAAAATCATAAGATATGGAGTACCCATAAAATCATAATGTGCAAACTTTTCCGTAAAAATTACGGGAAAATCGTAAGGGTTGGCAGGTCTGCAATAATACTACACTATATTACACTACACTATTTTGCACTGCCAATCTCAGCAATGCCTACAATTTAGAAATTTTCATACTTACTAAGTTTCATAATTATGCAAGATATATGGAAACACTCAAATAATTAGACTATACTTTAAATCTTTGCTTGGTTAAGGAAACTACATTTTAATACCTTCAGAAACAAGTTTGAATGTTCTAATGCAAATGTGTAAAATAAAATATCTTAGTACGAGGAGACAATGGAAATAATGTGTAATTTCTTAATGAGAAACAAACATTTTTCTACTAGGTAAAAAGATTATCTTTAAATTATTAAAAACTTGTAAAATGTGGTTTTCTTCAACACTTGGCTGTAATCAATTTAGGTGCAAATAGAGCTCTTCCAGTGTTTCCAAACACTAATATTATTTTTTCTAATATTTTATTTCGAAAACATAATCCCATCTCTAATATATATATATATGTTTTAAATATAGGTAAATTTTACTTTATTAACTTTGAAATATATGAATGGGTGAAAGGAGAGCAAAATTCACATAGAATATCTGGCTCACCGGTCAGTGATGGCCCGGTTGGACATTTCCAGTGCGTTGTTAAGATCCTGCTCCAACCTACGGATCTCCAACTGGATGTCATTCATTTCCTGCTGACTGCGCGACCGTGGCGTGATACTGCGCAGCTCTCTCAACAGTTGTTCCTTCTCTTGGAACAGGAGCAGCCTGCACACAAACCCACCGCTATTCAAGACGGGGTAACACCACCTCACATTATACAGGATGTGCGCACGTGCCCATGTGCATGCAGCTAATTCCAGCCTTTTATCTACATAGTTCATCTTTGAAATATGTTTAATGAATGAAACTTATTACATAGTAACAACTGTAATGAATCAATGAGCCAGCTGTGGGAGGCAAGATCTGAAAGTTCCATTTCAGGGAAGCAGTAAGACACTTTTAGATGAGAGAGTGATTTACAATACCATTTAATTCACCTCCAAAATTAGATTTTTGGCATACACGAAAGTTGACAATCAAATCAAATAATTCTTTTTTTTCCAAACGTTTTCCTGGAGAACGAAGAAAAGTGGTTAAAAATGAAAACCTATGTATGTAAAAAAAAACATTGTTTTAAACAATTTAACATTTGTACAGTATGGGTGATCCCCGTGAAAATATGTACATTAAGTTACAGGTACTCCACATGACAACTATTTTTGTCACAAGTAGCATGCTAGAAATGTTAAGCAATACCAACTTTTATACCACAAAGTATGTAAATTGTGAACTGGTTAAAAGCAGAAATGCATATAACGAAGTGGTTTTCACAAATTATAATGGTTCGAAAAAAAATTTGGTTTAAACCAATGATCAATATTTTCACTTTTATTTGGTTTTAACTGAAGTTTAATTCTATTATAATAAACAGAGAAGAAATCATAGTCTTCACAGCCTACAAAAATAATGATACTGTCTTGGCAATGCTAAGTAATGCATTATTCCCGAGATCGATAGGTGGACGGTGGTTGGTCGGTGGACGGAGAGGAAGGGAGAAAATGATTTCTTTACTTGCCATCTACAACATTAAAAGTGACGAACATGTCTCCAAAATAGTTAGATTTATGAAACTTTGCTAGCAACCATTATGAGGCTATCCATGAAAACAACTATAGACATACTTTTTTAAAGTTTTAATGATTTCTTGCCCAACAACAGAACACAACCTTTCCTTCACAGGATGTTTGAACTAGATCAATGTGTACATGCAACGAAGCAAATTGCAAATAATAAACTTTTAGTGTCTACAAAACAGCCTTCATTTGTAAGACATGACACACATGATTCAGAACTTAATTTGCTTCTAACAAATTTAACGTATACAGTGGATTCTTTATTACGTTCCCATAATTTAAGTTTTACCATGTCCTTGTTTATTAATTTTTGTCCCGTAGAAATTCCCATATAAACAGTGCTTATCACTGAAAGCATTAAACAATTGTTGCTGTTTGTTTTACCATAACACCTGTTCAAAACAGACTGTACGTTGACCAAAGATTTTGTGCATCAATTGTTTTAGAACACTATGTGAATGCAAAACAACGCACATAGTCAACAGCCGGTATTGTATGAATAGTACTGTTTACTTCCTGCAGCATTTTTTTTTGGGATCTATTGACTACGCTTATTCTTCTTCTTACGTGTTTAGTGCACTTTTAGATTAGCAACAGTCAGAAAGCATCTCTTGTTCTTATTCGTCTTATAAAATTACTGCACTCATAGGTTGGTGGCAATAACAACAAATCACACAATCTCCAATACTGTATCCAACAATCTATGCTATTGTCAACTGAATTTGATACTATAAGGTTATAGGCGTGGTTATTATAGGAAACCATCAGTTGTGGGTTTGGTTATTATATTTAGGGTTTGAAAATACTTCAAAAAGTAATGGTTGGCAAAAATTGTTGCAAATAAACAATTTGTGGCTATTTAACTGAGGGATTGAGCATGGCTTGGCCGACGAAGAAACACTGGATAAAAACAGTAAAAGAAATAAAAATTAAATTTTTCTCAGTTTCAAGTACTGAAGATTTTAAAAAGTGAATATATAATCATACATTTACTTGAATAAGTTGTTTTTAAAGACATCTTTAGGCTGTTGATATTTAAAAAAAAATGTGCATTTTGAGGTTATGTACATTATTTCCCAGGTCTTAAAATCTAAGTCAGCATTCATTATTTTCCTACATGCTTCATTTTTCTGTCTATTGAAAACTAATTTTCGAGAATCTACTATACTTAGATTTGCATACATTTCGACTAGCTGTGTTTCAAACCTGTCTTTGTCAGATTCTGCCTGTCCAGGAGTGACCTTCTCCTCCAGGTCTGCCAACTGCTGCTGGATGTGCTGGATTTGCTTTCTGGCTTCATCATACTTCAGCCTCATTCGCGCCATCTCTGCGAGACGGGTTCCGATCGGAACCAGCTACAACACAGCAAAGAAGAAATTAAAGCGAATTTATAAATATTAAAATATTTTAGTACAAATATTTAATGACGAGTATTTAAAGAAGACACCTAGTACTTCATAATCAGCCTACAAATAAATACAGAAAACTCTATTCAATAAAGGATTAGATTTTCTGTAATTCATACATTACTTGTTGAAAATGTTGCTATACCAATCACTTTTGTTTAAATGCATTATCATATATTCTGTTGTTTTATAAGATATTAACTTAAAACAACGTATTTACTTGTGTATAGCGTGCACTCGTGTATAGCATGCACCATGATTTTTGCAACAAGTTACAGGGAAATTTTTTTATAAATAAAATTGCACCAAAAATTTGTGGCGCCCTGTTAGTATGGAACAAATTATTCTTTTTTTTACATTAATGTGTGGTGATTGTGATATGTTTGGAAAATACTTTAATTAAATAACTTGGGTGCAAAAAGCCAAAATAAAAAATAATCCTGAAAACCTGCTCCTACAACTCAACACTTCCCCTTTGTTTTTCTTTTTTTCTCCTTACAGCTGTGACTGGCTGTAATTTTTTTGCCCTGCTAGAATGCCACACCACCCTTCTCTATAAAAAAAGTTTTCTTGTCCCCCCACCCCACCAACCACACACACTAGCCTCTGTCATGGGTTCCCTAGCCTCTGCCAAGGAAACAAAGAAGGATAGCAAAATTATCTATGGGCAACATCTGGGTGTTACTAAAGTGGTAGGGGGCATTAGGTTAGTAGTAGCCTTGGTTTGCGACATGACAGGATGCCATTAGATGGGGGTGTTACACCTGCACATAAGTGAAGGGTCCCTGAGAGGAGAGAGCGAAGGAGAGATGAGACAACAGACAGTCACTTCCCTGACATCCCCAGACAATTTATGGCTACCACTCCACTTCCTGGTTTTTTTCCTATGTATGAGCACCCCAGAAATTTTTTCCTTTATTTAGGGAAAAAAGGGTGTGCTATACAGGAGTTTAATTTTTGTATCATTGCTTGCTATAGTAATACATATTTCCTAACCAGTAACACAAAAATTAACTTTAAATATCAATTCCCACAGTGCCATTATGCAATATATATACACAGATATTAAACGTACCTAAGAAACTTCAATCTGAACTCACGACACCTATAATCTTTAAATGAAGAAACCATTCTTCCCAAAGCATTGTTCTGGTTGCAGGAGCTAACCTCTGCAGACTGGTACAAGACAAGGTTTGACAGACTCACCTCCCCAGAGAGGTCCGTCTGAGAAGCGGTGCTGAGCTTCTCTTGTGGAATGCTCAGGGTGGAGACATCAGGCGAGCTCTCCCCAAACTGCAGTCGGGTGAAGTCATCCTTGAGTTTTGCCAGAGACTGCATCAGTTCAGCCTTTTCCTTCTCTCCAGATGACAGTGACTTTTGGATGTTGTGTAGCTCAGCGACGATTGCCTGCGCTTCACTGATGTTGTAGCCACCCTGGTGTGCACTCAGCTTCTGCTCCACACTGCACCACCAAACCAACTTCACAGCTGCTGTATTACTAACATGTCATGTATATGCATTCCGTAACTAAATGGACCATAAAATTCAGTTGCAACACATGCTCCCCAAAAAAAAAAGTGTGTTAATAAATTTACTTGATAAGCAATTAAATTAAATGAATGCTATAAATTAAGATTGGTTATAACTAAGGCCTACAAATTTTCACAAACTGCAAAATAATATGAAATATGAAGGAATGTTTATTTGCGAAATTCTGTAGTATTATTCATATTCACAAAACAGTATTGGAAATTCCTTATTTAAATGTATTTAAAACCACAATATGTAGAATTTATTTTGCCATAAAATGTCTTGCAAACAGTTGGTTAATAATTTTTCTTGTGGTTTTAAGGAATTATCTCTCGTTTACTTCACTTACGTGCTGATAATTAAAACTATCTGCTATAATTAAGTTGTTGACGTCACAAACGTAATGTTTAACTTTGACGCATGCCACATTGCTGCGCAACGCGCTTACTGTCTCCAAGGGCGACTTCGCCCCATCAACAAGCAGACAAGAGCTTGGGGCACGTCATGAACAGTGGCAGAGTACTTTCATGTACTGACCAAAGGGACTCCACTCGTTGGACAGCCTCGGATATAAAGATGATACACATGATTAATTACGAAATGTACGGTCCTCCGCCCAGAACCTGGCATGTGATCGCCCTTTTGAATAAATAAGATTTTATTTGACGTACCACTACCGTGAACTTATCTGAGGAAGAGTTCCAGCGATACCGCAGGATCGCAGCACCTCTGCTGCCCTGTGATATCATGTCACACCCGGCAGCCTTGGGTAGAGGTGGATAAATTTGTTGTCACCTCCACGCAGGGAGATAAGAAATGAGCAACACCACTGCAATCCTGATAACCAAACCCCTGTGATGAAAGGCTATGCTACCCTACACCCCCCCCCCCCTGGAAGATTACTGATCCAAGGTTTTTTTTTTTTACTATATAAGGAGGTGCAAGCACGCCTCTCGCAAGAGATGCTGGGCTCGCCGACCGCATAGGTCAGCAAGCTCTCCTTGGTCTGCAGAAAACCTCCCTCCTCTCCTGCAGCCTGCAATGCTGCTTCAACAGCTCAAGCAGCTTGAAAAAGGCTTCGCCCCAGCAGCTTGAAGAAGGCTCTTCTTGCTCCAGAAGACTCCAGAGGTAACCCGATGCCCTATACCCTGCAACTCCTTTACCCCAGTCAGATTCCTGACTCCGCTGTAGCAGGTTACCACGACATTTTCCCTTCTGGACAAACCCCTTTCTTGAGTAGAGGCTGTAAAGAATGTTGACTACGTCATTAACGTAAATAAAATTTTACATGTTCATTTACCAGACTCACCTTCGCTTGCATTAATTTGAATAATTAATTATTTGAATTTAGCTAGTTTATAATCCAACTGGGATTTCCCACTTTCCTAAAAACTGTAGTAAATAATACGTAAACTAAAATAGTGGACTACCGTAATTTTAATATTAGTTCCTGGTTCATTCATTTTGTTAATTATTTGGTGGCAGTACAATCTTGTTAGGTGCAATAGAAAAACACTACTGAAGACTAGTCGTGAGGCATGCCGAACTCCACACGAGACTGAGCTTGCAGAAAGCTTAGAGTCTGCAGAAGACAAGCCGCTGCTCCTGGGTTTCCTGTGCTCCCTCACCTACCCTCGGTGGCATCCTAATACTGGACTGCATATCTATACGTCGGGGCCTTGGGTGTGACTGAATAAGACACACCCCAACAACTGCACTACTACAGAAAGGTTAGAACTTCTACAGTAAGAAACTTGGTGGAAACATTTGGACTGTATAAGGAATATTTTTTATTTATCTATTATTACAATCTTTACTCACTTTTTTTTAGTCAGGTAGTGAATTTATGTTGAAGTAATGTTTAACAATGAAAAGGCATTTTGCCAATGTTTGCTGTTATTTTATATGTAAGGCAACTGCCGCATGCAAAAACATGTTAAAGGCTTTTCACAACAAAGTGAGCACTTTAAAAATGAACCTTAGAAAAAAAGCACTCCCCCTGCACGCATACCTTTTAATGGGTGTGCTGAGTGACATTTGCACAGTAAAGTTGGCAATGATGGATGGAAAGTCGTTCCATCTCTAAATGTCAAATAAAAAATGTTGGGTAACCATATGTAATAACTTAAAATTATTTCTATCACTGTTTTTTTTAATAATTGAAGTATTTGCAAGGTATTTACTTTTTTCATAATTTCACAGTTTCATTTTACTGACTGATGAATAATGTGATGAGGCCCATTGCAAAGTTAATTTGACATAAGGCGGAAGAATACACAATGTGTATACAAGTAGATCTAGAGCAGGGCTTTCAAAAGTGCTCATTTTACAGTGAACAGCCTACAGCCATATACCCCAAATACAAGTAGTCAAGTAGTATATAAACAAAAATTGAAATACACAGTTGAAAGTTAAGATGTAGCGATTCTGTGGGAAATACATTTAACTATTGATGTTAAAAGAGAGTGTGTGCTTTTATGTTCAAATTAAAACATAGTTATCTACAAATGAACAGAAGCTCAATGTGGTTGGTGTAAAAATCTTGGAAATCTAAATGCTAATAGTGAGTGTTCATGAGCAGTTTTAAATGTCTTGACAAAATAAAAGACCGACCATAAAAAATTGACTGTGAATAGGATATATGTGTAACATGACCAAATGTACACTCTACAAATTGTCCTTTCATCCTTGTTAAATGTTTCCATTGAAATGTACATATAAAAACTAACAAATAGCAAATTCCATTTAGACTTGATTGAAACTGTTACAAAAACAACAAATTTGAGTTTTGTGAATTTTTGCAAAAAAAAAAAAAACTATCTGACGAAAATGGTAATATTTTAATTATGAAATCAGCTCATTATATTCACCATAAACGTGAGGCCCAAGTTATGGCCAAATGCAATTCTACAATAACAAACCTGTATGTCTAGTCACATGCCACATTAATGCATATCCACTTAACATATGCATTGGGTAAGTAATTGAAGTCATAATTCAAAACAGTAACTTTACAAACAACAGATGATAACAGAACACTGCAAAGGAACATCTCTACAAAATTTTACTAAATCATTAATTTAAGGTCAGTAATTATCCCCTAGGAGATGGCTTGCTACTGAAATGCATGGCCCCATTACAAGACGAAGACGAGAGGAGGTAAGGTGGTACTTACGAAGCGAGTGTCTCAACTCCCCGCTTGGTGCAGTGCATTTCGGCACGGATCTGCTCAAGCTCCCTCTTGAGACGAGATACCCTGTTCCTGGCAAGGGCAACGTCTGCCTTCAGGAGATCAGGGTCATATTTGGTGCTGACTGAGCTTGTGCTGGAACACACTGCAAAATCATGCCGTACAGCTATAAAGCCTACTTCCTACAACATACTTCAATCAATCTGCATCCAGGAAGATTATTTGCACAGTGCGGTTTCTTGAAAAATATCAATGTTTCTTTGCCCACAGAAGGCTGCTATATTCACACTAAAGAGGAACAATGACTGACAAATGTAACCTCAGCAAATATGTGAATGTAAAGAAATACGGGGGTTGGCACATAAGTCATGGCAACTATTAAATTTTGTGACAAACTGTTATCGGTGCATGTAATGGTATGTGTCGCGGGAAGACGGGCGTTCCTAGTGCACATTTACAACGTCAAATGGCGCAGGGTTGGCCTGTCAAGTGCAGAGAGCAATATGAAATCTGTTGTCCGGTGACTGCCGTGACAGATGGATGTAACCCGTGTTGAACAGCGCTCATACATCAAAATAGTCTTTCTCTGTGGGAGAACTGCCAGAGAATGTCACAAGGAATTGGTAGAAGCTGTTGGAAATAATGCCCTGCCATACTGGACAGTTGCGAGGTGGGTAGGAGCATTTCAGCGAGGACACGTACAATTGTTGATGTGCTCTTTATTGTCCATATACATAGTGCTTACCCTGTCTGTGTCACTTTCACGTTTTCCACATGCACCGGTATTCTCATACTAAAACATAGTTGCCATGACTTATGTCCCAACCTATATATATCATACAAAATTATGTAAAACACTCAAATAATTGCAGGGATTACTCAAAAATGTATAAACGTAACTAAAATCTATAGATTTTATTTATTGATATTGGAAAATTACAAAAATCCCCAACACAGTCATATATTATCTCCAATAGTCGTTACAAATCATGGAGGAGGGGGGGGGGGGGGAGACAAATATAAATCTCTCTCTGTCAATCGCACAGCAATCACTGAAAACTTTTACAAAATTTAATGAATAAATACGAAGACTCAAAAGCTTACGGCATCAAAAGAATGTCTGAAAATGACCACTCAAACTTGGGTAATAATTTCTTTTAATTTGAAGTTAATGTTTATGTTCCCTCTTCCATAACTCTTTATGTTAAAAGTTAACACAAAGAAAAAATTAAAAGACAATTTCAATACACTGTTGCATCATACTTTGGGTTGATGCATTGCTTATGCTTACTTGCAGTCTTGCATACAAAGTTCTAACAAAATAAAATTTTAATGATGCTACTTTGGCTGAAAATAGGAGGTACATACTTTAGTATAACACCATCATGTAAAAATATTTACTATTTATGTACTAATTCAGTAAAAAAATAAGAGGCAAGTGAAAAAACAATTCAAACACAAAAAAATCTGTATCTGAATATTACACTTTGCTTCCAATTTAAGATAAAAATTAAAGCATAAATAAGAAAATTAAACGATACATGTGTTTCACAAGTTTTATCAGAAATAATAATGATTAAGTTCAGCACTGGCATGCATAACACATGTGTATTAACACTTATGGCATTGACTGTATAGTGGTAACATACTACTATATGCTGTTCATGGTAAAATGAGCACTTTTTAAGGCCCTTCTAAATTTTTCCTTTCATCCTATTTCCATCTTCCTGCTGCTTTTTGATATATACATTGCTTTGTGACGAATAAACACAGCGTATACATTTCAACACCCTCAAAATTTAATGCCTAATGCTGCAATAAGATATATTTAATAGTAGTTAAAGACTGTTTGGAGGGCGTTAAAAAGTGCTCACATTACAGTAACAGCTTATACCTAACAAACTGTAAAAAACAAACTATGTTATTAACTAAAAAAACCAGATAATTATAAATAAAATTATGTTAAAAAAGTTGAAAAAGTTCATTTAATTGCTTGACATATAAAAAAAATGCCAACAGAAAAATACACTAAACCACAGAGAACATAATATACGTAATTGAAGTAAAAGAACATGAGTAAATTATCATACCATGCATATAAAATTAATCACAATGTCATAAATAAATAAGAAATTAACGTTATTTTTGCGCACCTTGAATTAATTCCATTTAACAATATGTGAACAGTACAGAGTTATTAAAGTTGTCTAACTTGGTGCACATGCACGCACACAAACACATAACAGGTAGGTCTCTACTACAGAACTCACAGCTAGTCCTGGATGTGTTGAGGGTGGCCAGTGCACTGTGCAGGTGGTTGTACTCATCTTGTGCCAAGTATAGCCTCTGCTGCTTCACATCGTAAATCTCCTTCTTGGCCTGTGACAAGCATAATCAACTCTCTTTATTTGCTCATATACTGTATACCTCACAATTAAATATATTTCCTGATACAGCTACTTCCCACCCATACACTACTAGTTAATTTACAACGTTCACACAAATATATGCATACTGTTTGCTTGATACCATTTTTCAATATTATTTTATTTTAACACTTATGAATTAACTTCTGATTTGTGGCATGGAAGAACTTTGAACTAGAGATTACTCTGAAAGAAAAAACAAACACAAATGCAAAGACAAGTCTAAGGACACATGATTATTGTTGTCTTTAGAAAGTTGGGCACAAACACAGCACACTGGAAATGCCCGCTTATAGAGAAGCACATTTATCAACTGCGCTGCATATCTGAAATATTAATGTTCCGCCTTCGTCTATTCTTACACAACTATGGTATGAACCAATTTTGGTTTTTTCCGCTTACTATGGCGAGGAAAAAGAACAAATAATGGCTGGAATAAATTACCTGACTGACCTCACGATGACGTCGTGGATGTACCTCCCATACTTAATGGTGGTATTAAGGGCGAGAGTGAGAGATCTGAAAGGCGCTTGACAGTAAAGTTATTTGGGTGAAGCGACGTGAGGATGGATCGCCGACAGAATGCAATGGTTGGGATAACAAGAAACCCATGATTAATGTCAACAACGCCCACCACACAATCCCGCTGGGACTGGAGCTCTGCTCGCCATGGTGGGAGGCAAGTAGTGTATGTGACCAATTAAACGCAACTACCTTCTAATAACATGGGTACAAACTTGGCAACGGTGGTTAATGTGTGTCCTTCCATCACCCAGGTTGGAAGTTAAAAAAGAAAAGGGGAGGGGATATAAATAGAACAGTGAATAGCGAAACATAGGTACACACAGAACCTGCTATGGCATCATTCAACTGCCTGCAGAAAGATGGTCACACACATTGCTGCACAAAGTTCTAAGGCTACCATGTACCTCAAACTGTTCTGCACGTTCAACGCTCAGAAGCCAGGGTCAGCGATACGGCCATCAATAACACGCACGTCCAGCGCATCATCGCTCCTATGCGCAAGGCGTCATGTTTCTGTCGGTGTGCTGTATTGTGCAAATAAATTATGTGTGTAACCGTGGGTCTTCATTACATGCAATGAAAGTACACAGATTAAATTACGCCTGTATAGCTGTACTTTTCTCCTACCGCTAAAGAAACTGCACAAGAAAACTCAATAAACGTGATTCTTCTAACCATTTCCATGTGTTTTGCTTTTTTTTATATAACCTTTTCTGGCAAAAGTCTTATTCATGTAACATTTAATTCACTGAGACACGCGTATTCGCGCAAACATTGATTTCACATTGGTACAGTCTTAAATCCCGTAGGGGAGGGATCCACTTTGCCACACACTACACATGATGCCCTTCGGGAAGCTGATGTACTAGAGTCTTCTACACTGGTTAGCCGTAGCTTTGACGATGGCTGTCAATGGTCCTGGTACACAGGGCACCAATAAAATGTACTAATCACTTACTTTTCTTCATAAACAACAGACTATGAAAAAACCAGATATATTCAAGTGCGAAAACGGATCCTATGTAGTAGCGCAGCAAGGCCTACGATTCGACGAAGAACAGCTGCATTGGTCGCAGGGAACTCACACAATGTAACTAGCCGCTAGAAATGACACTACAATACGCCAGATTGCTGAAGAGATTCACTCCCCCACAGATACACATTCAGATAGCATCAGTGGCTAATAGCTTTAAATGTGGGCGTGAAGCCTAGCTCACTCAATCACAGAGATCAGCTGCCTGCTCGATAATTTAACCCAAGCATGTCGAGCTGTAAATGTGATTTGTAAAACCACATAAATGAATAACGGGAACCTGCGCATAACAGGTTGTGTGTATGAGAGGTCCTGACTAAGTACTAAAGGAAACTGTTTATTTCATTTCTTGTGCAGGCGCATGGGGCAACAACCAATCGGAGCAGAGTATAAACGTGGTTAATATAAAATGGAAGAATAGTTATGCTGAATACATGTCGCAAGATATAAATTTTGAGAAAAGAGGTGGTGGCAGTTTACCAACAGAAATTTTTTAAACGTTATCCACATGTTTACTATAGCAAAAGCAAAGATTTTATAAAAAAACCAAAGTGCTAAATATTTTTAATGACTATCAATTTTCAACAATATCGAAATCTGTTACGAAAATCTATTATTTACCAACACTGCAAAATGATGTCCAGACTCGTTGCTAAATTTAATTGGCTGAAAATAATACCTAAGTATTCAATTGTGAAGACAGCTGTGGAGCAGATGTGGAAACGTCGCGTCGGCGTGACCTCACAAGCAAGTTGAGCTGACTGTCAGCTCGGCGACCCTCTACAGGATCGCTGCTCGGACGGGGGCCAACCAGCGACTACCCGGATCAAATGCTTATTTCCGTAAGTAAAAGTGTTGTTGCTGTTAAGACAAATTAATTCCTCAACATTGTAACATGGCTGGTGCTCTTTCATGTACAATGACAATCAAAACACATTATAGTGTTGCGAGAATTTACGTGAAGTTTGTAGACACTTTAAAAATGTGTTATAAAACTTCAACAAAAAAAAAAGTATTTTAGCGTGTAAACCATCCTCTCATTACTATGATTCGGTCAAAGCGGGTGAAGTGGCTGAGGGGGGGGGGGGGGGGGGGGGGGGGGAGGGGGATGGCAAAATAACTCATCAGCGATAAGCTTAAAAATTACTTTCTAAGCATTAAAAAAATTTGTCTCATATCCTAACATAACCACCTGAGATAGACAGCTCATTCGTATTCTGTGCATGTACCCAACGTTGACCTACCCCAAAGGAAAACAACTGTCAAGGTGATGAACATGTTTATGTCAATTTTTAAAAACACAAGCACATTTACGTGAACAAAATACACTTGCCTACCAATATGAATGTAATTGAACTGCATTACAAATCGGTTAAAGGAAGTATACAAATATCTCATAGTACTTGTTTACTCGAAACGGTTTTCCAACCTCAAATCCAATCCATCGTTTTTGCCAATCGTATTGACACAAAAGCAGTTCAATGTCAAGATGCGGGGATTGGTTGTGCGAAGCCAGCGAGATCGATCAGGAACGTAACAGTCTTTTATTGTTGACAATAGAGTACGGATACCAATAATAAAACATTACATAGTTAAGTGAGAGAGAAATGTTTGACTCAATAGTATTTTTTGGGTGTAATAAGCACTACACAATTTTAAGTCTCGAATACAAACATTCTTTTATTAGACTTCACCCCATGAACATTTTAAGCAAACATGGCACATGGTTTGGAAAGTATTGGAAAGAAACAGCGACATCACGTATGCCTGTGGTCGCGCATCTGCAGTGCAGTTGCCTGGCTACCATGGTGGCACCCAAGGTCGTGCATGCAACATCTATTTTCGGTTCGCGTATCCCATTTCGTGATGACTTGCCTCTCCCTCACCAAACCATTTTTTTTTTTTGCTGCAGACACGCAAAGCCGGGCACCACACACGCAATGCAAAGTTACTTCCCAACACAATCGAGAAAACACGCGTCTTACTTTAACAAAATCACTGTTGCACTGTCCATTTTTCCAATGAAATAGTTCACAGTTGGTAGGTCGAGACGAATGAAAAGCCACTAAAGCCACCATGTTTGTCTGAAAAATTGAAGAATACCAATGGCTATTATTTCGCTCAAATAGTTCATACACAGGACCAGTTATAAAATGTATTTCATGTTTAATGGATTCAGACAACCACAATCGCGGACAACAAAAACTGTCACGTTCGACCATACATGCATACGACCTTTTCGGGAGTCCTGCTTAAAGTTATACTTTCGGATTATTCACAACATATCCTTCCGCCACACGTACAGAAAATGTGATCTTTCTAGTGTGGAGGGGACCCCCTCCCCCCACACTGGAAATATCACATTTTCTGTACAAGAAAGTGAGAAGATCTTTGGGTGGACCTTAACATCGAGGTCTTGAGAGAGTGGTTGAGGATGAAGTGAGCTAAGTAGGTATGGAGCAGCGCCGGAATGCAAGGGCGCGGAAACGGGAGATCCCGACAAAACAAGCTGACCAGCGGCATCATCCCGCACGATTCCCACATGCGAAAATCTGACGGCGATCCCGCTGGGAATCAAACCCAGTTCCCTTTGGTGGGAGGCTAGTAATCTAACCACTGCACCACTGTGGCCCCAGGGCGGTGACAGGAGAAACCAACGCACCGTAATTTTGAGAAAATGGTAATTAAAAATTGTGAAGCCCGACTTGGTAGCATTTGCATTAAGTTACATTATTGTAGTGAACTATGTGCTATAGGCTGTTCACGATAACATGAGCAATTTTGAAGGCCCTGCTTATGATCTACTTGTGTTCACGTGGTGTGTTCTTCCGCCTTATGTAAAATTAGCATTGCCATGGGCCTCATCACTTTATTCATGCGTCGGTCAAGTGAAACTGTGAAATTATTAGAAAAGTAAACATTGCAGAAATCTGCTATTTTTACACTTTCGATGCTTTAAAAAAATACAAAATGCGAGAGAGAAATAATTTCAGCTATCACAAATTGGTTTCTTACACTTTTTGTTTAACGTTAATATACGGAACTACTTTCCCCTCCATCGTTACCAACTTTACTGGACACACGTGACTCAGTGCGCGCATTTAAGCATATGCCGGTAGGGGCAGTGATTTTTTTCTAAGACTGATTTCAAAAGTGCTCACTTTATCATGAACCGCCTTTACCTTAGTCGAAGCCATGTAAACCGCGATACTCTATCATTTGCAAACAAAATAGTATCTTGAATAAAAAATTGTAATTTAAAAAAAACATTGATCTTTTTGAGTGAAATATAATATAACCGGCACGAGTAAACCATTTCATAAATTTGTTTGGTCCACCATTATACGAAGTGTCGCAAATTCTGCGTCACTATTGACATTCCGAAGTTTTTAAGTTTGTTGGTTTCGGGGAATTGGTGAAGTGCTCCATTTACTAATTACTTTAAATTATTTCATATCAGTGGTAAACACAGCGTGATTTTAGTTAAGTAAGCATCAAAAGACTGTTATACACACACACACATATACATACATACATACACAGAGTTAATGTGTGGTGTGCTATCCACAGTAAAGTGAGCACATTAAAGCCCTCTCATTTGGAATATTTGTCAAATATATTTCATTTTAGTCATAGAAGTCTACTTCCAAGTGTGGTGGAATATACACACTGTGTATTACTTATATGGCAGTATTTATTTTAAAAGATGGTTAAAGGATAACAAATGGCTGTAAGGAAAAGGCTCACTTTACCGTAAACAGCCTACACGAACACATACACGCACACACACGCGCGCGCACACACACACACACACACATATATATATATATATATATATATATCGGATTCTGTTCTTCCCATGAAGTGAAACACTTACTGGGTTTAATTTGAATGTTACTTCCGCGAGAGAAATTTTTTTCCCACTATTAGATCAAAACACTACGTAATTCAAAATTACAGCCTCATAAAGGGCCATAAAACCATGCCATCTCCAGAAAGAAGTTAAACAGAGGTAAGACAAATACATATCTGCCTGTTTTTTTTCCGAATTTCAGCAATACATCAGATGCTTTTAACCCATAACTGCTATCGTCTGATCATTGCTGACTCTGCATAATTTGTTTTCACTGTAGTGGTACAATGGTCACGCGCAGCAACTTTGGCCTCTATGTAATCCAAGAGAAGGGGGTGGTGAATCAGGTGGCATTGAGACAGCGCGGTTGACAGTTGTTGTCTACAAGCTATTCACATCTTGGGTCTGTTTTAACCCAGCGATATTGTTTACATTACCTTTTTTTCTAACTAAGGTAAAGAATTCTTAATATTTATTTTCACTTTATTTTGACATGGAAAGGCAGGAAATAGTTGAGTTATTGACATTAGTGATAATGAAACAATTGTTAGGGATCATGAGAGTGAAAGTGGAATAGAGTGCGGCTCTGATTCTCATCCAGAGCAGTTACCAGTAGCTAATGAGCAAGCGTCCGACAGTGATGATTGTGAAGAAGAAGAGAGACACGTTTTCTTTACGATAAAAATTGCTACAAATGGTGCAAGGAACCTTTCCCAGATTCATGCACCAGACAACACAACATGCTCCCTCGTTTACGCTTGCCAGGGCTGACTGAGGAAGCAAGAAGCATTGCAACTAATACGCCCATTGACTTTTGGAATGATCTTATTGATAATGACATTCTTGAAATGATTGCCACTTGGACAAATGAAAAGATAACTTAACTTTCTTCTAAATATTGTGGTACTTATCCATTTGTGAACCATACTGATCCCTTTGAATTAAAAGAGCACTTACAGGTAAACTCATTTTGTACTTCACGAGTGTGTTCAAGTCAGGAAGATGTGAAAGGACTTTCGAACAGTGATGGCGCATGAAGGGACATTTTTAGAGCAACCATGCCATTGCAACTGTTTTTATTTCTCCTAATTGCTCTTCGATTCGATGACCCATCACAACGCGCAGAAAAAAAATAGAAGTGTTGATCGTGCTTATCATATATCAGAATTATTTAATAATTTTATTGTAAACTGCCAATCCAATTTCATGCTCTACGAATACTTGACAGTAGATGAAATGTTAGTTCCTTTTCGAGGAAATTGTGCACTCCACACGTACATGAAAAATAAGCCAAACAAGTATGGACTAAAAGTTTTGTGCCTTTTGTGATAGTAAAAGGTACTATCTTGTAATGTGTTCCTATACTGTGGGAAAGATGATTCTCCAAATCCACGTAAACTGTTGATGCCAACAAGGAATGTTTTATCTCTCATTCCACCTGTTCAAACTAATAGGAACAGAACAGCCCACAACTTGTTTAGTTCTATAGAACTGATGGATGAATTGAGCCGCAATGGACTAACATATATGGGAACTCTAAAGAAAAATTAAGAAATTCCTGCTGGGATGAGCTGCACCACCCAAGATAACGGAGACACTAAGTTTTGCTTCACTAAGGTGAAAATCTTAGCATCATACATACAAAAAAAAGGAAGATACGTATTGTTAAAATCATCAATACGCCACACTCCACAAATTGAAGACAGTGGTAAACCAGAAATCATTGAGTTTTATAACTCAACTAACGGAGGTGTTTATGGACTTGACCAAAAGGTGGCTAACTACTCAGTCCACCAACGAAAGCGGTGATGGCCAATGGCCATTTTTTTATGCAATAATCAATATTGCTGGCCTTAATAGCTATCTATGTATTATTCACCACAAACTCTCCAACGAAAAGGTTCAATGACCCAATTTTATCATATCTTTGGGAAAGTCACTGATCAACAGCCATATTTTTCGTAGACTGTCAGAAGCAACACTCCCTAGAAAACCGAGGATGCTAATGGAAAATGTTATCGGCCAGCCAGCACAAGCAGCTGTATTTCCTGAGATGAGAGGAAAGAATCAGTTGAAGAGGAAGCTATGCCACCTGTGTCCTACTAATGACAATCATCACATTCTTATTTGTTGCCAGTGTAATGGTACAGTCTGTAAAAAATCAAAGTGTAAAGAAAGTTTTATTTAATCAATGCATGGATGAGTAAGATGTGAAGATGTAAGAATAGAAGACTATTATTTCATTCTTATAATCATAATAATATAACTTTTTTCAAATTCTAAGTTAAATTTTTGAAACTCTTCTAGGGTTTAGTTCAATATTTGTAATTTTGTTAAAAATATACATTTACTCTAGCAATTTTTATATATAATATGTTCATTTGTATCCTAAACAGTAAGAATATGCTCCGTTTATAAAAAACATCAACATTTTTTATAAAATAATTTTTAATCACTGTTTTTCAGACATGGTTGCACAAAAATATTTTTTTTCAAACCAATGTTTAATATTTGTTTGGTACAAAAATACTTTTGGATTCTTCAATAATTGTAAAATAATGCTGGTAAATTTCTTTTATCAAAAAATAACTAAAGGGCGATTTTAAAAAATCGGGTCAAAAAAGACCCGAGAATAATGTGTACCTGGCCAAAAAACACAATAGCAGTTAAGGGTTAAAAGCGTGTAAGCAAATTCCGTAATCCAGACAACATTGCGTTGAACTGTGGCAGGACCCAAGACAGCGAGAGAGAAGGGAACTCGCGTCCGCTCGGGCATTTCCGTGCGTAATGCAGGTAGCAGCGCGCGCGCCCCTCCGACATTACACTGTTGCCAACAGCGCGGCCGAAAGGCGCATTGCTTCAGGCAAAAGACACACCACACACAGCCGTCGCTCACTGCGACCATACTATATTCATCCGTAAGGGTAGCACACAGCTCAATGTCATTCATACACACCTTATCCATTGTGAAAGTTCATTTCTCTGCAAGGTATGTGGGTGTGCGACCTTCCCAGTCCTTTTTTTTTCTCTCACACAAATCCTTATACTCAACACAACATATTGTATGTATCTACTTCAAGTAGTATCATTAGCACCGTGTGAACGGCGTCGTGGTAGTAGTTGGACAATATATGATGCAATACAAACCTCAAAACGTCCTAAAAGTAATTATACATTACTTACATAACTATCGTAAACTATTTAACTGAAACGCCACAATCATGTGCCGTTTTTTCTTTTGGCTATGTATCGTTGGATTCGATTGGTTGCAGTGAGTGCTGAAATGATCAGTTCGTAGGCACGTGCTACGAGCCAATCTTAGCAGATCTGCTTAAAGCCCATATTACACCATACCTACAGCCTTACTGGTTTCTTGTACAAGATTTTACAAGCCCTGGTGCACAAGCCGGTATACCAGTCGCTATATGAGCCGCCATGGAAGATTCATATTACACGACAGCAGTTCGCGTACTAGCATTTGACACCCTCGGTGGGTGCGCAGTGTGTGGTTTGTAGTAAATATGCTGTCGTGTAATATGAATCTTCCATGGCGGCTCATATAGCGGCTGGTATACCGGCTCGTGCAACAAGGCTTGTAGAAACTTGTACCAGAACCAAGTACGGCTGCAGGTATCGTGTAATATCGGCTTTACGATTACACTGCATACTGAAATCGCACACAGCATTAGTTGTGTCAAGTTTGCTGCCAAGCAAAGTAAATTCTTCCCAAGAACGTTCCCATTAGTTACGAACAGTAACTACCATCCTTCTCGGGACCTAAACCCACGTGCACAGCAATGGACGGCGTCAGGCGCATTGAGACACTAACCACCGTGCGTGGCTGCGACCAGCCACTACCGACCAACAGCAAACGTTAACATAGCGAGTTTGTGTGCGTTTATTACAGTTTTATTGATCCTAACCAATATAACGCATGGTGTCACTACTAAAAAGTACAGTGTCTGGATGCGTCTAGGAAATCGGTTCAATGCCCCGCCACTCAGTACGGTCGAAATCCTCAAAACTCCGGTATTCGTTCTAATAAAAGCGTTACGGGAACATAATCAATACGGGAACCGAAAACACACGATTAAGTTAATTCTGAGAACGCCAAAGAACAGAGTAGTTTTGAGACAGTAGTGTCAGCGTGACCCCTAAATTATCATCGAAAAGTATCTCAAACAAATTGTAAAACAAGTACATTTTCATTGCTAATAATTATTTCTATATTCATTAAAATTTATTTAAAAAAAGGGGGGCCCTGCGTTGTAACAAATTCTTTGGTGCCGAAAATTATACATTGACTGGAGAATAGTTTCCATCAGAAGTGCCACTACCAAGAGATGCTACACATCACTTACGTTATCCTTTAATTAGATAATCTACACAAGGGACTCAAGCTATGAAAGAACACAGATTAAACTACGGCCGTATTTTTGTACTTTTCTCTTGCGCTTAGGAAACTGCATTGGCAAGCTTTAAAAATGCGATATTTGACCACTTTCACGAATTATTTTCTCTACGAATACACTAAATATGACAGAAGTAAAAGACAGGGATATAGACGATAGTTTTTTAAAATCCTTTCTGACAAAAAGTCGTATTTCCACTGCTTTTAGTTACAGAGATACGCGTTTGCGCGCAAACGACGATTTGACAGAAAATATTTCCGTACATAGTCCCCATAAGAGAGCCCAGCATCAGCCTCTGTGCTGACTGAAAGAGCCCTGCGGATGACAAAAATAGGATATCTGGATTCAGAGGACGTATAGTCACATGCATCTGAAACAAAGGAAGAAACTGATACTGTTTGCTAAAACGTAACAAGATGAATGTTTGGAATTTTAGCAAAAAGCTATTTTCTCAGACGAGGCCAGAAGTACGTTAATTCAATGCCAAGATGCTTTAACGCAATGATTGCAGCCAGGGCTACCAAACCAAGTATTGAAGAGGACACGTGTTCTTTGTCGACGTTTATTTTTGTTTTTTTTTTTTCTTTTTCTGTGTGTCCGAATACTTATTTTGTTGTAAAGAGACAATTTGTTCAATTCATTTTGTTATTTAGGATGAAGCCTGCTATATTACAGTTAACATGCGTGCACATAAATGAAAGAAACATTCTATACCCAGCTAACTGCATAATACACAGTAAGAAATCGCGTACTTTATTTCGGTAACGTACGAGTTTTTATTTTTGTTAGAGGCGTCCTACTATAGGCCGTTCACTATAAAGTGAGCACTTTTGAAGCCCTAGTTACTTTTTTCTTTCAATCAATTTATATCCTTCCACCATTTTTTAATGTAAACCCTGCCACGTGAGTAATAAACACGGTGTTTACATTCACCATACCCCAAACCAGAAGTCCGAGGCCACAATGAAATGTATTTATTGGTTATTATGTCTGATGAAACAGCTTCAATAAGTTCTCGATTTACCGTCAACGGCCTATAATTTCTTTATTCGCTGTAGATATGAGTTTCGTGGCGACAAGAACTTTCTGATGCATCGCCATTGGACTCATCTCCACTCTCCTCTACTAAGCAAAATAAATAAATAAATAAAATAAACTTGAGAGCGGGCCGTCGGTAGTATAGAAGGAATATAGGGTAGTTTTTCTGGCGAGAAAGAACATATTCTAGTTTGTACACATCTTTCTAAAACACGTTACGTGAGGTTGCATCACAGAAAATGGATAAACAATCACATTTTACGAACGTCTTTAATGTACTGTAACTCTAATATTGGCTGTTCACGATTGATCGAGCACTTTCGAAATCAACCATTGAAAAATGTCTGCCCCTATCTGCATATATATATATATATATAATGTAGTTAACGGGCCAACAAACTAGTTTGCGCCCAGTGAAGTTGGTAACGACGGAAGGGGTAAACATTTGTAAAAACTGAAATTATTTCTTTAGCTTTATATCTTTAACTCATATTTATGCTTTCTATTTTCTCTCTTATTAAGTGTAATTAGAAAATTTTAACATACAAACTTCTTTAATCATTTCAAAGTTTCACTCGACCAACACATGAATAGCGTGATCAGATCCATTGCAATGTTAATTTTACTGGAAGACTACGCAGTTTGTACGGGTTTTTCAAAAGTGTTCCCTTTACCGTGAACAGCCTATACCTGATAGTACATGCCAAAACGAACTCGAAGCGTACTGCAGTTTCTACTGCTGTTCAATTTGTTCCCTTGCACTAAAGTCGGTAACGTAAACTTTTAGTGTAATTGTCGGACTACTGACCAAACGTGCAACTGGAAACTATTAGATACATTACAATGATATTCCTGACAGATACTTGCTTAGCATAAACATTTGAAGTTTTTACTTCGAATCAAAGCGCAAAAAAGCATTAACTACATACAACGCAGCGCAAATCTCCCACAAACGAAGGCGTATCGTGCAATACTTTATACACCGAGTATCACACCATTTAAGACACCACAAAGTGACCTGTAGTCTTCGATCGCCACTGATTGTAGTACAAAACAGCCGTAAGAGAATGAAGACGGGATAGAAAGGAGCGGCAGGCGCCAGTTGCTTGCGGCGGGGACTGTACGGAGCGGTTTAGCCTTCAGCATTCCTGAGCGCGGCAACGCCGCCATCTGGCCGGGCGCATTCCCAGCTGCCCCCTCCCCCCTCGCCTTCTCCAATGAAGGCGAGGGACCGACACACGCAGCCCGCTGCCAACCCGCCCGCCTTCACTGCGCTCCTCTCGTATGTGCGTTGCTGCACTCGACGCTTCTGCCGTCCGTGATCCTCATTGTTCTTACGACTAAAGGTCATTTCACACACTCAATATTGTTGGAATTCAATATACTTAACTAAAAATCACTTAATTTGTCTTTCAATGCATTGCATCCCATAATCTAAGTCTACACATGGAAATGTATCACACATTTTTTGATGACACCAGTTAAAAAAATACCAGAAAAAATTTTAGCAGTACCTACGACTCTGTATGATACAGAAATATTTTTTCCTTAAACCACATCAAATGTCTTTATTTTATAGTACATTGTCTTTTTACAAAATGCGCGCCCTTATTTTGTAACAACTTTAAATGTGTGCACAGCACTATTAATGTACTTCCATTAATATTGTCCGAGAATCTGTGATCAGCGATTAACATTTTGGATTCAAGAAAACAGAACAGTTTATTAAACGAAAATCCTAAGGAAAACGATACATTCAAGAAAGTGAAATGGCCGCGATTATAACGTTCGTATGACATCCTATGCATTCATTGAATTTAATTCAATAAAAATTTATGGTAATTTGAGAAAAATTTGATTATATGAAAGGGCTGCAATTATGGTCGCTGTTGCGCGCGACAGTGCAACCACGTCATTTTAAATCCGTAATATCAATACACGCGCTGAAAACCCATATATACCACGTGCTAACATCACTTTATTTATTATCTTTCTTTTTTACTGGCGAAGTTTAGGCTTACACTTAAACAAACCACGTGCAACACTTTACACATGTGCAAACAAAAAAAAACTACTTGCATTTGCACGAGACAAAAGAAATATAACACCAATAAATAAACTTATTAAAAATGACTTCTGGTTTCCAATGCTTTTATGACAATCTTTAACAGTGCTTTAAATTAAAATGTAATTGTGAAATGTGCTACTTCTGTGTGTGTGTGTGTGGAGGGGGGGGGGGGGGGGGGGACCTTACGCTATTATTTCGAAAACATGAAATATTTTCACACGGATAAACTCTTTCGGTGTGTCTGCCATTCCACGCAGCGTTAAAATTAACGAATTGGCCCGGTACACATTATGTGAACAACTTTCAACCGTCTTGCATCATATTTGATTTGCGCAAATGTTCAATCCCAACCAAAATATCCCCAATTATTTTGTAGTTTTTTGGTACTAACATAATAAACAGGCACATAAAACGATATTGTATTTAAAATACAATGTTTTTGAAACAAATTCCTAACAAATATTGAACATCGCCAAGCGATGAAAACATTCTTTCCTTGCCGTCTCAAGCAGATTTATCAAACTTGCAAAATTAATGACTATGGAGTTACTCAGTGCCTAACAGATGAACATAACACGAAAGTACGTAAGCGAGCATATTTTAGTTTTCTTTTACTACATCAATAATTAACTCCATTTTCTTGTGCAATTTGATAAAACTTTATTTCCAAGTCACGTTTTGCTTTCTGCATTACAGTGCTGAGATTAAAGAATTTAGTTCACAAACTGAAAACAATTTGGTTAATACTGGTAATTTTATTTTGTACAAAACTTTGAAGCACATATCTTGAACACTTACATAAAATAAGTTATTGCATCCTGTAACAACAATATTCGGCAAACAATGTTAGGCAACATTCTGTAACATTCTACGCCATTTGGAAATCTTACACAATTGATATGTCAAGTATAATAAATAATAGTCGTAATAAATGAGCTACAATTGCCCCAAAAAGTACTTATGCACCAATATTTTAAAAGCTCTTTATGAAGAATGCTGTATAAGTCAGTAAACAAAACCTTTAGGCCTAGTTATCGACACACGCAACATACACATTACTCTACAAATTTTCCATCCATTACAAATAAATACTTTACAACAAACAAAAGCCTCTCTCCTGAACAACAAAAAAGTATTGACACAGATAATGGTTTCTTTATGTATAGGTTATGGTGAATCACGTGCCCACGGAAGGTTGTTTATAGAAAATTCACTTGTTTCAGACATGAATCTGAAGCAGAAGGAACATTCAGTGTGTGTACGTGATAAAGCATTGTTGCTCCATTCGTATGGGAATTTTTTTTCGAAAGATTGGAGACAATCTGTCAGCTGTACTATAGAAAGGGCAATCATTAACAAATCCAAGGAGACGGGAGCAACAGAAAATAAGCGTCGAGCTGAGCATCCAAGGGTAGGTACTTACAACCCAAGAGTGTAGAAATAGTGTAGAAGAACTACCAATCTTGCTCAAAACGGACCCTATAAAATACTGAATCAAATGCTTAGACATCCGGCAAACGTCCAAGAAGGCGGCGAGTGTTCTGACTGTACGAAATGTTTTGAATGGAGAAAATATTCATCATATATCTTCCAGGAAAAAGCCATACATTTCGGAAATTACCCACGAGAAACACTAAGGAACATATCAACAAGCCACAGTCTTGGTACTACATGTAGACAGGTACAGACAATCCGAATGATACTCTGCAAAGACCGCCAACCCAACTTCACTAAACTTGAGATAACACTACCAATTTGATTACAACAAGTGTGGTAAGAGGACGCTGCACGCCACGTAACTTACCTCGAGCACGTCCTGTGCCGTCTGCAGGTAGTCCCTGAGCATGGCCTCCTGGATGGCGCGCCACTCGTCCCTCGGGTCCTCCAGCTGCGTGCATTCTGCAACACATCACATTCGCCACCGCTTAACTAAAGTGCGACCACTCTCTCCTTCACCTATTTGTTATTTTAACTAATTGAAGTAGCTGCGTGGGGGCTGTATAATCTGAGATCAAATGACATATTACTCCCAAATATCCCTCCGTGCTTTCACAATTGCATTTTTAAATTTTTGTATAACATGCATTTACATGTAAATATAAAACATATATTTAACCAAACAGTTATTTTATTCTATAAATCAGTAATAATATAGAAATTTTATTCAAAAATTTTGTCCCCATTACATTATTAAAATTTTCTATACCGTTCCAGTGATTAAGTGTAAAAATGTATCCAGCTTTCATAATTTCGTTATGGCACTTTCTAGAACAACTAATAATATTCCTATGTTTGCCCAAAGACTACTACTATTTCCGTTTAATGTATAGAAAATATTAGTAAAAGTTATTGAAATCTTCCAATCTTTACAAATATTTTCTGTTGGAACATACAAAAACAATGGTGAACTAAATAATTTGTAAGCTACTCTGTACGCAAAAATAAAAACTCGATGCTGCAGCTTCCAAGATACAACCAAATGTGGTTCTAGATTGCAGACGGCAACGTCGTCTAAATGAACGGCAAGAAAAAAATACATCGCCCAATGCCCTTTTTAGTAGTAACCGCGGCAGATTACTAGCTCCTAAATGATCTCAAGTAACCTTTGAACCAGTGACCTACTTTGTATGCACTTTTAACCTACTTTCCTCATGACCTTGAATGCACTTTGTATGCACTTTTGACCTTTCTATGACCCCTGATAACCCATGACATACTTTCCCCGATGCACTTTTTGCACACACTTTCGGTCCGGGGTTCGATTCCTGGTTGGGACATGATTTTTTTTAAATATAGGGTTCGATTCCCAGACAGGACACTTAATTATTTTCCCTAACCCTCTCGGGCTCTGTGGGAATTGCCGGTGGGCGGTTAGGTATTGGTTTCAATTCCTGGACAGGGAAAGAAATGGTTTTTATTTATGTAACAAGTATGGGTAAGGGATATAGGTTTAATATTTCGCACCTTGGTTCGATTCCCCTTCAAAACAAAAAACAATTAAAAATTATATGCAATCGCATGAAGACTACATTGGAAGAAGGAGCGAGGGGAGGAGGTAGTCCCTGGTTCGAGTCGTGACGAGGGTAATTACATCTAATTACATACCAAGTACACATGTTGACTATACGGCTGTTGGAGTTGCCGGAAGCCAACTGATAGCGATACACTTGCACATGCACTTCCCCCCTCCTGTCCCCCCACCACCTTGAAGAGTTGGGAGGAGTTGTTTGGGTGTAATTAGATTATAAAAGTATATTATGTAATGAATTATATAATAGGGGAAATGCATTTGCATAGAGAAATGCAGATACATAAGGAGTCTTTACAAGTAAATAGATTAATCACATAATTAATATTGCATAATAGTTATTACTAAATACGTACTTGCATAATTACCTATTACACAACTGCATATACTGAAAGACTACTTGCACAGTTGCGTTACCACGTCTTCTCGCCAAGACAGCCAGCTCTCAACTGACCTGTAACTGCTATTACCGAAGATTTTACCTCCGCCGCCATATTGGTTTCCATTAACATGAGGAATATTATTTTTATAAATGGACAGTATAAGTTTGGAAGCAGTCGGCATCAGTTCGTGTGCGCTACAGGCATACCGTCGTAAGTATTTGTGACTACTACGATAACCACTGATACTGAAAGTGTATAAAGCGAGTGTCGAACCAGTCTTCAAGATCGGCGAGGAACCAGCACGCTAGCAACAACGGAATTTGTCAACAGAGATTCATACACGGTGCAGCGGACTGCCTGGGGCAAACTGCCGCCAGTGTTTTATCTGCTTTCACAGCTCTCCTCGGAAGACAGGTTTTGCTTGGTGAAAGCTCACATACACAAATGTTACACACACACCGCATATAATTGTTCGATTCCCTCGAGGGTAATTACATACCAAGTCACATGTTGACACTTCGCGTGCCGGAGAGAGACTGAGAAGTTATCCCTTTGGATACTGCTTCACAAGTGAGGAGATTGGGAGGGGGAAATGCAGTTGCATCTATACCGCATGCCGTACCATAAGTCCTCGAAATTTTTTTTTAAGGTTTTTCAAAATGTAGTTTAGATGTTTTACTAATCAAAAGGTTAACTTATGCAGATAACAATCAAGTCATTCTTTGGCAGAATGTGAAAACTTGTCAATCATTCACAAAAAACCCTACCTAGAATAATTATAAAAAAATTGATCTTGAACATGTTAGGACGTGTAAAGACTAGCATTGACTTGCCCGGTGTGATGGCGGTGTACATCTGACGGGATTCAATTATACTGCCTTGGGGTAAAATATAACGATATATGCAATATCGGTCATTCGAGAGCTGACTGTCTTAGGGCGACGACTTGTACGGAGTTGGGGTTTACGCAACGTGTATATTACGCAAGTGTGCACATACTCATTTCTGGTTATGCATGTGTGTACGTATCCATTGCATTATTACATAGTTCTTTACATAACATACTTTATGTAATCTAATTACACGTAAACATCCGCTCCTCTATGTTGAGTGCATTTCCCTATGTAACTGCATTTCCCCCTCCCACCCTCCTCACTTGTGAAGCGGTATCCAAACGGATAAGATGTGCAGAGAGTCCACATGTGTACTTAGTATGTAATTACCCTTGACATTTGTGTGTGAGCTCTCCCTAAGCAAAACCTGTCTCCCGAAGAGAGCTGCTGTGCCTTCCCGTCAGACTGGCGTAGGAGGATTTTTTTGGAAGTGAAAGAGATTAAAAAGTTGGCGACAGTTTGCCCCAGATAGTTCGCTGCACCGTGTATGAATCTCGGTTGTGAACTTGCTTGGGTGCTAGCCTACTGGTTCCCCGCCGATGTTGAAGACTCTGGTTTGACACTCGCTTTATACACTTTCAATGTCGCGCACACGAACCGATGCAGACTCCTTCCAAATTTATACTATAAACTTTTTAAAAATAATATTCCTCCTCATATATGTTAATGCAAACTAATATGGCGGCAGAGGTAAAATTTTTGGTAATAGTCTCAGGTCAGTCGAGAGCTGGCTGTCTTGAGAGGACATGGTTATGCAACTGTGCATGGAGTCTCTTGGTATATGCAATTGCATAATAGGTAAATATGTAAATGTGTACTTAATAATAATCATTATGAAATATTCACTATGCGATTAAGTAATCTATTTACATGTAAACACCCCTTATGCAACTACACTTACCTATGCAAATGCATTTCCCCCTATTGTATCATTCATTACATAATAGTAAGTGCATGTGCACCGCCGTCAGTTGGCTTACGTCATCTCCAACAGCCGCAGAGTCAACATGTGTGATTGTACAACAGTGAAATGGGGGGTTGAGGGATATGGGATTCAGGAAAGTGCATACAGCTTCACTCCTCTCTTGAAGTCCGACAAGCCGACGAGTCAATACGTGTACTTGGTATTAATTTCATGTAATCATTACATGAATAACAACCAAACTGCTCACCGGCAATCCCACAGATCCGTGGGGGGGGGGGGGTTAGGTAAAAAAATTAAATGCCCTGTCCAGGAATCGAATCCGGTATTCAAAAAATAAATAAATGTCCCAACTGGGAAACGAACCCCAGACCGGAAGTGCGCGTGCAGTGCATCGCGGAAAGTAGGTCAAAGTTCATCAGAAGTCATTGAATATAGGTCAAAATTGCATACAAAGTCAGTCAAGGGGTCAGGGTTACTCGAGGTCATTTAGGAGCCAGTAATCTGGCACTCTACGATGGCTAAAAAAATCTTAATCACTCTACATTTTGTACCTATAAATATTTTCGTACACCATTTATCAAATCTTTGTGAAAACATATTTATAACACATACTGTTGCTAACGTTTTCTAAGTAAATAACGTGCATTATTTATAACTGGTTACTAGCAACTTAAAAACCCTGATATCACACATCTTACAACGCTATACCAGACACTATTTCTATAAAAATAACAACGAATACAATGCCACTACGCAAGAAACTCACGGGCTGTTTGAACTACTCTTAAATGCATGTCCACACGACCTATTCTCTCACTTAGAATTTGTTCAAATGCGTCTAAAGGGCACATATTGTAAGAGGAGCCATTTCCCTGCCAGCTCAGAGCCTCATACAGATTTAAGCCTGTGAAATAAATCATAGCACTGAAGTGCATGACAGGCCATTTTGAGTCATGGCTGTATGAAATACTATACCATTTAAATATAACTTTTTTTAGAATTTTCATAGAAACTCGATTGAAATTTCCACTTATTTGTAATAATAAGCAGAGTATGATGGGTGTATTGGTAATAATAAGTATATAGTTGGTTTAACATTTTACATTAAGAGGACGAGGAAAGCAGGAAAGGGCCATAGCTGATAGCGTCAGGGGTGCCCCAAACCACTATCTTTTGTTAAGGGTAATTTCTTGTGACAGAAAAATATAGATCAGGTTTCCAAGTTACTATAGAGAGAGAAGGGGGGGGGGGGGGATCGACACGCCCTGAAGGCGAGGCAAACCAGAACCCCTGCAGTAACATTGTAAATGTATAATGAAACTGTTTGACACGTATGTAGATATTATATTACGGAAAACATGTTGAAATTTAATTGAGGTGCAACTAACGGAGAACCCGAAACCGACACGCATATTCGTTTCTAATGGGAGCGCCCGACTGGCTAGGGCGTTTTGGAGTCACCATCTTAGGAATGCTACTGTGTTTTTAAGGGGTAATATTCATTCAGTCGTAGATTTTTCACAAAAATTTTTCACAAAAAAATCAAAGCTAGACATGACAATAAAGGACTACTTAACAAATTTCTTGAAATATGTAGGGTTTCACTATATACTTGTATTTTCCCATGTGGGATTGGCATTATTAACAGTTAGGTATTATTTGATTACTGTTACAGATGTGAAACTAATACCATAAGAAAGTTGGATTTAGAAATAACAGTTGATATTCCCTATGCCTTTACTAGCTTGGTTTTTAAATACTGACCCCGAAAATTACGCTATGGAGGAAAGTAAGTAAATCCAGATAGCAAGGATTACTGTCTGACCCTGCGAGGTCAGGGGTGTCTTGCGAGGGTGCGAGGCCTGCATATTTTGTTAGTTTTTCGCTAGTTGAATGGCGCCCCGAAAGGTCGGGGGCGGATAGCGAGAACGCGGTGTCTGCGGTCTTACTGATTACATTAATTATACACTCGCACGAGAAAGGTTTGCCTGATAAGCCAGTTCAGCACAAAGAGGCGGACCTGATCGCGCATTGGCGGGAAGTTAAATGTGATATGAACAACAGCGAACACATTTTCTGTTTCTGGGCAACTATGAAGAAAAAGCGGTGTTTTTTATTCCTAACTTCACCCTTGATTTTTAATCGATCACTGACGTAACAGCACAGATATGCATGTCTCGCTGAAAACCAGGACCCAGCGGGGTATAGAAAAGCGAACGTCATAAGTATTACAATCATATGTGTTAGTTTCATGTTTGTAAAATCTAACTTCGCCCACCATAAAGAATTTCAATAGCATCTAAAATATGACAGTGTTATCATTCGTTGTCCACACCACTTCGGCTGTACCACACATAATTTACTTTGAAATTTCAGTAGTTAAAGACAGGGATTTTTACACGCTTACAGTTTCTTTCCAAAAGTGCTTAATAGGAATCGAAGTCTCAATGGCTAATCGTTAGCCAACCAATGTTGGGATCACCAGGCTGATTCCAAGCCCAATTTTTTCAATAGGGCGAGACATGGGTGTGCCTGTCCCTAGTCTTCCTTCAGACACAACTACACCCCATTTTAGCCCAGTCAAGTTAGATCACATATGACCTAAACCCATAACAAAATAATGTAAAGCTGAATTTTGGCATAATGATAGTACTAACCTTCATGTCTTAGTAAATACGGTTTATAAATACCGAAATGTCATACTGCGAGGATGGATACGCCAGCAAAATGTGTAATATGTAACACCTCTTACTGCACAGTGTTTCAGAAAGACATTGTAAGTTAAAAGAGGAATGATGGCCTAAATAATTCCTTTCCTAGCCAGGAAACCATCATAGTGCATTTACAATGCAGGTAAGCATTTTGTATATTGTTTAAAAAAACACTATTTAGTGTACAATTTTAAGTCTCTGACAATGCGAGTTTTGCGTTGCCTACGAGACTGCATAACGCTTTCGCATTGGCTATCTCGATGAGTGTTCCTAGGTGTAGTTCATGTACATATTGCCGCTAGAGTGCATATTTTTACTCTATTAGTATTGTGTCATACGGAGCGTTACATTAAAATTGTTGCGTCGGTTTTCAAATGTTTTGGTCAATTTTTTCCAATGAAATGAACATACCAATAATTTTAGCGTGCCTGAGTAAACAAACAGTATAACTTCTTTAAAAAGTTTTCCTTAACAGATAAAAATTATTTTATATTGCCTGAAAGGAGCAAATTTTGCTAGTCTGCTGAAATTTTTTTCGCAATTTATTGATTTATTTGTACTCCGTGGATTTAGGTCTGCCAGTCAGCTACATAATAACACTACTTTTGACAAATAACTCTTGTACTTTGCTGATTTAATTAAAATAGGTTTATCTGAAATTTTATCACTTGTTTACAAACCAGCTGTGTCTCATTTATTTACAAACAGATTGTGTCACGTTACCTAACGAGCTAATATAGCCGATTACCTATTTTCACGATTCTAGAATTCTTTGTCGTATTATTTCAATTTTATATAATTTGGCCAATGTCGTACAGTTCCCAGTTTCAATTTATTTTTCTCACATATTATAGTTATCAGAGACATACAGAACAGCATTAAACAGTACGAAATTATAATTATGCAAAGGCAGCTCACTTGTACAAGAAATGGAGGAATTGGAGCTAATAATACCCCCAGACGAGATTGACAAGTACACCAGAGGAGCATATTTCACCATTGGACGTAACCATGAATTCTGGGCTGGCACTTGGTCTGATTAAGTTATTGAACAAGGCCTTATGCGACCCCTCAAAAGTCAAGGTGGTTACACCAATGGAAGAGGTAGTACAGAAAGTACTTTGGCTCACTACATCCACTCATTTCCACGATGTTTGAAAATGTGCAATGCAATGGAGGAATTTGGTGAGATGATGTCTTAAACGACCGGTAAGTTGTAATTCTGAGTATTGTTGATGTATTATATTTGCTGTCAGTGTGTGGAAAAGTAAATTTATCCCATTAATTAAGCACGTTGATCTTCGAGACTCTCGTCATCATGGATAGGTGTGACTTGAGAATTCTGCAAGACTGGCTAGAAATTCACTGCCCATTTCAACATGTGCATAACCTGCATTCGTTATCGCCCGTAATCTCTGCTGATTCAAGAGTAAATTGTGATAATGCTCAAGCAATTGGTGAGACAGCTTTGCAGGCTATCGTGGGTAAGATGTTCGCAGAGGCCAAGATTTCTCGACAGGCCAGAATTAATTCCATTTCGGTTATGCAAACCACCGTCACTGTTAACGATAAAGTAGTTCCTGTCAGCGAAAACCAGCTTTTCATCGGATAGTGTGCATAATGAAGAGTGACACAGAAAAGGCTGAGTATTTCAAGTACGAGCTTTCTCCACAGCCGATGGCCCACATAACGAAGACAGACAAATCTGCCTTTGCTACACTTTTCAAAAATGTTTCGCCAGAAGAAAACATGGCAGTTGGCTCTCCTACTTTTGTTATCGATGGAGGTTATATAATTCATGCTGCAACTACAACATGGCCACGGCTGGCTAATAACGGTCAGATCTGTGGCATGTATGTGAAACATATAACCAATAATTACCCGTCCGCAGTGATGGTACTCGATGGATAAAGTGGGAAACCAGGAACGAAAACCCAGGCGTAGGCTCGGCGGGCAATGAGGTCGTGTCATGATATATTCGGTGAACAGACTATAGTGACACCTTCACAGGAAGACTTCTTAAGTAATAAGAATAACACAGACCATCTTATGGCAAAGCTGAAATTATGTTTAGTGGAGGCTGGTGTTAAGAGTTGTTCAAGCCAAAGATGATGTAGATGTACTTACAGTTACCGCTGCACTCGACAGATCTATCAGGGAATCCTGCCATACTTGTCGGTACCCATACGGATTTCCTAGTTATGGTAATTTATAGAAACAAGCCCAATGGAAATGTGAAAATGCTTAATCCAAGTACGAACAAAACTTCTGCGAAACTGTATGACATTGCTGCAATCCAAAAAGATACTGGCGACATGCAGAGTGCAGTCCTATCTGCACATGCTGTAACAGGAGGTGATAAAACATCTGCCATTTATGGAAAAGGCAAAATAAAAACATACGTTGCTCCAGAAAAATGAAAACCTATACGTTCAAAAGTAGTCAACATCTTCTAGCAGCCCTGCATCTCACCCAGAAGAGGTAGCCAACACTGGTGAGATGTTTGTTCGAGCTCTGTATCCTGGTGGAGATAAATGTAATAATATTGATGATCTGCGACTACACCTGTACAATCGTACAGTTGCTAGACAGGATCTCACAGCCTCTTTTGAGCTCTCGGTCCTTCCTCCAACTAAAGGAGAGCTCTATCAACACTCACTGAGGACATATCTTCAGGCAGACCCTGCTGTATATGTGGGTATTAAGAGAGTTGTTTAAATTTTTCATAAAAGTGTCTAAACATTTTCTGTGTTTTCAGATTCGGGAAAGGCGGGGGAATGAATTGCCGCCTACGGACTGGGGATGGCATTTCTCTACCTGACAAGATACCCTCATGCCAGTGCTAACTACATTGACCCCAGCACCGAGCTTTTTGATACGGATTATTGCCTGTACATGCAAACGTGATTGCAATGTCGGTGTAGTTGCAGAAAAGCAGGTGAAAAATGTTCTGACGTGTGAACATTGCCGATGCACAAACTGTTTAAACGCAGCAATTTACGAACTGGACAAGACGAGCTGTAATTTAACAATTGTGTGTAAATTGAGTATACAACGAAGAGTATCTTATATTTATATCAATCTGTGGAAATATATGGAAATCTACAACAATGGAAAAACGTAGTTTATATTTGTGTTTCAATACAGTATAGAAACATCTCTAGTACGGCATCTTTATCTTAATCCACCTTCAACTGTGTATGTACTCTTCAATTTGAAATCAACTTTGTAACATCTGGGAAATTGTGTATGGCGTGTTTATTATTGTTAGTAATTTAGGTATGATAACTAATGTTTTTTTTCTAACTAACTTTAGTATTCAAAATAATATTGCCGTAAATATGATATCAATGTGTGTCAATGTCCAATCTTTAATGTGCCCACAAGTCATTGGTAGGAATCTCTTGTTAATAAGAAATGTTTGTTTGCTTGTAAAAAGAGACGACGCTGCTCGTAGAAAACTTTTGTCTGTGAGGCATACGTTTTGTTAGACTGTTAGGAATGTTGAATGATATTTAGAACAATCATGGGTTATTGAAGAATCAAATGTGATATGTTGAATTCCTCATTTTTGAAAATATATTTCCTGATGTGCCCACAAGTATTTATTTGTCAGTTAAACAATCCTTCCGCAAAAGAGGAATGTTAAATTATTTGTACAATAAAACTTCGAGGAACTTTTGCTTCGCATCTTTGCAAGGGACCTACCATTGTCTTCCGATGGCAGCAGCCCGGTAGTATTCCAGCAGCTGCAGTGGATTTAAGATTTTCCTTCTGCTACATGTTTTATTTTTGGGATATCAATTGGATTTCTGGAGGATTCCATCTTCCCTGTGGACCTGATGATCTACTTCACGTCTCGGCAAGGGACGCGCCGACTCCTAATGACAATAGCCCGATGGTGTTCCAGCAGCCGCAGTAGCTCCGAGATCCTCATCCGGTTAACTGTTCCTCAGGAGATCGTGTACAGGCTGACTTCATCCTCGCCATGAACTCGATGACTTGGGGTCAATTGCAGCTAGTGTAGGTACATTTTCGTTCATGGAGTCAACAAATTTCTTTCATTGTAATTCCTATTTTAATAATAATAATTGCACTTGAAACTAGACAGGAGCGTGTTTAATGAGTAGTCGAATGGTGTCGTCTCTTTGGGTTGTTGATTTCGCAAATGACGTTCTAATAACTCAACCTCGAATTTCTTCTTTAGTTTGTTCATTTAATCCATGTTTATAAAAGCTATCTGACCTTGAGTAGTCATTATTTTATTTAATCATATCAATGATAATAGACTGTGAATATTATGTTAATTTGATTTATTTCTTATGATTGGTGTAGTTGTACTAAAGGACAACATAAAATGTGTTTTTTTCTTATTTTATTAAGTTGTTATCACTATTGCTTGTGTTCTTGTCCGTATATCACTGCATGCCAATTACTGAGAAAGAATAGTAGTGGTATTTTTTGCTTGTAATTGTTTTTAAGCCAATTGCTAGGGTTTGGTTGAATACGTGTTATTTTTACTGTACTTATGCTCATGCTCATATATTATCCGAGAGCTAGACCGAGGCTATTAAATAATTTAGATATTCATTTGTGGCGCCCATAGCCATTATAGAAATTTGGCTCGCATACTGCAGTACATAAATACGAAATCCATGTTATACACAAATACATATCTGCTCCTTATAATATAGTCGTTTTGCGGCTTTTTTTTATAACTTTAGCTAATTAATTCAGTTTATTGCGTCAGAGAATGAGTACGTGTAAGGTGATGAAAGCGTAATTCGGCTACAGTTTCAGAACTATCACTCGCACAGAATAAATAGATATACCGTTGGAGAGGGCATAAAACGGGGCTGTGTTAGCCTAAAATTCATTTTAAAGCAGCTAATTCCAATATTTTTTTTAATTTAATTTAGATACGTTACAGCATTACTTTTAATATAAACTGCACAGTGATATGTTTGGTAAGATTCCCTCTTTAATTAGATACCAACCAGGAACTTTAAAGGCCTAAAAATTTAGGACGCGAACACGAAAAAGTCCGAGTATTTTGATACGTTGTTCACGAAGTTTAGTAGTATCACTGGCCACAATTCAGCTTTAACATTATTTTTTAAATGGGTAAAAACTTAATTTGACTGCCTTGCCCTATTTATTCTTCGTGCCGGATCGGGCAGGGAAGGCTGAGCCAGGGGCGGACATTCGTAGTCTGATGAAGCGGCGGATGCTGCACCTTTAAGAGCGGTGGGTGGGTGGGTTACCTCAAATGACGTAGCATAGGTGGCGAAGTCATTTTTAACCGTCTTATTACAAGGACCATTCTCGCTGCATTACTCGGAGACGTCCGCCGCTGGCCGGAGCTGACGCCTTGCCTAAACCATGAAGGTCGAGGTGCGCATGTTCACTATACGGCAAACCAACTGCTAGCTGGAGAAAAGACTACGAAACCCGCGGTGACCAACGACAGGACATTTTCCTCCCGGGACATCATCTGCTAGGAATATTTCCGTGGGCGGAAGAGGAGGAGTTAAAACAAAGAAGTAAAGGCAGCGGAGAAGCGAGACAAGCCTCCTGTTTCCGGGCGCCGTTGACTCACCGTCTGCGGGGGGTCATCAAGTAGTCACTTGACGTCCCCCCCCCCCCTAACATTATCATCAATACAAGAGAGTGCTCGCGCGAAAAAAAAAAAAAAGGGACGTTTCCGCCATGTTAGCTTTAATACAATTAATGTGAGTTTTGAAAACCTTTGTTACTTATTCTAGATATTTATCCCCCGGAATATCCATTTTTAACCCCTCTGGGAGAACAACAATAATAATAATAATAATAATAATAATAATAAAAGGGCTTCTTGTTGAATGTGCCGTTTTCTAAGGTGGCGGTTGTCTTAATTTTCAATCGATATACGCAATCCAACTGTGAAATTAATGTGCACTATTGTCATTAGATGTATAAGCTTCAAAACAAAGAAGAAACTAGGTAGCACACGTCATATAGTTCAGTAAGAAGAGGAAATTACACAATTAGTCACAAAAGCAATCTGCAAATTCTTTAGACGAAAGGCTACTTTCAAGATTTGACTTCAGTCTATTTCACATGCCTCGGAGGTTTCCCAGACCGTTGCAAACCAGTATCAAAAGAGTGCATGCAGTAAAAAAATGTCATTTTGACAGTAATCAATCACTAGACACACCCGCTCGACAATGCAGAGCATTACGAGATCTAGGCAAAGTTATGTATCCGCAAAAAGTTTTCAGTTTCAATACACAAAACAAATTCTCTGATGCCTTATGCACCGTGCAGGTCGCTAGACAATCTACACACTAAACCCTCCCACTCACGGAAGTTTACGACAAATTCTTGTGGCATGTACACCATCTCAAGGTTTCCTGGCACCCAGAAATTTAAAAGGTATTCATTTCTAATGACTTAAGTTTAAATATATAGGACAAGTATACAAAATGAAACTATTCAAGGTCATGCAAAAGGAAACTAACAAAAAGTTTTTTAAAATCCAAACACAACAAATTATTTAGTTAAAACTGACTGTGCGATATGTTGCGTAGCAGTAATTAATGTTTAGTTATTACAAAATGCTGATCCTGTTTAACACTACTTGATTTGTGATGTGTAACTTTTTTTAGTACTCCAAGAATTTTTTTACCAGCTACAACATTTTGCATCAAATTTTTACAATATTGTTACGCGCTCGCTGCTTCGCATCCCACGCGAACGAGTGGAAATAAGTACAGATCAGTTATATGATAGCGGCGGCAAGTCAATGGAATGTTTTGAATGACAGGCGAGCGATAAATCAAGAACCGCGTATCTGTTATAAAAAAGTGAGCCGGCAGGATAGTCCTTTCTACAGCGCGCGCTGCTGACCTTGGTTGTATTGAGTTTCTGTGTTTACCTGAAGAATTTTCTAGCAGTTTACTGCTCTAGTTTCTGTCAAGATGAATCGGAGTGCGTCTAACTTTCCAGGCCAAGGCCAGCAGAGTATAGATAGTGCGAAGGGGCCTCTGGGTCGAGAGTAGTTGTTGGAGTTGATGAATGGTTGAGTGGCTTGAGTTTTGGCGATAGGCGACTAACGAACGAAACGATCGGCGAGAGAAGTGACCAGCGGGAGGATGATCTGCGACTGCGAGCATCGGCGCTGCGAATAGTGCGGCTGGCAGCCTGGACTAGTGGACTGGATGCGTGAATCAAAGACATTACAAATTATGGGAAAAGACAGACTGAAAATGTGTTACTGATGGGTATGAGTTAATTGTCTAACCAAACAGACATATTAAGAAAGAGGATATTAGAGAAAAAAATAGACGTTAAAAATTGCGATCACTGAGAAATAAAAATAATAGTGGCGGAAAGAGTCAATAATAGCTGTGTGAATACATTATAATCTAGATTAATATTTTATTAAGACCTCCATTACTCAAGAACTCAGATACGCCCTTCTGGCATCTTGTAACATGTTTTTGAAAACTCATTTGTTTTCAGGGTACACAAATATTTCCATTGATATGCACAAATATACCATGAGTATTCTTGTACAAATACAAGTTACCGACTTACAAATTCACATTTAGTAAATATAAAATATTTGTTCACTTAAAAGCGAATACATCTGCATTACGAAGACTTGATGTGAATTCGAGTGGTATAGCAATGCCATGCATTCGAAGGGTTACTTATTCGAGTACAATTATTATGTAACACAGGGATGTGTTTTCACGGAGCAAAATTTCTTCAAAGGTGTCTTGTGGAAATGGACGACTCGTTGCTACAAGAATCTGTGATACTAGCGCCGACGAGTTGCTCGTGGGCCGACACTCCTCATTATCAAATCCAGCTATTAGCGCTCGTTAAGGCAAAGTGCGTGGCGGGTTAACCGCATGCAATGCGTTAACAACCCATAGATGATATCTCCACCTCAGCTCATTTAACACTGGGTCACCCAACAACTCTAGTTAAAGTGGCGGATGTCTACTTGAGTACTACTCCGTGGTAAAATGAGTAAGCGTGGTGACGTGAATTTTCGGCCTGTAAGATCTGGAGAAGGCACTGTGCACACTGAATGTTCTGCAATTTACTCCTGTCATACCATATCGGGTCAGGTATACAGAACCCGCATGTGAGGTGGCATGTCCATATGACAGGCGGGAGTAACTGTGACTCCCTCAAGGTACCATACGCCAGACGCTGGATGACCAGTACCCGGTCAAGCGGAGGGTGTAAGGGTTGCCCACAGCACCCTGGGGGATGATTTCGATGTCCTGGGGATAGAGAAGCTTCCATTTGGTCTGAAGGTACTAAAAAGGAGGGAGGGCCGTGCACCGCCTATAACTCCTGGAAGGTCTTAGATTGGGCTCGAGGAACCAGCCTGTAATGGGTGTAAAGCTGTTCATGGAGCTTGAGGCTCCTCGGACAAATCCCCAGTGGCTTATTTCGTGACCGCTAGGGAATGAATAAGCCTCCTCGGTTTGGCTGGATGCTGGAATAGCACAAAGGGGCGCGGCCAGTAGTGGGCGTAAGGGTGTCGTCCCCGGCGGGAGTGGCCGAGACCAAGGGATAGGTTCTCCCTCTCGCTGATGTGAAACAGTGGACTGCCCTTGAGGAAGAGCATATAGACAGAGAAGTGTTGGGGCTACTGCTAAACCCTAGTATCAGAGCCCATATGCAACACAGTTGCGGAAACAGGGCCAGATATGCGCAGGCACATAGCCTTTACTGGCCAAGGGACCCACAGCTCCTCATGGTACCGCTGTGTGACCATGGGAAGCTAGGGTCAGCAAACGTGGTCAACCCATGGTGTTCCCTGTGCCAGACCTTCGGGCTAAGAAGGGTATCTGCATGCAGGAAAGGTTCATTACAGCAGATAATAATGGGCCTGGAATGTATGTGGGTTAGGTGACTCATTTACAGTCAGGCCATTGGGGCCCAATATCAGGGTTTTAATGAAACGCCCAAAGGTGTGGTAATGGACGAGAGGTGATGGAAGTCAACGCCTGTGTGGGCCAGTCTTCTGGCCAAGATTTGGCGCGCATGGATGCTGACGAGATGAACTTCGGGAAAACTCACAAGTGCCATGGAAAGGAAGGAGGAGCACGGGATGACCTCTCAACCCGGGTCGGTGGTTCTCCGAATCCAGGTCATGGAGGGAAAGGACTCGTGCTAACAGGGTTTAAAAATCGCACCCAGGGCTGAAGCTGTGCAGGGAGGTATTAAAGTTACGATTAGAGGAACCTGCAAAGGCCATAGCTGCAACCAACAAGATAGTAGCAAATACCAGAAGCAGATTACCAACCATGGGAGGTAGTACAGATTGGATATACTTAGGCTGTAATTGAGGCCAATAGTCAGAATACTATAGGGAAAGACATTCCCTAGTAAGGACGATAGTCCAAGAGGGGCAAGTAATGTTTATTATGTCCATATGACAGGGGATATGGGTTACACCTCCTTTGTGAAATATCTTCTAAGGATTATATCCTTGGTGTAGTAACCTAGAAGGAAGGTCCCTTGGTATGAGGTGGTGCGGTAGTACCATGCTATAGTAGCCGAGCCAAGTTGCAACCGCATGTGACCCTAGAAAGAGTGGATGATGCATCTCTTATAGCCTCTCTCCACTCATGGCGACCCAAGACTCCTAGTACCACCCCTGATTTTGAAAATTGGGCTCCGCCGCCCAAATACCTTTGGAAACCAGTCTCTTCGCGGCTGGAAAGGGGTATCTGCCGTGATGGTTAGTGCTGATAATTTGAACCTAGGTCCTGCCACAGATGAGAATTTGAGGAAAGCATCGCTAGCTGTGCATAACAGTTTTGCAACATTTTTAAACACTTAAATACGATATACACATTCTGCTAATGTGTATACGCAAAGCATGTGATCGGTGATTATATAATGTGTGTACGCATATGTTTATATTGTCCCATATGCACACATTTTTTTATGGCATAGAAAGTTTTCCAGATTTTTTCATTATGTCTACCGTTTAAAGGCAGTGGGTTCGTGGTCCACTTGTTGCGAACCTTAGGGTAGTAAAACATATACAAACAAACAATTGGCTGCGAGGACAACGCTGGCAACGAGTCAAACAAAGTAATTTCCCGAGGCGAAGTTCACCAAGCACTACACGTGAACGACACTGCGTGCACTGCTCTTGCTACTTCGTTTTTAAAGGAACTTATGGCTAAGTATAGGCTGTTCATGGTAAAGTGAGCACTTTTTTGAGGCCCTAGTTACTTTTACTTTAACCCACATTTAACCCTTTAACCACCTTTTTAAAATTAATATTGCCATGTAAGTAATAAAGAGAGAGTGTATATTCCACTTCACCCGGAAGTTAGCGTCTAAGGCTAAAATAAAATATATTTATTGACTTATTCCAAATGAGAAGAATTTCAAAAGTGCTCGCTTTACTGTGAATAGCTTATAACGTTCATTTTGCATGTTGAAGAGGAAAGACCAGGACAGAACATAAAGACAATCTATCAGCGGCGCTGATGCCAGTAGCCTATACCGGCTATGCGCTGTTGCCTAGTTCGAAGTGTTCCACAGTGGTCGCGAGTTGAGCAAAATGTTTCTCAGATGCGCTCATAAAATCGTAAAAGATTTCGTAAAAATTCAGTCACTTTTGGTGACAGGCTCAGTTGGCTTAACAAGTGAAAGTCCCAGTTTGTATCTTTATCCGTTTGTGTTTTATGTTATGAAGGACTATGCATGACAGTTGGGACAAAATTCGCGTCTATTTTCCAGAGAAAGTGGATTTTATCCATTCTTCTCCATAGAGGAAACCACATTTCGTAGATATACTGAATGTTTCCAACATGCATTATAAAAAGAAGATAGCAAAAAGTCTTGACTTGTACTTAGTCAACACGAAATAATGCTTAGCGCCAACAGCTGCTTCGCAGTCCACGCCAAGCGGGCACATGAAATAGATACGAAAGAGACATAATGAAGCGTTTCAAAAATAGTGGGTCGCAACCCGCGACCGAGCCACGAAAAAAATTTTCCGGGTCACCTCGACTTCGCCTAAGAATATCATAACTCGCAAAGCGACGAAGAGTGGCGCGGGAGACATACGCAATAAGTTTTTTGTGGGTCACGAGAAAATAAATTAAATACTTTTAGAATACCAGAGAGAGACGGCAGTGACACTCCCTTCGTTGAGCTGTCGAAGATGCACCAGAAAATTATCAGATAACTGTATTTCGAGCGGAGCTCCAACAATACCCTGTTCACAGACGATTTAGATAGGCCTATATACCATGTTACTTTGGTGAGCATCAACATGAACAGCATAGGCTACTAAAAGATATCTTAGCAATGTGGATAGTGTCCCTGTGTGTGAAGTGTCTGTAAGACTGAAAACTGATGAGAATTTGTTCCTAAATAGACAAAGTTTTGGTTGATCATGTACAATTTGGATGTGGCATAACAAATTTAACAATCAAAAGTGAAGCAAGTAGATGTCTCAAGTCAATTTTCAGTGTACAGTATAACATTCAGGATACTGTCACAATTTCTCTGTCTAGAAATTAAGTGGGATATACCAAATTCGTTAAGGGATGGAGGACTTAATCAAATTAAAGAATTAATTATAATTTCCTCATTTTATTTACAATACTACAGCAAAATTCTCTGAACTCAAATTCTCACAATAAATTGAAATCACTTACTGTTCACAACTGACGCCAATTAATAAAATTTATAATTAAGACGAAGAAATAATGAAATCAAATAACTAAAGATCAGTCCCAATACACAGTTTATCAACGTATTCAATTATTTTATAATTTATGCGTCAATATTTGACAGTTCAAATATTTACAATAAAATCAGTATTACACTTCCATTCAGTCCCACTCAGTTTAGTCCATGTCCCACCAGTCGCAATGTTCTAGAGCCCTCCAAGCGCCCTCACGGACAGTAGGCTTCACTCGTCGGTTTCACACCCTCTCGTCCATTCTAGCCACGAAAACCTCACTCGACGTAGTCCCGCAATCCCCAGTCGCCGTCCACACTTCTCTTAGCTCGCGCACACTCGCCGTCCACACTTCTCTTAGCTCGCGCACACTCGCCGTCCACACTTCTCTTAGCTCGCGCACACTCGCCGTCCACACTTCTCTTCGCTCGCGCACACTCGCCAGGCGGCTTCCGTCAAAGACTGCGGCAGTATATATAGGTCTTAGGCCGCCACCTAGAATATTCCCCAACTCGCGTAATGCGTCGCGGAGGGCTGGGGCGCCAGCCAGTCCCACCAGAACATTCTTGCGTCGTCGCTAAACGTATCGGAAACTCTAGCAGGCGAAAGTAAATATGTGACGCCAGCAAGTCTCGCCGCTGTCGGCATTCACGGGATTCCCAGAAGGGGAGAAACAGGAGGCCGCGAGCGCATCGTTCTATGACGCGGGGAGGGCGAGGTGGGTCTCCGATTACGGCGCGGGGCAATTGAGTCGGCGCCAGCTGCAGCACGTAACAATACTTTACACACAAATGACCCAAAAAGTGTGGATGTGGAAATAAATACAGCTGCTTGACAGAAGCTGTTTGCAATGGGATCGGATACATGCAATTAGAAGAAATCGTTGCTACTATGAACGTACCTACAGCGTCCACAAAAAACACATTCTAAATACTATAGCAGAGTGGGTGATGGCTGGGAAGAAGCCGCAGTAAAGATGACAATCGCAGGCAAACATGATGCACAGCTACATCTGGAACGAGGCGTAATAGACGAAAATGGAATCCTATTGCGACAGTCGTTGCAAACGGACAGTGATACAAACGTCTTATAATAATTGTAATTTCATCTAAATGTCACGAGTTCCAGTGATCATCGGATTTCACACCCGAACAAAAATTGGTCCGGAAGCCCCAACAGTACGGAAGAAGATATTGTAATGGAGGGTTTTTAATAAAGCATGTAAATGTACGGAATAAAATATGGTACATCCACAGCAGATGGCGATTACAACATGTACTCTGTAACTTTTTTTTTTGTAATTTTACTGAGAAATTGTTTGTAACAGTACAAAAATTTGTCTTGGAAAATTACTCGTTCATAAAACTCCCAAGCGCTGTATTTTTAATAGATCTAGTGAAATGTTTCTACTTGGCCGTATCCACGACCTCAATGGCGGACATTCAACGTAAAACACTTAAAATAACTCAAATAATATCGTAAAAACGATTACAATTTTAAAAGCACGCGACTTTATTACTCATTAACTGTGGTTAATGTTTCATTTCTATACAGAACTATAAACATTGAATAAATGCGTTCTTCTTAACCCATTAACTTCACTAATATTTTATCGATATTTACTGCTATATTGAGTTCAAAAATAATCGTAAAGCTCGTAAGTAAGTTTAGTCTTTTGGTTTAGCATGTGGGATAGTAACACAAGAGAAGTGGGTTCTAATCCCCATGTTAGCAAAACGTGAATTTTATAAAATATTTCAAAATATTTTTCTTCCTATTCTCTGTTAATCCATCACAATTGTTTACTAGAAAAAAAAATTATTTTATGTCCACCTCACAATAATGTAAAATACAAGCCCATCATTTGTAATATTAAAAGTGTACTTAGGCTTTGCAGATTTTCCAAGAAAGAAAACTGTTAGTAGTTCTACAAGGGATTTTTTGCAACTGGGTTTCCAAACAATTTTCGTGTAAAAGTACAAAAAACATTTTACAGGGTATAATACCTTACGAAAATATCACAGTCAACCAAACTGAGTGTCGCAAACCCATTTTAAGAAATCACTGCAAATAAAGTTAAAGACATCACAACTCAAATAATAGTCAACAAATATATTTTATTTTAGCCTTAGACGTTAACTTCAAATTGCGGTGGAATATACAAACTGTGTTTATTACTTACATCGCAATAATAATTTTAAAAAGGGTGATTAGAGGATAAGAATAGCTGAAAGGAAAAAAGTAACTAGAGCCTCAAAAGTGCTCACTTTACCGTGAACAGCCTATAGCAGTAGTGGAGGTGCTTTACAACAGATGACAATCGCGAACAGTTTTGTGGTCGATTTCATTTTTCTCTCCACCCCCCCCCCCCCCCCCCCCGAGGTAGAATATTTCAAATCAAGTTTTATCGACACTACCTCTAGTGCCCGGTTGCACCATTGAGCTTCAGCAATGATCTAGGATCAAATACCGGTTTGATCATGGTTCAGCACATTTGGCTGCTGCACCATTGCGATCTGCGTGCCGGAATAAGTTCAATTTGAACCTCGCCTTGAACCGTGCCTTTTGGCAGTTCAGGAGGAGTGCTCTATTTTAAAATGTCAAAGTTATATTGAAAAACAGTTTTGTCTTTAAAATGTCAAACATTTAAATATTCCGTATTTAAGATTTGTTTGGCACTTAACGTACATTTCATTAAGTGTTTATAAATTAACAGAGAAGAATAAAAGTCCGTGTTGAATATAGTTGTGTGAAGATAAAAGCACTGTAAAATACTTTTATTTACTAAAAATAAACTTGGTAATATGTAACTAGTCTAAAAAAGGATTAGGTTGGTTATACTGTTGTATAATGTAAATTTAAAATTTTTACAAAGGCTTAAGATGTAATGCATTTATTTAATTAAAGATGGTATTGATGTTTTGTACAGAGAGAACGCAATTCATGCTTATCCCTCCAAGCGAAAAAACGGAAAACTGGAAAAGCCATTCGAATACCAGACACTGTCCTAATTTTCCGCACGAGCTAAATCTCACGTAGAATTTTTTTCTCACGAAAGAGTAGTCGTAGCCGACAAATTTAGTTTGAAAATACAACAGATAACGCAAAGTACAATTTGGGGGGGGGGATACGAAACTTTGGGGGAATAAAAAACAACATTATGCGCACTAGAATATTATTCCGTCAAGTTCGTGCAACAATTATTTTTATTAGAACAGATAAACATAGCACCATCTAGATCTATGTACACTACCTTCTTCAATAATATTGGTATAAAAAATAACGAAAAAATGGTGTCAATTTACAGCGTTTTTAACGCTATAATCTACAAATAATCAATTCTTTTGTCACTTTCTAACTTTCTTTACATATTTCCCAATTGCATATGATTTACATACTTATCCCGATAAAGTAATTATTTTATTCCCCAAAATCGGAGGTTTAAATATTTTGACTAGACATGCTACGAAAATATGGATAAGTTTCGCAGTGAAAAGTAAATGAAAGATAATCACGATAATTCAGGTGAAATTTCTTATTATTAGTATCTCACACTGACACTAGCAGACTGTGGATTTAATTAAAAGGAACAATTTTCTATCTGTAACTTGCCCAATAACTTCTGCGTCACAATATTGTTCGTGATGTATGTTAACAGTGCATGCCCGCGGACGTCAGTTACTGTGTACTAACAGAACTGACAGGTCCGAGAGGGAACACATTCCATAATGTGATACAACTTTACTGCTAATATCTGTCGACTTGTAACCAAAATTCATCAAACATTCACAGTCTCTGATGTGCTACGCGATGTCTGTGCAAGGTCGGGATTACGATGATTTCACGTTACAAATAACACGTTCACGTAAGCCATTGACCCGTGTGTTCCAATTAAACCTATTGCGACCGTTTCACGTTTACGTTCACGTAAATCAATGTCAAGCGTTTGCGAGTTACGAGATACTGTACCACGAGATCTTGTTGGACAAACAAGCCGATAGAAACTAATTTATAAACATTTGCTTTTCATGGTATTGTTTTTATTTTGCCGTGTCGTCTGCTCGCGTATTTAACCTAAAGGATATATAATTTTCTCTCAGGAATGGAGGAACAAAAAGATAATAAAAGTTGAGCTAGAATTGTTTCATTTGCTAATTTCTAAATCTGCATGGAGAGTTTACATTGCTGCAGTTTATTACTCATGTTTCTCTGAAGTATAAAAATCCTTGTATGAAATGCTAAATGTTTACCGTTAAGTTTACAATTTTAGTTCTTCGCGAAACCAGAACACAGAACAATGTTAATACGATTTATTCTCATATACACTAAAAACATATCTCTATCTCCCAAGTACTTTTATTTCTGGAGATTATGGCCGTACAGTAGTCGTTTTAAAACGGTATAAACAGCACGACTGCAAACTTACTAATTTCATGCTTTGCAATATAAGATTGTATTTTTAACCTGGCAAGCAATGAGCATCCCATTACAAATATGCACCTTTCTGTAATCTGTTCAATGAAAAATGGAGGGGGGGGGGGGACATCGTCGTGGCTGGGTGCATCTAATCTTCTCTACCAACCTTACTACTATTGCATGGAATATAAAATTCGGTGATCACCGGAAATGTCCACAGGAATTTATTTTGTGGTACCTTACGTCAGTACTATCCGTGCCAGACATGGCGGCACTTAGCTCCTAGCCCTACAGTAACGGGAGTGAGCATAGCAGGCGTTGAAGCTAGAGGAGGTGGGGTTATCTATATTCTTAAATAAAAACTTTTTCCAAGGTTTCCGACAGATTATTTTACACTTAAGTCTGGTCACACGCCGATCACGCCTATCAAAGCTGTCCACGTGTAAGCATTCTACTTTACCGTTTTGGTAAACGGTTGAAAGCCTATTTTACGACCATAATGGTTTGTCCTGTATTTAAAACATAGGTCCGTTAATCAGGACAAGAAACCAGACGCTACGCACTCCTTTGAAATTATATTGTACGTAAATGGAAAAATGCCATAAATATTGTTTTAAACGATTCTACAGTGCATTATAAAGGTTAGTTGTTGAAGGAAAGGCTGCACACTAATTCAGTGTCTTGCGCATAGAGATAAGGAGGCACATAATGTGCACCCTTGGTGCTATACTATAAAATGTCGGTAATTTATTTTTACTCACACTTGTTTACATTATACCAGGGTTATATTTTACTATTTTGATTTAAACGTTTCTGCACCTTCCAGACCGAGGCAATTATAATATTTACTTGTATATATTTAGTTTGAATTTTGGTTTGTTTACAAATTTTAAACTAGACTACTTTTCACTATTTTAATTAATTTTACAGCTATTAATTTTTCTGCGTCGATTTCCATACTACAGAAGGGCACTGGGTCATAATTTTTATCGTTACCCAGATTTAGGAAGATAGTACGTTTTATTTCTTACTCCTAGGCTGTCTGAATATTTTCAGCTATTTTACTATAGAAAACGTGAATTGAACTAATTTGTCTGAGCCGACTACATCAGAGGACGTGACCCCGGGGCGGAGATTATGTGTTGTTAACTTAGGGGCTTCCGTATTTGGCCCCGGAGATGATTGCTTGTACCCGGAACTCTTTTGAAGATGCTCGGACATACTTAATAGTCTGTTTCCGAACCTGGAGGAAATGCAGATGTCGTCGCGAGATTTTCGACAGGATCTGTTTGGAGAGCTGTGCCACGGCGCGATGATGATACAGAGGGTACGATTCTGTAGGATGTACCTGCGATTCCTAAGGGAATCTGATATGTGCGGCCGTCAAACTTCGACCAGATGTTCTCAAGTGAGACTTACCCAACGCACGATGTACAAAAATTAATTCGGCTTAATGAATAATTAAAAATTTATGAAATAACTTAAAGCGTTGTCCAGTTAACTACAACTTATTATGGAACACTGATATTTACAACCTTCTTGATATTCTGCCAAACATTCCAGTAGTCCGTTGTAAATTTTAGTTCCATGTTTTGTGTTTTTCGACTGAGTTAGCTCACGGAAAACTGAATGTTCATTGGTTACAGACTTTGAAAATGATGGATGCAGTTTACCAATCCGTATTATACATGTGTTGGTGGTCTTCATGTAAAATGTTAAGAGGGTAATTAATTCATTAAGATGACTACAATACGGCAGACATTTTGATCATTTCGAAAATGCTTATAATTGCAACACTTGAGTCCGAGGATTGAATATTGTCATTAAATCTGAAGATAAAATTGTTATTGATAGTACATATTCTGTTTATGTAGTGAGTAGATATTATTTCAGTGTTTTTGTGTTCTTGCAAATTTTGACTCCGGCAACTATTCATGATCAGTTGCACTGAACGTGTGTTTGAAACACGTATGAAGTTAGTTAAGTTGTTCTGAGGGTCTTACCTATGTCCCTAAAGAAATTAACGGAAAATATTAGCATATAATGAATATAATAAGGAATTCCTAGCCTATAAAAATCCTAACAGCAATTCCAGCGTATTTATTTGTTACTAGAGGACAAATGCGACTTCGTTCGCATGACATTTTTGTAAAGTTATTAAAATTAAGCCAACCATATGTTAATAAAGTTTTTATGTTTAATATACATATATTTCTTCTTTCAGGTTTAATTAAGTTATTGAATAACACCCTGCCATCGTTTTGCACATGTTTTATTTTAGCATGATATCTAGGACTTTAAATTGATCTAACAATTGTTTTTATTGGGTTCCTCTAACCACTGAGCTACTGCGGCCAACTTTATGTGTGCTCTAGCCACTGAGCTACTGCGGCCCCACTTTGAAGAACTCTAGCCACTGGGTCACTACGGCTTTTTGGAAGGTAAGGAGGGCTGCCAATACACAAAAAAAGGAGAAATTACATAATTTTTTACAATGCTTTTTTTACGCAGTAATCCTAAGAAAAGCTTAATTCAGTACCTATTTACATCCCTGATCATCATTGTTTCCGGAACAGTTTGCGATATCTCGATGAAACAAAGACTAAGTTGGCACTGGGGTTATTGCCCATATAATGTGTAAATTTGATGTCAATACGTTAAGAGGTTTGAGTTAAATACGTTCAGACAGACAGATTCGAAAAAAAAATATTAGATATGGCTTAGTTATCAGTTATACTAAATTAAAAAATAATTAAAAGTGAAAAATTTGAAAATCACACATACATTCCTATTTTATTTAATAGTATAGATTGTGAGGTCAAGACAGTATAGTTCCTCTTTGGGTGGTGTGTGCTTCTTATATTAGTAACCATAATTTCACCATTACATTTACAAGGTCGACTCTTATTTCTGTTAGTTATTCAAAAGTAATTTCAGGATATTTTCATAGACTTGTTTTGTACACGTACTCAGAAAACGCATTACTATCCTACCGGATATTCTAAGCCCGTAACTTGTTAGTATATAAATGCGTGACGAACTTTTAGGCATGGACACGCCACATTTATCCTAGTAACTAGAGGGCACCCGTAACAGTTGTCGACTCATGCATAAACTAGAAGTAATCCTAAAGTCTGCACATATCCCTCTGCTTTACCTGGAATGTAAAATCCATCCCTCTCTTCGTAAGACAACATGCAGCTAAGTGTGAAACTAAAAAGTGACGTCTGATTACAAACAGGATTTTATAAATATCCCACGTTAGGTAACGAGTTGTTTTCTGTTTATTTTCGTAATGGTTATATATTGAAAAGGAAAATAGTTGAAATAGGAATCTTCACAGTAATTTGTAGGAAAGAAATCTGTGGTACAATATATGAAGTAGTTAGAATCGTATATGTATGCCACATATTATCATCATTCCGCCCTAAAATGACAAATTTACCGCTGAAAGTCTCAGAGAGGAAAGTTGCTGACAGAATGTTTAATGCATTGTGCGTAGAGCGATGGTGCGCATAACAGGGCAACCCTTAGAGCCGTTACACATGGACGCGGATTGTCCGCCCCCCGCAGCAGTTACATTGAACAAAGTGACTAATGCCACTACTCAATTCAAGAGTTACAAGATATGTCAGGTATTTCAGGGGAAAAAATAAACTTATTCTGACAAACATCTAAAAATCATCTTTTAGAACATTTTAAAGAACGCATTATGGTATTTAATGTTTTTGGTAGAAAGCATGGTGTGTGTGTCTGGCACCGCCCACAAAATCATTGACAGTTAGAACAAAGATAGAGACAGCAACATGGAAACAGCAAAACTTAGGATCGTACTAGCAGCAGCTGACATTATTAAAGAAGATATTCAAAAGATGGCGTATGATCACAATACATACCCAGATACAAATTATATGAAGTCTGGAGGAGAAAATTTAGTTCCAAATACATTAGCATCATTTACCCAGAAAGTCACAGCGAAGAAGAATACATCAGAATTAGAAAAGTTAAAGAGAAAATGTGTAGGCATACATGCTATAATATCAGCTGTAAGACCTAGATCGTTTTAGTCACACTTTCAGACTGACTTAGCCTTTACACTTCATCGTTTGTATGGTTCTAAGCATCTCCTCAATATGTAATCTTCCATGGGTGTATGTGCGTCCTATTACTTTCATAAATGCAGGATCACCAAAGTTAATGAAGAAGCTTTCATACGGCATGTTTTTGATAATGCTGATGTTAATGTTCGTACATTGGATGGTTTGAACACGTTTCATGCGATGGGGGAATACAATGTATTACGCCAGCTACTAGCATTAAAACCCAAGTGAAGGTCGAAAGGAAGTATCCTGGAATATTTAATCCTGAATGCATTAGGATAAGATCGTACTGAAAGAAAATTTCTCGCAGGGAACTAAGTAGCATTATTGTAAGAGACTACAATGCATTAAAAGGTGCGATAAATAGTTCAGATTTTACATTAACAACTATACTTCCCCTTACCACCATTTGACTTTCTGGAATCAATGCCCAACCAGGGTGGAATGGCTTCATGAACATCATTAGCAACAGAAAGGAAAAATAGGACTTAACATATGTCATGGCTGTTCCCTTCATTAACATGGATGTTACTAATACATACACAATTTTCACAGCATTATGATTTGCTGCAGAACAGAGCAGGAAACAAAATCAGTCTTACATAGTGACTTTTGACCAACCCTTGTTCTTGAAGGCTTCAGAAATCGCAGCTTTCGCTGAAAGAGGCAGCGAAATTGCAAATATAGTAGTAAGGCTTAATGTCATTTATGGACTCCGTGATTCAAACATATATTATTATATATATAATTGTATATGCTGAAAATACAGTACAAAACATGTCCAGTGATCATTCCTATACAAGATGTATCCGAGCATACACACCCACAGCCTGTGCAATCGTTAACGTGATGAAAGAACATTGCGAAGAACTGAGAGGCAGTATCGCCTCCTTGAAGAAGTTTCACAAGCAACTTATTAACCATGAGACAAATCCAGAAGCTGTAATAAATGAATCAGGAGTTACTGAAGCTTGTGGTAAAATATACATCTGTATGAAAACGTTAGAATCATCAAGTAGGACTTCAAAACTTTGGATAATTCTTTTAAAGTGCATAGACCTTATTTTTCAATTCACCTATGCAGAAAGACCAGGAGATTGGGGAATGCACTTGGACACGACAGTAAAAATGCTCCCGTTCTTCCATGCTGCTGGACACTTATCTTATTCGATGAATAAGAATGTATACATTTTATTGTAAATATTGTGTATAGTTAGAATAAGAAAGTATACATTTTGTTGAAAATATTGTATATTAATTTGATTGTAAAATGTATTGAATAACTCATGTGTAGATAGGAATCGTATATACAAATTACTAATGATGATTTGTAAATAATAAAAAATCAGGAAATGAGTATTGCACGTACTGAAATCACGAACATAAAAATTGTAATATCAAGCTAGCGGTGGTTGGGAGGTCCGTGATGCTGTGGATGGCACTGTATACTCTTAATAACATGTTGCAAATTAGTATCAGTAAACATTACTTCACAGCTGCCGGTTGTTGCTAGTCCGGAATACGTCGGGTCCGTAGGTGGTGGATAATGGAACGACCCTGAATGTATGGGTTAAGGGCAAGGCCCTCCCGAACCCAAACTAGCAAAGCCGATACAAATTTTTTTTAAAGAAATCGACTTTACATTCGAAAAAATGAAGAAAATAAGTATTTAAGATCGTAAGGAACGATGATGGTTATGGTTTTTAGGCACACGTGAGTAGATGGCATTGCAGCCCCAGTGCCAGCGAGGGGTTGTGGCGCGCGCGCGATTGGTTCGATTCAAGGTGCCCTACCACCACATGTCTTCGTGACTGTAAGTACATAAATATATGTATATATCTTTGGAAAGCTAAAGAAGCGTTCTACAACTTCCATGCAAAGTGTTTCGTCAAACTATCATAAATAAAAATGGTAAAGTGAAAAAAACCATAAAAAACTTTGTATTCTAAAGTAAAATTTTACATATTTCGGCATATTTCTATTAAATTATTAACAGCGGAAAAAGTATGGATACTTTTTTTTCTAGATAATAGCTCACGGAATAAAATCTTAAAATAGTTTTTAGGCCAGGATAGATATTAACGGAGATATGAACGGTAATTAAAAAGCTTGCAAATCGGATTTTCAAGGAGTAGGGGAGAAAGCACCATGGAGAGGGGTGGGGACTTTTGGGAAAATATACCTCTAGTAGGGTACTAACATCTACCAAGAGTTCAGCTTATCACTAATTTTTCCCGACATAAAACCTTTACTTCCTGTGTTAATAATGGTGTGGGTTTGGAAGTATGTTGGCATTCTTGTATAAATGAACGGTCAACCGAAGAAAATATGCGAGTATCGAACCAAGATATACAGTTTCCTTTGAGTACTATGTACGTGCAATGTAATAACACGGCGTTTACGGATATGAATACGCACACCTCTTCCCCCTTACCCAACACGCCATGACAAATATTACACTGATGTCCTCTAGACTAATACATATTGTTCAACATAGTGAAATATTCGTAATAAGAAATATGACTTAGGTTGTAAGCAATGTTGTGATTATGAGAGAGAGAGAGAGATAGAGAGAGAGATAGAGAGAGAGAGAGAGAGATAGAGATAGAGAGAGAGAGAGTGTGTAACAATGACATCTGCGTATATATTGGGAAATATTTTATTAATAAGATTGTTTTTCAGTGTTAATCATACAGCTAGTGGCGCACAATATTTACAAGGCAACTGAAATTAATTATGACAATTAAGTCACCAGCAAATACAGTGACTAAATATGTAGCATATTGTTACGATGTTTACGTCATTGTCACTCCATAAGTCGCTAGAATACGCAGGTGGGGCAAACAAATGCACAGCGTAATAGAAACTAACATTGTTTTTAAATTATGAGCGTAGGTAAACAGTCTGGTACTATACTATTGCAAAAAATGGCAATTACAGTATTAGTGTAAAACGTTATGAGCTTTAAACGTAGGAACATATTATTACTAACTGACGTGATACATATAGGCCTAGTAGATTAGGAACGCGATTTGCTCTACGTACAAGTACAACAGTACTATGTATTTTTGCATCTTGCCACAGTACCGCTCCCACGCCTACTAAATAATCTGCAAATATTGTCCGAATGATCTTGCAGGAAATATCATGTATCGTGTCTACATTCTCAATATCTTGGAAACCAACAACCGAAAGTGTATGTTCGAAGGTGTATACCTCTCTTGCTCTCACAAAGTTGTGGAGCGCACACGTTTTTACGACAGAAATGGCAGTATTTATGTTTGCATTAATACGTCTATGAAAAATGCGCCACCTGTTGCTGGGGATGCCAAAAGAACACTCGATAAATCTGCGAGCGCGGGTTAGCCTGTAATTGATGATTTTCTTCTCATATGTTAAATTCTGTCTAGTAAAAGGTCGCAAAACATTTCTTGTTAAAGCAAAAGCCTCATCGCCCACTATGACAACTGGTACTGGTGGTCCATCAAAACCAGGCAAAGGTTTTGGCGGTGATATTTCCAGAGAATTGTTTTCCATATTGTCCCAAATACACTACGTTTGAACACAGTCGAATCACAATTTCTTCCGTACGCCCCAACATCAATGTAAGAGAAGCAATAGTTGGCATCACAAATTGCCAACAATACAGATATCTGTACACGTTAATAACATGTAGTGTTTGACGTTGCTTTAAGAAAAGAACATATTTCTGATGAGAAAAGGGAAATTAAGCATCTTGCCGGCCAACGCAGAAAATTACAATTTGATTCATTATGTTTGAATATTAAACCGTGAACAATGTATACTTAGAATCACCTTTTGTTTCGCAGTTTAACATGGATAATGAATGTCTAAACGTTTATTAAGTCATATATAAATTCATGAGCAAACAGAATTTCTATTTTAAATAAAATCCATCTTCTACTTGCTGTTTATTTTACCATTTTCTTAGGGCCATTAATAAAATACCTTTTCATTACAGTATATTCAATGTTAACAGCAGCGAATCATACACTGTGTTCACACACTCTTAGCATTTTCGCTCTCCTGCGAAATTTATTGAGCCGAATTGAGGCCTATTTTCCCTTTCCACGTCACACACCTCAAATGCACTCTTATAGAAGATCGTTCTTTATCTTACGTTAGAGTAACAGCAACACGTTCCGTCCGACACACGGATATTCTAATAGCATCTTGTAATTTTAACTTCGGCTCCAGTTTTCTTATCAGTTCGTCAAACGATTGTACCGACATCCGAAAATAGTTACGAAACTTGTTTTCATCGTCCGTAAGGTCTATGTACAGTGTCACAAACGCACCCTTCAGATTTCTTTGTGCAACTAGCGGATGCACTCAATACCGTCGTAATTTTTTTCTCCGTTTTCTGGAGGCACACAAATGCGTGGCCATTATTGATGTGACACTGACGGACTGACTGTGACACTGATGGACTGACTGCAACACTATCCGTAGTGCAGTCCGCAAACATGTGAAAAAACGCCATGGATTGTCCGCCCTCCACACGCGGATGGCCGAGGGCGGGCAATCCGCGTCCATGTGTAACGGCTCTTAGAGCCTAACTTCGGATAGTATAATACGCATCATGTTCACTTTTCAGATTGTAAATGTTATGTCTAATAGAAATAACGCAGTTGTAACAGCTAATGCGTCTTTACAGTATTAAACTAAATATGTTACGTATTTTAATATTAGCACTATATTTTACATGCCTCCTTCTCATAAGGAGAAGTTCGTGGTTCGTTTTATCCTTCGACAATGTTTTCAGGCAGTATGTCGCACCGCCGGAGCTGCGCATACAGTTGTTTCCTCTCTCCCCGGCAAACCCGCGCGCCACAAACAAATGCCACCACAGCTGGCGCAGACGGTACGTAGTTTTGCTCAGTTGTTTTTCAATTTCTCACAAATTTCTGTACGTCACACATTACTCTTGCCCACACAGCACAGTTTGTTCGATTGACTTGAAAACGTGCAGGCGGGTGAGCCGTTCGTATGTTTTTGCTACTAGTTGGGACGTGCGTGTGTTCAACGCAACACGCCCGCTACCAACGCCGTCCCGTCATCCGCACGTGCAAAACGTTTGACCACATGGGTTACATTCTAGCAGGTTACCCGCCGCGTTTTTAACGCTTGTCTATCATATATAACTCTTACAGTTGTACTAACAGGCTTGTTACTCAAGTTTCTACCATCTTGTCAGAGAGCCTGGCCCCCTTTGTGGACAAGAAAATTGATACAGTGAGGTACGGTGTGAGTATGGACAGCATGAAGGAAAAGATGTACAGTGTTAATGAGAGGTCAGACAGTGTGGAGGGTAAAGGCGATATTACACGATACCGGATTCCGTAAAAACTTGTGCAAGGTCCGCCATAGCGGACGGTATACGGGCTAGTGTGACACTCATGGCATTTCCTGCCTTGTATCGACAGATTTCGTACCAGGTTTGGTAATTTGGACAAGTCATATTTTTAGTGGCAGGTTCCACACAGGCTTTCGTACCCGCCCAATCACATCGCAGTTTCAGAGCGTACGACGCTCCTCATGGCTACTACTTAAAACGAGTTGATAAAGAAAACGAAAAGGACGCCTCCAACTTGATTATACAACCGTGAGGTTGAAACACTTTCAAATAGATTTGAAATACGACAACAATGCATAGTATTGGCAATGACAACTTTTAATTTCTGTTTAAAACCATTCAACACACGTAAATCATTACCTACTGTATGAAAAACTCAAATAAATAAATTTACTGTATCTAGAATATATAAACTAAAAATCTCGTGTTTGAATTGGTGGTACAGTGATAAAGTCGCGGCGCCTGTGAGTAGCATATAACTTTTGGACGGGTCTTCGACAAAACTCCGTCGGACCCTAATTTTTTATCATTAAATTTACATGCGGTTAATAGCCCGGTACATATAGGAAAAATATATTTTGCAACCAGTATGTAATTTTCGTCAAAATTAAAAATAACACTCGTACTCTAGTGACTTCAAATCATTTTCAAGAAAATTAATGAAACTATACTATTAAGCAAATAAAAACGAACAGTAATATAGCAATATTAAGATGTGCTAGTTAGTTTTTTTTTCATAGGTTTATGCAAGTTACTAACTGGCAACAGTTCTACGAATGGGGTTCGTATTTACTACACACTGCGAACCTACCGAGGGTGCCAAATGTTAGTACGCAAACAACTGTCGTGTAATATGAATATTCCATGGCGGCTCATATAGCGGCTGGTATACCGGCTTGTGCACCAGGCTTCGTACAAGTACCAAGTACGGCTGCAGGTATCGTGCAATATCAGCTTAAAGTAAAAGAGGAAGTGAGAGCCTCAAAAGGGAATGGCAGGAATTCCTGCAGCAGCAAGGAAGAAGATATGCAGCGCCTGAGGAGGAGCCGAGGTTGGTTATCACCGAGCCGACGAGTGCGGGTATCGAGAAGAATGTAGAAGCCGTCGCCAATGCAACAATCGCAGGGGAGGCGCAGTAGTGGTGCAGTGTGGGTACGCCTCAGCCAGGGGTAGATAAAGGCGGTGCCACGATAAAGCCCGCCCCTTACGATGGACAGATACCTTGGCACGAATACCGGCGAATATCGAGATTGATGCCGCACTGAATGGCTGGACGAAAGAGCAGCAGGCGTACTACCTAGCGATTGTACTGAGGGGATCTTCATTGAGCATACTGCAGCCGCTGTCCGAACATCAACTAGAATACTCCACAGTGGTGTCGGCTTTGGAGCTGCGATTCAGCGACCGATACCTGCGACATACCCACCATGTCAAACTGCGAAACCGTATCCAGAGACCAGGGGAACAGGAGCTGTGGCAGTATGTTGTGAGGCTGACACACCTTTCTCTAGAGGGGCGCTCGGAGGAGGCACGATAAGTCATCCGAGTCGACTTTTTCGGGGATGCTATTACTGATACAGATGTGCGTCGAGATGTACGCCTGGCATCACCACAAAGCATGCAGGATGCCCTGACCCGAGCATTGGAGGTACAGACAGCGAAGCAGGAGCCGACGTTCCAGCATGCAGTACCGGCAGCTACCCCGTGCAATGACGATGGAGATAGCATCCTGGATGACTTGAAGTTGGAGACCACAATGAAAGGTATTGCTGTTAGTGTTTGTGCTAGGAAACCCAGTTATTGTCCAGCTAAGCATCGGGAATATTGGGGTGGCCAGATAGGACACTTGAAAATCCAATGCCCGCAAAGGAACTGCAGGGCCAGGCAGCCAGACGTGAGTACGACTGAGAGCTTGTTAAGGATCTTTTAAACTGTGGAAAGATGAGACACTTACGAGCCTGCTGTCCAGGGGTGCCATCCAAGACTAGTCATTGATGAACCGGTAAAGGGACAGCTGCACGAACAATTGGACCTGACAGCCGCAGAACAGGGTGGCTAGCAGTATCCTTATAGCTAATTCCCCGACTCCCTGACATTTACAGTATCTTGTTAAATTTCCCTGATCAACTTACGTGGCAAATATTGCAAATATTTTTATGTTTTTCTTAAAATAACTTACAAAATGGTTTGTTGGTAACAATCAACAATAACGTATCATTCATTAATGGATGCTTTCTATGCAGAAACAAATATTTATAAAAACTAAACAATATATGTATAGGGCCTAGGTACAAAGATGACAAATGGTAAAAGGTGACACAGAGGGCAAATGCTAGTATTCTCACAACCCGAAAAAGTCACAATACAAATAGAAAGATAAGAGGCAATACAACGTATCAATTCTAGGAGAACTACCAAAAGAGACTAAATGATTATTTTGGTAAAAAAAATAAAAATAAAAAATCAGCCAATAAATTATGTGTAATAAAAGTTACAATTGAAGATACGGCATCAAAATTGTCCCCAGGCTCACAAATATTCCTATAAAGGTGGAATAAACTAAGCAACAGAAAATTCATAAGATGGCATGCGGCAGAAGTGCTAGAATCTAGTATTTATTTTCTTATTAAATACATTCTAAACTATTTTATCTAAATTTTCTGACTGCACAAAATTTTCCCTAACTTTTCCAGAAATGTAGAATTCCCTGACTTCTAGGTTTTCCCGGTTTAACTTGATGCTAGTCACTCTGCAGAAACACCTGCCCAGATCACGGGCCCATCGATATAACTGGTAACATCGCATATGAGGGGACGGAGAAAGATCGCTATATGATAAGTAGAACAACGATACTGGAGTCGGATCGCGTAAGATGTTATCCCGCACTTAATGTAAGTGAGAAAACGAGAGAAGTCCAGTTTACAGACTGAGCCTCACACATGCATTTTCAGGAGAAGGGAGGCAGCCAGGGAGCAGGAGACAAGCATATCCCAGTGTCTAGTGGCATCAAAGGAACACTTGATGTGGCCCAAGAATCGCAGACGATGCATTTAAGGAAGGGCGGCTAGTGTGGCTGCATGAAAGAAGACAAATTCGGAGTATCACATCGCAGTGGATGTTGGGAAGGCCCTTACCAAATCTTAAAGTAGTAAGTGACACTTTCTTACAGATCTGTTGCCGCGACTCCTTGAAAGAAAAGTCTGAGTTGTACACATTGACATATTGGCACTCTACGAAGGTCCTGATGTTGGAGAGTCTGTTCGGGACGAACAGACTTAAGGAGGGGGCAGTATTATGCGTTGCAGCTGGCCCCGGCTGCGAGCTCCCGTTGTGGTCCGGGGTGACCACCTCGTCCCTCCCCATACACACACTCTCCGCCTCGTTGATCCCATCTTCCTGGGGAAGCACGGGAATGATTGACAGCGGCTAGACCTGGTTAATGTCACAGCCCCCCCCCCCCTTTCACGCTTCCTGATGAGACAAACGCACAGGATGCACAAGAGCATTCTGGGAATTAGGGCCTCGATGCAACGAGGGATTTAGCAAAATTTGTGGGTGATGGCTTACGACCCTATAAATACTGCAGCAACCCAATGGCGGCGTTATTTAATCCCACGTAAATTTAAATACTCTTTCATAAAGACATGGTATGTTTTACATTGTTTGGTGTGGTGCATTTACTTGACAAAGTTAAGTGCAACTTCATGGTAGAACCTTTGAGCATTGCCTCGACATTTACAGACACAATCGTTCGAATACACAAGGCGCCGATTGTTACCTGTTCATAATTCACACAGACACACACAGCACATGACGCTTTGTACGCTTAAATTACAGTGTGCACTGTTCGTTTGTTGATGACTAGTGTATTGTTCAGTCACTCTTCCTGTGATTTGTGGGTGCCTACCCCTCAGACAACAGTTTCTATTTAATTTTATTCGAAAACGGGTTGCCTGAGGGTACTGCGACAAGACCATTTTTATTCATTGGGCCCTCTTGATACAAATTATGGCATAACACCTCTAAAGAATCTTATGGAAGAGAAAATTTAGCCAAAAATGGGGTGGCCGGCCCCATTATTTTAATGGAGGCGGTAGGTATTCGAAACGATTTCTTCACAGACTGCAGCTCTTGTTAGCATAAAACAGAATCCACAGAATTTTACTTTATTTCTATGTTGTTTACGATACTTTACCAAAAATACGATATTTATTTTATATTTCAAGGGCGAATTTCTCCCTTAGGATTTGCACCGGTCTATAAGTCGCATTATACAACTGTACGTCATTTTCGACAAGGAATCACCTCACAAGGTTTCTAACATACTTTCATACACCATGTATAGTACTATGGATCAATATGCGCATTTGGATATATTGAGGAAAGAACTGACACCGAGCGCAGAGAAATTAGGCTTGCAGGATTGTCGCATGTGGTTACTCTATAATTGCCCCCACGTATTTCAATACACCTCCACAGTCCTAAGACATCAGTGGCATTGCAAATTTGTGGTGTGTGTTAAAAGAAAATATCCGCAAACAATCCGTATCTAATCGGAACGACCTACAAAAGTCCTTCAAACGGAATGGGATAAGATTGTGCCCTCTTATTGTGAAAGGGTGGTTCTATCTATGCCAGATCAGCTTAACGAGATAAAGAACTGTGATCGCAACACTAAGTACAAACTGTCCACACATGTCCTTCAACGACAGGACATATACTGACCTTACCATTTTCACTGTGGTGTATATCTTGACCTACACGTGTGGTTTTTTGTTGTAAATTTATGTATTATTTTGTGAAGACATTTGCCTTTTGTATCTGTTGTATGATGTCTGTAAATACATTTATTTACCAATACACTCAATTTTCATATCCAAAAGACTTGTATACAACAATGAAATATCATAGGATAGGCGTACCATTGTCACTTGTGAATCATTGCAACTGTCCCGAAACTACTATTTATCCTTCTTTGTTCAGTTCTGAAGGGCAGAGTCTTTGAATGTACAGAGTTCAGCCACGTTGAATAGCTCAGGAGTGATTGTACTGTCATTGAAACAACTGTATGGAGCCGAAGGGAAAGGATAAGAAATTTAATCAAAGGCAGTGCCATGGCATTATGAGAAAGGCAAAAGTACCGGAAACATTGCCGAAATTCTGCTAATAAAGAGAAGTACACTGGCCGATATTATTCATATAGCAGATGTAAAGTCCATGTCCAAACAATTAGGAGAACACAGAAAAAAGCTGGCTGCAATGGTAGGGTCGCACGAAAGAAACCCTACATTTGGAGTATCAAGCTAAAGAAGAACTTGGGTGGGAACAGGTATTTTTGGCAGATAAGAGCAAATTCGCTATATATGGTTCAGATGGTAGGCAAATAGTCTGCAGGAAACCTAACCAAAAGCTGGCAGCCAAAAGTTTGGGAGGGACTAAAATTCAGCGGTGGACATATAGTATGGTAGTACGGGGCAATATGTCAGCTTATGGTGTGGCTGCACTGGTGTAAATTGAACACATCTTAGAAAAAAACGGGTACCTAAATCATTATCGCAGAGATTTATGAACAGGTGTGCAGAAAAACTTGGAACTGCAGGGAAATTCATGTTCTACCAAAACAACCACCCAAATTATACATCCCATGTAATTCAGATGTACCTGCTCTACAATTGCCCAAAGTGCTCCAGCCTCAACCAAAAAATTAACGAACCCATTAGAACATTTGTGGGATGAGCATAACATGATTCAATCTAAACCTCATAACAACATGGTTCAATCTAAACAATCAAAACCCAACATAGGAAAGAAAGTCAGACAAATCAAAGAACATAACAAAAAAATTAGTGCACAGTATAACACTGTTATTAATTTTGGATTATTTCAGAGAAATTTTCATTGGTATGTGTGTGAATAATTTTACTGGTAGACAATTGATATTTATTTTCAGATTACCATAATTATGTAGGCTGTTCATTGTAAACCGAATACTTTTAAAAGCCCTGCTTAAGATCTACTTGCATATTTGATATTCTTCCACCAAGCATGAGATTAACATTGCCATGGACAGGCTCCGTTTATTCATGTGTCATCACATCCAAGTGAAAACAGTACAATTTTTGTAAAGCAAATATTAGTAACAATATACATATTTGTGATCTAATGTATATAAAACAAACACGGACTTCAATAGCCATAAATGTACATACCATCTTAATAGGGCCTACAACATCAAGTGTTATTGCTACTTGTTATCAATATGCTGCAAACTTAACTAGAATCCTAAATGAATATGTAGTTGTAGCAAGTAATTATTTTCAAAGGCTGACTTCAAAAGTGCTCACATCACCATGAACGGAATAAGCCAAAGAAACTTTTTTTTCTTAACCTACAATAATAGATACTTCAAGAGTACACAAAGAACACATTCAAACTCATGACATAAAGCTGTTCAAGAGTCAAATTTTTATCTACATTTGGAGCATTTTTTATGGTTTCATAGCACAATATTGATTGTAACTTGATTAAATTATAGAAAAAATGAAACAAGTTAGCATTCATCATTTTTCTTTAACATACATGAGAATTTCCACTTAAAATATTAATTCGTACAACTTTCACACATTTAGTTTATCACAAAGTTTGGTTTCAGTGGCCTGTAGCAATTTTCTTTAAGTAGGACACCAGGTTCACCTAGGAAACGAGTGAAACTTCTAGCCATTTTAACTTTAAATTTTTTTCTCAAATATTAAAATGGAAATAAAGGCGAACTTATACATCATAACAAATTAAGAAATATATTTCATGATGTTCTAATAACAAGAACAATTATTTTGAGCCGTAACCTAAAGTACTTATTTTATTCCATTTGGTATTTGTATGAAAAAAATATACAACTTTTAAATTTATACAACTACTTTTAATTTTTACAGTAATTTTCCTACACTGATATACTTTTTTTAAGGATATTATTTCATATTAGAATGGAAAAGAATGTAGGCTAGTGTTAAAAATGTAGAGACTATTATTAGCCTTTACAGCGTCCTTAATGCACCCTGAGATAGCCATGCTACTATAGTACTGGTATGGAAATTATTCACACAATCGAACTCCTAAGATCCATGTGTGCGCCGAATTCTCATAAGACCATTCCAATCTGCTTGGAATGCACCGAGTCATCAGCTAACTCAAACATATGCGATAGCTCTGACTAAGAGAAAATAGAATCTGCTAACGTGACGCTTTCCAACCGGTGGTCACTTCCATCAGCTTTAGATCTCTTAACACTGGATGTCCCAAAAAATTTGCGCGCGCGCGCGTGCGTGCGTGCGTGGGGACAAATCAAAGGAGGGAGAAAATACTGTGAGGAAGATTGCTCATGGACAATCCAAACTATTCTAAAAGACCGAATGCTTTGCGTAATAGAAGCGACTCCCTAGTTGTCACATGAGCCTCTTTGTAAGCAGTGTTGTAATTCTTAAACACTACGGAATAATTCAATTAATTTTTTTGAGGACCGAAATGATAGTCGACTTTTTGTTGACTATTCAAAAATTGTGTTGTTGAAATAAAAATTTGGTCGTTCAAAAAAGTCAAAGTACGCAAAAATAGTTAAGTAGCTCTCTGTTTACGATATTTATTCACCAGTTAAACAGTGGTTTAAACTATAGCGACAATGCTGTCTGAACAGATTGAAGTATTAAAACTATAAGTCACGCTTAAATTTCTGAGGGAAGAAACACACAAAGAAACAAAAGAATAAAATGCAATAGTGGCAGACGCGTATGTATACAGAAAGACAACAAATACACCAGTGCTTCATTGCTTGCAGAATTAAAATTCCAAGAAATCTCTTGAGGATCATGCGGAATTAATACACACACTTCGTATAGTAGAAGAGATTTTAAAAAGTCTACGTTACATTAAATCCCAATAATTACTTGTGAACATGTGGTCTGAACGTAATGCACAATAATCTACCCCTCAATTAGTACCCTCCTGAACCACCACTGGTCAAGTCGTAACAAGTACAACGTCCACACAATAATTAACAACGTTCCAAACATTTCTTTGATGCGTGGGCTAATGAGTGAGAAAAATAATGAGAAAGAAAGGAGGCAACACTTACGGTTGACGTGATTGATGAAGTAGGCGCCGATTTGGGCATCATATGCCTCCTCCCATCCCAGTGGCAGCTCGTTCCCAATGCAATCCGCAAAGCTCTGTGGCTTGGTAAACCTGAAACAAACACACAATCACAAACGTGCCCTATCTACGTGAACATACACTGCAAACTTTTCTCTCTAATTCAGATGGCCACACGCTCAACTTTTAAAACACACGTTTTATGCTATTTATGTTTTATACCACCCATAAACCAGCACAATTCTCGAAGATATACAACTTGAATATATTATCATTTTATATCTGTATGTCAAAAAAACGTGGCCCTTTAGGTAAGGAAGTCAGAAAATTTCTCTATACCACGGCGATTAGGGTCCTATGCTCGGCTGGGCCGCACTTGCTTTCTGGCATGCTGGAAACATGACGGACATCGCTGCCTGCGATTTTCCCGGGAACTCCAGTTTCCGCACACAATTTTATTTACATCACCAATACCCATTTGGCGCCAGATGCCTCATTTCAAACGTCGCCCAGATATATTTCTTAAGTAAATAATACATAAGAACATTAAATCTAAAAACTTGTTTTAGCTGACTTAATTAAAAATAAGGGTTTGGAGGACGTTACAGACATGTCAAAAAAACTACCAGATATTTTCTATTCATTAGGCGTTTTGAATGCCCCGAATGGCGACACGCCTTAGCTAGGAAACACTATTAAGTCGGGAAATGGGAAAGAATTATCCCAGCATTCGCCTGGAGTGATTTGGACCGATCCTAACATCAGAGGTTTTGAGAGCCGATGAAAGTGCAGCGAGGTGAGTATGCAGGAGCGCCAAAATGAAAGGATGGGGGAAATTGAGCGGTTCGACGAGGTGGGAGGAGAATAGTCTAAACACTACACCATCGTGGTCCCAACATTCTCCTGAGGAATAATATTTTATCACATCTGATGAAACTGACCCTCCAAATCGGTTGTAGTTTCCGCTGGTCGAAGTTGTCTTCCAGTCTGGTCCTAAACGCTCTCGATGGGCGAGAGGTCTGGGGACTTTTCTGACCATGGAAGCACGTTGACATCATGAGGGCAGGCCAGAGATATCTGTGATGTGTGAGGCCGGATGTTATCCTGCTGGAAGTTGGGGTTGCCAATATGCACCACGAAGGGAAGTGCACATCGCCGCAGAATTTCCAGAATGTATCGCCGCACCATCAGGGTTTCTTCAACCATCACCAGTGAGGTGCAGGAATCATAGGGGCGGTGTCCCGCTATACAATGAAGCATGTATCACAGGGGTAGCCAGGCCATATACAGTGGTCGTCTCTATCCATACGTAACCTTGATTCGTCGCTGAACACCACTAGTCACTAATCCGCAACCTGCCATGCTGCCTGTTCCCGGCAGGTCACATGCTCGGCGATGCTCAGATCGTGATGGTAGAGGTCGTAAGGGACGCCGAGATGAGATCACTCTGCTACCCACCTGGATATGGTACTGTTGGACACGTGCGTATTCCCAGCTGCCGTGACACGTCCTTGGATGGTGGGCAGCGACACCCTTGGAATGCTTAGAGTCTGTCGCACGATCCTCGCTGCTGGTGGTCCGCCAGGGTCAATCCGAGCCTTCTCGACAGGTATGTGTACCCTCCTTTTTCCACAGCGTCCAACACCGATTCAAAGTATAGGCAGAATGATTCAAGTTGCGAGAAATGCGCCAAAATACTAAACCTTCCTCTCAAGAGACCGATAATGCAGCCTCTCTCAAACTCATCCAGCTGAGAAAGGCTTGTCGAATGCACCATCGGGGCATGCTGCGTGTTCACTGAACTTGACTGTGTGGCTCGTACTGTTACTTATGCCTTATCCGGTGTCTTACAAATATGAATGATGGATGGACATTGTACACCCCTAATCACATCTGCGCAAGCAAACCGCATTATATGCAAATGGGACACGCGTCGAGCTACGACGATACTGTGTGGCAACCTTTGCTGTACTCGGGCGATTCGTTCATGGTGATCAATCCTTTTTTTTTTAAATGACTGTTACATAAACTATTCTTAGATAATTTGAAGTTACACTCCACGATACTGTCATACAGGGTGGTCCGCCTAACGTCGACACCCCCAAAATTTCTGGAATGGTTGCAGATCACGAAATGTGGTTTTCGCTCAATTAACTTACGTACGGGGGCAAGTCATTACCGCAAGTGACTATTCGTAACACGTGTATGAACAAAAATAATTAAACTGCATATCATTTTTTCCCCTGGATAGATAAATCTGTTTCATCGGCATCTGAAAGTAGTGCAAAGAGGAATTCAGTGATATAGCATATCCAATGGAATAGCACACAAATACCAAGAAATAATGTGCAAATATGATTAAGTTAGGTGGACTCGTAGCATGGTGCAGTGGATCTGTACTCTCAGCTGTAAGCACGCAACATGTGCCATGACTCATCCTGGCGGAACCACTTCCTAATAGCAATGCAGCACCAGTCCCAGTAATCTATGATAAGTGATATTTTAGTGTGTGACTGTACGTATGCAATGTAGTTCACAAACGAGAAAAAACTGGACGCTTTACTTATTTATGGCACGTGTGGCAGAAATGTCAACCAAGCCGTATGTACAAATGTATGGCGAAAGTTATCATAATCGGACGCCCATCTCATGGCAAATGATACAAATAATTTGCACATGTCTCTTGTCGCAAAGTGATTGGAGTGCAACAAAACACGCTACAGGTGAGACTCGTTAACACGACGTGTTGACATGTGTCGATGCAAATCCCGACATGGGTAGATGAGAACTTTCCAGGTTCATAGGAATAAATAAAACAAGTGCGTTAGGGATACTGGGCCAATGGAAATTCCATCCATATCATGTGGCTCTTCATCAGGCAATACATGAAGGTGATTCCAGTAACGTGTTCAGTTTTATAGGTTTGTTATAATGTCTGTAAGGAATGACCACAATTTTCTGAAGAACATACTATTTACTGATGAACCGACCTTCACAAACCATGGGCGTGTAAATTTACGAAATATACACTACTGGGCGACAGAGAATCCACGTTGGGTCAGACATGTGGAACACCAGAGACAGTAGAAAGTAAATGTGTGGTGTGGAATCATTTGATACTATGTCATAGGGTCATACTTCATTCAAGAGACACGGACTGGCTGTACATAAACCCATTTCCCCTGCACATTTTGCTTCGGTGGCGAGACAAATGTTAACTAAAATGTTTCTAAACCGGTTGTTAGGGCATGGCAGTGTTATAAAATGGCCAGCTCGCTCCCTCGACCTCACATCTCTCGAATTTTTCTTGTGGGGAACACTTGACAGATAGGGTGTACAGCACCGTTCATACGATGCCAGAAGACACGCAGGAACACATTGTGGCAGCTTGTAGAGGCATTCCACCAGAAATACTTCATGCAGCCCATCACTCGCTACATGTGCGTTTACAGATGTGTATTGCTGTCGATGGTAAACACATCGAGTCCATGATGTGAAAAGACAATGTGTTCATATACCCATAATTTGTGCTCCAGGTTCAATATAACTGACAACTATACTGCAAGTGTACATTCATTTGCAAATCACATTACAGCCTTGTGTTTCCCCACACACACATATAACACAATAACAAAAATATACATGAAACAATACCAACATGTTTGATGTTAACTAAAAAAAGAATTCATAGTCACAAATGGAACACACTTGTACACTGCAGCAGCAGCAAATCAATTAGTTAATACTTCATGTGCATAACTTTAGCATGGGTGATTGCCTCGAGATGTTGTGACAGACCGTGCTAACGCTGTGGTGTGTGCTGGGGAGATTTTGGACTATTCTTCCAAAAGTAGTCTTAGCAGAGTTTGCTTGAAGGGCTGTCTTTCTGTACCTGTTTACCTATATACTCCCACAAATGCTCTTAAGAGATTGACATCTTGGGCTCTGTGGTGGTAGAAGAAGCCATCGTGGAGCAATATACAATAACCACACCTTAGTTTTCATGGCAGTGTGCTTAGGACCACTGTCTCGTTGGAACAGAGAGACCTCTGTCACACCCAGCTTCCGCATGCTGTTTGATAGGTTATAATGCAACAAACTTATATACTCGGTGGCATCCATAGCACCTTTAGTAAATGTTAAATTACAAACCACAGAAGACGCCATGCATCCCCAAACCATAACATCTCCATATTTGACCGTAGGTATAATGTGTTGCAACTGCAATTCCATGTTACCATTTGCCATCTGAGCCAAATATATTCAAAGTTTGACTAATTCACAGTATCCCAAAATTTGTTAGGTCTATCATGGCACTCGTTGGCAAACAACAGGCATTCTTGTCAATGTACTGCACAAATACGTGGTTTCTTCCTGGCAGCCCCGTCATGGAAATTGGTATTGTGTAATACATTTCATACAGTTTGAGTACTTACAGAGTGTGTAGATGTTGATGCGATCACTTCTGCCACAAATGCTGCACTTCAAAATGGTTTGTTGCTAAAGTGACAAGGTGCCGTCGTTCGTGGCACAAAAGCACTTTAGGGTATCAGGATCGTCGTAAATTGTTTTGTCCATGTTTATTTGTACCTCTTCAGTATGGAACAGGTAGTTCCAAAACCAACTGAGAGGGTTTTCGAATTTCGCTATATCTCCTGCCTTGCTTATAGGGCGAAAGAACTTCGTTTTGTGTCACAGAGAGTTCACATTTCTTTGGCCCCTTTCGGACCACTTCCTCTCACTTCCACAATGGTCTGTGCAGGGAACTCATCTTTATAATCGCAACTGCTGGAGGTGGATAATAAACAGGCCCCTGCGCTGTGTGGATACTTTTTTGGCCATCGGAATAACATCTTTCCCATTGTCTGTTCGTCCTGACATTGATGTGCAATTAACTAGCACTATGGGGCATGCTATTACACTCTTCTGTCTGTGTAGGGCTTGTGGCTTTACATTGTCTCAAATACACATGCAAGGACTACATGTGCAGTTGTACGAATACATTGAGTCACTTTATGTATGCGGATGAGATTGCATTTCTCTGTAGGTTGGTTTGTTCAATTTTTGTTGTGCATCTGTACGCAGTCGTTATTGAGAACAGTTAATGATTAGGAAACAAACCTCAATTACATTGGTATCTGAATCAAATGTAATGTATTAATATGTCGTGCACTCACATTGCTTGTCTTCTTTCAGTTGTGGTGCTCTTTGTCCAATATTGCCCCTTGCCCCATTAAGGTAAGTGCTACACAGCTATACAGAAGCAGTCACGCTAGTATGAGTCACTACACGTGTTGCTTACAGCAGCACAGGTCCACTGCCACATACTACCGACCCAATTAACTTAAATCATATTTGCACATTATTTCTTGGCTCATTTCTGTGTTACTTACCATTGCGTACACTATATCACTGAATTCCTCTTTGCACTTAACTTCAGATGTCATTGAAATAAATGTATGTTTTCAGGGGGGAAATCATATGTGGTTTAATCATTTCTGAATATACACATGTTGTTGAAGTCACTTGTCTGCAAATGAATTGATCCATATGTAATTTCATTTAGCGAAAACATCATTTGGTGAACTGCAAACCGTTCTGGAGATTTTGGGGTGTCCACGTTACGCGGTCCACCTGTATACATACATTTTAACTAGTTCTAGTCCAATATTTGGAACATCACAGCGACAGAGTCAAGCGATATGTGTACCTACAACGAAAACATGTTTTACCTGGGCCCGCACCCCACACGGTCCCCCGATACAGTTGCCCCGCCGTACATATTTTCATTACCAGAAGTCCGTATTGCACCATCTACTGGCTATATTTTGCAAATTACTCTTGCATTAATTGATATTAGAACCATTATTCTTAATACTTCAAGCATTCGACCTGCAATTGGGTTTGTTTGCCAGGTGCGATTTTCAACACACTGCCAGCACAAATCCATCCTCATCTGGCCTTGTGGGTGTTGGATGGCCCACCAGGTGCTGGCATTTTCTAGAAAGGAGACGACGACGACACCCCCCCCCCCCCCCCAAGGCATAGCCAACTGAAGGGAACAGGGACTGAGGTCAGCCCATGCTCCTTCCTTTTCATGACACTGCAAGGATTGCAAGAAGGAAAGGGCTAATACCCCTACCCCCTCTCAACCAAAACTATATAGTTGAATTTTGTCACATTGAAATCCCTACTTTGGACCTCATGGTCTGATCATAAGGGAGTGGACCAGGCCGACAGCATCACGATTGCATGTGATTCAGGATCAGCCTGGCAGGCAAAAACCCCTTTTGGAAAACTAGGAATGACGATCGCCCAGAAGTTTCCCAAGTGTGCTGTGGGTTACCCAGCGGTATCACAAGAAGGCGTAGGTTCCCTTGAGCTAGCAGACGCTATACGATTGCGCTAGACTAGCCCTTTCTGTAACTTTAACAGTCTACTGAAAATTGGCAACAATCCCGATACATCCCCAGACAGCAGTCTTCTTTCACCAGTGCGGCCAAGTTCCTTGCAACCTAGGGGGGAGAGCCTTTCCTACCAGGTCTATGTCTCCACTCCAGAAGGATGGGAAACCCACAAATCCCTTAAGCTCACCCAAACAAATCCCTTCAGCTCAGCCAGGCCAAGCCAAAAATCTATCTCGTTAATTTGATTAATTTTTTAATTTTCCCAGAATTTTTTTGATACATACACTCTCTCATAAAGCATAAGACTGTTTTCTTTTAACCTGAGTTTGCTTCCAGGGGTCTGTAGGACCCAAGATCCTGAGACTATGATGAATATTGTTTAACGCCACCCAGTCACCAATGCCCCCCACCCCCTTTTTCACAATGGCAGGGTGATCGAGATACGCCCGATCATCACGGATAGTCTCAGGACAATCGGTTATACCCGAACCTATAAGTGTGGTGTTACCTGCGCCTACATCCATCCTGCCAACATTCTGAGACTGTCGCACTCAGAGACTCGACCCGGCAATGGTGCACCATTCTTAAGGGCTTTGTACCCACTACGCCGATCTTACAGCCATCACAGCCTAAGTTCTTGATCTTCCAAGGCTAGCTACGCAGGGCAAGAGTCGCAGATACTTCCGCCAATTGGGTGATAGGTAATTATATATTGTTTCGAGTCGCCTGTCGACGCTGCGCGGTCGGGCGAGATAAGAGGCAGGCGACCGAGCGGCGACCACGTATCAGTTTCAAAGCGAGGCCGACATGTGGCACGATGCTGTGTGATTCTGGTTGTAGTGATTTCCTCGATTATCGAAGAATGCTTTGGATTACTGACCATCTCTCAGCGTAACTCGGGGTATGTTGAATCTTCGAGATGGTCAGGGCCGACACTTTCAGTGTGACAGGCCTCTGGGACGAGCAGTTTGAGTTGGAGTGGCTGAATGGATGACTGGCGGGTTTCCGAGCGATATACGAGCAGCGGGGGAAGACAAGCGGAAGGGGAGACGACCACTGAAAGTAGCAAGCAGTAGAGTAGGCGGCTGGCAGGCTGGACTATTGGACTAAGTGCGTGAGTGAAATACATTATAACTAATGAGAACAAATAGACTGAACACATGCTAGTAATGGATATGAGTTAATGATTGTAATCAAGAGACACAATAAAAAGGATGCTAATTAAAGTTGAAATAAACAAATATTGCGCTCATTGTTAAATAGAAAGAGTAAAAGTGAAGACAGCTAGTTGATTGATGTTGTACATAGTAGGAGAGTGAATAAATTAGAAATCAGAAATCAAATTTGGTTTCCTTTTCTTTTTATTAAGACCACCAACCCTTACGAACGCCCCACAGGCGTCCTCATTATATATATATATATATATATATATATATATATATATATATATATATATATATATATATATATATGCATACACACACGTATTTGTGTGTGTGTGTGTGTGTGTGTGGTTATGTCTTCGTCAAGGATACTGATTATGTAGAATGGTATCTTTAATTAAATTAATTTTATTTTTTAATTTCGTGTGCGATTTTAATAGAATGTTATAAATTTTAATAATATTGTCAAATGCTCGTATAGCTTTTTTATTATAATTAGGGCCTATGATCATTTTATCAAAAATACTTTTAAAATGTTTAAATATTTGATATAGAACATGATTGTATGGCTGTAATAAAGAAACTGTAAATAGAGCTGGGTTGCTACAGCTATTTTCTGTACTTGCTCCAAACTGCTACAGTTACAAACTTGTATCTGTTATCAAGTACTTGTTTTGTGTGTGTGTGTGTGTATGTGTGTGCGCGCGCATTATATATGTTGCAGTGAAATAAAGTATTGATTAGAAACCAGATCTTAATAAAAGACTTCATTTGTGCAAAAATGTTCGGGAAAGGATAATGAACTTGCTATAGGCCCATGTAGCTCGTGTAAAAGAAAACCTAGTTATAAATTATCCACTCTTTTTTAAAACGTAATTACTTAACTTTGCCGTCTCCAAATCCAAATAAGACATGGGTTTCATCTTAACAGCACATTTTAAATACAATTAAAATTTTATTGTGCCATCATTTCATAGAACAGCAGACGCAACATACTGGCGGCGAATGATAAACTGAGCTTCGGCAGTGTACTCATTTACAGTATTTGATACAAATGTGTATGATATACAAAGTATCAGGTTGATACTCTGTGACCCACCTCCAATTGTAAAGATGAGCGGTCATGGCCTGACTCAGTAGCCTTTAAGTTGTTCCCTGTGGGCTATAAATGCCTCGAGATTTTAGCCCCCAAGACTATAATGTTATACTGGACGATAGTACGTGCATTGGGTCAGGTATATGTAGGCAAATAACCGAGGACCTCTTACCTGATTCCCAAGATAATTAGAAAAAAAATTGTGAAATTTTACAGTATGTTTTAAATATCCATTGACAGTGGTTTCAATGATTAAAAAAAATTTGATGCTTCTTCCAAGAGCGGTTCAGATATAGGCCTCAAACGCGAAAAAACGGCTCCATGTAAGCGAGAGCTGGCTACACCAACAGACCTTCGAAAATCGTAACATTATGTACACGGATTGCATTATAAGTTACACGAAAAAATATCTCTAGTAAAACAAAGTAATGGGGAGATTGGTTGTAAATCACACTTATTTTCTTATTTTATAAGGTCGCTCACTACTCGAGACTTAAGTCACCAATCCACTGCCTGACAGCCAGCTTATACTGAGAGCCTCAGTAAACGTGTTCTGTGCGTTTGTAGCGGCCACTAAGTGTAAAAATACATCATAAAGTCGCAAGTGCATGCGAACTTGCTTTGAACCAAGAGTTCACAGCCCAAACACGGTCACTTAATGGCGGTAACATTATTTTAAAAATATATGGAAATAAAAAATTGCTTTTATATCTTAGCGACCAAACAAAAATAATATTACCCAAGTTACAACAGCTATATAAAAGATATTCGAGAAGGTACAGCCACGACATGTAGGCCGCCAATTGACAGCGCAGCATTTCGTGAAAAAATCATCTACGCTTCATTGCATTATGCTGGAACATGTGGCCTATAATTACGTACGTAAAAACCATGCACGTATAATGTTGTAAGACAGACCAATGGACGCATGAAGTGAAAGAGAGAGAAAAACATTAATTTAGGATTCACAAATGTTTACCTCAAACTTTTGGTTCAACGTTAAACTTTCACTCCGTCGTTAACATCCGTAAGAGGCGCTTGTTTAAAATGTATGCTGGAGAGAAAGCTGGGTACAGGGACAGCGGTCGCCAGTTGGGCTAACGCAAGCGGTCAAGGTACGTGAATGGCTGGCGCTGGGCTCAGAGACCGAGCTGCGAACTCGTAGCTCTCCAGTTTCCACAGCGCCGGCTGGAAGGAGAATGGAATGCGAATAAGCGTCAAGCAATCAACAGGCTTGAGAGAGTGGAATGGGTTTCTTTCCGAGGAGGATGGGAAGGGCCCGGTGGAGGGGCGAGGCGCCTCTCCTCTCGACTCAATTGCTTCGGCCAAGGCGGTGGGCCCAACGCAACCAACGACGATATAACTAAAACATCAATGAACGAAAAAAAAGGTCACCCGTCCCACTCCTCAAAGTGACATCACTCCGCCTACACCATACAGCACATGAGCAATAGTATGGTTTACTCCTCTCAGGTTGGGAGCTCAATGCTAAAAGTTAGCAACTAAACATTTTTGCTACCAGGAGGCAATGGTATGCAAGCGTGACAATTACGGGTTTTGTAAAAGAAATTCAATTTAGTAAAATCTTCTAGTTTGGCTATTTTAAGGGTCTATCACAATTAGGAAAATGAGTGTCTTAACTGTTCGATTTGACCATGCTGCCGCCGATACAGCATTTGATTGACTCAATTGCATCCGTAAGCTCTTTTTTCGATACATAGATATACAAAGATATTGGTCAAGTCAAATTACAGTATACGAAGTTTATACACTGGACATAGTAAACTCACATTATATAAACTACACATACACGCATCACATCTTTTCCTCATAATTTGACTTCTCGTGACCTGTGACGTCAGGTGGTTTATTCTAAGTTTGTCGAAACGGAGCTCCCGATCATGAAATAACGATTTACGTCATATTTCCGGTTTTCGGTATTCTAAGGTAAAGATGACTTCTCGATTCTCGTAAGAAAACGACCGAAAGCACTCAACAGCTAATATGTTGTCGAAAGCTGCGTTCCCGATCGGGAAGCGTAAATTCAACATGGCGGGTGAGAAGTGTGGTAGGCGTATTTATTGCAAACTGGCGAAATTTTTTATAGTTTCGTACTTCTTAAACGTAATACATAACATACAAAAGGTTATAATACATATGGAACATCAATATATGCATCTAATTGTATCCGCACATGTTCGGGAGTGTGAAGGTATGTTTCTGTATCGTGAGTTAATTCTGTAAACTAGCAATGGCCGAGTGGTTACGTCACGTGGCTGTTAGTACACTGACAAATGTGTTTTGGGTTCGGGGCTCAGCTGACTTTTTTTTACTTCTCATAATAATAAAGCAAACAATTTAATAAAACTAATTAAATGGGCAGCTTCTATCATTTCATCAATAACTAAATTGTATAGGCTACGGCCTAACGTAGTTTTCTAAGTAAACTGTATAGTTGCGGCGATGAGTTGCAAAACTTATCTTGTCTATCACAAACAGTTTTGAGAAAATTACGAAAGGAGTGTAATTAATGTCACATATATTAACACTCATCACTTTGATGTTTACGAAAGGGATAGTCAACGTGGAAATGAGATATGAAACAAATATTGTGGTTAATTTGACAGTTATTTAACATATTATTTTGGATGAAGTCCGTTTTGCGCACTTGTCTGTACGATTAACAATTTTTTTATCATAAAATAATAGTATTTTCTATTGGAAGGAATTTTAGCTCAAATACATTAGATGCTTTTTATGTGAATTCGCCATTATTAGGACCCTACACATATTGGTTGTCTGTTACTATGTCACTAATTAAATGAATATTCCTCTAACACTTACATTATAATGAAAATAAAATAACATTAGTTTCTTGATTCTTTTACATAATACCTTACACCATGTCTCTTAGATAATATTTTATATAATTAAATCCTCGGCATCTTCATTTTCATCTTCAATAAGCTCCTGCATGTGTGAGTTGTCCATAACCTAATTGTAGTAACTCAACTGTTCAAGACATCTCCAATCATTTCCAAAGTGTTTTTGAAGGAGTTCGTCCACATCACTGAGTTTTAGTGGTTTAACGGGAACACAAGATTTCAGTGGAACTGGTTGTATTTGAACAAGCGATTTCCCTCGTTTTAATAATGATTTTGGAATGCCAAGGTCAGTACGACAATGAACGTCACCCTGGAATAACACATTTCCAGAATTACTTTTCGAAATAAGTCTTTTGGTAGGAGCGAACAGGAAATGCCACTGACCAGTTGGCTTGAGAATTGCTGATACAGCGCTTTCCAATCTCACAGGAATATCAGTACCAAGATTTTTGATTAACGCAAAATTACTAAATATTGCTTTATATTTTTCTGGTGTAACTATAGTATCCTTCTTAGGTATTATCTTCTCGATCCTCCCAAATACCCTATCTGGGGGCAGGAATGAATGGCCCACAATAGGAAATACCAATTCAATAGTCTCAATGTTGTCAGGAGCCCTTGAATGTAACCAACATTACAACTACTGTGGAGTTCTTGTTCTGGCCAGGACATCCATCTGCAAAAAGCCTTATTTTGATAACACTTAGCAAAGCAATACTGTTTGGTTGATTAAAAATAGCAGATGCTATTTCACTAAAACCTTTATAGCCCTCATTCTCGGACCACGTGTAAATTGTAACAGAATCTTAATTCTGCACTGCCTTTGAACTACCTTGACACATGATTACGATTAAGTTGTACTGCTACATTTGGTGGCTATAATAAGCGGATTTATTGGGTATTTTACGTAGTACTAGGTTTTTTTCGCAGTCGAAACATAATATTAAAGTTGAAGGCTTCTCTGCCTTTATTAAGACGTAAAAAGCTTTAGCTCTTAATCTATGAAAGCAGTGTTTTGCCATTAAGTTAACCTTTTTGGAGACCAACTGCAACTGTATATATTTTTGCCTTTAGTTGTATACAATCGAAACATGCATCAGTGACAGGCGACTTTAAGCTTATGTTAAATTTGTATACAAAGATCTCTAAAAAAATTATATTTCACTTTCAAATTTGGATCATCAACTTCACTGTTGCATACTCGTCAGTTTCTATATACTACAGTCGCTCGGCATGTATTGTCGAGAACTATTGTCTCGAATGTAGTGACATTCGACTGGTCTTAGTGTGTTGATAAAATTTTCAACAGCTGTTCTACAAGAATAGATTTTTGAGGGACGATCACCTCCTCTATTCTCTAGGCGATGTCCCGATTTTCAGATGCTGCCTACAAATACGCTGTACACGATCACGAGTACAGAGAGAGTAAAGCAATAAATTTCAGCCACCAAATGCACTCTAGGCTTGCGGTATTGGATTAGAACAGTTTTGAAACTAAACATAAATAAATATGGCCCATTACACAGGATAAGGCAAGTGTTGCATCGTGATTCTGTCTGGATAATATAAGTTTTGCAGCCAAGTGTTCAGCAGATAACACAAGTTTTGAAGTCTCGCTCACATTTTGCCATTTAAAATGAGTAGGTTAGTACGAAATTCGGAACTGTCTTGCTTATAGACGTGTATCTCTAACTTAAAGCTTAAACCACAGCCAACAAATTTTCTTACATTCTTGGAAAATACCAGTTTTGCAGACATATTACATATAGTCTATACATTTCATTATGTACATAACAGTGAACATTATTTAAAAGGACTGTTAGAGGAGATACTACAAAACGAATTATCTCATATTGTAACAGTCTTTTTTATACGCGATACAGGATGTTCCTCCAAAACGAGTGATATTTTCAACAGCGAACCTATGTATACAACACATTAACCATTCACCGTGTCACCATTTTCCTCAGTCAAGCATCTACCCATACAATGAGATCGTAGCCATGTCGAGAAATTCCACTCTAAACATCCCGCAATACGCATTAATACATGGAATAGTACGTGTTTTATATAATACAAAGTATTCTATTATACAATAGGACAATCTCTGTCTGTCCCTCTTTAATACTTCTAAGTCACATGAAACTCAACGAAAGTTCTTCAAATTTTGCAGAGCGAATCCTCAGGGTAAAATACAGGTCAAGTTCGAATTTCAGTAAGATCAGATTACGCAATCATGACTTTTGATCCTAAAAACTCATTTTTAATTGCTTTTTTCCTATGGAAGTTTTGTATTAATGCATAGAGATATGAAGGTAATGGAATACACTTTTTGTTTACTCTAAATGTCTCGCTTCAATGTTGAGTTAATTTCCAAGTGGGACCTTAGTGGCTCAGTGGATAAAGCGATTCCAAGTGGGGCCACAGTGGACCAGTGGATAGAGAAATATATATATTTTTAATCTTTGTATGATAACCAGGCACGTGACAATACTGAAAACACGGTCCCGGGATGGGCCCCTAGTAAATAATAGATATAAGTATGTGCACTTTTATGCATTAACTAACCACTTAAAACAAACAGTTTGTAAGAACAGCTTTACTTTAATCATACATTATTGCAGGCACAGTATGTGTTTGCTATCCTCACGTCGCCTGTCTGAACACACAGTAAGGAGGGAAGCGAGTTGTGAAGGGGAGGTCGGTAAAACCAGAGTACTGCCGAAGGAATGAAAAAAGGGGGTAAGAGGTCCTATCGCGGCACTTCCGTCGCCGACCAGAGTGATGTGCAAGCATCACACTGGTTAAGCCAGCGCAGACTCAATGATAAACCCGAATACAGTGACCAATTCTCTACTCGTGTTTCATCCCTACTAATAAAGGGCATGTTTCCCAAACACACTGTCTCCTGCAGCATTTCTATTTAATGCATGTAACGATTTTGAATTCTTTTCTATCGAAAGGGATTCTTACGGTACTATGTCGGGTTTTCCCTTTCTCTTCTTAGTTATAGGTTAACTATAGGTACACTCGGCGAGGTAGTAATAGCCCCAATCGCTGGTCATGACTACCCAATCCCTCTCCGCCCCGATACATGTCTCCTTGCATGACTTCCTTCCCTTGTAGGCGTAAGAGGTTCGCCCTGAGACGCGATTAGCTCTCGTTCCTACCTGGGGTCTACACTTTCAACTCTTTAACACTTAGAGATAAGATAGGATAGTGGGAAAAACGAGTAAGGGTCTCGAAACGATAGTGCGCTTAGAACATCTATTTGGGCACATTTTTCTCCCGATCGGCAGGAACGCTGACTGTAGAGATGGACATCGAGACCTGCCCCTAGAGTTCGCCAGAAAATTAGAATAAACCCCCTGATACAGATGGTGCAGACATGAGGTGAGGTGCTGACAGACTGGAATCCGACGTAATCAACGGAGAGACCAATTATGCGCTTTGTTAACACACCGAAAAGAGAAAGCGTTCGAAAAAATACGGCGCGTGCATAACTTATTTATAGCTAATAGATTCGCTTAGTTGTTTTGAAATGAAGAGATCGACTTTTAGCTAAGTGATGCAGTGCTGCCAAGGTCATTTATATATATCAACTAGCAGCACGGCATCGCTTCGCTCAGGTTTTATGGAGTTACTAAAATACATACCTATATATTGCGACTACCCACGACTACATACGCCTACCCGTGATTACTTGCGACTATCCATGACTACTTGCGACTACCCGCGACACCTGCGATACTTGCGACTAATTGCGAATTTATAAAAAGATATTAATATTAAGATAAAATTAAGATCCACTGAGCCACTGCGGCCCTACTAGATATATATTTATCTACTGAGCCACTGCGGCCCCACTTGAGAGTGCTCTAGCCACTGGGCCACTGCAATTCTACTTGGCATTACTCTACCCACTGGTCTCTGTGACCCCATTTGGGATCGCTCTAGTCACTGGACCACTGCGTCTCCACTTGGAATAGCTCTGACCACTAGACCACTGCGGCCCCAATTGATATACTTCTATCCACTGAGCCACTGCAGCCTTACTTGAGTCCTCTAGCCACTGAGCCACTACGTCCCCACATGGAATCGCTCTAGCCACTGGTCCACTACGGCGCCACTTGGAATAGCTCTAGCCACTGAACTACTGCGGCTCCACTTAAAATCTCTCTATCCACTGAGCCACTGCAGCCCCACTTAAGATCGCTTTAACCATTAGGCCACTGCGGCTCCACTTGGCATTACTCTACACACTGGGTCTCCGTGGCCCCACTTGATATATTCCTATGTCCATTTTAAATAATGTAACTTTCTGACAAAGAAATAATTATAAAAATCGTGGGCCATTGAGGCCCCGCTTGGCATTAATCTATCCACTGTGCCTCTGTGGCCCCATTTGAGTGTGATATAGCCACCGAGCTACTACATCCCCACTTGCGATCGCTCTACCCACTGGACCACTGCGGCTCCACTTGGCATTACTCTACCCACTAAGCGTCTGTGGCCCCACTTGACATATGCCTATGTCCATCTGGAAGAAAGTAGCTTTCTAATAGTGAAATAATTATAAGAATCGGCCCAGTAGTTTTGGTGGAGCATGCTTAGAAAGCAGCCAAGTAACTTTTCTCCGACTTGGTTTACAAATTTTGAAATTTCTCACGGACTTTTTTCTTATTGAATTTAGTAGTCTATGACTATCTGGAAGAATGTAGCTTTCTAATAATGAAAGAATTATAAGAATCGGCCGTGTAGTTTCCGAGATTACCCGAGACATATAAACAAATTAACTCACATTACCTCTTTATAATGTTAGTATACATAGAAAAAATAAAGGCTTGATGCAAGTCCCTATTCCTTTTTCAATGTTTTGTACCGGAAGGATCATATCTAAAATGACCGTGAGAACACCCGTTTGAACCATATTCACTATCACAATAACATGCTCACTTAGGAAGAACACACTTCTTTTATAGTTTGAGTTATACTGTTCGACATGTTTTATAACAAGTAGGGTGTAATATCGCCGTACATTCACGTAATAGTCTTCAGCTATGGTATTTATCTACTTGAAATATGAGACTGTTTTGTAAAATAAACGTAGTTTAAAAATTTATCACTAGGTAGCGATAAGTGTTATAGTAAGACACGTAAAACACTAACAAACATTACTATCCGTTAATTCGGAGACACAGCATAAGTAATTTTGTCATAAGCTATGCGTCGAACGATAAACCAAACAAAAATAATTTACTGATGTTATGCAGTGTGATATTTTTTTAAATAAATGTAAACCGTACGCAATTATCGTTATCAATATTAATTGGAACCACATCTTTTGAATTTTCACGCACATCACAATTCAAATTTTCGCAAGTAATCAAATATATTACATATAACCTAAACAGTGCACAAAATTCGAGTTTCAAGTCAACGATCATATTTTCAAGTGACCTGCAGTATTAAGACTGTTGTCTATTTTCTTAACAAGCACTCATGTTGTTATTCTTTTAAAAAATATATGTGGTTACAACACTTACTTTAAACACATCCACTACTTTTGCGCTGGGGACAGTACACATTTAAATTGCAAATTTATTAAAAAAGACACAATAATTTTATATTTAATTATTTTTTATTTGTCCTGTTAATCCCGTATGGAGTAAAACCATACCAAATGAATGCATTTTCGTATTTAAATGTACACATAGGACCATATACAAACCAATACAGTGTACAAATCGTGTCAAGGCATTTCTCAACAACAATTACGTGAAACGAGATTTACTTATTTTCCTGTCTCATGATACTAGTTTTGGTGACTATTAATAAGACGTAGTCTCAAGAACCGACGAAATAGTTGAAACTAGTTTTAAGTGAAAACACTCATGTGAGAGCTACACCAAAACTTGTCTCAAAACGAATCACAAGATTCGTTTATCAAATAGTATCTGTTCTCAAGAAGTCTCAAGAGCTGATGCGGCCCTTAGACACGTTGGACAGTTTTTAAATAAAATTTTTCTTATGGAGCTGTGCACATCGTTCGAAGGCCTACCCTGTAATGCAGAGAGAAAGTCCTCGTGTTTCGAAGGGCAAACAATGTAACCTCTTGTTTATATGGAACACAACTTTCTGCTGTCCAGCAATAGTACTGGTGATGCTATAAATACCAGTATGGAAACTATTACAAGTAACCGCGAAATATTTTTATTTCTGTTCGTCAGTGAAGTGCTGTAATTATTCTGTATATAGAATCTCATTCACACAATAAGACCTCCATACAAAACTGACCAAATTCACGCAATTTTATTCCCTGTTACAAGTAGAATACAAATGCTGATTTAATTTGCAATACACATCACAACCGTGTGCGTGAAATTATCGTGAGACGACAAACTCGGCATCAGTTGATCTAATTACTCCTCGAAGGCCCAATTGTTTACATTTACACTGCTCTCCGTAAATTTCACATACGCAAATCTCCGTGAAATTCAGAGAACGTGTCCCTAAACTTGCAAATTAGTTTTTATAAATCTGCATTTTATTAAAAGGAGTAACAAAAACCATTTTACTTTCGCTATGTGGCTGTTTCACTCTGTATAAAATAACTAACAAAAATGTTGACAGTCCAACACATTATCCACTCACCTACCACGCTTTTATAGGAAGAAGTGTAAATACGGGATTCATGTATAATAATGTATGTACCTCTCTTAATTTCTATAGTCATGTTAAGAGTGTTTGCGAGTTTGTTTTTTATTTTGGGTTTACAAATAGATTTTCAAAAAGTTTTATTTTCGTAATGTATTTCACTGTGTATAACAGAGAAATAAAAACAAGTTTAAATTTTTGTCCTGTAGTAGGATTTGAACACGAATCGAAAAAAATTAACACTCAATAACTCGAACCACTCGCCTACCACACCTTTACACATAGTTCGTAAATATAGGTTTTACACAAACGCGCCTCTTAGATTCAAGTCGTGCTAGAGCGCTTGCTGTTTTATTTTCATTATGTGCGTGGTTCAGGGTGTATACAGAAGGTTTTGTCCTGTACCGGAATTTGAACAGGAATCAAAGAATTGGCACTCCATTAAGTGGTTCGCCACTCAAAACTATTTTACACGAAATAGCATCACGAAGGTGGTACCTCTTTTTCTAAACTACCTTATTCGAAGTGTGATGTGAAGTTAAGGCCCGAAGGTAGGGCGGAATTTTATTACGTCACAGGGGTAACCCCTTACGCCTACTAGGAAGGGAAATCGTGCAAGGATACATGCATCGCGGCAAAAAAGGATTGGGAAGCCATGGACTGCACTTTGGGGCCTTGACTACCTCCTTAAGTGTACTTAGAGCAAGGGAAAAACCGCCAAGAGAGACGTAAAAAACCTTACGACAGAAAAGTAAAAATTTCAAAAATTATTGAATGCATTAAATTAAATTTAATTGAATAGAATGCTACAGGAGTCAGAGTGTTTGCAAAACATGCTCTTAGTTAATAGAGTTGGAAAGACTAGTAGAAAGGGGGTGCAAAGATAGTTAAACATACAAACAAAGCTAAAAACTAATTTCATAACTTTCCCCACGTTCAAATCCCCGAAAAGGTTAAAGTTCCAAAGTGTTTTCGATGATGCATTGCCTACATTACATTGTTTCCACACCTGTAACCTTCAAACAAACGTATTTTGTAAAATCTCAAACTGAAAAAAGTACGAATAGAAACTAAATTTGTCTCTTGCAGAAAAAAGTTGTTACATTTTCCCTATAGTCACAAAAAAAGTGAGAACTGAGCAGGATTAGTAATTAAACCGTGAAACAGGAGATGGATCTGAATTTAGCATAAATTAAATATAAAATCAATGGAATAGCCATCATAGCAGAATGGATAACAGCAGGTTTCCGAAACTTGTATGGAAGTAAAAGCGAAGGGGAAAACATAGATCCTTAATACCGAAACAGGTCATTCGTCATAATCCATGAATATAAAGATAAAATAGCGCAAAATGTCTCTTGAACGTTTGTTCTGCCTAGTTTTGCCACACTGGCTTGTAAAATGTTATATAACGCGTTTAGTTAATGGTTCGAAGACAATAGCGTGGCTCGCAGTGACGAGCACTGTCGCGCGAGGCAGTGACACATCGCTCTGGTATGCGACTCCGTCACGATGGCCACCACTCCCAGTCACTATTACTGTGAACGACACTAAATCCACACCAATGAATCCGATCGCCTCAGTTGAACACACGTACGTCACCGTGCGAGATAACATTTAGCAGGCTGTGCAAGACTTATTTGGCAGGAGACTACCTGCCTGCGCTGGCTCTGCACACGTCGTGAGAGAAATGCTTATAGACTTTTCACGGTTAACTAAGAGCAATTTAGAAGTACACCTTTAAAAATATCACTGTCCTCATCTTCACATATTTTAACTTGCATGCTGACTGGCATGAGTCCAGTAAAGTTAGTAACGATGGAGAGAAAATAGTGCCATGTCAACGTTGAATTACAAGTGTTAAGTAAGCTTAATTAATTGTAAATACTGCTATTTCTTTGGCTAGCTGTTTTTAATGCATACAAGTGTAAGAATGAGCGAATTCCTATAAAATTTACTGGTCTAATGTCTTCACGGTTTCACTTAAACCAATGCATCAATTAATCAGACCTCATGACTGTGTTAATTTAACGTATGTTTAAGAATACAGAATGTGCATATAAGCACTTGGATCTTAACTAAGCATCGCTTTCGAAAGTGCTCAACTTCCTGTGAACAGCCTATCCTAAATACTAATAAATAATGCGCCTCGCCCTGGAAACGTACACGTTGCACAATTGACGAGATTTTGTTCCAGTGGCGAAGCGTGAAATTGTAGGTTAGGAGAAGCGCTACACAGATATTGTGACACCCCCCCCCCCCCCAAATCACTATTTTATTCATTTTCCATCAAGTGGTGGATGTAATTATTTTTCGTAGGGGATTTTTTCAAAACATGTTTATAAATTTTTAGTAATTACTATATATAAGGTAAGAATGCACATGGCAACCCCCTGTGCGCCACGCACCTGTGTTGATAGGATTTTAGTTTAAAATAAGTTTCAATGTTTTTCTTTACAAAATAAATATTTAATGTTGACTAATTATTCTAATACAGGTTGGCGACACTTTTAAGCAGGCACAAAATCTGAAATGTTTATAGTGCGCAACTTAATCAGAAATTCGCCTACCACCTTAACAACTCAAAAACTAAATATTAACATTTGATTCGTCTGCATTATTAACCAATTTCCTTTTAGACTATTGCTTACAGAGAGGACCAGTTCGCCTCTTACCTGTCTGCGGATTCTAAAATATTTAAACATGCAATTGTAAAAGAAGTCATGTTAATATCAAAATATAGATATCAGGTATTAGACATTTGATTCTTACTGCACTGTCAAACTATACATGACCCAAGCAAAGCAAAACACTCGCTTAAATAAGGAACTCTTAGAATATAAAGCAATAACTACAATTTTTATATACCAGTTCGATTATGGGGTTTTCAGTGACGAAAATGACTGTTGCATCATCATTGAAATATGGTATGCGACGCAGTTTCTGCAGTATATCTGTTGTCTCATCTAGAATAAATGCAACGGAAGCAGCTTCAGATATTTTATTCTTAATTTCACTTATTAAATAATAAAATGAAATATAGCATTCTGAGTATCACTCGTCAAACCTGTAATGACTGTAGACTTCCCAAGTGAATTTTTAGCTCAGTGTCATAATCAGTTAGTTTAGAAATTCTATATAATTTCCTTTGTTGAGCTAAGTAAAGCAAATTCTTGTTTGGCCAAAAAGCATGTCGCTCTTATTAAATGGCTCACAATCCGCCTGTTTCCCTCAACTTTCTCATTACGTGTTTCAATGCTAATCAGATACTAACTGCTTACTGCAAATTCAATACATGTTTGCCAAACTGTTCCAGTTATTTTTAACAAAATATAGTTTAAAGACTATGTGCCATTTTTCTAATTTCTGTACATTATTTAAATCATTAAATCCTACTGTATTCTACACCGATTTTTCTTTTGAAAATAAAATAATAAGGCAAGCAAAAAAAAATTCATAAATTTCTCGAAGCCACACAACCAAGTGATATATGCGTATGTATGTGGATGAAAATGTCGCGTGAAGGTTTTTGTTTTGGATATTATTTCTAGAGGAGGAATTATTACAATAAGAAACTAACAATTATTTAATATTTTCCTTCAAAAGATAGATCACCGAACGGAATGTTTTTCAGTTTTTATCTGATACATGCACAGTTACACAAAAATTTTCAGAGATGGCTGCTACATTGTTATAGGCTATTCACAGCACAGTGAACTTTTTTGAAAGCCCTCTCATTTGGAATGATAGTCAATAAGTACATTTTATTTTAATTTTAGCCTTTGACGTTAACTTCCTAGTGCGGTGTAATCTACAAACTGTGTTTATTACTTACATGGCAATATTTATTTCAAAAGGTGATTAAACGATTAAACATGGCTGAATTAAAAAAGTAGCTAGGGTCTCAAAAGTGCTCATTTTACCATGAACAGCATATACCTAAACAGTCAGGACGTGATGCATAGCTGGAGTTCCTGGTTCTTGCGTGGAAGCTGTTTTCACAGCGGCGTCACTTCTACGACTA